>OY744503.1:1522825-2193231 GCA_963556185.1 Pseudopediastrum boryanum | reverse complement strand
ATTACCAAATGGCCCCGTCAAAGCGGGGCGCCGGTGGGGGCAGCGCCACCCACAAGGAGCCAACTTAGGCTCCAACGGCATACTCAAGTTCCTGTCCAAAACTGACACCATGGCTGCCACCAGCCCACCCTAGATCCCTTGCTAGCCAATGTATGTCAGGCCAGCCCATTTCGACTTGCCATGTGCTGACCAGTTGACCCAGTCAGCAGCAAGCCAAGCAGTTTAATGCCTTGCTCAGGGCCATACACAGAGGCATCAATGACAGCAGCAGACAAGTGCCTATACACACTCATGCCACCTTGGCACTCTTTTTACTCTTCAGGTGAGAGGACCTCGTCATCCAAAGTTAATGTTCTTCATACCCAGAGAAGCGCAAGAAGAGCAACATATAAGGCAAGCGTGCTACGTCACAAAACAGGAAACACTGGAGTTGCAGCCTTCACAGAAGCCCACCCACATGGCAAAGTAAACCACACCTTGCATGCTGTGGAGGACTTCAGGAGATTAGAAAGAGCCGAGAAACTGCAAGTCTTACCCCTCTCTCATTCACATATATCAGAATGGACGCATGTCCAGTACTACATCCAGCTCGGTGAAATGACGCTTCAGGCTTAACTCGCACACTTTTTGGACACTGAAGCAGCACCACTTTTCAAAGACACAAAGAGAGCAGCCTTTCACTCTCTGGACACTAAAGCATGAAACTCTCTGCCTTGCTTGCAGCACATACTATACCAGAAGACAGGGCCCACATGGTTGTATTGTGTACGGGTTGTATTAAGTCCACCCGCATAACTCCCAAGCACTTGAGGCCTGCCATGCTCCTGCCAGTGCATATTCCAGCAATGGGACATGGCACTCACGGTATTTACACACAGCTGGCGATCCATGGTCACGGGGTCTGAGCACATACTGGGAAAGGGGAAAATGAATGTGCTCAGACCCCAGGTGCATGTTCGCACAACTGGTACATATACATGTGATGTTAAGGTACTCACATCTAGACTTTGCTTTGCCTGTCCATCACAACAAAATGCAAGTCCTCCCCAACCCCACACAAGCAAATCTGCTACACCCTCAAGAACATCGAACCAATTTGCTGCAGCAATTTCTCCCGCTATGGGAGAAGCAAGCAAAGTACTAGCTAAAACCAACCCCTGATAACCATTTAGCAGATGGTATATGAGAAGCCATAGCACCATCATGCATTACGACAAGCATTACGTCCACTATCCAATCATGACGGTGGTTGACATCATTAGAAAGATCATGTTCAAGCAAGCCTAATAGCAGCACACAGATCAGGGTCCTGCCCCTTCGCAACATACGCTACCCCCACCCCTGATCACAAAGTGCAGCAAACTAGACAACAGATGCAATGCAGGCAAACATAGCTAACGTGTACGCTGCTAAAAAGCCAGAAAAGCATCCACCACCTGCCACTCATTACATTACGGATCCCAACCCATCGGACGCTGACCCCATCCCTAGGGGCACCACAGACTTCTGGGCCCAGACACTCCTCCAAAAGCCTTTAAAAGCCACAACATGAAGTACACCTGTCACCTCCCATCCGCAACACATGGAATACAGCAATGCCCCGCTCCTTGAACAGATTACTTCCCTAGAGCAGACCCTGATTAGATTACAAGTGGATGGGCACAAGCTCCAACCACCACCCCACACTAATAAGTCGCAGGTGCAGCAGCCATCATCAATGCAAGGAAGTCAGCCAACTCACTCACAGAATGCACACCACAACTTCTCTATGGAAAGTACGCTCCAAACAGCTGCAGCAAACAGTTTGCAGCACACAACTTCTATTAGGTACAAACGTACCAGCCTGAGCAAAGAGTCTGCAACTAGTCTGACAACAGCTCCACCTCTAAAATCCAGCAAAACACGACAAGCATAATCAAAGATCGACCATAGTCAACAGGTGATGGACAGCTCAGATCGACCATAGTCAACAGGTGATGGACAGCTCACGCTCTCCATCTTGTACTATCTAAGCAGCTGCAGGCTGCAACGTCATGGAAAGTTCAGAAACATGATACACGCAGTAAATACAGATAACTGAGCATCGTCGGCAATTGCAGTAATTTTGAGCAACAAAACGGGAAGCTCCCGGCCACCCAAAACCCAATGCAGAAGGGGAGCCATATTTAATAAGCTGAGCCCTATAGTATAGAAACGAGTGACTGAACAGCATCCAGCTGCTACATGTCCTATCATGCACTATCGCAGCAGACATCAGCCACCCCTTTGTGTACACCGTGCATAACCACCTCGAACAACAGCATGTGATGCACTGAGGCCATGTTGGCAGTCCAGAGGGGGATCCCGCTGGTAGCCCGCTCACCCCCCCCCCTCACACAATGATGCTTCCATCGCCACAACTGGACCACCAAACACCCATAGCCCCACATCCTAAGGAGGCCATGTTGGCACTCCAGAGGGGGATCCTGCTGGTCATTCTGCTCATCCAACCCCTACACAATGATGCTCCCACCGGCACAACTGAAACACCCACCACTTCCAGCCCCACAGCCTGTAAGGACCTTGCAATTATAACAAACCAGCACACCATACCAGCCTACCATATCAGCACAAAGAGCACCCAATGGGCTTAGCTGCAATCCACATAGCAACCACGGGGGGATTGTGGTTAGCGATCCACCCAACCATGTTCCCGCGGTAGTTACCATGCCATATGCGGAATCACAGTGCCCACTACACAACAGGTCTTCACCACCCAGGCGGCAAATACATGGAATCCCACCATAAAATGAAGCATTAACATAAATATACCTCGACACACATGCATTAGGACTGCTGCGTACGCCCGAGAGTCTGTTCAACACACGCACAAAACTCACCCTTTCTGGTTGACCCCCCACCATCATCACAGCGAACCCACTAGATGCCCAAGCATCACAGTGCTGCCTAGCAGCCTCTGAGCTCAGGGTGCAGAGTTTTAGCCGTATGACATGCCCCACAGCCTTGAAATCACATGTTAGGATCGCCCACCACGCAAGCTGCTCTTGACTCAGTCCATACATACATGTGCACAGACAATTCTCCCAAAGAAATCGCACATGGATTGCATCGCCACCTCTCTCCACTATCAACAGATAGGCTGATCAGTTGCATCTTGCAGAGCCAATCTATAACCCACAGCAAAGGCCCCCATCCCTATCGTAAGACATCGGCCCGCATCTCCCTATGGACTTCCCCACAACAAATTGCCCACAGGCGCTTTGCTAGGCCCCCAAGGAAGCAGGGGTAGGGCCACGAGCCTTACTCTGGTGGAAGTGTTGGACGTGACCATGCGTGAATCAAGTAGCAAGAAGAAGAACGTGTGCATTACCATTGCCAATCCCCCTCAGCTTGCTTGCCCCCAACAGACAACTGTCAATCACTGCCAATCCCCCTCAGCTTGCTTGCCCCCAACGCACAATAGTCTCAGTCAGTAAGACAGCATACAGCGCTACAGCATAGATAACAATCACTTCCCATCACCGCAACAGAAACACCTTGAAGCTTGCTTTGCCAAAAGCCAAAGTATCCCCAAACCCCGTCTACACCCCGAATTTGCCTACACACAGCAGATAAGCAATAAGCAAGCAGGGTAGGGCGGGAGACACACCACGTGTGTACTCACCCCCTCTTCCTTACAACTACGCAGGGCTAACGCAAGGCCGACCACTCACTCAACAGGCAAGCAAAGTGCACATCACCCCCACCATCTCAGTGTGCATGCCGTACCTCCCCGCTTGGCATAACAGCAGTGTCGAGCTGCAGGAGAGGGCCTTTCCGATCACCATCCCCACCCAAACCCAATCAGGTCTGCTTTGAACACAATCACTTCGGACCACTGCTTATGCACTTCAAGTGCTTTGTCAGACATAGAGATCTGCCAAGAAGACAGCCATAATGCAAGAATAAGCATGCCTGCAGAGATTCACCCCCACCCAAACACACACCACCAATGGGTAAGACCATTGCATCCCATCTTACCAAAAGGTCTAAAACCTATACACACACAGGTAGCTACCAAGCACTTTGCAGCCTACATCCCACATTCAGATCCCTTGCCCATGGTAAGGACATGCACCTTCCAATCAAACTTGCCCAAGCTGACTCTGGAAAAGAAAGTGCAACGATCTTGGTGCTTTAGTCATGAAATAACAGCCACAACGATTGCTTTGTACCCGGCCAATCACCCCCACACATATTCATCCGTCCAGCAAGACAATCAATTACCCCACTGCAAGTTTGCCAAGCGCCCCACAACCGTACCGATATGCAGACCTAGGGGTCAAGGTTGAGAACCAGACAAAGTTCGCGTGCTGCCTGCTACGTCAGGAATGTCTGCATGTGCAATTCTGCAGAACTGAACCCATGCAACTTCCCACTCTTGTCAGCAGGGGAACCTCAGAACCCGCCCGCCCCCACATGCACTCTGTAACGAACCCACCACGCAGCCCCCTCACTAAAGCCATTCCCCATCTTCCCTTTTAAAGGTAACCCCAGCAACAACTCACCCTAGCAGTCCTGCAAATTAAGATCCCAAGTGGTCCTGTTAGGAGTCCCAACTCTGCCTCCAGCTGGCAAGGAACCTTTGGCGACATGAATGCCTTCGATTTCTCTTAAACTAGCACATCTGCTGATACAAGCAGTCAGCACAACAAGCAAACCCTACCCCCCCCCCCCCGCCCCTTTTCAGACAGCTACGGAAAACACCTGGCCCCTCCTGAATGCAACAAAACGCCCCCTCATCACCCCATCAGAAACCGGAACCCTTCCACCCATCTACACAGCTACAAAACTGCCCCGCATGACACCCCACACACCCTGATCAACCCTATCACAAACAATGACCTTTTAACCCTTCACAACCGCAGTGAACCGGCCACCCGGCTGTCATCAAGCTGCAACCGCCCCTCCACCCTGAATATTGCCTGCACCACTCTGTATCCATGTGCCACTGCCCGACTCCATAGTGTGCAGTGGTGACACTGCACCTTCACCTCACTTACGGCACCTCCACCTCTTTTTTGTGTATGGTCTCCACATACCCGCATGGTTTCCAGCGCCGACTTACTCTGTTACGGAAAGACGGGGCCCCTAGGAATACAACAGACCCTGGTACAACCTATCAGAAACAAGAAACCAGACCCCCTTTCACAACCTCAGTGGGTCAGCCAGCCGCCTGTCTCTGGTGATTTTCTCCTTGAATACAAGAAACCCTGATACAACCTATCAGAAACAAGAAAACATACCCCCTTCACAATCTCAGTGGATCAGCCAACCGCCCATCATTAAGCTCTGACAGTACCTCCACCATGCTATGCATATTCTCCAGCCCAGAGTTACTGGGCTGCAGCCGCCCATCCGCACCCAGGCCCCCAGACCTCAGCCCTGTCAGCTCCATCGGCCAGGACGGCAACATCTCCAAGCTCATCAACTTCGCCAAGTCAAAGCTGGCACCTGCACTAAGCTTTGCAAGGTCCAAGCTCGGCCCAGCGCTAGTCACTGGCATTGCCCCTCCTGCTCCTGCGTCTGAGCCCCCAGGCCCTAGCTGGCCTAGTGGTAGTCCTGCACTAGTGGGAGCCACATGCTGCTGCTGCTGCTGGTGGTGGTGGTGTTGATGATGGTGCTGATGCTGCATATGTGCCATGTGCCCGTGGTGCATTGCATCCAGCCCACCACCCCCCATCCCATTCGCCCCAGGCCCATGTGCCCCCTGAGTTGCCCCTAGCTTCGCAAGCATCGTATCCACCATGTTGAAGCTAGGGAACGCCGGCAGCGACACCTCCAGGGACATGAACTTCTCAATATCAGCACTGAGCATCGGCATGTCCGGCAAGGGCAGCTGCGATGCGACAGCAGGCCCAGCCGGCACTACCCCTTCCGTGACCGTCGCCCCATGCTGTACCCCATTTAACCCCCCACCCACCCCTGCTGCTGCCCCTGCCGGTGGCATCCCCGTGTAATCCCTCGGTGCCTCCACTCCCCCCGGCAGCAGCATCCCCTGCGGTAAAACTGCTGATGGCAGCCCTGCAAGCTCTATACTCAGCTCCTCAGTTAGATCCTTCAACAGCTGTTGGTTATTCCCGTCTGGGACGTCCCTACCCTGGCTGGCCTCCCTCTCCCGCTCCATATGCTGCAAGAAGGGATTCGGCTCCTCCTCCTCGTCCCCTACATCAGCATCAGGCGTACTGGCTACCGCACCAACACCTCCCCCAAGAGGAGACGATGGAACCCGCCCCCCCATCCCGATGCCGACCGGCTGCAGCCCTCGTTCGGCACGTGGGGCTGCCCCTGCTGCTGCTACTGCTGCTGAGCTGCTGCCAGGTTCTGATATCACCTTGTTTGTACCTTCGATGTACTGCCGCTTCCTACCCGCAACCTGCGGGAGCCTGCTAGCGCTACCACCACCACCACCACCATTCGCCACTGTTGCTGCTGCAGGTGCTGTATTAGCTAGCGCACTGAACGGGGAAACAGCCACCCCGCCACCAGCTTCTGTCCGGCCTACATCAGGTAGCCCCCAACCATGTTGCTGCTGCTGCTGTTGGAGGTCTGCAGATTGCGGGAACATGTGGCCCGCCTCTGGCTGCTGGTTGTGGTGCTGGTGTAGATGCATGCTGCTTGCTGGGCCCTGCTGCTGTTGCCGGTGCTGCTGCTGCCACCTGCCGGTCAATAGCTGTGCTGTATGCTGATTATGGAGCAGCTGCTGCAAGTGGGTGAGAAGCTCTGGGGGGCAGGAGTTGGTCTGCAAGGCCAGAGTGATGGCCTCAACTACACCGGATGTCAATGTGTCCTCTGCAAACGGAGAAGACAAAGATTAAAAGATACCAGGTTATTTTTACTACATTTCATGACATGCCAGAGCGAAAAGTTCCATAGGCCCCGCACCTCAGATGCCGTACAAAGAACAGCAAGGTGGAACAAACAGGTTACTGCTCAATAACATGAAAGGCTTGGCAGCATGCAGAAGCTACCTGCCTGCCTGCAAGCACAACTGGCAACTGTCACAATGGCAATGCAGCTAGCATGCAGGCCCCTAGCAAACTAGGGGTTGACAGGAAGCATGCAGTTCCAATCATGTTTGATACATCTTACATGAATGATGAATGCAGAGATGAGACTAGAACACTACAATGTGGAAGCCAGCAACAATGCAAAGAGGTGCAGCTTCTAAGTCTGTCAAGGCTACTGACGTGCCATTCTTATTAGTCCTCATTGCATTTCAAACCAACCGCACCTGCAAGCATTTGGTCCAGTTCTTGAGGGGTAGGCAGCCGCCGTTCAAGTGGTTGCTGCTGCTGCTGGACGCCATGCTGCTGCTGCTGCATAGGAACATCTTGGATGCTGCCTCCCAGAGGAAGCCCACCCTGGTCCATGGCTAACGCCGTCTCCACTGCTGCTGCTGGGTCCGGTGTCCCCAGCAGCCCCCCATGAACTGCCGCAGCCGGAGGCTGGGGGCTATTCACAGGACCCATAGGCTGCACCCCACCCACTCCAGCAGGCGCAGTAACCGCCCACAGCAAGCCATTAGCCCCGCCAACAGCAGCTTCTCCATTCACGAGACCAGGATCACTGGCAGCGGCCAGAGGGGCAGCAGCAGCTGCTGCGATGGCTGCAGCTGCAGTAGAAGCACGCAGCTGGCTCTGGTCGCTGGGCTTGGGGAAGACCACATCAGGTCCGGAGATGTCCATGGGCCCTGCACCCCCTCTGCTCCTACTGGGGCTGGTGTTCACCTTGAAGGCACCGTTAGGCTCCATCTGCAGGATGTTGCCCGTCTGCAGCAGCACACGAATCGTTACACCAGATCCACAGTTTGCCCTCCGAGCAGAGCACAGTAGCCGCCTATAAGCAGGCATGGTTTATACAACCTGCATATGTTTTTGTACTACTTGCTTTGCTTTTTACCAGAAGATGGAAAGCCCGAAGCTCCCTAGCTTTTCATATGTGTGTTTACTACTGGCATTGCTTCTCGTAAGAGGATGGCAAGCTTGAAGCTTCCTGGCTTTGCAGACAAGTACTGACAGCCAATACCCAAGTAACCCCGTGAATTCCTATCCTAGCAACAAAGCTTGCACAATGAGGCACCACGGGTCATCTGATCATATCCCAGGGTTAATCCAGTTCTCCCTGCGGTTCTGTTCTATCAGAGCCCGTCCAAGTTACCAATAGCACGGCCATTCCAGCTTTCTCTTCCTGCCCTGCTGTCTGCGATCATGTATCTACCCAAACAGAGCCAGCCCTGCTACCCACTCTAGCTGGTCCGAATCCACTGAGGGACGTTTAGACCTAAGCCATAAACCCTGCTCCTAACATTTAGCTGGTCCCAGTCCACTGGAGAGATTAGGGTTTCAACCCTAAACCCTGCTCTTTCCTCTAGCTGGTCCGAGTCTACTGGGGACATTTAGGATCCCAAGCCTAAACCCTAGACCCTGCTCCTCACCTCCAACTGGTCCGAGTCCACTGGGAACAGTGTCCAGCCCAAGTGCCCTTGTGTCCACCAGCTGCTGGTGGCTTGGGGCTGCAGCTGCCTCACAATGTCTCGCTGTGCAGGGGTAAGCTGAGCAGTCAAAGCTGTCTCCACACTGGTCTTGCCATCCTTGTTCTTGCAGTAAATCAAGCCTGAGTACACCAGGGTGGAAACAAACATGCCAACTGATCAGGGTTAAGCTGAACAAAATTTACGCCTGCTGCGCTGCACAAGATACCCCAGTCCACTCAATGCCCTCACCGCTGCAGAACTCCCACGCGACTCATGCTTTACGGCCAGATAGTGATGTTCCTAATGAAAGCCTAAAATGCTAGACACATCTGCATTCAACCTCAATCTCATCGTTGCTATCAAAGTAAGTTCCCAGGCAATGTTCAGCAGGGACTCTGTAATGTCTGCCACCCGTCTCCCACCATCCCCGCTTACCCAGGGGCCTGTCCAAGTCCACCACGCCCAGCCTGCATGGGTACAGCAGCCCCACATTCATCTGCCGCCTGTCCGCAAACCAGGCACGCACACGGTTGTCTGCAATGACAGCCCGCATGGCATGGTCTCGCGCCTCCTCCCACTTCTCCTTGCTCAGCTTAAGCAGCTGCAGGAGCTGTGCACAGGAGGCAGCAGCAGCACATACAATGCTGGTCAGAAACAGCCTAGCTGCAAAACCAGCCTGGCTGATTACCAGGTTCATACTAAAGAATATGGCGCTGCAGCGAAGGCTCCCTTTTTGTTTCAGCTGTAGCATCTGCAAAGTCTTCCGAGCTCACTAGGCGCTCGTTAGTGGATTGATGTGAACTGAATTTAGTTGATAGAGTGAAGCTCAGCGGTTCGCCTGGTGGACTCCAGCCAAACGGATCCCTCCGTTGGGCCTTGGATTTTGTACATCCTCTACCATATTACTAAGAATCTAATAAATCCACGGACAAAGACCTCTTAATCTTGGCTAAACCCCATTTTTGCGTCACAAGCATATCTCTTGAGGGAAAATTGTACTGTTGGGTAGCCCCAGTCAAGCACTCCATTTCCATGCTACACCTGCAACAATGGTCAAACAGGGACCATTCATGTCTCATCCCAATCTCACCTTCTGCCGCAAGTGGCCATCCTGGTCTGCTCTGAGTGCCAGTGCCTTGAACTGCGACACCTTCTCCACACAGTTCTCAGGAACATCAATGTCAAGCCCAACCTGCACACATTGGACGTCACAGACAAGCCAAACTCAGATGCAACTTTCACCATGCATGACAGCAATCCGCCACATGTACTCATAAAATGTTGCAAACATGAGACAGAAGCTTCAGCTCAAACGACTTACCAGGCACCATTATAGTCAATGGTATGCTGCTGAACGTATGGATTGATGCCTTTTGCACAGAAACGCCAACCATGGCATTACCATAATATGTGCCAGCAACATGTCAGCACCAACTAAACTTTCATGACATGCCATAGCAAGTAGTGCCATAGGCCCCACACTTCAAGCAATCAGTGCCATAGGCCCCGCACCTCAAGCTGTCACAAAGTACAGCAAGGCGAAACAGACATACCTGAGCAGCAGCTCCCTTGAGGTCCTGCAACTTCTTCACCGTTTCCTTGCCCATGTGCTCCAGCTTGCCAACAGGGTCCTCCATGCTGGGGATGTCCACCTGGAGCAGAAACAGCACCATAATGTCAGGATGGTACCAATGACCACACTTCTCGTGTTGCCTCCAGGCCCCTAAAGGCTCACATATGTGCTGACCCTTCCCCCTTCGCCAGCCCCTCCCCCCCCTAACAATGACCACACTTTGCATCTTGCGTCCAGGCCCCTAAAGGCTCACATGTGTGCTGCCCCTTCCCCCTTCGCCAGCCCCCCCCCCCTGCAGAACCCCTATTGGGAGCTGATGCTGGTCGTGCAGCTGTTACAGAGGCCTTGTGTCTTGTTGTATTCAAGACAGCTGCCACAAACTGCAGCATCACAATATAGGGCTAGCGGCGACAACAACGCACAAACAGTTGAACTCTTCTTCTACTCTGAGGACCCTCTGATGTCCCAGTTCAGCAAGTTCTGACCAACACTTGTCTGCTTGCTAACAGTGCCCCCTGCCCAGTAAGGTCCAAGGGAACTTGCCACACAGATCATGTAGCAATCCCAAAAATCTCACGCACTCAGCAAAATGGCAAGTCGGCTAACATTATTGGTGCCAACACAAATCCCAGACAGTCTTAACAGCTGCATGCCAAAACCCCTCTGCACGCACATGCCTTTGACCAAATCCTCAACAAGCACTATCTCCGTACTAGCACTGGCCAACAAGCTGGCCCCCTCCACTGCTCCAAGGATGCTATAACACTCCCCCTCCTGCCCCCTTGCAAAGCCCCCTGCCTTACCTTGTTTGCTGTCCGCGTCCTGCGTGTTGCCACGACAAAGCCCTCACTGACTGCATGCTTCACATTCAATGGCCGGGCCTCCTTGTGCACTGCCCTCACCAGCATCCTGAATGGTGGCTTCCTCCCACTCAGCAGCGCCTCACTGCTGTCTGTGATGGACAAGTCAGTCAGCTGCACACGACCCTTCTGCAGAGGGGTCAGACACGCCACATATGCACGAGTTAGCGCATGCGACGAACATTTCGTAAGAAAGACTACTGCACAGCCCTCCTGGCCGTGCAGCACCAGAGATTTGACTCCAATCAGGTTCTTACTGGGTTGAGGGTAAGAGATTGAAAAAGATAGCGAGCCCAAGAGCTGCTGGAATCATGTACGGCGGAAACAAGCATATGCTAGAGATCTTTCGGATACTCTCTGATGAGTAGTTTGCAGGTGCTGGAGTCCCCCCTTGCTTCCACCAAGTGCTTTGCACTCACAAAGGCCTTGTACTGCAGTCTTACAGACTTACTGCAATGCATAGCTGGGTTGAAGCGTCTACCAAGCCAACAATACCCCTGCAAAAAACAGCCTCCCACCAAGGTTTCACCCACAACCATCATCCTAAGCAGAATCCCTCCCACTCAGCCTGCTGCTGGTACTTACGCGCAGCTGCAGGATGATCTTGCCCTCCATGTCGCTGCTGCCGTTGCTGCTGGCAAGCAGGGGTGTCCCCTTGTTGTTATTGAGCAGTGCACATGACAGGACCTCCTCATCGCTGACTGTGGTGATGCTGCCACCAACACTGGCCTCACCCAGAAACTTCTGATCATACAGGTTTCCATCAAGAACCACCAGCTGCAACAAAAGAGAAAATTACAACAGCACGTCAGCAATCCTGTGTGAGAGTGCTTTGGCTTCCTGCAATGGCACTGCCGTCGTCAGCAACACCCCGAACCTGGCGGAATGAAGCTGCTTCAGTTCTTGCCCAGTTCCTTCCCATTGCTAGCGGTGCTTATCAAGCACACAATCACGGTTGCAGCCATGGTAGAATCTGTCCATGACATTGCAACAGCCTCTAAATGAGCAAGTTGTCATACAGCAACAATCCATCAAGGATCATGCCTCAGCTGTGCCTATAATGATGCTGCCCAGGCACAGCAACTGGAGACGCTTGCGTCAGCGCTGTGGGCGCTTACAAGTATCTGCCAACTTGTATCCCTGCTTGTATGTGTTGATGCCTATGCCTCCTGCTTGTCCACTGCTGGTTGTAGCGGCTCCAGTGCACTTCCCTACGGCGCAGCCGTGGCTCCTGCCCCTACATCAGCCCCCTGCCTGTGTGTGCTCCAACCATGCCACCCAAGCCAAACCCATGTTTGCTTGGGACTGAACCTCCCTCCTCCATTCTCAGTCTCCTCCCAAAACCCCTGCACCTTCCATCGGAACCTCTCTAGCTTCCAATCACCTAGCCCGGTTCCCACTGGTACTCAGCATTGCCCAAGTCCCTGCTTCATTCTAATCTCACTTCCCTCCACTGGTGGTCCCACTAAAGCCCTTATCACCATGCCCCTCCCACCTGCTGTTGCTGCTGCTGCTGCTGCTAATCATGACCGCCATTTTTAGCATCCACAGGTCTGCCACTGGCTAAGGAATGCAAGCACCCCAGGCCCCAGACTCCTAGCTACAGCTCCTATCCCTACTACAGCCAGTTTCAATGTGCCCCTCCCATCTGCTGCTGCTAATCATGACTCGGGAGGTGCAAGGGCCTCAGGGCCGAACCTCCAAGCCACAGCTCCTACCTCTAGCTGGATATTGGATGTGTCGCCTTCATAGAGCTGGCCTGTCACACTGTCCAGCAGCTCAATCCTGATGGGTGCACTGCAACGTGCTGTGAGCCTGTCGTTCACAAGGTACTTATTTGCAAAGTTGACCCTGCAGCGACGCTCTGTATTGTACTGGCACAGCACACAGGAATCTTCCAGGCAGCCTAAGGACCTGTAAAGCACAGGACAAAACAGGAATGCACAAGACAACTTGTCATGCCAAGGGTTGTATAAGGAATTCTGGATTCCGAAAGGTATCTTACCTGATTCATAGAGTTTATAGATTAGGTAAGCGCCTACTCCCTTCGCGCATGCAAGAAGAGGTCCTCCCCCCCCTTCTCTGCACAGTGTAACCACTTCTCAATGAGAATATGGTTCATGTCCGGCTATTAAGCAAGAAAAGCATGACCAGCCTGGGCCTAGCTGCCAAGATAAAACCCAAGGGCGCTCCATTTGCAAACGTGCTTCCACGCACAGTATGGGAAGGTTTATGATGTCATAAGAAAACCATCGGGGGTTGCAAAATGCCCCAAAGAGAAACTTCTCCATGAATTGGATTCCGCGGTGCTAAATGTGCGGATGGGCTGGAAAAGAGATTTGCAAGCAACACACCGTGTAGACCAGCTGTCAGCATCACTTTTCAGCAAGTTCAAACACGTGGCCATGCATACCCCAGCTTCTCACAGCATCGCAGCTTCAGTCTGCAGCTCCGCATCTAATGCTTGGCATGTGGGAGAGAAGTGCTTGCATGCTGCCGCCGATTGCCGTGGCCCATCTTGTGGCTAATCATGCACGGATAATGAGACCGGTCTGAACTTGCAGGCACCTTAGGAGGCTTGAATCAGATAAATGCTTCTTCAGTGACAGGTTACTAGCATACTGCCAAGCTTGGCAACCCCTAAATGCATGTCATGTCCGACATCAGCTGCAATTGCTTTGCTGGGACCCCACAGGATCTTGCTGAGCCCTACTCACAAGCAGTCATGCCGGAAGACCAGCTGCAGTTCCAGGGCCTCCAGCGGCACTTGGCCATAGTCAGGGTTGGGTACAATCCGCAGCGCTTCTCTTACTGCGGTGTCTAGCTGATCCACGCTCAGCAAAGGGCATGTCTGCGCTACTTTGCTACTGAGAGCCCTTATGAATTGAAGGATCCGGGCACGTACATAATCCTGTGTGGAGGTCGCAAGAGGTGACAAAAGAGCCTTGCACTAAATGCATATCGTCGACTACAGGCATAGAGTGTCCCCGTACCTCGAGAACGGTCGCGCGAACTTGCGAAAGCTCCCTTGGGACTTTAATGGGCTGCAGCGAAAGAGTGTTCCTGTTCATGGCGCAAGACCCCTACAGCTGTCGACCCAGCGACAAAAGCGGATGCGAGCTGCGCACTTCGATGCGATCATGCATACAGACTCCAAGTTGGTAAAAGCATGTACGCACGCTGCTCGCTGCACAACTAAGCAATATGGAGCTCAACCTGCCCTGGCATTGCAGGATAGACGAGAAGCTAGACCTTCATGAAACGAGCGTGGTCAATCACTGCTGTCGCGAGTTCCAACAGATCCTTCAACTCTATGCACTAGGCCTGCTGAGCTCATGGTGAGGCATTGCATTGGAGGGACAGATCACTCCAAGAACCCTGGGCCCTGAATCGGTGAGTTGGGTGGCACGTGAGAATGGGCATATGGGTATCACGAGGACAAGCTGACTAACAGGAGCACATGATAGAATGTATTGTAGAGATCGCGCTACCAAGTGTGCGGCAACCTGTCACTCAGGCCAGGCGATCTTGACTGCCATAGCATGTATATGCCTGTTAGTTAGCGCGAGGCTATTCGTTTCGGCCTGCCGCTACGATGTCAAGAATGGAGAGCAGTGCTTAGATGTGCCGCTAGTAAGGAGTTTTCGCTTATGGTGGGCCCTGTCCTTGATTCTTTTCCAAACATAGTCAGGGAGGGCTGCCAGTTACCTGTTGCAGCTACCTGCAAGGAAGCCACTACGCCAGCAGCCCAATCCTTTACAGCATGTTACAAAGATGTTAACAAAGCAGGCAGCACAGCCCCAATCTGTATAAGAGCAGGCTTGCATGTAGTGCCGCCGGGGGGCAGTACAAGAAGAATACCATGCCTCATACCAGCCGGCCTCAGGCTTCATACATTCAGAACCAGGAACTTCGGGCATGCCTTTGGAGACTAAGTTGGCTCCTTGTGGGTGGCACTGCCCCCACGGGCGCCCAGCTTTCAGAGGGCCAACTGGTAGTTTAGGTATCGGTTCTTGGGACCTTTATAATTCCCCTCCCAGCTGAAGGATTGCTCCAGCCTCCTCCATCCTGGTCTCCAATTGGGAAGCGAAGCCTCTCTTGTAAGGTATGCAGGGGTTTTGGTCCCCAACTGGCCTTATTTCATGTTTCTTTCAATCTGCCTAAGTTTCAGTGCACAGGTTGAGAGCCGCTTGCGACATGTTTGTCTGCTCATGTTTAATCCCTCTGGCCGGGGCATGGTGTAACAAGTCAGTACTTTGAGTTGTGAGTAAAACATGTTTGTCTGCAGAACTGTATGAAGTCCTGTCAAGGTGCAACCGGTATCTATAGATCAGTTTCCACCTTATGCTTATGTTGAACGGGAGCCATGGCTGTCGTTTATCCACCATCAGAATTGTGCAAAGCAGAATAAACTGAATGGTCTGTATAGCTGCCGGTCAAGTGTAGGTGGGGCCTTACACAGATGCAGTAGTAAAGACATGTCAATGTGGGAAAGCATATACATGCACCGAAAAAAGTGCAACATGCACAGGATGTCAGCTCACGGTTCTGCAAGCGAAGCACGTTATTGAGGTACCCAATGTGTCCCGCAGCAGAACGTAGCCATACTGACAACAAAGGATTGCCGAAATAAGTTATTGCCTCCGGGCCGTGCAGCACCCAAGCATGACTCCAACCAGTTTTCTAGTGTAGAAATAGCCTCTATATGAAATAGAATACTGCACAGCTATCGGGCCGTGCAGCGCCCATGGCATAACTCCATGACTTGCCATCTATACTCTCTTGCTTCCATTCAGGTGCAGTGTAACCTGGTTCTTTATGCAGTAACTCCCCATTTAGTCACAGTTTTTGTTTGTTTAGTTCGGTTTGTTTTGTTGTCACAAGGTCAATATGTGGCGTGATGACTTGCCGCATCTATGGGCGCATGGTACCAAGATAGAAGATGTTGGGCAGTTGCAAGCTACTGCAATTAGCAAGCAGAGCAAGCACCTGGTCAAGCTTGTATCTAACACTAAAGAACGCTGACATTTACTAATACCGGTTCTGCTCAAATGGAATGGTTGAACCCTGCATGCTTGATGTATTAGGGACGCCTTATTGAGTGGTCCAGCATGGACATGGACATGGTTGAAGCTCTCCCACTGGATTGTATATTGCTGGAACTACAGCAATGGCAATTGGCATACCTCCGTAGCTGGGTCACTTCCTACATGCAGTTTACTCTCTGTTCTAACTTAGATTCTCAAGCATCAAATAAACACAGGAACCCCTGTCACCCTTTCATTGCCTTCACAGGACCTATGATACTCTGCATGAGCCCTTCAAGTCGTCTTCCAAATCCTAACCAATGCAATACGCTCGCGGTTGCCCAAAGTCCTGGTTTCCCACTTCCTCAACGGAGCAGGGCAAGCCTTGTACTTGCGCATGCCGCTGCTCCCTCAGTTCATTTCGCTGTTCTCGTTCCCACTGCTGTTACTGCACCTTATCAAGACTAGGCAGTTGGCAATGCACTTGGCCCTTCCCAAGCTGTTGAGTAGACAGCAGCATACAGCAGCAAGCAGTACTGTGCCTGGTCCAGGGTGCTCCTACGTTTGCTCCTGCATGCTGCTTTCGCCCGCTCCTACACTGTGCCCACATGCGCTCCTCAGAGATGTAAATGTTTCCCCTGCTGCTCCTTTTGTTCTGTGGTCAGGCGTGTCTGCCTCCGTTCATGCTCTTTGCTAATGCTTGCTGCCGGGAAATAGACGGGTGCTTCAAACAAGATCTTAGACCCCTAGATCAGGCAGCCACCTTCCTGGACCTCTTTTAAGGCCTGATCAAAGTGCGAAGGTTGATCGCGCCGCCTTGCCAGTTCGTCACCTGTGTCACTGCTGTCACTAACAAGGTCCAGGGTTCCCGAGCTGGCGGCCTTTCTTCATATGGAATTGGGGGCTTCCCAGCATCGCTGAGGCCCAAAGAGAGTCAGGGCATATCTGTAAGGTACACAATTATGTGTCGGAGCTGAAGTGTGCTGGTTTGCTCAGACGCAGCTGTGCAACCTAGTAACCCTTGACATTGAACTTTACGTGCCCCGTTATTGGATTGCTAGTGAGGGTATAGCACTGTGACGCCCTCATGGGCAAGCCTAAGAAAGAATCTCTGCTGCTGGATGCGGAAAATGAGGACGTCCTGAACATTAAGGTCAACGAAGATTATGCTAAGCGCTTCGAGGTGTGCTCTTCGCTTCTGTTATAGCACTATACAACTCCCAAGTTGGCAACCTCTCCGTAAGCCACAGACCGCCCTTTGCAGTATAACAAGCGTCGCGAACAGTGGCAGAGGCTCCAGGAGAGGAACCCAGCACTTGCAGCCAAGCTCGAGCGCCAGGTACGGCCTAAATCCAGCAGTTTGATGACTGCAATGTATCAATGCCCACCCCGGCATCATGGGCAGCCTGTTTGAGCCTGCGCTCTGAGGTTTAACCTTTTTAACTGGGAGTTCTTGTGCTTTGATTCAGGCAGAGCGGGAGGCCCTGAAAGCAGTAAGGCAGGAGCAGAGGCAGCAGGGAGGGGCCGATGATTACGAAGACGAAGAAGAGAGCTCAGAGGATGAGGAAGAAGACCCTGAAGAGCTAGCAGCTGACACAGAGAAGGTGAGCAGCTAGCATGGATGCTGTATGACGTGGTCACTCTGCATTTTTAGCATGGGCTAGGGCAAGCTTGGGCCTAAGTCCATGGTCGCCATTACGCAGCAGCAGCAGCAGCAGTGAGAAGAACTAGGAGGCACAGTGTGTGATGCATGCTGCAGCAGGGGGCCTTGAGGATGTAAGCGGTCAGCCAAGAGAAACCCACCCCCTGGTGGTCTGGGCGTTGCACGTTTGCATTGCCCAAGCAGCCTTGCAGCATCGCATGGCGGGCAAATTCCAGAGCTTCAGCAAGAGCAGTTGTGCACCAACAAACACAGCAACAGGTAGCTGCAACCAGGATGGCTTGGAGACCTAAAGGACAAGCTCTGCCAGGGTAATGAGGACCAGGGGCATGACTGCACTAGCACTTGTATCTGTAGGACAGTGGAGCATGAGTTATCACCGCAGTACTTCGGTACGCGTGATGGTCATTTTTCTGCAGTACCGATAGCGCCGCGGCATTTCATCATAGCAATACTAACTAGCAGATCTAAGTTAGTGCAGTGATGACTTTTGACTGGCCACAAGGCCCACCTTGGATCGCTAGCTGCATTTCTATGAAGTATTGTGCCGGTTCTGAAAGCATGAAGGCTCTGAAGATGCTGTGTCAGAATTCTGCCTAGGTTCTGCCTATGTTCTTTATCATTTTAGGGTTTAGGAATCATGTCCAGATCACAGAACCGCTGTGATTGTTCTGCCTAGGTTCTTGAGACCCTTGTCCGCATCAAGCAACATGACCCTGCCATCTACCAGAAGGAAGTCACCTTCTTCTCAGATGAGGAAGATGAGGGTGACGGGAAAGATGCAGAGGGTGCTGCAGATGATGGTTCTGGAGCCAGGAAGCGCCGTAAAACAGAGAAGCCTCTGCACCTTAGGACCTTGCTGGCACAACAGGTGAGGGTCAATGTTGACGTGTGAAGTCACGTGAAGTAACAGCAAAGAAGGGACTCGGCCAATGCTGACCACCATATATCCCTCCAGATATGGGTGTGTAATCAACGCAATGGCGTGTGAGCTGGTTTTTTGGGGCATGGGGTGAACAGCTGTGTTACAGGTGGAGTAGGAGCTCTGCTAGGAGCTTTGTGGACTTCAAACAGCAGGACAGTGGTTGGGAAAGACATGCAGATGTCCTGAGGAGGGTAGGACTGCAGTACACACTCTGAGGAGGGCAGTACAGCAGTACACATTCTGATTAGGGCAGGACTGCAGTACACACTCTGAGGAGGGCAGTACAGCAGTACACATTCTGATTAGGGTAGGACTGCAGTACACACTCTGAGGAGGGCAGTACAGCAGTACACATTCTGATTAGGGCAGGACCGCAGTACACAGTCTGAGGAGGGCAGGACAGCAGTACAAATTCTGAGGAGGGCAGGACAGCAGTACACATTCTGATTAGGGTAGGACTGCAGTACACACTCTGAGGAGGGCAGTACAGCAGTACACATTCTGATTAGGGCAGGACCGCAGTACACAGTCTGAGGAGGGCAGGACAGCAGTACAAATTCTGAGGAGGGCAGGACAGCAGTACACATTTTGAGGAGGGCAGGACAACAGTACAAAAATTGAGGAGCCTTCATGTGTGGGGTCCAGTCTGCATCGGCATTGCATTTCTTGCTTGTTCGGCATTGCATCCAGTGCGCGAGAGGATCTTTGGAGACTGCTGTCTACTGCACCTGCCATGCTCAAGCTCTCAGGGAAAGTGGCAACAGCAGTTGTATGTATACACATTACCAGTATGCATATCCCTTTATGCATCCCCTCACCTGTGGGGAGCGCATGCACACTCTGTATGCATGCAAACCACACCTCTGGTGATGAAGTACATTCGATAATTGCTGACATAGCTTTGATTGGAGTTTCTGGAAGGACTCCACTGGGACCTTACTGTTGCTGTGCTTTGCCACAGGCTCTTGAAAATGGTGGCGCTGGTGGTTCAGATGAAGAGGACGATGATCATCAGGGTTTAGCTGGTGCACCTGATCCGAGGTCCTACGTTGCTGAGCAAGACGATTTGAAGAAAGCGTTTCTGTCAGCAGCAGGAGAAGTGGAGGAGGACTTAGCAGATGCTGAGGAAGAGCTTGGGGGTGTGCTCAAAAGGAGGAAGGGCAGCAAAGCAGCAGCAGCAGAGCAGGGAGATGGGGAAGGTGGAGACAAGGAAGCACATGTTAATGAGGTGAGCCAGGATTGGACAGAGAACTCGCAGCTGCACCTCCAGTAGCAGTGGCTTAGGTTTTGATGTTTGCAGGAGGATAGCTAGAGTAGCAGTAGCATCTAGCTGGAATCATGATCAGCAATGGGGCAAGCTATAGAGAGTTTGTGAAGGCGTTAATTAATCATTTTCAGATGCATTAAGGAGGTTTCGAAGGGGCTGGTGCTCTAGAGGGGGGGGGGGTCGGTTGAGGTGTTTAGGGCATAGGGATGGAGGGCAGTTTTTGTCTGGACAGGGTTACAGACTAAGATGACACACCCGAAGGCAGTACAGCAAAAGAGTGTACAGGGACAGCACCACTGTTACGAGGGAAAGGGGGAGGGTAGTTAGGGTAGAACACTGCTGCAGGAAGCTGCAAAAGTTGTGGTAGGTAGGGTTGACAGACAATGAGGGACCAATGTCCTTGGCATGGAGCCGACAGTTTGAGATGACACCTTTCAATGATATGTTGAGGTTGTGATCAGAAAGAAGGCGGGTGGACGTGGGAGAGGGAGGATTTCGTGTCTTAAGGCTGTAGAGGCTTAGGCTCATGCTGTGCTGCTTTGTTTTTCAGACTAAGCGTCACGGGACAAGTTCCATGCTATTTTTCATCAGTTTGGTCATGGAAGACATGTGTCTCTTTGCTTCTGACACCTCTATTGTTCTGCTTCTGCAGCTGCTTACGGCTTACTTCGGGAAAGAAGAAGAGCTTACAGAAGCAGACAAGTTCCTGAGGAATTTCATTGCTTCTAAGGCCTGGATTGACAAGGAAGACACAGACAGGGGACATGGGGACCTTATGGGATCAGAGGATGAGGCAGGGGGTGAAGGGGAGGAGGATGGGGAGGGAGATGGTGCAGCACCTGTTGAGGAAGATGAAGAGTTTCTGGAGGAGGTGGATCGCTTTGAAGCTGCTTATAACTTCAGGTGAGGATTTGACTGATATGGCATGCTTTGCAAGTGAACAGACCTAGGATACTGCAGCAAGCAGTCAATCAATCAATCAATCAGAACGCAAACCAGCTATGCCAAGAGGTCACTCAGACCAAGCAGCACACGATGCCTGATGAACTGGAGTCACACAACCCCATGCCAGGTGGATGTTATTGCGCAGCAGAGATGTCTGCAGGGCTCTGCGCTTTGAGCTCTGCCTTTTATGCCCAGCTGAAGTATAGTTTCGCGAGTCAGAGAGGACTTGTTGTCTGGAGTGTCTTGGGGCTCTGACCTGTTGCACAGTTAAGGCCAACCTCGACTTGTTCAGAATCGAGGATTTGTCCCGTGCATTTTTGCCTGTACCACCTCCAAGAAGCGAGTTCAACTAAGTCCCAGCAGGGAACTCAGTGCACGGCTATGGTGGATATCCCAGGAGGATGCTAAGTAGGACAAGATTTGTTGGCAGTTGACATACACCACACATGCATCAAATTCAATGTAGTGATTCGTACTTCTTTACGCAACTATCAGGTGTTGAGGATCGTCGTGAGCTCCATTATTCGCTTGTAATGCATTGCTTAAGATGGATACCTGTAGCAACCTGTAGTACCAAACACAAACCAGCTAATTAACATGTTGAATGGCAAGGTGTCTTCTCTTGCAGTGAGAGGGTCTGAAACAGTTTATGTGTCTGTTCAACTTCTGCCGTTTAGATTTATCGCTGTGTTTTGGTGCTTCTTTGACCAGGTTTGAGGAGCCGGGTGGTGCCCGCATCATTAGTCATCCGCGTGTGATTGGAGACAGCGTGCGTAAGCAGGACGAGCGGCGTAAGCGGCAGCGTGAGGCGAAGGCGGCGCGACTCCAGGCTGAGAGGGAGACACAGCAGGAGGAGCTGAAGCAGCTGAAGAATATCAAGAAACAGGAGATTGATCAGAAGTGGGTGTGGTTGGGGCCATGGGGAGAGAGGGAGAGTGGAGTGGGGAGGAGGGAGGGGGAGTGGATGGAGGGAAGGAGGGAGGGGGAGTGGATGGAGGGAAGGAGGGAGGGGGAGTGGACGGAGGGAAGGAGGAAAGGAGGGAGGGGGAGTGGATGGAGGGAAGGAGGGAGGGGGAGTGGATGGAGGGAAGGAGGGATGGGGAGTGGACCGAGGGAAGGAGGGAGGGGGAGTGGATGGAGGGAAGGAGGGAGGGGGAGTGGATGGAGGGAAGGAGGGAGGGGGAGTGGATGGAGGGAAGGAGGGAGGGGGAGTGGACGGAGGGAAGGAGGGAAGGAGGGAGGGGGAGTGGATGGAGGAAAGGAGGGAGGGGGAGTGGATGGAGGGAAGGAGGGAGGGGGAGTGGATGGAGGGAAGGAGGGAGGGGGAGTGGACGGAGGGAAGGAGGGAAGGAGGGAGGGGGAGTGGATGGAGGAAAGGAGGGAGGGGGAGTGGATGGAGGGAAGGAGGGAGGGGGAGTGGATGGAGGGAAGGAGGGAGGGGGAGTGGATGGGGGGAAGGAGGGAGGGGGAGTGGATGGAGGGAAGGAGGGAGGGGGAGTGGATGGAGGGAAGGAGGGAGGGGGAGTGGATGGAGGGAAGGAGGGAGGGGGAGTGGATGGAGGGAAGGAGGGAGGGGGAGTGGAGCAGGGGAGAGTGGAAGAAGGGAGAGTGGAGCGGGGGGAAGGAGGAAGGGGGGGGGGGGAGGGGGGGGAGAGGGATGGAAGGAGGGGAGGGGGCGAGGGGAAGGGAAGGAGGGACGGAGGGGGAGGAAAGGAGGGAGGGGGAGGAAAGGAGGGAGGGGGAGGAAAGCAGGGGGGGAAGGCTTGTGCTGCTGGGCTGTCCATGCTGGGCTGTGCAGGCGTATGCGGCAGCTCATAGGCAGAGGAGCTGTGGTGCAGTAAATTACCTACTCTGATGCTGCATTGCTGCTATCCTTGCTTGTGGAGGTAGTAGTTCAAAGCAGGGGAGAAGAAAGCAGTCTTTTGTGATGTAGTGCTGGAGTGCAAAGCAGGGTGCGATGGAGCAGGCAGGTTGCCACCACGACTCTCAACTTGCTTCTGGACCCTGTCCTGAGAGCTGCTGAGATCCTATCAGCAAACCCTGCAAAGTCGGACAAGCGAAGCTGCGGTCATGGGTGTCTCAACAGTGTTTGGTGGCCTCCTATTTGAGCACCCGCCGATGCTTGTTAGAAGTTCCATTGTGGGGTTGGCAATAGCCGTTTTAGCTCTGTATTTGTTCTGATGTGACAGCAATGCTCGTACTTTCGCTGGCTCTATGTGCTACTAGCTATATGCAGCAAGGCTTGGCTTTTAAATTGCAGGACTTGCTTGTACACATGCATTGTATTTGTATAACATCCCGATGCAACCTGCTAAACCCCCAATGAAGGCCCTCTGCGGGTATGCTAAACCACCAATACGGGCCTGCTAAACCCAAGTGCGGGCCTTCTAAACCCCCAATGCTTGTGTCTGCAGGCTGCGTGAGATCCAGAAGGTTGCTGGGGTAGCAAAGGTAGCAGCTGCGAAGGACAACAAAGCAGCGCAGGCAGCAGCAGCAGCAGTGAGCAGCAAAGCGGGTGGCAAAGGGGTCAGTGGCAAGCTGGACCAGGACCTGATGGCAGAGCTGCTGGCAGATGACTTTGATCCTGAGGAGTATGACAGGCGCATGGCAGCTGCCTTTGATGAGGAGTACTATGGGGTGAGCTGGGGGGGGGGTGCTTCATAGGTGTCTGATTGTTGAGGTGAAGGGATATATATGTCATAAGGAGGGGGATTTGAGGAGGGGTATGCTGGGGGGGATTGCTTCATAAGTGTTTGATTGTTTAGATGAAGGGGGATGTATAGCATAAGGGGGGGGGGATGTTAGGAGGGGTATGCTGGGGGGGGGGGGATGCTTCATAGGTGTCTGATTGGTGAGATGGAGGAGGATGTATAGTAGAAGGAGGGGTATGCTGAGGGGGAATGCTCAATAGGTGTCTGACTTATGAGATGGGGGAGGATGTATGGCAGAAGGAGGGGGATGTTTGGAGGGGTAATTGTCATGTCATCTGGATCGGCAGGTCATTTAATTGGGTGGGTGCGCTGTCATTGATTGCACTGGCTGTGTACAAGGTACAGAGCAGCAATGTATTTTATCATGTAATGGACCAGTTCAGAGCCAAAGGCAACATTATATGCATGCAACTGGAGCACATCATGGGGGCCTTACTGGCGTTTGCTTGTTTGGCTTCTGAGCTGCTTTGGCTGAGCCTGTGAAGCGCTGGTGTGCATGAGAGCAGACAGGCATGCATTGGGTTTCCTTGTGAGCTGGCTGCCGCTGTGGCACAAGTCCTGAATGCAGTTGATATCATGGGGAACTTTAGACAGAGCCTCTGTACTGGCGTGCTTTTGCCTGTGAGGATACGACATCATGTGACTGTTGCTATGAATCAACCTTTCTTCCATCCCGCTGTTCTTCTAACAGCTTGAGGTGTCGGGCTTATGGCACTATTGCTATTACGAAATGTAATGATATATGTCTGCCTTGTTTTGATGCAGATGGAAGATGAGGATGCTGATGAGCTGTTTGGTGGGGAAGAAGAGGGCTTGGCAGGCTTATCAGATATTGAGGGCAGCAGTGATGAAGAGGAAATGCCAGATGGCGAAGGAGAGGACCCTAAAAGCTTCAAGGCATTGCGGAAGAAGCTCAAGCAGCAGCAGCAGCAGGAAGAGGAGCAGACGGGGAATGGCTTGGAGGGGGAGGAAGAAGCAGGGGAGGGGGAGGAAGGGTCAGGGGAGGAAGAGGGGGAGGAGGAGAAGGCGGAGAGGCAGGCAGCACTAGCAGCTGGGCGGTCAGATCTGCAGCGGCTGTTGGAGGAGTACTATAAGCTGGATTATGAGGACAACATTGGGGGCATCCCTTGCAGATTCAAGTACAGAGAGGTGAGCAAGGGGGCTAGTTATTGTGAGTTGCGCACCTGGTGTGGGACACTTGATTTGCTGCGTTTGTCTGCCATGTTTGGCCTCTTGGGAAATGGGTGTCTCCTCTATTGAGCAGAAGAGCGTGTGGGCAGCCTATTTGGACTTTGGTTGCTCAGTCTTCAGGCTGAGAAACCATATCATGTTACGCTTGCTTTCTGTGGCACATTGTGAGTTTAGATACACCCTTTGCATTGTGGCTCTTCTCGTACACTTTGAATAGCCCTGTACTGGTTGGTACACAAGCGTTATGCAGCTGCTGTTCGGCATTTTGCCAGGCAGGTAGGTTTGCACTTATATCTGCAAGAGCCTTGTTTATGCATGACTTAGCATGGCCTAGGTGTGCCTGCTGCTTGATCCATTTTAACTTTCATACAGGTAATGCAACTGCTCTATCTGTGGACTGTGTGCATCGACCAACGTTCTTTTGCTCCTTAACAAATATATCATATGGTACGAACTACCGGTAGTTCAATACCAAGAGCTGAATCTGAGCCAGGAACGGAAACATTCTTTTTGACATGCCGGTAATGTTCCTCCATATAGTTTGGTAGTGTATGGAGAGCAGAAATTGAGACAAATAGTGGCATACCATTAAGTGTACAAACAGTGGCAATGTTCCTTCTGATGTTGCGCAGGTGCCAAAGGGTAGTTATGGCTTATCAATAGATGAGATCCTGGCCATGAATGACAAGGACCTGAATCAGGTAGTGGGTCTCAAGCAGCTTGCACCCTATCGAGACGATGTGAAGAAGCAGCGGCCCAACTACAAGGCCTTGCAGAGCTTCAAGGCAGAGGCAGCAGCAGCTATGCAGCAGCAGGGGAAGAAGAGGAAGAAGCATAGAGCAGATGGGCATGGTCAGGGGCATCGACCATGGCAGCAGGATGGCGAGCAGCGGCAGGGGGCCGGGGTGGGGAGGCCCTGGTCTGGTGGAAAGCAGCAGCAGGGGCGGGAGGGTGCGCGGGAGGAAGGCAAGGGCAGCCAAGGAGGCCAGCAGCAGCAGTTTAAGCAGAGTAAGCACAAGCAGCAGCAGAAGGTTGAGCTGGATCCAGAGGCTCGCAGCAAGGCTCGTTTGGAGTCTTATGGCAAGCTGAGTTTGAAGCGGGACAAGCCAGAGAGCGAGGGCAAGCAGCACGATGGCAAGCAGCAGCGGCAGCAGCAGAATGGTAAAAAGAGGAAGAAGCCGGAAGCACCTGTGGGGAGGTTGGCGAAGGTGCAGATAGAGAAGGAATTGACAAAGGCACAGAAGAAGAACCTCAAGCGGCTGCTAAAGCGCAAGGAGGAGAGGGGCGAGCTATGACTGTCATCCAATCAATCCATTACAAGTGTTTTGTTACTGCATACCAGATATCTTGTTTCGCCTTTGTGCCCACCTTAAGCACTGCCTATGTCTGTGAATCTTACACTGGCAACCCATCGGCGCACGTTATGACTGCTCTGCTGATTCTCTTAGTTTGTTCGGAGAGCGGCAGATAGAGCGTTCCAGTTGCAGGCCGCCTCCATGGCATGGCAGTTTGTAGGTTGTGGATAGGAGTCTCTGTGGTTCTTCAATCTGCTATAAAGATCTGGCCATATGTTGGTTGATTGTTGTTCGAGCTACTGATCTAGCAAACTGAATTTTCCAGGCCGCATAGATCGACCTGACTCAGCGTGTCATTGTGTCGATGGACTTACCGGCTGGACTTACTGGCTGGCTGACGAACTTTATAGCGGCAATATGGTGAATTATTGATTTGGAGGCTGCTCATCGTTCCATTCAACCAACGACACTACTGTGCTGACAATCCCGCCCCAAACACGGCGGCCCCAACAGCTGCCAAAGGTCACAGGGCGGCCAGGAGCAACATTACACGCGTATTGTTGTTTTTTTATAGGACCAGTGAAGGTAGAGGATCTCGAGATACATGACAGTTAATTATATGCAGCTGCCTTCGGACTCAGCTAACCCGCCGGCATGCGGCATGTACGTAATTCTGGCGCCAATTGAATGTCAATTGAATGGGCCCCCCTCGACCAATGCTGGGCGCCCCTGGCGCTTTCATCACGCTCCCTCTCCACAGGCCTTGCGTATCATAGCACAGCTGCATCTAACCACTCCTCAAAATCTTCACTCTCTCACTTTCTAGTTCGGTAGTCATGTTCATTGAGTCAGGAGCTGAAATACAAGCATTCTGAATGCCAGGATAACACCCATCATCAAAGCAAAATAACACCATGATGAGGGCTTGCCCCTTGTGCAATGGTTGACCCCAGTGCGCTTCTCAGGCTTCCCTTGGCATTACTATGTACTGATGTACGGTTTGCCAACAGTAGCCCATCCACAGGCAGGCCCCATGACAACCAATGAAGGCTAATCATATGGAGGGCCTGACAACGAAATGCAACGCCTCCACACATATGTATCACTGCCTTCCAAACGCATCCATACTCCTGTCACTTTTTACTAATGGCGCTGCAGCAATTGCCACTCCATGCTGCTCTATCTGCCAAACAAAGAAACACCTCCTGCTGGTACCAAAGCCTGTTCAGGCTGCATTTCTGATGGTTTGCTTGCTGGAAATGCACCAGCACTGACTCATTCTATATGTACAGTCAGGAGCCTTGTTGCCATCATGTGTTCAAACCCATGGATGTATAGGCTGACCCACACACAGAGCCTGGGCAGATCGCTGGTGGGTCGCTAGTACATCAAACCACAAAATATGTTGCCAGCAGCACAATGACAAGTACCTGAACACCCACACCCGCACCCACCCAACCATCATTAAGACCCTTGACCCAAACCCAGGTGGCCCGCTTTTCTCTCTATCACGTTCTTGTTGACATCGTACCAGTGAAGGTCCCTGTTTGGCTGGGCCCTGGGACCGCCTGCATGCAGCAGGGGCACCATGCAGCTTTCCTTGGAATTTGCCAAATGTTGTGATATCGGATATGAATAACAAAGTCTTATCCACAGTCTTATAGGCAACACGCCTTGGGCAGACCCCCTGCCAACCTTTTTGGCAGATTTTGTAGTGAGAATGCTCCATGCGAGCTCAGCATAGTCTACGCAAGTAACTGCTGTTGGGCACAAAACTGTGTGTTTCCCCCTTCTTGCAGGATGCAATCGTTGGATACGTGACCCCTGAGATAGCAACACCATTAGCAGCCTAAGGGAGACACTGGGCCAGGCAATGACTGTGCCATGCACCCCTGCGCTGACTCCACTCAGCAGGGAGCATGCATGTTGCACAACCTCTCACATTCTCAAGGTCATACGGATACACTGAATACTCACCAAGTACAGTGCAATTCTCCATGCGGATATCAGGCAAACCCTTACACAAGCTCTGTAGCGATGCCAAAGGCATGGCACCTGCTAGGATGTGGATAACTGGTATACCAATGGGGCTAGTGAGCTGCCACGCACAAGGCACAATCTCCACCCCACCCACCCCACCTACCGTTTCTAGCTTGAGGAACATGTTGAGAGAGTCCAGGAAACTCCTCCGTATGAGGTTGCTCTCATAGGCTGACAGGTTGTTGATGCGCACAGTGACAGCGCTGGTGACCTGCTTCAGACCTGTCTCTATCTTGTTGCGCCGGATGTTGACCAACTGCTGCAGCTTCTCACGGACCTGAGGCGGGACAAAGAGGGCAGAAGTGGCAACCCATTGCTCAAATCAGGAAGGGGCCTACCTTCACAAGACACTCATGTCTATGATCACTTGAAAGGTACTCCTCTCTTGTAATTCCTAGGTTAGAACAGAGAGTGGCATTACACCGCAGGAATCGAACTCCTGCTTTGACAGACACTCTCCTTCAGGGTTGTTTGTCACATGCAGGCAGCTAAAGCATTAACATAGTCAGTCATGTCCAATGGGGGAGGCAAGTGAAAGATACACTTCTATGTTCACCAATTGGCCTCCACCCGTGAGAGACGGAGACCAGCCAAGAGAAATGGTGGTGTGTGATCACTAGCTAATGCCGTTGAAATCAACTGAGATGACGTTTTTAGGTATGTGAAGATAAAACCTGGGGCAGCAAGCAGGTTCTTATGGCACATGTCGGCCTCTGCTGTACCCAGCCAGGGTGGAAGGGTGGTCTGAAGAAGGTGTAGACACCCATGATACTGTGACAGGCTTTCAAGTGGCACAGCCAAAGGTTCTAAGCAAGTACGCTGAATATGCTTGCCTGCATATAAGTAACATATATTAGTGCTTACTCAGCTATAAAATGACTTTCTGCTGAAAGGATGTGTGGCACACAAGCACAGCTTGTAGCCAGCGTCTGCTGCATCCACTGGAGATATGTACATATAGCGGGCAACTAGAGAGACACCGTGCTCCATCAAACCAAAGCACAGGCACACCGCCCGAGTATCTCACACCATGGTCCCATTTGCAACCAGCCCCCTGCTACCGATAAACTAATTCTGAAAAATCCTGCTGGTCTTTATGTATGAAGCTGGTCTTCATCCAACATTGCTTGCACTCTGCTACTGCTGCTGCAAGTCTCGCAATTATCAGCTCCTTGCTGAGCTGGGCTGCCACTACCGCCAAAATCTGCACATCGAAGCCCTGGCCACATGCAGTGAGCGCCCTATTGCACTGAGGCTGGCTTGCCTAAACTGCCTTTCTCTCGAGTATAGTGACCATGCCGGTCATGCCATGCTTCAAGCAGACTCTTGCTGCATCCTTGCATCTGGTAATCCGGCTGGCATTTTATTAAATCACTGCCATGGATCTCACCTGGATGTACTCGGTTCCAAAGATATCTCTACAGCCCTCAAACAGTAGGCATGCTATCTCCATGAAGTAGAAGGGCATGGGCTGGAAAGAGCTGCTGTCATTCTGCTCTTGCTCTATCACACCTGAAATTGGGCAGGCAGAGCTATTTAACCAGCTGTATGCAGTGAAAACCCTACAGGAGATGGCCACATGCATGGCTTAGGAAGGTCCGTGCAGAGACTCACGTGATGATGTGCTCAAAGCATGCTGGACAAGCGTACATCAGAAATGATATGCTTATGCTGCAGCACCAAGGCAATCAACTCGGGTAGCACAATCAGTTATCCGGGGCAATTACTCACGGGTTAGCGACTCAAGTTCAAGCCATGGTGGTCGCAGGACGCGTGCTTTGTTACTTTTGCAGAGCATGACTGCCAGCCAGATAGGTACTTGGGTGGGCATGTTTGGGTGGAAGGGGCCATAGCTTTGCTGCAAGATGCGGGAATGATATGTCAAGGGCAAAGCTGTAGATTACTGCTTTCTTGGATAAGTGCTGCGCTGCTTACCACCATGCCCTCGATGATGCTCTCTGGGTGGGGGAGCCTGAAGTTGGGCACTATAGTGATGTCTTCATCTTCTGCATAAAGCTCCAGCTGCACCAGATAGTATATGATATTGGAGATATCCGCTGTAAGGGTTATCAATCAGTGCTGCCGAGAGGCTTCACCTCTTCAGGCGTTACAGGCAATACACTGGGGGCCATGGCAAGGCTACTGCACTGGCCTAGTGTGAGACGCTGCTAGTTCTAACAACATTCCATTGAAAGTACGGGTCTTCTTATATATGCAGACAGCAGGCGCGTGGATGGTTTAGGCTCGTACTTAGCATGACGGGGAAAGTGCCCAAGATCGGCCGAGACACACAGTGATAACTAGGAGTCCACCACCCAGAACATCTTGGTTTCTAGTGGGGTAATGGAGTGTGTGATTGCATGGCTTGCTGTCGCTTTCTGTGGGAGGTCGAAGTGTTTCATTTGAAGAATTTTGAATTGCAGCCTGCGGAGCTGAGTCACTAGCTGGAACTTTCAAGGTCCCATGAAGTTCCCAGCAGTCTCATGCCCTGTAGAGTCAATCTGTAAGTTATAGAGTTCAATGTAGGTCCCTGCCTAACTCCATCAACTCCCTGCTCAACTCTACGTTGCATTGTGTGCGTAGACATCGTGGCGTCCAGTTGCAATATGCTGACTGCAAAGCATACGGCTTCGCTTCATGCCAGCAGGCGCGTCAACTTGCTCGCGCAAAGGACTGTAAAACCCATTCTAGCTTGCAGAGCCACAGGTGCGCCATTCCAGGAACCAGCCAATGGACAATTGCACTGAGTGGTCCTGCCCTACAAGCCTACTAGGTCACCGTACACCACGATTGATCGCGAGGTTTTTACTATTTTCCAGAGAAGTACGTCTCAGCCGTCTTAGCTTGTGAAGCGGAGGGCGATCTGCTGAAAGCTGTGGAACTGTTCACGGAGCTGCGCATCCTGAAGGTGGACCTACCGCATCATGCAGTTGAAGCAGGCATCCGCACCTTTGCAAAAGGTGAGACCTGCACAGTGGCTCATTATGCTATTGAAGCTGTGAGCTGGGACCTACCAAGCACTGCAAGGGAGACAGCGAAAACAGTCACTTAGCGTACGGCAACAGTCCCGTGAGAGGATGTTATCAAAGATATCCAGGGGCCCTACCAAGGGGCCGAAGGGCCATTTAAGCAGTGCAAGCCGTGCTTTACCCAATCAGTAGCTCAATGCCATATCAGTACGCATAGCAGCATGCCAGCAGCAACAATGGCAGAATGGCAAAAACCAGCCGCCATTGATCCCATGCATCCTTTTCCCCATGTGTGTGCAGAGCCGGGAGTTCCAGGCCTATGATGCTGTATTTGTAGCCTGAAATTGAGATGGATGGCCATATTAGCAGCATATGGCGTGCCCGATGGCATTAGCTATCTGCCCCGCTATCTCACAGTCTCGACAAGTGTATGAAGAAGCAAAGTAGCTCCACAGGATCTTCTGGAATGTTTTAGGAGTAACTAATTAGGAGAAATATCGGCTACTCACCCTTTAAAATCTGGGCAAAGACCAATCCATCTCTTCTCAACCGTAATTTCTCCTTCCTTTCCTTCCAGGAGGGCAATGGCAGCGAGCATCAGACATGTTTGATAACTACAGAAGTTCAGGCCAAGCTCCAGAGGCAGCCACCACACATGCCCTCCTCACATCGCTGGCTGCCAATAACCAAGTGGACAAGGCACTGGAGCTGCTGCAGGTAGGGTGTAGGCAGTAGGCAGTACCGATGTCTTAGAAGGCAGATAATTGTGTTTGGGGGATGGTGGGCAGGTACAAGTGAGGTTTTGGCATACCAAGCAGTCTTCTGGTGCATTGCGTTCATTTTTGGCATAGGTAGCGCGCAGAACCGAAGCAGCACTGAGTTTAGGTTTGGACAAGATAAAGTAGGACATGAGAGCTAGGCGCTAGGCAGCAGCGAGAACTCTGCTACAAATGGAAGGGACTAGACTTTAGTCAGTGCAGTCACGGCCCTTGCCTATAGATAGGCAGCCTATATCCTTTTGGCAGCTACAGCCTCCGCAAGTGAGGTTCCCCATGGCTTTTGTACCGCTCTAGAACGGCGGCCATAAGAAATAGCCAAGAGGAAAGGTGGCACCCAGCTAAGTTTGGCCACAATGCGGCACCCTGCTGCAGGGTACATACTATCTGGCTGACACAGTTGCTGCCTCTCCTCTTGTTTCTGCGCTGCTGTATGCAGGAATTAAACTCATCACCGTCAGCTGCAGCAGGGTCAGAAGAAAGCAGGTTGCTGTCAGGTGCTTACAACCTGACCATCAGAACCATTGCCAGAGGAGGGGAGCTGGTCAAAGCAACAGAGCTGCTAGAGGAAGCAATGCAGCTGGAACATCTCATGCTGGACAATGCAACGGTGAGGGGCATTAAGGGGACTGAAGATTGTTGCTGAAGCTATACATAAGGCATGCGGGCTTCCAGCTGATCGGTGCGTTGGATCCCAGGAAGGCCATGTGGGGTACCTAAAGCAGCAGGCGGTAAAGCAGGGGAGTGGGAACAGTGGGTGTACTGCACCTTACCTTACACAGGTGTTGTTTCTTTTTGATGGATTGCTGGCCTGAAGGGGAACAAGAATGCATGGCAGATGCAATCAGTAGCAGGGCCAGCTAGACGCAGGCGAGGGCAAGAGATTTTTATCTGTAGTGTGCGTTGTGGAAAGCGATATGAGGAAAGGATGGTGGTGTGTGGCTGTTTAGGTGCTCCCCTGATTCTCTGGCCCCAGGTTTGTACGTATAGCAGAGACTGTGGTGGCCTTAGGAAGTCCTTTGTTGCATGATGTGGAAGATACCTTGGTGCGTCTGGTTGGCACGTCATGCTCTGTGGAGAGAGTTGCAGTATAGTGCAGCCTGCCTGCCGTGCATTCCTGCATTCCTGCACTTTCCAGGAACCATACCGGTGACCATCATCCGTCAATGGTGTGTGTACCCTTTCTTCATGAAATCCATGGTGCAACTAGGGGGGGGGCTGAGATGGGCTGCTGTTCCCTTCAACCAGACCGCACTCTGTGAATTTGTGAAGGGACATATGATGTCTTCCCATTCAAGGGGATGTGCCAGGAACGTGAAAGGAGTCCACAGAATTTACTGGCCAAAGATTCCATGTCTTGATGATTATATGGTTTGTGGTCGGTGGTTAGGCTTAATTGTGTAGAACCCAAGTATTGCTGGATAGCAATGGGTCTGATGGTGGCTGTCATCATTTAATGGATTGTTTATCATGTGATATGCCCTGCCCCCGCAGTTCTCCACAGTAGCGAATGAATGGCTAAAAGCAGGAGATGGTGACAAGGCTGAAGATATACTGGAAATGAGGGACTACCTGTAACAGAGGACGCCACCACAGTTTCAATGCTGCAAGCACTTCTGGCGCCAGGCGGCAAATGACCTTCAGAGTGTCAGGGCATATGCGGGTTTATGTTTCAATTGTGACTCTAAGGGCGCAGCCTCGGGCATGTGAGTGGCTAAGCAGTAGGAGGCACCCCTGCTGTAGCAAAGTAGCCACAATTGGCAGTTCAATTGTAACAGCAAAGCTGCTTGTGTTTGCTGGATTGGAAGATCAGGGACAGAATCCCATGCTGCACATGAAAGTTAGAAGGCTTGGCGAACATTGCCGTTTCCCTGCCCCACTTTGAGCGATGGGACGTATGGGAGTGCTGACCCACCGGGGCTGCTGCTGTGGTTGCTTGATACGGATTGCCCATCCAGAGAAGAGGTCACGGTGGTTGCATAATTCCTTGTGTGATCCCTTGATGCGAGTTTGAAGCAGCATCGCCATAACATTGGCAAAATTGTTGACTGAATTGTGACTAAGAGCTCAGGTCCAGGGTTGGCCTCAAGTCGGCCTGCTGAGCACTGGTGAAAGCCCAGCAGTGTGACAATGATTGTTTGGCTTCTACTGTAGCTAGTGCATTGACTAGATCATTTCCGCAATCACTCATCATCAGAAGCACTCCTCTGAGTGCATTATAATGGCAAGTCTGTACAAGGACCAGTTAAAGCAATCATTGCTTTATTTGCAGTTTCTCTGGGCTAGTGACTGATAAACAAAGCTTTTAGGGGTCTCTACTGTCCTTCTCCATGGTTGCTTTGGCTAGTACGAGGCTTATGGTCTTGCTCAGTAGTATTTCTGCTGATGAGCAAAGAGGGCATCTGATGCTGAAGGTCGTGCCGCTGCTTCACTGTCATCTGTGTTAGTCTTGAAGATTTTTGGTGGGGCGGTCCTGGCAGGTTGGCTGGGGTTGGAAAGCAGTATGAGGAGTGGTGGTGCTGTCATCGCTGTCGTGGTTAAAGGGAATAGTCCCATAGATGAAGTGTTGATGCTGGACTGTTGCGGTCTACTGATGCCGTCTCTTGGCAGCTCAGGCTCGCTGAGCCAGGAATCGTCAGAATTGTGACGACCGCTGCTGCTGCCGCTTCTCTATGTGGCAAGCACTCCCCCGCCTGCTCAACCGCCTCCATGTTATGGCCATCGCCAATCTTCACTGGATTTACACTACTAATTAGTAGTGTATGGGAACAGTCCGCCCTAGATTTCGCCTAGAATCAGCCTAGACTCGCCTAGAACCTGCCTAGATTTGCTAGATTGCCTAGGGGCATTCTAGGCGGACACAGGGGGGTCTAGGGCGTCTAGGCGCCTGCATTTTAGGCAAATCCAGGTGAATCTAGGCTTTCAAGTTAGGTCTAGGGGTCCTAGCCGCCTGCGGTCATAGAAACATCCAGATCAATCGGTTTTGGCACAATCACCTTACAGTTCATTTGATTGGTCCTGAGACTCACACCCACACACGACAGTAGTACCTAGAGCTACCCAGCAAGGAACCTACCATCGATCGCCAGCAGCACAATGTCCCTGCCTGCCAGAAGGCAAAGAGTGCCAACCTGTGGCACACAACCCCTGCCAGCATGGAAGCACACATTAAATAAATGCCATGCCCACAAACATGGAAGCACACATTGATAAATGCCATGCCCACAAACTTGAATGGCAAAACTGTAACAAGTAAGAAGGCAAGCAGACAACAGTATCAATCTCAGCGAGCACCCCAATCGTTTGTCATGACTTCTTATCTGCATTGGGACGATGATGACCACCAAGAAGTCTATCACCGATAGCACAAAGCAACCAGTAGCACCGTGGAAGGTGACCTACCAGGATCACCCCCAAGCAAAAATCTTCTGCCAGAACCAAGAGGTGTTCACAGAGCAGAATCACCTCATGAACAATAGCAAAGACATCATCAAACAAACAAACAAAAACTAGGTGCTGCAGCCGCGAAAGGGCTGCTAGGTCATAACGACCAAACACAACTTCGAATGGATGCAAAAGGCAATGGAGTCCACACCACCAATCACACCACGAAGGTCAGAAGCACACAACATATTGTTCCCAGAGTCAACAGCTATTGCAGAGAACCACTTCTGCAAGCGAGTTAAGACAAGTTGTACAAAAACCATACCACCAGCTCATGAAGTGACAACCCCAGCTGCATGTGTCAACCTTGAGTACATGCAAGTAGTAGGAGGCAATGCGCACAAGGAGCGCTATTGACCAACCGTTCCCTTGGCTGTTGCCATGACTCAGTGTAGAAGCACAAAGTGCCACAGCCTTAACGGAAGCCATACTGTACCACAACCTCTTATGGCATGTCCTCTGAGGATTAGACTCCAACATTGGTGGGCCTCTACAAATGCATAAATGCAAACCTGTCCACTCCGATCACTGATACATGCATGCAGGCCGAATTACAGCTTGGTTTGCGGGCTTACTGCATTTGTATGTTGCCATAGCAAATACGACAGGTGCCTCCTTAAGGTGCATGCCTGATCTACACACTGCAATGCAGCCCAAGCCCATATGCTGGGGTTACTGCAAATAGGAAACGCAGACGCTGTCTGCGACACTTGCATCACATTTTGTACCGCATGCATACTTGATTTGAATGAGAGGACAGCATGCCCCTTATATGCGGAACTCTGGCGCTGCTGCTGCTGTTGTGCATGGCAGCCCTTAGCTGAGGGCAGGAGGAATGTATGACTGCTTGCAGGTAGCTCCAGCCTGTCCACACCAGGAATCCTTTCAGAGAAACTCTGAAGATCTTTGCCAAATCCTGCAGACCTGACGGCAGCAAAGGCTGAGAAGGTGGCGCCATGCACCCTTTCTGTACCAGTAATCTGCATGAATAATACACAAGAAAGCAATGGCCACAATCAACATCAAGCAATAAGTGCATGCCCTGAGGGATGGCTGCATATGGCCAACACTGCCACATATCTGCAGTTTAGTCCAGATGCAACGGCATGCCACACTGCCCCTAACATCCAGACAGCAGGTTTGGGTCCAGGCAAATGGGACAATTCTTGCTGCACCGTGCACCATCGACAAGAGGCCAGGCAAAGTTGATAAATGATATAACTCCTGCTGCATTGACTTTTGCAGTCATTCTGCTGCGTTTCACCACGGCCGCAAGTCACTGTTCCTCTGCACCGACATGCTACGACAGGTCCCAAGACAGGTAGCCATGCCATGTTGCTGGTGATGCTTCATGTAAGCAATGTGTGCTTCCTTTTGTCAACATGTGCCTGCTCAACAAGGTATGCAACGCTGTTCTGGTATGTGAGATAAGCATCTGGTCAGGGCACAAAATTGCTGATTTGTATCAGGTACGAAGTTATGGATATCAGCCAGGCTGGGGTATACCTTTTAATGGAAACTGGTGGAGCCTACAACCAGGTTTGGCCAGCCAAAGGAAAGCCCTAAAGAGTCTACCTGCTGCCTTGGCAAGCCGTCAGTTAGCGGAACATGCACAGATTTGATGCATTAGTGCAGAAGACGATCAGCTCTTCAAACGTAAGATACAAACTGCTTGCCCTGGGTTTCTCCATATGGCTGGCTGGCTGGCTGGCTGCCCAGTCGCTGTGCTGTCCAGGAAACCGGAAGAGCATACATGACGTGGACGCTCCAGGACAGACGAATGGGGTCCAGTGATAGCCTGAGCTGCCCTTCTGTGCGCGTTCGACCGCAATCCACTGAAATGGATGCTTTGGGGCTGATAGCATGCTGGGCGGTAGGGATCGACTTTAACACACATAGTGGCAAAATGTACGCCAGCTCTGGGCAAGCATTCGCAAAACACAGCCTAAACTTTCGCTTATACAGCATCATTTTGATCGGCTTGCGGCCTCGGAGGTTGTGGTTGTCACCGTCTGGTGCAGGCACTGACGTATACAACGTGTCTCATACAGCAGGGTATGAAACCATGTAGAATGGGAAAATGCATGAAGTTCACACTATTCCAGCATAACTCCCTGGATGCAATTGATTCATGGGCAAGCATGTGAAGGCTGGCGGAGCCCACCTGGAGTCACTCGCTTTGAAACCGTGGCTTCGGCACTCTTCTTCTCTTCTTCATTCTTAGTGCCAGGACGACAGATGAGCGGTTCTTTCTTCCACAGCAGAGCCTAATGTCCTCACTCAAAAGGTCGAAGTCTCTCCGTGGCCGCCATACACTTGACCTCTCCACATGTGTAGAGTGATTGTCGAGCTACTTTTAGCCAGATAGCTGTCCTCTCATTTAAGCACACATCTGAGTTTAAGATGGGTTTATTATGAAAAGGACTGCCGTATCATCTGGGTGGTGGCAACTTAGGCTGGGCCACTGGATGCATTTTCCCACTCTGACCTAGCAGAGACAGCCTAAGCATAAGCCATATGGCCCCATGACCTCCTATGGTATTTTACACCAGCGTTCTAACGGGCCTAAGGAGCTGGATGGATACCATGCGTTGGCACAGACTACGCGTGGTACCTACCTGAGCCCATGGCTGACTGGGGTTGCATGGGTGCTGGCAGCAGCAGGTAGGCTGGGAGCTGGTTGCTCACCTTGCTTACCCCTGGTACTCCAGTCTTCCCTAGAACTCATCTTGCTATCCTTCAGTTTCTTGCAATATATGCCCAGTGGCGGGAGTGACGTTGCCACAACAAGCTCCTGACTAGCGCTGTTTGGGCCGCTTAGGAGTAGTTATAAGGGCTTCAACATGGCAATCTGCTCTTAAGTTATGACACTCCAATTCTTCTCTGCTTCGCTGTGCAATCCTGGCTCCTTCGGTTCTGCACTGCTTGTATGGGATCTGTTGTGATCACAAGGATGCGTAGTGTCTTCATTGGCAAGTGCCCTGATTCATGCAGTCAAGCGACCATGCCGTTGCGGCTTAGCATGCATGTGTCTATTGCAACAAATGAGATGTACCTAACACATGTGTTAGCAATGTGTAAGGTAGGCCCACTACCAGTTATGGTACCAGGAATGGCACCTGCAGCACAAAGTTTACGAGAATCGCATCAGCAACACAGCAGCAGTGTCTGCTGCTGCTTTGCTCTTATCAGTGATATGATGTTTCTACTCATATCTGGCACCTACTGCTCCTAGTTCTGCTGCTGCTTCTTCAGCTGCTGCCCCCTATTGCTTCGTTTGCTACTGCCAGCCCCAAATATATGCTGTGTTGGCCCAGAAGGCTGTGCAGGGGTCTTTCTCAACAAATACATGGTGTGTTGGGATCGCAGGGCTTGTCTTTGGAAGCTGCTGAAAGTGGTGCCTTGCTTTGGATACCAAACAAGTACAGCCGAGGATGGCAGTGGCATGCCAACATGTCCTGCTGCAGACATATCACAAAAGCTTGTTTGAGGTTAATCTTAGGTGATCAGCTTCCCGTGTATGTTGTATGGGGGTGTAGTTTGTAAAATGACTGCTGGCGTAACTGCTCCTCTTGCTGCTTCCTGTCATTAGTCCCTTATGCTGCTTCCCCTCCTGCTCCTTTGGTTTTCTGCTGCTGCAGTGTGGCCTTCTTCCGCTACTGGTGCTGCTGGCTGCTGCTGCTGGCTCCTTTTCTGCTGGTGTGGCCCCTGCTGCTCAATAGTCTGCTGGTTTTGTCTCTTCCCCTGCTGCTATTGCCGCTACTGTTGTCGCTGATCTTCTTCTGCTTGTGCCCATCCGTCCAATGTTGCAGGTGAGGAGCTAGTTGCCAATGCAGCTGCTCCTAGCTGTCACATGGTTGCTTCTCCTCCTGCTGGCCCAATGTTTTGCCATCTTCCTGCTGCAAGCAGTGCTGCTTCTGTACTAGTCTCTGCTGCTTTTCCCGCTGGGTAGTAAGGTTATGCTGCTCCTGCTGCTGCTGCTGCTGCAGGTATTATGACTTATGTGTACATGACCTTTGCATATATGGCCCAGTGTAAGTGCACTTGGTACTGACTGCTGTATCATACAGCATATGCATGTGGTTTTATCATTAGATATGTTGTAGATTTTAGCCAGTACAGGGCACCTTATGTGGAAGATCCACAGCTGGCGCTCTATTTGCCGGGATTTGGGGTGAAAGATGTTCTGTTTCCTAATGTAAGCATACTTGCATTTTGAAGTGTTCATTGCGGGAGAACGAGCAGACAGAGAGAGAGAGAGAGAGAACTACGCAGAGAAGGGGGGAAGTCCCTTCTTGCATATGTTAGGGGAGTGGACGAGCAGACAGACTCTAGCAGCCTACGAAAGCTTAGGCAATGTCCCAGTGGAACTGCTTCCATGCCTAGAGTGGACCTAAAATTGGGTCTAGGTTGTGCCTAGAGTCACCTGGGCAGTCTAGGGGCTGTGTCTAGATTCTAGGCAGTGTAGGAGGCTGTGCCTAGACGTCTAGGCAAGATCTAGGCTGATCCTAGGCGAAATCTAGGGCGGACTGTTCCCATAGTGTAAACGTCATAAGGAACGTCACCTCGATCCGCAGTTTTGGCGCCACACCCATCCACCCAGATAACATAGGCGGGTGGGTAATTTACCCACCCACTTATGTGTTCTGGGTTCCGAATGGTAGTGGGCCTATCTATATTAGGTAAGGGTCCACTCCCCTAACATATGCAAGAAGGGATTTCCCCCCTTCTCTGCGTAGTTCTCTCTCTCTCTCTCTCTCTCTCTCTCTCTCTCTCTCTGTGGCAATACCGGCCTGAATGAGCTAACAGTTATGACAGCATGTTTAGCTCAACAGCACACCAAATGGTTTGATAGCTGTCTTCCAGCACCTATACTAGGACAGCAGCACTCTCATGCTAGTGAAGAGAGGCGTGACCTCCCCATACTTGCACGGCAGCTTTTCACCTTAGGATGCCAGTTGGATCCTGATCGAGAGACTCAAGCATTTGGGAGCTTTTCAGCAAAGTTCACACAGCGCATTCCGAACAGGCATTGGAATTGTGCTGTGACTGCCTCTCATGCCAATGCCAATGGACGGTCCAGTCACAGCCCAAAGAACATAATCCACTTAACTATGGAAGGCACCCCAAACGTAGTGCCACGGCCAAGACCCCGCAAAGGGACTCTTAACTCCACGGGCCCACCCATATGTATGAACGCGGCAGTATCATGCTGTGATTCACTGAGCACAGGTTCTCATGTAACAACGCAGATGACCAAATATACTCTCAGCTACAAGCAGCAAGCTACTATAATCAAGTATTCAAGGAACGCCAGTCCTCTCTTGTCAGAACAAAACTTAAACTGGAATAGTAAAAGCATTTGACCACATCCTTTGTGCCAAGGCCGATCTCCCTAGAAATCCGTAGCATATATGCAGCCTGGCCTCATACAGCACATAAACCTGATGTATTCCCACCACCCTCTTGTCAATGGCTATCAACAAACATGACAAAAGGTCAGTCCACTCACATGTGCAGCTTGATGTTTGACTGCATGCACAGTATACTTCGCACCCTACTTAAAGCATCCAAGGCTGCCTCCTCTGTCATTCAATGCTGCTGCTGCTGCCAATGCTCTCTTCCTTGTCCCTGCAATCATGGCTGCTGCTGCATACCTTACACTTCCAGTCTGCTTAGATGACCATTCTGACTAGAAGTTGCAGCAACAAGAGCACCAGTAAAGGGCCCTGGCTTAAGAAGCCCCAGCCAAGGGTTCCTGTACCTTATCCTCCAAGTATGCTACCCGCTGCTCTGGTAGCAGGGGGTCCCACTCCCAGTACGGCACTGACACCACCACATACCCCCTGACAGCCAGAGACCTGTTCCGCCACTGGGTGGGACCTGTGGGCTGCAGGTCAGGCTGACGGAAGTGCTGGAAGCCATCCACCTCAACGGCTACCTTCACCCCCCCTGATGTTACCACCAACACATCTATACTATGCAGCCCATCAGCTGTTTGGGCCTCCAGCTCAGGTGGCTGACTCAGGAAGGACAACTGTTGTGCTGCTGCATACACAGCCCTATGTGCTGAGGAGGCCTTGGCTGAAGATGTATCTTCAGCCATCTGCTTCTGCCACTGCTCCCTGCAATCCTGCAGCTGCTGCTTGGTTAGGCAGTCCCCAAAGCCCCTGCTGTTGCCTTGCTGGTCCAGCAGCCACATATGGACCTGGTACAACTGACGCTTTGCTTCTGGACCAGCTTCCTCCCACTTGCTGCTGACAGCTGCAGCAAACTGCTCCACATGGCTGATCAGCTGCTGCATGTTGAGAACTGCAGCTGCCCAGCACAAGTTGGCTAGGCCCTGAGTAGTAGCCACGACTGCCGTGCTGCTGCTTCCTCCACTGGTAAGCAATAATATGGCTTGCGCTTTGTTGAAAAGGGGAAGCAGCAGCTGCTCATCCCTATAATCTAGCGTCCCGCAGGCCAAGGCAATATTTGCAAGACCTTGGGGTGTCATAGCAGGCAACATCCCAACGATGGCTTCCTTTGCTTCAGGTCCCAGCAAAGGTACTGGGAGGAAAGGCTGGGGCTGCAGGCGTGCCACCCCCCACATGGTGTTAGCCACGGCCTGGGGTTGCGCACTGGCTAATTTAAAAGCTAAAGCCTGCAGCAACTGCTGTAACTGCCCAGCCGGTAGCTGCTGCCCCATAGTTGCTATGCCCCATACCGTCTGAGAGATGTCCACAGGCTGGGCAGGTGCCAGCATGTACACCAGCCGCTTTAGCAGCTGCTGCAGCTGGTCTGAATGCACCTTCTGCCCCATAGTGGCAATACCCCAAACTGTGTTCCCTATGTTTTGGGGAGTGGCTGCATCCAGCTTATTAACCAACCCTGCCACCAGGAGCTGAACCTGCTGCGCAGGCAGCTGCTGCCCCATAGTGGCAGCACCCCAAATTGTATTAGCTATATTCTGGGGATTGGCTGCATCCAGCTTATTGACCAACCCAGCCACCAGCAGCTGAACCTGCTGGTCAGGCAGCTGCTGCCCCATAGTGGCGACACCCCAAATTGTATTAGCTATATTCTGGGGACTTGCTGCCACCAGCTTACTGACTAGTCCCGCCACCAGCAGCTGAACCTGCTGGTCAGGCAGCTGCTGCCCCATAGTGGCGACACCCCAAATTGTATTAGCTATATTCTGGGGACTTGCTGCCACCAGCTTACTGACTAGTCCCGCCACCAGCAGCTGGACCTGCTGTTCGGGCAGTTGCTGCCCCATCGTGGCGACACCCCAGATCGTGTTAGCTATCGCTTGAGGCTCGGCTGTGCCCAACACTGCTAGTAAGCGACTGGTCATCTCCTGGAGTTGCAGACAAGACAACTTCTCCCCAAGATTTGCGATCCCCCAAACAACATTGGACATTTCCTGGGGTTTTGCTTGCCCGTCAGCCACCACCTTCATGAATGCAGGTAGCAGCTGCCGCTCCACAACAGGCCAGCTCTGCTGCCGGGTTCTAGCACTGCCTGGGGCTGTTGCGGTGGCATATACTGTATTTGACAGTGTGCGTGCATCGGCCTGCTGCAGTTTGCTGACAAACGCCCCCAAGCACGTGCTGTACAGTCCTGCATCCCCATACCCCAGCTTGGAGCAGGTCAACATGACCTCTGCCAAACCCCTTGGCTGAAACTGCTGCATCTGGGGCTGTAGCAGCTGCAACAACTGCTTCAAAAGAATCACCTTCTGCTCCAATGCTGCTGGCACTGACTTGAGCCTGGAGACTATGGCAATCAAGTCCCCCTGCTTCATGCTGCCCCCATACTGCTGAACGAGCTGCTGAAGCTCTGCAACGCCTTTGTCTCTGATGTTGCTGAAAGGGGAGTCACTAGCATCACCACCTCCCATGCGCCCACGCCCACCACCACCACTGCCCCTCCCTCTGCCCCTCCCACCACCACCCCTACCTCTATCCCTGCCTGCACCCCAGCCTCCCTGACCACCAGTCCCTCGGCCAGGACCAAAACCAGCCCATCCTTCATCCCGTCCCTGCCTGCCCCCAGCCTGAGACCTACTGCCACCCCGTGCTGGCCTCCCTCCCCGCCCCCTGCCCCCATCATGCGCTGCTGCAGGACTCTCGTAGTTACTGCTGCTGCTGCTGTCGCTGCTGCTGCATCTCAGAACGTGGCGTTTCCTGTGGCTGAGTGGTGATTGGAATGGCAGACCTGCTCTGCTTTCTTTCTGAAGGGTTGCTGCTAGCTTGACTCCCCTAGGTTGGAAATGAAACCCTATGCTTGTCACTGCTGCTGCCGCTGCTGGTACTGGTACTGGATGGATCTTTCCCGTAAGGGCTGCTCCTGATTGTGTCCCGGCTGTGCTTCGCTGGTGACATAGACGCTGATGGAGACGAAGGGCTGGTCTGCCAAGGGGGGTTGCCCTACTCGGGCAGCGGGGTGCCCTACGCGGAGTTACAGCCGGCCCTCCTTGACATCGGTGTGTGGTTTGAAGCATAGTACGTAACCGTGGATGGGTACTACGAAGACTTCGACTGTTATACAACAAACAATAACAGGGGACAACTTCTACCCTGTGTGGTCAACTCGGGGGCCGCAGAAGACGACAAGCAATGCCACGTTTGGGTGGGATATGGGCGTTATACTCCAGACCAGCGTGTGGCACGACTATGAGACTGCTGCAAGTCCAGTGAAGATTTGACGCTGGGCTTGATTGCAGATCTATGATTTGTGTCACCACGATGTCCGTAGCAACGGCAAGCCGCAGGAAGGGCAGCAGTTGCCGAGAGCGGTGCCCTTGCATTCCATTTTTCAGGCTACGACTGCAAATGTATATCGCCGGTATTGCATTGCATGGGCACTCGAGCAGTACCGGTGGAGCAGTACTGTTGTCACTCGGCCCATTTGATCATGAAGATCATGAGCGTGACTGGCTGTTCTGGCTCTTCACTGCTATAACGCCTAACTTGATATACAAGGTTGAAGTGGCCAGATTCACAGCAGCCTCTAACCAGATGAAATGTTGTACATACAGAACAACAGTCTGCAGCTGTCACCCCAGGATACGAAGACAGCGTTGTCAGCCCATCTGCTAGTCTAGTCTCGTTTAGGTCATTAGTATACAGCATGCTACTATTCAATATTGAACTGCTCGTGCATTTTCCTAGATGAACGCGATGACTCGACACCCGACACACCAATTCCAGGCGGTGATGAAAGCACAGTCAACTCAGTTTCCCCGCCTTCTTTGCCTAGTTCTCTCTATCTCTCAGTCAAATAGCAAGATGGCCCGCTACAGGACATTGACTCCAGCATTGCAAACAGGCAGCTCAAGCCGTACTTGTAGAAAAGACAGATAAGCTGCTTGTCGAGGCAATGGCACTGCGCAAGAGAAGAGAACACGCAACTTGCATGCATTTGCACCTGCAACCTCCCTGCAGATTAGAGGTTCTAAGAATGAATTGCCTGCCCAAGACCAAAACAGTACAATGCATGTTTAGCCTGCATTGTAGTCACAGGTGCGGCATTGTTACATTGTTACATCTACGCTCGCTCCACCATGAGCGGCGTACAGTTAAGGAAGTAGGCTTACTACAGTGAGGGCACCCGCCTCCTGAACACGACCACGGCTATGTCCTGGCTCTTCAAATCACAACCTCCAGCCCATCCACCTCACTTTTCAGTTCCTACACCATATCCTCCCAGAAGGGGTGGCCTCGCCTGCCCTACCCTTCTCCACGCTTCTGTGCCCTCCTAGCTCCTAGGTGCGGCACATGTATGGCCGCTGACCGTGCAGGAACCGGGTCTGCCTACTCGCTGGTCATTTGGCTGGCCACATGGAGGACAGCAGGACGCCTGCATATTTAGCTCCAACATACAATAGCTGGGAGCAGACACATGCCTTCCAGCAGAATGTCCAAAGACAACCATATGCTGGGTTTGCCCCTTGCACTGCCCACCCATCTCATACAGTTCCAGGCGTGCATGGTTGCCAACAAGAACTTGAATCAAACAGCTACCTGCTCCTTGACAATGACAAACAAGAGGACGCTGCTTCTGATAGGTTAAGTTTGCAGTCCCATCGAGACAGTAGGTAAAATGGAGATGAGCAAGGCTTGCACGACACAGGATATGCCCAATGCTGTGGAAGAGTTACACGTCTCAGCAGACTAACTTCGCAAAACCTTGACTTGTACAGCTACTATATGTTACTGACAGTTACTTGCAGCCACAATCAACCAGATGTCTGTTAGGAACATTCCTGAGCCTGAGGACCCCTCCCCATGAGCATCTGCAATGACCTCACCAAAAGCTGCAACAAATGCTGCTCATCACTCTCAACCACACAACTGACAACCAGGACATCATCAGATGCATAAGATACTGATAATGGCACACTATACGGCAAGTCTGAGAGGTCCAAAGAAGCCTTCTTGGATAATCTCATCCCAGAGAATCTACTTGGCATGTCCCCTTTGTTTCTGTTCTCTTGCTTACTGATGGAGCTCGCCATTTGCAGAGCATGTTGTCTGTAATGTGGTTTGTTTTGCAGCTCTGTCAGACACAACTCACTCCACCGCCTTGGCTGCTAGCTCCTGCTTTTTTGCTGAGCTCCTCTCTGGTGCTGATGCGGGCAGATAATGCACACCTCTTTGCTCCTCCATCATACTCTGAAGCATCAGCACCTGCCAGGAAAAGTAAAACATACTGTGAGAGTGAAAACCACAAACTAGCAAGTGTAAATTATTGCAGTGTGAAGAAGCATCCAACACCATTGGCTGCTTAAAGCTAAACACCAAATTTAACATTACAATGCACAGGAAAAGGTGCAAAAGACTGTTGACTGAAAGCTGGTACTGTGCTTCTGCGACATAGTACCCTAGAAAGATTGGATACATAATGTGCAATTCCCAAAATACCAGGCATATATGTATATACAACACAGCACCGAAGACCTTGGGTGACCAATAGGAAAGCATTTACAGAAACAGGCCCTCTGTTCATTTGCCCCAAACCCCGCAAAAGAGCAGCCACTAGCTTTGGCAGCAGCTTGGAGACCAAACCCAAAGGAAAGCAGCATCCATGTGCCTATGCTCCTTACATTCTTGTTAAGAGAGACCACTGCACAGCCCCTCCGGGCCGTGCAGGATCCACAAGCAGTATGCATGTGCCTATGCTCCTTACATCTTTGTGACGACTCTCACCATCCAGCACAAAAGCACAGCAAACACAAGCTTCACAAGCCCTCAAGGATTCAACACAGAAGAGTGGTTCTGCCTTCATCAGAAGGCATTTACCAACCTGCATGTGCAAGCCCTTTGCTTGCAGCCAGATACACCAGCGCTATAAGCTCACCTGCAACTTTATGTGACAGATCCGCTGCAGCATCTCACATCGCAGGTCTGCATTGTCGGTTGCTTTTTCAAGCTCATTAGCGGCAGCACTGCTGCCTCGCTGGCACTACAGCAGTGAGAGGTGTCACCCCATCTAGCTGGCTGTACTAAGGCTGTACAGCTGAGTCCCTAGAGGTTGCCCTGCAGCCAGCTTGCTTGACAGCTGCATGAAGAGAGCTGCAGACACTTGATGATGTGTGCTTGACTCCTTAAGGTTGACAGGGTTCAGCGCAGAAGAGTCTCTTTCCAGTCCCATTGAAGCCAAGGGTTTTCAGGATCAACAGACTGGACCCTACGGCAAAGGAACGGGCAGTGCTATCATGCAGTTGTGATGAGACATGCGCAAGTGCTGCTGCGAGCACACGGAAGTGCTGCAATGATAGTACTAGTTGGCAAGTGAAAGTAGCAGATGCTCCAGTGACCCACCCCAATCCAAAGTAGTAGCAGACTGGTGGTTGCGGGGCAGAGAGTATTTATGCCTCTCATGTTGGCAACTGTTCATACTAGCTGTGCTCTCAGAGGCTCTCCCATGCTGTCTCTTTGACTGGTAGTCAATGGTGTGATGGTCCCACACAGAACCTGGTAGTGAATGCAGCGTAACATATCTGCTCAAACCAGGTCAGAATTGTATAGAGATGCCGACCCAGCCTTCAAGCGTGCCCCATTCCAGAGTGAATCTTCATGCACAAATTATTTATGAATCTCCAGCTTTGCCAACTATCCCGTCAGCCACTTTTGCCAGATTCATAACCTCCAATCTTCCATAATGGACCCTTGTGACAGATGTGCATTGCAAGCACAACATAAACTTGGTGGCAGACTTGTACAGACTCTTGACCCTTTTGAATGCCCATGCTGTTTACCTGTGCAAGAGTTTCTGGTGTGCTGATGGTGAGCGCATAGCTGCAGGTCCGTTTGTACCAGATGTACGGCACAAGGGGTTGACTTGCACTGTCAATATGTACCTGCAGGCAACAGCCAAGCACCGTTACCCTCAAGGGTCTAACTGCTTGAATAATCATTGGGAATGCGGCCTTCACTATCTGCTGTAGTAATCCACAACAGCAGAATGATGGATGCATGTATACATTTTTTTGTTTGCATTTGTCACTAAAATTTTGAAAGGCAGGGTGATGGACAGCACAGGCGCCATGATGCAGGAGTCAAGCACCACATCTGCAATAGACCAGCACAGGACTGGCCCATCCTTCAATTAATCAACCCATCACTTCCCCTGGCAATGCATATCTCATATGATGCGTGCTTGTCTGCATCCCTGCCCCCCCAATGGTTGATATCGTCCAACAGAGGATAGAACATCTGGCAACTGCAAAAGATTCTTACTTTGCAATTTACACAAATGCCATCCTAATACTCCCCTGACTGCATGATGGAAGCCCAACTCCAACAGGTAAGATGTGCCTAATACACTCTTCATTGCCCATCGTTCTACCTTGAGCGTCAACATCAGGCAGCGAGCCGACATATATCCCAACCGCCGCATTCCTGCAGGGCCTGTGCTAGATGGCAACCACCATCCCTACGGTCTTTCAACAGTACAGATATTCCCTTGCTTTAAGTGGAAAGGCTAACTTAGTTTGTGTCTGACAAGCCTTGGACTCCGCACAGCAGGGTTTTTGCATGCATGGTGCCACTGGCTACGTACCGCCGGATCCTGATTGATGGGCTCAGTTGGGAGCCAAGCAAATCAAATACAGTGCTACTTACAGAGAGCATGATCCACATTATGAAAGGCATCCTAAACCAACTGCCACAACCATGACCCTGCAAAGGCACCCTCTCTTCCACAGACCCACCCCAAATTATGAAAGCAGCAGCACAGTGTTTTCACTAAGTGAGAGTCCTCACGGAACAATACAGTTGAATGCACACCAAATATACACCCAGTTATATTGTAGCCACAATCAGCAAGCTACATATCTACATATTCAACCTTATTTTTCTCGTCAGAACGGAACGTAAACTGGAGCAGTAACAGCATTTAACCATATCCGTGACAAGGTGAGGCGAATCTCCTTAAAATTCTAAAAATATTACATACAAAGCCTGGCGCCTCACACAGCACATTGACATGTCGGATTCCCACCACCCTCTTGTCAATGACTACCAATAAACATGACAACTAAAAGTCCACCCAAATGTGCAGCTGATGTTTTAATGCATGCACAGTAGCTAAGAAGTCTGGGCTGTATCCTCTGTATTTCAATCCTGCTGCTGCCAATGCTCTTTTCCTTGCCCCTGCTACCATGGCTGCTACTGCAAACCTTACAATCCTAGTCTGCCAAGATGACCATTCTGACCAGAAGGTGCAGCAGCAAAGGGCCCTGCTTTAGGAAGCCCCGGCCAACGCTTGCTGGACTTTACTCTCCAAGTATGCTACATGCTGTGACCTGGGCAGGGGCTCCCACTCCCAGTATGGCACTGACACCACCACGTACCCCCTGGCTGCCAGAGACCTGTTCCTCCACTGGGTGGGACCTGTGGGCTGCAGGTCAGGCTGACGGAAGTGGAAGGTACTGTCAGCCTCAATAGCTACCTTCACCCCCCCTGATGTTACCACCAACACATCTATACTATGCAGCCCATCAGCCGTCCGGGCCTCCAGCTCAGGTGGCTGACTCAGGAAGGACAACTGTTGTGCTGCTGCATACACAGCCCTATGTGCTGAGGAGGCCTTGGCTGAAGCTACTATCTCTGCTATTTGCTTCTGCCACTGCTCTCTGCAATCCTGCAATTGCTGCTGGGTTAGGCAGTCCCCCAAGCCCCTGCTGTTGCCCTGCTGGTCCAGCAGCCACATATGCACCTGGTACAGCTGAAGCTTTCCTTCTGGAGCAGCTTCCTCCCACTTGCTGCTGACAGCTGCAGCAAACTGCTTCACATGAGTAATCAGCTGCTGCATATTGAGAACTGCAGCTGCCCAGCACACGTTTGCTAGGTGTTGACTAGTAGCTGCAACCCCCGTGCTGCTGCTTCCTTCACCAGGCAAAAATGTTTCCCTTGCTTGGTTGAAAAAGGGAAGCAGCAGCTGCTCATCCCGGTAACCCAGCATCCCACATGCCCAGGTGAAATTTGCAAGCTGTTGAGGTATCATGGCAGGCAGCATCCTGATGATAGCATCCTTCGCTTCAGGACCCAGCAGAGGTACAGGGAGAACAGGCTGGGGCTGCAGGCGTGCCACCCCCCACATAGTGTTCGACACGGCCTGAGGGTCCGCACTAGGTAACATCAGAGCTAGAGCCTTCAGCAACTGCTGTAACTGCTGAGCCGGTAGCTGCTGCCCCATAGTCGCTATGCCCCACACCGTGTGAGAGATGTCCATAGGCTTGGCAGTTGCAAGCATCTGCACCAGCTGCTTTACCAGCTGCTGCAGCTGGTCTGCATGCACCTGCCGCCCCATAGTGGCAACACCCCAAATCGTGTTAGCTATTGCTTGGATATTGGCTGCAACCAGCTTATTAACCAACCCTGCCACCAGCAGCTGAACCTGCTGGTCAGGCAGCTGCTGCCCCATAGTGGCGACACCCCAAATTGTGTTGGCTATTGCTTGGGGCTTGGCTTTATCCAGCTTATTAGCCAGTCCCGCCACCAGCAGCTGACCCTGCTGGTCAGGCAGCTGCTGCCCCATAGCGGCAACACCCCAATTTGTGTTAGCTATACCTTGGGGATTGGCTGCATCCAGCTTATTAACCAATCCTGCCAGGAGCAGCTGAACCTGCTGGTGAGGTAGCTGCTGCCCCATAGCGGCAACACCCCAAATCGTGTTAGCTATACCTTGGGGATTGGCTGCATCCAGCTTATTAACCAATCCTGCCAGGAGCAGCTGAACCTGCTGGTCAGGTAGCTGCTGCCCCATTATGGCAACACCATAAATCGTGTTAGCAATATGTTGCGAGTCGGCTGCATCCAGCATTGCTAACAACTGATCAACCAGCTGCTGAAGCTGGAACCCAGACAACGTTTCCCCAACATTTGCGACCCCCCACACCACATTAGAGATAGCCTGGGGGGCTGCTTGCCCGTCAGCCACAGCCTTCATGAAGGCAGGTAGCAGCTGCTGCTCCACAACAGGCCAGCACTGCTGTCGAGTTCCAGCGGTATCTGGGGCTGTTGCGATGGCGTATATTGTATTTGCCAGTGTGCGTGCATCAGCCTGCTGCAGCTTGCTACGAAAAAACCCCAAGCATGTGCTGTACAGTCCTCCATTCCCATACCCCAGCTAGGAGCAGGTCAACATGACCTCTCCCAAGGCCCTTGGCTGAAACTGCTGCAGCTGGGGTTCCAGGAGCTGCAACAACTGCTTCAGAAGAATCACCTTCTGCTCCAAAGATGCTGCTGGCACTGACTTGAGCCTGGAGACTATGGCGATCAGATCCCCCTGCGTCATGCTGCCCCCGTACTGCTGAAGCTCTGCAAAGCCTTTGTCTCTGATGTTGCTGAAAGGAGAGTCACCAGCATCACCACCTCCCATGCGCCCCCGCCCCCGCCCACCACCACCACCCCCCCTCCCTCTGCCCCTTCCACCACCACCACCCCTGCCTCCACCCCTGCTTGCACCCCAGCGTCCCTGACCACCATCCCCTCCGCCGGAACCAGAACCAACCCAGCCCTCATCTCGTCCCTGCCTGCCCCCAGCATGTGACATACTGCCACCCCGTCCTGCCCTCCCTCCCCGCCCCCTGGCCCCATCATGCGCTGCTGCAGGACTCCTCTTGTAGCTGCTGCTGCTGCTGCTGTCGTCGCTGCTGTTTCTAAGAACGAGGTCTTTCCTGGGCCTGAATGATGGATAGAGTGGCAGACCTGCTCTGCTTCCTTTCTGCAGGGTTGCTGCTAGCTTGGCACTGCACCATCCACCAGGTTGGAGGTGGAACCCTTTACTGGCCGCTGTTGCTGCTGTTGCTACTGGGTGGCTTCTTCCCTCAACTGCCACATGCCGTTGCGACCCCGCTGTGATCTGCTGGTGGAACACAGGCTGATGGGAGCGAAGGGCCCGCTGTACCAGTGGCCTGCCCAGGGGGGGTGCCCTCTGGCAGTGGGGTGTCCTACTCGAAACCATAGCCGCCCCTCCTTGACACAGGTGTATGGTTTGAAGCATACTACAGAGAGGTGGATCGCCACTGCGACTCTGAAACAATGACGGGGGACAACTTCCAATCTGTCTGGTCAACTCGAGCGAGCGTGGACGATAACAAGTCTTTCCGAGTTTGGAGGAGATTATACACAGGCCTTATCCAGCAGAACATGTGGTGAGCGTAATCAGACTGCTGCAAGTCCAGTGAACAGGAGACAGAGGGCTTGAGTCCCCAGTCGGTGATCTTTGTCACCACAATGCCTTAGCAAACTAAACAGTAGGTTCGGACAGCAGCTGCAGAGGGTGATCAATTGCGTTGCATTTATCAAAGTACGGGCTGTCACCGCCCATCTTGCCAGCGTTGCACGGGTACCGCTTGCCTCAGTCACCCCATCGCACTGCCGACGAGCCCGGTCTCAATCAACAATCTGTGATGGGCCTATAGCAAAACGGTTGAGCGCGTTTGGCTCTACCGGTAAAGGCCAGCATCCATAATCACTAAGTTAAGCCAGGGGGTAAGATCGATTGTGCCATGCGGGCCCGTACCGCCCCAGAGTCAGCCGCAAACCGCCTCGCGCTAAACTCCACCAAGAGTTTAGACTGAAACACGTAAACTTGATAGAGCGCTTTCCGCTCCAGAGTTGCGCCATCCTCTTGAATACTGCGCAGCCCGTCATTCCCTACAAAGCATCAGTGTCCCAGTCCGAACCGCGTCGCTTGTCCCAAGATTCATACAACTCTCTAGTTACAAGCAAGGAGCAATACCATAATCACACAGACCCCTACCAAACTATAAAATGCAACTGCCCATTCTGGGACCCTCACCCTCCACCACCATGTCCACCAGGCCCTCAAGAAAAAGATTCAACCGTTCTCAAACTTTCCCTCCAACTCCCCAAGCATCAGCGGACTCACTTTGGAAGCATATAATCGTGTGAATCAGCAAAAATAATCTAACGCCTGAAACGATCAACCAAGTCTGGCCACCATCTGCTGTGACTAATGAAAGGCACATGCATGCAAATATGTCGCAGTATGTCAACATGCTTCACTTGCACAGATCTCTGCATGTGCCAGCTAAGCGGCCTATACAGCAGTAAGCAGTACCCATTAATGCAACCCAAGACTCCCAGCACAGCACTTTGTCCCCAACCTGACCCATACCGGTGCTTTGCTCACATGGTCAACCCATTATCAGCTGCCAGGCATAAACACATGGGCTTTGCTTGTACTCTACAGCCCCTCACAGGGCCCCATACCACACCTTATGTTGCATGCAACAGCCTGAGGCACCAAGAGACGGTCAGCATTCAACACAATGTCCCCTGCACCACAAGCATCCTCAGGGTTGCACTGGACAGCACTGCATCTTTTCTCTCCATGAGCTCCGATGCTTCCCAACCACCCCTCCCTCTGCTTGGCCCGTCCTGAATGGTTGCTTCTGACCGCACCACCCATGCAAGCCTACACTGCTCGACAGCACCACCAAGAGAGCATACCCAAAAAAATGTCCTTTGTCCTGCCCAACTCTTATGGACCCAAAGGGCAAGCCAAGGACCATGCCCCACTCCGTAGGCGTCCCATCACGGTGCATCTTGGTTACGCTAGCTATTTCCCATACCCCTGCCCAACTCCACGCACCCACTAAACACCACCCTACTCCCACCCAGCAATTTACCAGCAGCATGCAAAGCTGCAAGCCATAACTCCTGCAACACTGTAGACAAGCTTACAGGTACACAAATGCATGCATGGTTGACTCTCTAGCTAGTACTTCATTTAATTTTTCTTTTTTGGGGTGTGTGTGCCAGCATCACCACAACACAACCATTGGACTCTACTACACTCCACCAACACACACACCCCTCTTTTTTGCACCCTGGCAGTAAGACATGTCATAACACATACATCCACTACCAGAAGATGGCTCTTCCTGCAGTACCAGTACTCGCAAAACATGCAGGGCAGCAACTCTCAAAGCACCCCTGCACGGGTACCCCAAAAATATCTCCATAGCCAAGAGCAAGTGAAATATGTACATGGGGGTGACATCAGACCTTCATGACAGGGCAATTCCGGGCAGGGGTAATGTACCCCACATGCATTGCTTGTTTTAAACCGAGCAGCATCAGGTGCTTGCTCTGCTCAGCAGTAAGTTTCATTGTAGAGCCCAAACTTGACAGCACAACGGCGCCCAATCATCATAACACCACACTGTCAGAGACTTGCATCCTCAGACGCCTTTTGCCCCTGCCCTTCGTCACATTGTCCCGCACTGCTGTTGACCTCAATGATCTCCCATCCGAACCCCAGCTGCCATGCAGATGCACCTCCTTATGCACACAGGCGTCCTCCAACTAACCTCCACCACAGGACCAACCTGGCTTAGCACCTCAACAGGTACTAAGCCAGGTCAAAGCTACGAGGTGGTGCGTATGTTTGCTTTGCTGCATTTGCTCTTGCTGGCAGAACACACAACATGTCAGCAACAACTCGACCATAAATGGCGCTTGCCTGACTCATTGCCGGATGCTGCAGACCCCATTGTTGCACTAGCACTGGGTAAGCGCTGGGGAGTACAAAGGGGCTTGTAGCATGGCATAGAAAATGGGCATTGCCAGTAGTGCACGAGCAATGCACCCCTTCCCACCCACAACAGAGGGCTTTCAAACTGGCTGCTCCTGCCAACCACGCTCTGCACTCCTTTCCACCCATCCTCTGCAGGGGTTATAAGTAGGTATTCAAGTACCTCTGACACCTATATTAACCCCTAATCCTGTGCATCACCTTAAGCCCTGTGTCAGCACCCCACCCACACCCATGCAACTGCTTCTTTCTGCTCAACAGGTCAATCGCAAACCTGCACCTGGGCAATCCTACCATGCCGTAGCCTAAAATTTCTTGGACCAAGTAGCGTTATCAACGACGTTCTGCCCACCACCTCAATTAGATGAGGCAAACCTAATCTGCCCAGCTGTTTACCTGTACCAACCTCCAGCCACCTAGACTGGGAGCAAAGCAGGTCAATGCATCAGCCCCAGAAGCCACATGGAGCAACAAACGTTCAATTGAACGAGATAGCACCGAGGCAAAAGAGCATAACGAAAAGTATAGATGATTCAAAAACCTCTAGACCCGGTGACACCCCTCGGCAGACGTGTCAGAAGGGCCCTCTTAGTGCTTGGCCCCTACCGCTTGAACCATTTCACTGAGGATTGGATTGAGGAGGGGTCACAATTACGCCTCAGTGCAAAGGCGTTGACAGCCTGGGCACAACACCCACAAATTTCTGAAGGAGCACCACCAGAGAAGACACCATGATCTAACAATGAACACTGCCAGTAATTGTACAACCAACACACCCAAAGAAACGACCCCATGGCACCGCCCACCAGCAGCAAGTCAGGCATCAGGAGCAGCTGCAGCAGTTCTGCCAGCTGCCCTTTCTCACCTACCCCATCCGCCACAGATTGATAGCAGCAGACATGTGGTCTACACTGCTGCATGCTCCTCTTCTGCTGCGCCCAACCTAACTAGCAGCCACCTCGGCAGGCATCGTCGTCGTAGGAGGTGATGCTGCTACTGCTACTGCTGCTCCTGCGACCGCTGTGCCGTTCGGCTGCTGCTGCTGCTGCTGTGCATGTTGCTGCTGCTGCTGTCCCCCATGCTGCTGCTGCTGCTGGTGATGCTGCTGCTGATGGTGCTTGTCGTGTCCATGGGCCCCATGTCCATGCCGAGGGTGGTGGTCATGGCCATGCCGGGGAGGCGGCTGCTTCCCTCCAGTCCTCTTCGCCTACGGATGCAGACAAACAAAAGAATGTAATTCACTCATTCTCTGAACGAGTGAAGCCACAGAGCTCAGACAGAGGTAATAAAAGCGCTGGGCAGCGATGCGGCAATGATATGCAAAATCGCAGGCGAGCCCCTGGAAGGTAACACAGCAGGGACCCAAAGCCATAGTCACACCTTGAGGATGCACAAACTTTAAAGCAGGGCATCTTTCAAGGCACAAGAGGCTCTAGTATCAGTACACCTCATGAATGACGCTAAACCGCATTGGCTAAGACCAGTACTGTCACACTGCAGAAGGCTTTTCCGTCCATTCAAGGCACGTGCTTTTTCCACAGCACCATATGCTACCAGATTCATGGCAACATGTGAAGTTCTGTAAGCTTGTGCGGCTGTCCTTACACTTCCAGACGCCAAGGCTGAAGGTTAGAAGCACCCAACATTAGACGCCCTGCCTCTGCACCAGCTGTCCTGTTGTAAGCATCTGCTGCCTCCACCTGCCCCTTACCTCTGCCTCCCTCTTGCCCTGTTCCCGCTTGAAGCACTCCAACGTCTTGAAGGGCCCCTCCAGTAACGTCTTCAACTGCAGAGAGAGGCAATACAACAGGCACAGGACACAGTGAGCGGTTCTTCCATTCTCCACCTCTGGGCAGGGCCCAAGAAGCACCACCATTGAACACGCCCCTTTACGCAAAGCACGATGTCACTTAGTATGAGCCGACTACACAGCACATGAGTAAATACTCTAATTCAGAGGCTTCTACCAATTGAGAGCAGCACTTGCAACAGCAGTAAGACACCCAGAGGGTCAACTTCTCTATTCAAGGCAAAGCAGACAGTTGAGAATACAGACAGCAACTGACACTGACACTTGGGGCCACCAATCAAACTGCATACTCTTGCTTGATCACTCAAGCCCTCAGCACAACATGGCGATTAGTCTTACACCCGGACTCCTATGAAAGCGCACCTTGGGATGGATCTCGATGTTAGCATCTGCTGGGATGCCGCTGTAGTGGTGGAAGGCCCAGAACTTCTCCAAACCATACAAGCTGTTGAACATCTCATAGTCCTGCGATATCGCACAGCAAGCAGCAAAGGCAAGCTTCACAAAAGCTTTGACATGTGCAGTGCTAGAAGATTAGCGTCGCAATCAGTGGAACCAGGGTACTGCAACACCTGACTGTCAAAAGCAAACACGTGTCTCCCTTCCCCCTATTTCTCAGCAAGAAAACCGCAAAAGCCCGACCTCATGGCTGAATACTACTACCACAGATACCACCTTGACGACCACATCCTCACAGCCCATGTACAGCTTGGCCCTCTGTTTATAAAGCAGTTCACAAGGGCTTGCAGCAACCTCTCAGCTCTCCCCTGCTCAGAGTGCTTTCACCTGCTGCAACATCTCCCCCGCGTTCAAGAAAGACACCAGTTTCCTCAAACCTTGCCACGTCAATGGACTGCAGCAACACTTGGTTGGACACTCAGTCTATATGTCCAGACATTTCCAAGACAACCCCTGTGGATTCCCCATGCCTCACCTTGAGGACCACCTCCTCAAAGTCCTTGTACAGCTTGGCCTCAAACTTCTTCTCCAAGCCGTAGCTGTAGAAGCGGAACAAGCACTCCAGCCCATACATGTAGTCATTGGCAGCGTCTTCATCAGCATACCTGCGGAAGTCCTCATACATTCCAGTGTTGAACCTGCAAAACACAGAAAGAAGGTATTGAAAATCATACATATGAGATGAATCACTGCACAGTCTTCGGGCCGTACAGCACCCGCCACATGACTCCAACCAATTGTGTTAGTGTATGTTGAGAGAAACCGATACTGAGAGCTAAGGTGACGTGAGCGGAGACAATCAGACAATCATACATGCATAACTAGAATCTGTCAGTGTTGAACTTGCAGTTTACAGGGAAACGTCTTGAAGCTTATATTGCATTGGTACAGTATCTGCCTCGATACTGTCTTGGCCTGGAGTACTCATTGCAGTGACACACATCCATGAAACGCTTGCCTTCGGTTCAGTGCGCTTGCACGACCATGCAGTGACACACACCCGCAACATAAGGTCACAGCACCTCAACAGCCTCTCATGTTTACAGGACATTCAAGAGCAACAAGATGCAAAAGTGTAAATGTACCATCATGCAGAAGAAACCCCGTACTGCCCTGCAATGCCTGGGGTTTTGGGTCCCCACCAGGCCGGCGCACAAAAGTCAGCAAACCGTCTGGGGCAGGGCTCCCCCCTTGCTCATAAGTAGTGCACCGTCGACAAGAGGCAGGGCATGGTAGATAAATCATAATACTATGCAGCTGCACATTGCAGTGACACCATGCTTGCTTTCCTCATTCACGCAGCTAACAAATCAGCTACACGGAAACAAAGTATTGATAGCCCGGGCTCCAGAAGCCAGATTGCCTTGGAGCAAAACCCTCTGCAAACAGAGTTGCCCAGCTTGTGACTGCGACAGCCCTGCAGCCGTCTAATAAGACACATGCTGCCCCCTCACAACTCCCTCCTAACCCACCCAACCGCTCACCTGTTACGCAAGAAGTAGCACCAGAACCTAAACAGCGTGTTCATCTCCTCACTCTGACCAATCCCCTTTGCCGCCCGCTCCTCAATGCACCGCTTGTGGTACTTGAAGTACTTCATCTGACGGAACCCATTCTCCTCTAGCAGGGCGTGACTCGGGTGCTGAATCTTTGGCAGCGGCTGACTCGTCCCCAAGCTAGCTGCGGAATGACCCCTAGGGCTGCTCCCAAGCACACCCGCATGCTGCCCCCAGCTCCCCACACCGCCACTCCTCCTCCCGCCAGAGCCCCCGCCAAGCGGCGACGACCCATACAACCCATTCAGCTCCGGCGGCGTGGTGCCCATCAACCACCCCACATGGTTGCTAGGTGGGCTTTCCCCAAGCAGCCCCTGTCGGTTGCTGTAGCTGCCCACCCGCCCACTGCTGCGGCTGTAGCTCGACGGGAAGAACCCATGCTGCTTCGGCATGCTGCCGTGGGGCCCCCGAGGCGGCCTACCCCCCACATGCTCCTTCCCATGATGGTGGTCCCCACCCTTGTCCCCCCTATCCCCCCGCCTGTCCCCCCGCTTCCCCTTCGACGCACTGCTGAGCTCCTGCTGGTAAAGCGCAAGCCCATCGTTGATCAGACTGTCATCAAACCGGCCCTTAGGAACCTTCTTCCCGCTGGTCACAACGATCAGCTTTGCTACCTCGTGATCTGTCATCACATCCCCTGTTTCCTTGACCTCCTCCCTATCCTCGTCCATCTCAAAGAGATCCTCCTCATGCAGCTCCAGCTCCTCATCACCACCTGCCGCTGCAGCTGCAGCAACAGGGCTACCACCACTACCACCAGCAAACAGCTGCTGCCCCAGCATAGCCCCCACACCCACTGAAGCCACAGGCTTCTTTCCAAGCACTGGTGTTGCAGGCTCGTTATCCACAGCTGCTCTCTCAGCTGCCCCTCTAGCAGCTGGTTTTCCTGGAGACCCCACAACTCGGATCTGTGGCGAGCTCCCTGCTGCTACTGCTGCTGCCGCCACAGTTGCCTTGGATGGGAAAGCAAACACAACAGCATCACTATTCAGCTTGCTGCTGCCAGATGGTGAAGCCTCCTTACCACTGCTGCTCGTGCTCTGCTCCCCCCCTTGCTGCTGCTGGCTGCTGCTACTGCTGCTCGCTCCTTCCCCTGCCTTTGCCTCTGTTTCCCCACTACCACCACCAGCAGCAGCCCCCGCCCCAGCAGCACTGCCACTGCTGCTAGCTGCTGCTGCACCAGCTTCAACTGCTCCAGGTAGCACCCACTGCTGCGGACTCTCCTTAGCCCTAATCCTCAGCAGATCAGGAGAAAATTCGACCACAGTTGACCCAGCAAGGGCCTCCGTTACCACCACCAAATCCGGCGTCAGCATCCGCACGCGATTGAAGCCTGCAACCGTCGTCAAGGGGATCCATCCCTGTGTATCCATCTTGCCCCGCAAGAAGAAATCCCTTGTAAGGTTCTCCACAGAGAAGTAATACTCCATCTGTTTCTTCACAGACTCCTTAAGAGCATCTGGAGACACCGCATTGGGAGCAAGAGCAGGAGGTGGGTAGTAGATCGCCTGGCCAGTGTGGGTGTAGTAATAGCCCCCAGTGTGTGCTGCAGCTGTATGAAGGATCCCTGCACTGTTGCTGCGTTGCACTGTAGCCATAGCTTGGTAGCTATCCCCTCTGCCCGCCCCCATGCTAGATCCCGCCGCCCGCCCACCCCTATGCGCTGCGCCCCTGCCCCCTCTACCCCTACCCCCACTGCTATCCACCCCCCCATGACCACCGGCAGACCACCTCCCAAAATGATCCCTATCCGAGTGGTGGTGCTCCCCCCTGCCTCTCCCGCCATGGCTCCCACCTCTGCCACTGTAACCCCCTCTCCCACCCCTGCTCTCATGATGCCTCGCGCTGTAGGACCTCTCACCCCCCGGTTCCGACCTCGGCCGAGCTGGGTGTGTCACCTGCTGCCCACCGTCACCAGATGTCTGGTGACCCCCGATCGCACCTGTGGCACTCGCTCCACCTGCTGCACCTGAGCTGCTTGAACGCCCTCCTGACTGCTGCTGGCTATATGACTCTGCACCAAGGGTAGCAACGTGCACGCCACGGGCCTTCCGACCACCCTTTGCACTGCTGCTGCTGCTTGCAGCACCAGTGGCTGAAGAGCTACCAGCTGCTGCTGCTGAGGCCTGTGGAAACAGCAAAGATTACGAGACAAACATCAGCAAAGCCTGCACACCATTGCTGACTAGAGTGGTGCGCGATGCCCACTGCAGATAAGCCAAGCCACATCTTCAGAGCCTCAATGTACAATACTCGCGCTATCGTTTAGAACAATGACATTGCAACACATATTCATAAAACTTGCTGGATGCAGCACCGTCCCATAGTCTAACGTATTTCATCCCATACCTCCACCACCTACCATAAGCAGGGCTGTAACCTTCCCCTGAGCAGCTCACTAGTTTCTACACTTCTCTACAGCTGACAGCTGCATTCTCCACAACTAAATGACCAGTCACATCCTCCTCCAATCTTGATCCCTGGTTCCAGCCAGCACTTCTAAACAAACTCATCTTGGAAGACACGGTATGCACAACTATCCATAGTCAAATGGCGCTGACAGCCCCCATCTGCTGCTTACCAGCCGAGCAACATGTCCAAGATAGATACGTCGATTGGTTTTAGTCCTTTCACGGGCACTGCACGGCCTCCAGGCTGTGCAGTGATCTACCCCTTTAGACATCAAGGCGAATTCACCAGCCATCTCTATACAAGTGCCCACCCCTTGCCTTTCGTACTCCACGCACCCATAAGATCGTGTCCTTTCTATGCCCAGCTCTCCTCCTGGCCCTGCAGCAGGGCCCTTCCTCCTTGCCCTGATTGCAATGGACCCTCCTTGTACAACTCCCCACATCCCATCTTACCCCCAACAGCCCACTAATCCACCTCCACTCCATCTGCACTGTCCCCCCTGGCCACCCACCCGCCCAGAACCGGAACCATTGCCACCTCTGCTTAGGATTTAGCCTTGCTTGAACCATATGGTGCTCACAAATCCATATCATCCTTCCCCTGCACTATTTCCCCTGGCCACCCACTCACCCCAGAACCAGATCCATTGCCACCTCCGGCAGCTGCAGCTGTTGTTGCTGAACCATCCGACCCCTGGCCCCCTGCTGAGCTAGGCCTCTCCTTCTTCTTCTTAGGTTGCTCCTTTGAGTCCCCTAATGTGGGCCATGTTTGTGCAACCGCAGCAGCAGGCGGCTCTGGTTGACTGGGAGGGCTGCTCTCAGGGGCGGCACCACCAGGCTAAGGGGACGGAAGCAAGGACAAACATGCAGCAGAGATGCAAAATTTAGTTGGCTAACCTGCCTTTTCAACTAACCTGCCTTTGTGGAAGTTTGCAAGCCATATTTTCAGCTCTCCACAGATCCAATTCTCAAGCAACTTCCATACCCCTCCTATGCCGGGGACCATAGGAGACGTACGGAACAGCGGCCACAGAAGAGCAGATGGGCCGTTCTCATGACAGCAGCAAAAATGCAACCACCAATGCTATGAGGCTCCTTCTGCTCACTGTCCACCTGGGAAGGTATTAGCTGCTTATAAGGAAAGCCTGCGGTAGGATGGAACAGCCGCTTTTCAACCAAGCCCAAACGTAGTAATTATATGACAAAAAAGCTGTCCCTGCAGGCGACCATCTGAATATCTGCCCTGTATGTGCTTGGCCACTTCGCCCCACCATGTGGCGTCTGAGGGCTGCGTTGCAACACCCATGACCCAGATACAATCTGGTAACTACCACACATCACAAACATGCACTACTGCAACGCGTCATAAGGTTGCGTCTGACTCAGGGTCTGCAGTCCTACTGATTGCTACAGGGCTGCAGTGCTGGAACTGCATGCAGATTTCAGTATGTGATCAACACCGTTATCGTCGTCTGCAAAACCTACCTTCTTCCAGGCAGGCTTGGCAGGCTTGGGTGCCTCCTTAGGAACCTCCTGCACACATTAATGCAGAAGTTGTGTCATCTGCTAACCCATGGGGCTCTGGAGTCATGGCAGAACTCATTACCTTGGCAGCTGAAGCATCTTCTGCTGGCTGGTCTGCAGCAGGAGTTTCAGCCTGTGCTGTGCTGCTGCTAGAAGCATCTGCTTGCTTCTCTGTGGTAGATGGTGCCTCTTTGGCTGGTTCGGCTGATGCTGGCTCACTGGCCTGCTGTTGTTTGTGAGCCTTTTCGCTGCTGCTCTTGCGGTGAGTGCCAGACGTCGAATCAGCTGACTTTGTGTTTGCTGCCTTTGCAGTGTCTCTCTTACGCTCTTGCTTGTGCTCTTTGGCTGGCTTTCCGCTGGTTTCAGCCTTCTCGGCCTCTGCAGCTGCTTCCGCTGCTGCAAGTTTGCCCTTCACAATCTGCGACCAGCCACTTCGCAATGGAGGGGGCTGCGGAGCTGCATCCACGGCCTGCAATTGTGGTACTCTTATATACTCTGCGATTATGTGACCCACATTCTCCCATGCAAGACACTGAAGAGCCGTAACATGTACCTTTGCAGGGCCTTCCGACGGCTCCACTGAAACATCGTTACTTTGCGCCTCAGTAGCTGCTGTTACAGCCGCTGCGGCCTCTTCCTTGGACCCGTCTGCCATACCCGCTGTCTCGCGTGCCCGCTAGATCAGCGGGCTGGGTGACCTTGCAATGCCAACAATGAACCCAAGTCTGAAAGTGAACCCGCACGTGGAGCTCTAGGAACCAGGCTAAGGACTATTGATATAAATACGATCGTGGTGGGTAATGTTTCAAGAATACACGGTTATAGACTGCTGATTACAAGCACGACACCTTGCTATCAGAGGTGTGCTATGCGGCGGAGCAATTGGACTGTGCTTGGCTCACTTCACTTGTCCGTTAGGTCGCCGGCCCAACCCAGAGACGGTTCCGGCGTATGGGTAGGATACGTGCATCCCAGCTGACCAATTGCAAGCAGACGCAGCCAATGGTGCCCTGTCAAGATGCAGCGAAGATAAAGGCTCGATGAACCCTCTAAAGCCTGACTCACTTTCGCATCCAGATCCACACAAGATGAAAGCTTTGCGTGCAAGTGAAGGGCAGGCGAGCACTAGAGTATTGGCCTCGAGGCTATTTTGTAACGAATCTACCTGGCATTATTGATCCCGGTTTCATCGCCCACATAGCGCCATGGCAAGATCAGTGGACCCCTGCTCAACAACTGAAGCTTAGGTTCCGATTATGGCACCTGAGAATATTCTTTGGGCAATGGACACTATGCAATAACTAATTTCCTAGCTTCCATGGTTGTCAGCTATCCGACTCCAGGCAGCCGTGGACAACTTCACAGGCCTGTGTGAGTATATGGACACAGTACCATGCCCCACCAGCCCCACATGTGCTCCTTTCCAGTTCCACCTCGTCATAGACCTACCGATCGCAGTCCTAACACCACCTGGCACCGGAACTAACGAGCCAATAAAGTGCTCTCTTGGGCCATGCTCCCCCAGGAAAGCCACAGTGGATAGGATATGGTACAACGCAAAGGTTGCGATCAGTGAAGAATCCCCCATGGGCTTCGAAGTTGGCCTGCTGGCTAATGCTGGGAGAGGGTTTAGCTTCCCGACTTGTCTAGTATATTGAGATTGCATGGTGCTTATACTGCACGGTGGGTAAACAATAGAGTTGAGCGAACACTCAATTGTGCAGAGTTGCAGCCAAGTTCTCAATTACAGGAGCTTACCGCAGAAGATGTCAGGAAAGTGGGCAATCCTGCGTTCTAGTTAGCAGCAGAATGTGCTTCATCTTAGAGTGTGGCAGTGAAGAGCCAGGCGTCCGGGGGGTCGCCTGGGGCAGTCACCTGGGATTAAATGGTGGAGCTAATGCGCAGCTGTTGAATTTTTAAAAGCTCAAAAATGCAAAATGCAAACCCCACAGCTTGCACCTTGCAGACGAAAGATGGGCCAGGGGCAGGGAGTTTGTAGGACAGACATACACAATGCAAAGTACTGGGCCAAGACAGGCAGCCTGCTGACCGTCGCCGTATGCCACAGTCAGATAAATGTGCCCTCTCTCTGCCCTCTCTATATCCTAGGCAGTGCTGTGTTGCAAATCACTGCCAGGGCTGGGCCGCTGAACCATCTGGGAGCTTGGCTGCTTGTATGACCTTGCTTGATAAACAAATGAACATGATTGATGAATGAAGAGATGAGACTGGAAATTAAGCTACCCTGAAGTGCTGTTGATGGAAAATGCCAAAACAATTGCTACTGTGCCTCACCAGCAGGCGCCATACTATAGCCGAGAATAGTGCCAGAGGCCCTGTGATTCCATAAAGACCACCATGAGCAGACAACAAAGCAGGCAGCAGGCGATTGACTAGATGCATATCACTATATCAGGTATGCATCAATGCAAACCCGGCCTTACACTTGTGTGAATTTGGTCATACTCCCAGGAAGCATGGCTTTGGGTCAGCCTATGACGATGCTGAGCACTAACCATGCAAGCAATGATGATCAGCAAGATAACATGCTGCGTCTGCTTGCTTCTGCAGCATCTCCGTCCTCATGGCCAGGACACAATGCCCCTTTAACCAGCAGGAACACCCCACACTACATGCCTCGTTCAGGAGCCAAATCACGGAGCCTTGCAGCAAAGGCATATAGGAACCTGCATGGACACCTGTCATTTACCATGTTACAGAGTTTGGCATGATTGCCACATTCGGGACCAAGAGGCTCATAGTCCAGGCCAAGCTGCAATAGAACCTGACAGCTGTGCAGTGATCTATTTCATATATGATAGAACCCGACAACAGGGCAGTTTGGCTGCAGTGATAACACTGCAACATGGGCTAATCCTGACTAGGTCCAAGAGGAAACGAAATCAGCACCAAGAGAGGTATTCATCCACTCTTCCAGCGACCCCTTGTACCCGTACGAGCACCTACGACCTCTGCTTACATCCTCCTTTGGGCGCCTCTGCACTCCCTGCCAGTCTGAAAGCCAAAGGCGTCATTATAGAAAGGACTTGCATTCCTGGATGATTCAGGATCCTGCAGCTTCTGCTGCTTTCAGCTTATGCAGTACCTCGTCAGGGGTTAACCCTGCCACCTTGAACATTTTGCAGCGGCTTTTGGAACCTGAGGCATGTGTTACTGCCGTGCGTCTCACTCCAAGCACCTCTGACAAGAACTCGAGCAAAGCAGAGTTGGCTTCACCGTCTCTGGGAGGCGCTGTTATGCTTATAACCAGTTCTTCACCTTCTATAGCCACTCCTGATTGCCTGCAGCCTGGCTTAGCTCTTACTGATAAGCCAACACCTCGTTCAACCACAGTCAGAAAAGGTGGATACTTGGATTCAGAAGGAGCCGTCTGCTCGATCCCAGAGGCCTTTAGGCCTGCTGGCTTGACCTTGTCACGTCCCATACAGCGGTCACATATGTGGGAACTGGACCTCAAGGGTGTCAGCTATGTGCAGGTGATCAATCAGATACAGAATAATCACATGACCATTATCAGATCGTCAGGAACTTTTGGAGGTGGCTTTGATACCCAGTCCAAGCACAATCTCAGGACTGGCACATTTGGAAGGCACTCGCACGTGCTTGCAGACTTCCGCAGGTGCTCCGGCAAAGGTACCATGGTGACTGCCATATGCACAGAAAGCTTGTGTGTAAGAGCTGGCCGGCACTTCCGAATGGAATGCCGCGCGTGTCACCCGCTGGAGTCACCCGCTGCGGTAGGAGACGCTGGAAAGCAGGACGAGCCTAGCGGACCATCTAATGCATTGTCGTTGATATGCAGCTGCTAGAAGCTCAATGTGCTTGTTGGATTGCTGAATTGTGTCATTGGGCAAGTCTGCATGCCCGAAAGACCGCACCGCAGTTTGCTTGAACTTTGGTTGAACTTGTGTGGCTTTCTCGTGTTCGTTAATATTGCGAACGCGGAGGAAATGGCTCATACAGCAGAATTGCTGGCAACTGTTCGAAAAATTGCCACGCCAGGAAAAGGGATTCTCGCCGCTGATGAAAGCACCAGCACAGCTGGCAAGCGAGTAGGTTGACAACTTCCTTGGCCAACGGTCAAATGGTAGTGAAATATCTTTTGACAAGAGTATTTCGCTGCAGCTGACTGGAATTGGCTTGCCCAACACGGAGGACAACCGCCGGAGCCTCCGTGAGTTCTTGTTCACAGCTCCAGACATAGAGAAGCACATCTCCGGAGTGGTAAGCGACATTTTCCCCTACCCGAAAGGTTCTTCCCCTGTTGAGTGTGCTCATTCACGCTTTCGATCCGTCGTAGATCCTGTACGAGGAGACCCTGTACCAGAAGACAGCAGCAGGGGACAGCACCCTGACTCAAATCTTGCAAAGCAGAGGCATTGTACCAGGCATTAAGGTCGATGTCGGGGTAGCACCTCTCCCAGGAAGGCCAAAAGAGACCTTCACACAGGTAAGGTTCCACCCTGAACCATCTTATCAACTGCAACCATCATCTGCAGGGCTCTTAACATCTTGTTTGAATCAAGACACATCTACGGGGGGATCTATAATGCTCCTGGCCAGCAGTGCAAATGCCATGGGAGATTTGCTTCGTTGCTTGTGCGGAATACGTGTAGTATCCTCCTGGAGGTGTTCTGACATTGCCAATCCTGACGCATGCACTGGTTGATAGCAGCCTATAGCCACCACCTAGTAGAGCTACTTCAGCACACCTCAGCAGTAAAGCTGGTTTTTGGTCCTCTCCGGGCCCATTCGTTGGGTCTCTGCTATATAAACTCATTGATTAGGATTATATCCAGGTCTATCATGCATTTGAGTGCTTTTGAAGTCCACCAAGTGATTGCTTATCATGGGCGCGTAGGCTAGCTTGCGCCCCAAGATTGGAACATGTTGGCTCTAGGCTCTCCAGGCATCCCTTCTGGCTGAGGCACGCACATAAACATTGCAAGGGCATTCAATTGTTGTACCCTAACCACCCTTTTGAGTGCTTTGAAAGTGGACCACCCACCTTGCTGCCATTATCAATGCTGTTCAGGCCTTTGAGCTCCTTCACCTGGTGTTATGTGCCCCATCAATTTGGTTCCCAAGGCTCTTCGCATCAGAAAACTCTTATGCCTGCAGTTCAGTGCTGGTTGCGCCCACAAGCACCAGGTTCTCAATAATCCCTGCATGGCTTATATTCCAATAGCAGTAGTTTCTGGCTGCTGAGGCTCATACATAACCTTCTGGTCCACTTGCTCTGTCAGGGCTTGGACAGCCTCAAGGCGCGGTGCGAGAAGTACTACGCAGCAGGCGCCCGCTTTGCCAAGTGGCGTGCTGTCATCAACATTGAGGGCGAGGTGCTCCCCTCTGCAGCCTCCATTGCAGCCAATGCTGATGGTCTGGCCAAGTACGCAGCCATCTGCCAGTCTGCAGGGCTGGTGCCCATTGTGGAGCCTGAGGTGCTGTCTGATGGAAGTCATGATATTGCACGGTGTGAGCGGGTGACACGCAAAGTAAGATGGGGTGTAAGGATGTGGGCTGCTATACAGGTCATGCTTTGAATAAATCAGTATTCTTACTGCTAAGGTTGTTTATATGGTCTGCAGCTCCAGCATCTGCAGATAGCCATTGCAGTGGACCTCTCCAGTGTGCTTAGCCACATTGTCTTGGATGACTGCTTTGAAGGCAGCCATCACCGAGCTACATGTGCCCCCCTGCAGCACGTCTCTTCCTGTCATCATGTTTTTTGGTGCTGTCAGCAGCTCCATCAACTCCTGCAAAAAAGGCACTAGTCTGTCTGGAGGGCCAATAGCTATACTTCACGGCGTCTGGCTCTGTTTTTAGACATGTGGCCTGGGAACTGATGTGTTGACCCTCTGGCAAAGAGCGTGTCGGGGTCACATCAAACAGCTACAATTCACACTACTCTGCTTGGGTCGTCTCCCTTTATACATCACATTTTATGAGCCTTGCTTCCTGCCTGGCTGGCTGGCGGTCTTAGGTACATATGGGAGAGTAGAAAAGAGTTTGCAGCATTCAAGCCCATGGTGGACGGCAACTTATTCTCTTGGTCACATTGAGCTGTAGGATGAGAAGATCCCTAGTTGACTGCATGGCATGCAATATAATAACCAGACGAGGTCCTGCACTCCCTCTATGTATCTCTATTACACATTTGCCCCTGAACTTCCCCAAGTCCCTCCCTTGTCTTTACAGGACAGCTCACACAGCATGCACTGAACTCTTCTATCCCTATGCTTGGTACAATTCCATCCCGCCTGTGCACAGGTCCTAGCCCAAGTCTTTGCTGCCCTAGCGGAGGCAGACGTCCTGCTAGAGGGCATTATCCTGAAGCCCAACATGGTACTGCCTGGTGCCAGCGCCCCAGCAGTACCACCCCAGGAGGCTGCTGCTGCTACTCTGCGGGTGCTGCAGCAGACGGTCCCACCAGCTGTGCCTACCATTATGTTCTTGTCTGGAGGACAAAGTGAGGAGGATGCTACACAGCACTTGGCGCTGATGAACCAGTTGCCTGGGCCCAAGTAAGTGCCGTAGCAATGTATGGCTCATTCTAGTTCAGCTTGAGACGTTGTGAGCCATGTCATGTTCTTTGCGAAGCTGCTAGGTCACAAAAGGGTAGTTCAAATCAGAGAGTGGAGGAGCACCAGCGCATGCCTGTCCTGGGGTTGCTTCTCTTGGGAGGGCTTGACCCTACCACTCAGCTCCAGATCCCTTACATGAACAGCAATGCTGCTCCTTTCAGCGCCTGTATCCTTGTACGGCAACTTGCTGCACAACGTCCTGATATGACATGTCCCATAATGACATAATGACACATGTTCATGGTACCATGTGTTTTGGTTGCCCTTGTGCTCATCAAATGCCTGGCAGTCTAGGATAGGGCTGGAAGGGTATGATGATAAGGCTTATAGGGTCAGAGCTGTCTGCAAGGTTTGGGACTCATTCTTTTGGGCCTCTGACCATACAAACCATTGTAAATGTATGCCTGACTAGTAACCAATTCCTGACTAGTAATCAATCCCGCTTTAAGAAATGCTATATTCTCCTCCTTGCTTCCCCAGGCAAACAAACAAACACAGGTAACTGCTCTGGGCATGTATCCTACATTCGGCGCAAATATGTATTTTGCCACGTCAACATTGGGCCAGCTGTGTGGAACTCCCAGTAACAAATGCCAGCCAGTGTTGTACTTTCTTGCCACTCAATAATACGCTGGATACAAGTATGCCTGTTTTCTGCTGCTGTGAGTAGCCCTTTGCGGTTGCCGCACCTTAAATTTTTGTTTGTTTTGTGACTTTTTTGCAGGCCTTGGTACTTGTCCTTCTCGTATGGTAGGGCCCTGCAGCAGTCTGCTCTGAAGGCATGGGGAGGGCAGTCCAGTAATGTGGCGAAGGCACAGGCGGCGTTTGCAGCACGTGCAGCAGCGAATGGAGCAGCAGCGTTGGGCACAAGCTGTAATGCTGCCTGAAGCACTACGGACTGGACGTATCGCCCATGCTAATGTCAGGCAGACACATACACGTCTGAGCAGCAGGCTGGGCGTGTAGAGAGTTAGAGCCAGGGCTTTATTGAAAGAGGTCGCCCCTTGCCATCTTGCTATGCTGGTAATGTTGCATGGGAGTGTGCAGGTAGGTAGCTAGGGAGGTAGCAGGAGGACTCTACAGGCAATGGGCCAGTGAGGCTCGGGGTAACTACGTCGGCTTATAAAATGTTTGTTTGTTTGTTATAATGAATGTGCTCAGTGACATGCTCTATGAGTGAAGCCCCACCTCAGCCTGATGATAAGGAATGGTGGTGGTGGTTGTCACTAATTTATGGAGGATGTCAAAGCCTGAGTTGGCGGTTTTTGGCAGGCTAGAGACAATAGTGCATGATTGGGGCCTAGTGTGGAATCCTCACTGTGCCATGTACTGGGAGCTGCTCTCTTGAATGGTGCACGTCAAGTAGCCAAAAGGTATGGCATATCTCAGGTGAAGGTATTTGTAAGGGTGGTTGCAGCACTGGAGCGACAGGGAACTGCAGATTTCACCTTCTTTTTATACTTTTTGAGGCCCTTTGCGGGAACTATCAAAATCGCTTTGACGGGGTCATTTGGTAATTGGTAATTGGTAATTAAAATGTAGATTTGCCACAGTGCTTCCGTCCTGAGAGCAGGAAAAACTGCAAATAACGACGGACCTGATGTGTGGCCTTGATAGAGCAGATCATGCTGTTGCCAGACCTTCAAATTGTTTGTTGTGGAAGCAGGACTGAGTTTTGTGACAGCCAGTAGCAACTACTGGGCTGACGGGGCCACTCTCCCGTTGAGGCATGGTTGCTTACCATGGAAGGAATTGTACTGTAGCCATGCAGAGTGACCCACAACTGGTTCTGTGGTAAAGCTTCGTATGTGCGCATACATCAGCACAGGAGGGAAACAGCCGCTGCCACGTAATCCCGTCTCCTTCCCCCAGCCCATACAGATAACGACCCAATCGTATCAGAGCCGTCTATCAGTAGTATGCATCTACTATTAGCCACAGCAACAGGCAATAACCTTGGAGTTGGTCGGATGTCTGGGTTGACGTCCCCGCGCTCCTAGTTACACCATGCCACAGACGCGGCAGATGCAGCAATCACAGCAACAGCCTTCAACGTGTATGTGATGACGCCCCAATTGAGCCCTTTTCCGGATTCCGACCTGCTGCTTCCGCCATTTTGATTGACGTCGTTGAAGCGTGGGTGACTCTGACTCACCGTCTACTCACTTGGCAGGTGCAGAGCTCAAGGGAGCTGCTGGTTATATGTCCTAAGGAACCATAAGGGAAAGTCAAGTGATATGGGAGATCCTAAAGAGGGCCTTGGCATCCGACCACCGTTGCGCATCCGACCCGCTACGCTCAGCCACGCTGGGCAAGCCATGCCAGGATAAGGCTAGGCATTCCATTAACTGACCGAACATCACTCTCTCGGGTCTAAAATTACTAGCACCGCCTGCTCTATTACACTCCGGTGCATGCTGGTTGCCAGTATTGACCTGTCAAGGACGTTAGTTTGCGCGGCATCGGCCAGAGAATATATCAACTAAACGCAGACACTCGTCCTAAGGGAGCGGCAGTCTAAACACGTTGCAAACATAAAGCTGTGACAACTGCTCTGAGCATGTGGGGTGGGGTATTGCTTGCTCTCCTTGCGGGTGCATCGCTTCTGGGAGAGGCAGATGGTGCCTACCAGTCTCTGGGGGGAGGCCCGATAGCTGTGGCCCATGCCAAGCAGCTTCCTGGGACCGATAGGTTTTTGCTCATGGTGCGACAGTGTCCATGCAAAGGATGATACTAGTGTTAAGAAGTCCGACCTTGTCTGACCTGGAGATCCCCTGCAGGAGTTCGGTCCCACTGGTGTGGAAGGCAAGCTGATGCAGGAACACCCGCCTTCAAACCCTCTCGGGAAGAACCCGCTCTGGGTAAGTAGCTGCAAGATCATGTCCAGCTTCACAACTTAATAGGCTGCGACAGCTTCCTGGAGCACAAGCATCTTCTGACTATGCCAGCAACTCCACATCGTTGTTTTTTCCTAGCAGTATTCATCAGGAGCAGCAGCGTTAGTCTGAGCACTTAGGTATAACGCAGAACTGCACAATCCTCATGAGATCAGGAGCAGCACTCTGTTTAGTGCAGCAGTGCTTCAATGACATGACCGAGCCTTTGCTGCTCTGTGCTTGCAGATCTGGGACCGTGGCAGTGGCTCTTGGACCAACGTGCCAACGAAGTTCAACAGTATTTGCGGTGGATGGGCGAAGCTCCCCAATGGGCAGGTTGGCATGTTCTCTGGACACTACCAGACGCTGGATTTCACCCAGCTCAACTCTATGAACCGTGCTGTGCTGTTTGACCCAGCAACTTTGACAGTAACACCCAGGATGTAAGTAACAGCAACTCTCATTGACCATGTCCCTTGGCAGCTTCACTTGTGCAGCGCTATGTGCGGCCACCAAAACAAAACTCTTCCGTCTGCACTGGCCCAAACCCTTGCATGGCTCCAGTTGCATCAACAGCACTCATTATCAGGCGTTGTGACATTGCATCCAAATGGTTTCGCTCCTGGTTATCACGTTTCTGGCACAGCAGTGAATTGGGAACCAGGCATCTACAAGACTGCACGGATAGTGGTGGGATCTTCATTAAGTTGTCAACACAGCACCTGCACAGCCTCTGGTTGTTGCAACATTGTATTGATACTACCAGTGTCCCATGCTCTGCAGGAACCTGACTGGCAAGCGTTGGTACCCTACTGTGCTGACCCTCCCCGATGGTGACCAGTATATCCCTGGTGGCACATGGGAGCAAAAGAAGACCGGTCAGTGGCCCAAGAACCTGGCTGGGGCTGACATCTACAGCCACGCCAACAACAAGATGAGCCCACAGAAGATGAATGCCAAGCTGTGGAATGCAGGCCTTGGCAACTGGTACATGGGTGCCATGGTGCTGCCTACAGGTCAGATGGCAATCATGAACAAGAACATGATGCAAGTGATCAACCCCTATACTGGAGAAGCTCTTGCTGAAGCACCACCACTACCAGCTGAGATCAAGGACCTGGTGTGGGAGTTCCCTCGCATGGGGCCCCAAGTGCACCTGAGAGCCCCTATCATGGAGCCTGGGAAGACAGTTCGCCTGGAGTTCATGGCTTTTGGAGGAAGCTGGGTGGATGCTGTAAAGCAGAAGAGCATCGATGATTGCGGCCCCATCACGTGTGATCGTCAGAAGGGGCAGTTTGACCCTTGTGCTGATGTCAGTGTGCGCATGGGTCTGACTGTGGAGGGCAATGGGAAGCATACCTTTGACGACGCTTGGGACGTGGAGAAGATGCCTGATAGGCGCTGTGTGTTTGATGGCAGTCTGCTGCCTAATGGAGAGATCATCCTGCTTGGTGGCCACAGGGTAAGTTGGGTGGCTACGCCTCGTCTGGTGAATAGGCGTGGACATATAAGGATGGGTGGTAGCTCAGGCTCGTAATGCTCTTGGACCTATATGGTGTCATAATAGGTGCGATGTCTCACTCTTCATAAGTGTTATCATGAGCTTTGGGACATAGGCATGCTCCTTATTCAAATTGCTCGTGTTGCAACTTACATGCACACGTGGTACTGGGTCACTTGTGGTACTGGATCAGTCTGAACGGTGCTGTATGTCATCCTTTTCAACTTGTGCTTTCTTTCTGACCGCAGCAAGGAGTGGGTGATTTAGTGAATGTGTCCACCTACAATGGCGGCAATGAGCCCCACAACGAGGCCTGGCTGTACAGCCCTGACAAGCCCAAGGGCCAGCGATTCACTAAGACTGGTGCAAAGACCCGCATCCCTCGCTTGTATCATGCTACCTCTATCATCACAAGCAATGGTGATATCTTTGTGGTAAGTGAAGTCTGTAATGGGTTTGCTTGTGGCGCTCTGGTCAAAGGACAAGAGCAGATTCCTTACGGGACCCCATAATGGCATGCCTCATCTGTAAGCAGCCAACTCAATATACAACCCTAAAGAAAGTAAAGAGCTGTCAATGCTGTGGATCTGCAGAACCCTCCATATAACCATAGGCTCACAGCACCCAACAAATTCAGCTCAGCAGCTCATAGAGTGCAATGCAAAGAGGGTCTGGTGTTGGCGATGCTAGATATGTGCAGACCCCCCCATATGACCATGTGTGGTGGACAGTGTAATACAGCACTGAGGCAGCTTTGCTGTCAACTGCTTTGTGCAGGGTGGTTCTTCCAACGCTGCCTTCTGGAAGGGTGCTCGTCCCCAGGACTTTGACCGTTCTCCAACGGTCAACGAGTATAGGAATGAGATCTTTGCCCCCAGTTTCCTCTCCCTGACCCGCCCAGTCATCACCAGCCCTCCCCCTACCTGGGTCCCTTACGGCAGCAGTTTCACCTTGAGTTACTCTGGGCCCAAGCCTGCCGAGGTGGTGCTGTATGACTTAGGCGGTGTGACTCATAACTACAACATTGGCCACCGCGCCCAGCAGCTTCGATTTACCGACTCAGGCGGCGTGCTGACCATCCAGGCCCCAGCAAACTCCAACATTGCGCCCCCCTCCCACTATGTGGTCTTCTTGGTGTCTGGCATGGCATACTCTAAGGGTGCTTGGGTTCAGGTCAGGCCGGCTCCTCCTGCGTCGCCAACGACCATGCCCCAAGATGTGGCGCTGGTAGAAGCGCTCAGCAACACTTTTGAGCCTAACGGGCCCAGGAAGAACACCTTTGTGGCTAAGGACGGGGCAGCTGCCACTGGTAGGTTTGCATCTGCAGCAGCAAGGGGCACTGGAAGTGCTGGCTTCAGGGCACAGATCACCAATGCAGGCAGCAAGATCGGCTCCATCTCCATGCGTACTGTCATGGCAAAGCTGTCTGGCGGCAAGACCTGCTATGCTCATGTATGGCTGCGTGCTGAGAAGGTGCCTTCCGTAAATGTGAGGGTCTACCAGAAGACGGCCAGCGGTGCGAGCAAGGTTGCTGAGAATACTATCAACATTGCCAACAGTTACACTTTGAGGGTGATCCCAGAATTTACGCCTCCAACTGATGGGGATTATTCTATCCACATCTACATGGGCGGTTCTGGAACCGGCTCTGTGGATGTGGATGACATGGAAGTATACTGCAAGAAGTAAGGTGTTGGGGGGTGATAATAGGCAGGGCTTGTGAATTATTAAAGGTGAACTGGCAGGGTTTTGGTCTGTTGGTGTGCCTTTTCACTGCAAGTGCAGGCAGTTACCACAGTGATGTAGTCCATCTTAGTTAGGAAGGAGGTGCACAGTCCAGAGGACAACTGCAGTGTTGTGTGATTGCGGGATGTTGATGATGGAATGGGTTAAAAAGCGGGTTGAACAGGCCTGTTCAAGTACGTAGTGTGCTTATGCATCGTGAGCTGATGCTGTTCATGTTTGGGGCAGTGCAGAGCACGCTGCAAACCCGTGCCGTCCTCCTGCTGAGATGCAGGGTCACTCTTTGGGGCATAGCAACAGACCTCAGGGGTTAGTGATCCTGTGGCCCCGAGGCTTGTGGCATCTTGCATGACTCGACACATGCTCTTGGCCTGTCTGGTGGTGATTGAGGGAGCAAGCAAGGGTAGCACGCCATGGTATGGCCTGTTGTGGAAGCTAGGGGTTTCTGAACTCCCGTTGTGCTATGCTATGCTATGCTATGCAGGGTTGTGCTGGGGTGGGCACTGCGTCCAGCAAACCCTCTTGTTTGTTGCGATAACTTTTGCCGCCCAGCTATGGTTCCCCACAACAATGTGGGAAGCATCTTAATTAGTCTCTCTGTTTACCCAACACTGCTCTAGTGCATTTACGCTGGTGGTGGTCCAGATATCTTTCTTAGGGTGTTTCCGGTTAGCAGGAGGTTTTGCAGTGATTTGAGCAATGAGCGGTGGCATCCTGACAGCTAGTGCCTGCATTGGCAGGCCGGCGTGTGGACATGGTTGGGTTGAGCCAAATGAGCTGGTCCCTTCAAAAGTTCATGACCTTACTCATTGGGGTATCATTGGCCATACGTCAATGCAATGATGAATTGATCTGAGTTCAGGGCACCAGTTCTTTCAATGCCTGACGTTTGTTGTCTCAAGCTGCTGGTAAAGTGTGCGTTCTGTGCTGTTGCTTACTTTGTACTCTTTGGGCGAGCAGTTGTTCTGGGTTGCATTGAGAGCTTGTTGATATGCAAGGTATCACCATCTGTGCATTTTTGTGTTGTCTCATGTTGTGTTGTGCACTTTTGAACACTTGCCAGATTGTATCCCTTACCCTCTCTCCACTGGAGCAGCAGGAAAAAAAGGGGTTGAACTTGGCAACCCTGCCTCCACTCACCCTTTGGAAGTCACATGTGGATATGCTGTTAGGTTTTGCTGCATCGGGCCTTGTTGCTGCCATGCGCCCTTCCTCCAGTCATTGTGTTTGCATTCTTTTCTGCATGGCAGTTGCTGTGACCTGCATGACAGCTTTAGAGTTTTGTCTGGGCTTTGTGTCTTACCCAAGGCCAGGCCTGCATTTAATCGGGCAACCCGTAGCCAGGCTGCCAGCTTGTTGCTGTCATAGGCTGGGCCCTCCTACGGTAATATATGCCATTTGTGTTGCAATGTCGGTCTCAGGTTGTGGCACATCAGTATTTTGTAAGTATGACGGATCTTGTTCTTTAAAGGAATAATAGCAGCCCTTTGCGGTTGCCGCACCTTAAATTTTTGTTTGTTTGTTAATACTGAAGCATGTATACTCTTTGTTGAGGCGTGTCTGACCCAAACATGGCAAACATGGCATAGCTGGTGGTGGCTGTGGCAGCAGGTAAACACGGCCACAGTTTGTGTTGTCTGTATCCACGTATGCCTACCGCTGGTGAGTTCCGCTCATGAAAGCCTCTCAAATGGTGTTTGCTGAAACATCTGCTGCTGCTGTCAACAGCTCTTGACGATTTCAGGTGACTAGTGCGTTAGTGGGTTGGTTTCACTTGTACAGCCTGCATGCTCAGACCGACTGTCTTCAAGGGCGATTCGCAGTCGCAACGCATATGGTGACGAGCTAAATGAGAAATTAGCGATCTAGAGCACGGCAACTGTACTGAAGCTGGCACTCCCATGCGGTCACATCTCTGCCTGTAGATAGGAGTCTGGCTGGAACGTATGCTTGAGTTTGAGAAGAGAAGCGATGATCACATGTTCTATAGCTACATTTGACCAATCCTTTATAGGGATGCATCGCACGTTTTAGAACCTTATGTAAGGTAGTGTTGCATGGCGATCCTCAGCAGCTCGCACGCCTACTGGGCTGTTGGTCTGGTCGCGATCCTCATTTACTTGGTCACATTGCCTGGAGATTTTACATTTGATGACACTTTCGCTATTGTACGGGCTCCAGCTGTGAATGCCTGCAAGCTCAAGTAGCCTTCGCATGTTGCGTCGCTTGAGGTTAGCGCGTCCATGCAGGCCAGCAATCATGATGTTACCAACAACGCCATGCCGCTTCAGCAGCTGTTTAAGCACGACTTCTGGTAAGGCCTTCACAGTCGGCAGCCGGTACTCCCGCCTACGAACCCAACCATCTGAAACACCTTGGCAGGGGGCAGGACATCAGGAGCAACCAAAGCCACAAGTCGTATCGGCCAGTAACAGTGATCGCCCTCAGATGGACGAGGCAGCTATGGTGCGTCCTTGATTGGATGCTGCCAGGGGTTACAGCACCAATCAAAGCCCTCAGATCCCCTGCAGATGCAAGTGATACAAGCCGGAAGCCACTTCCTGAAGGTTTGTTTCAGCTGAGAGCACAGAGACCTGCGCTGCCCGCTACGCATTTGCGCCCATCCCAATGAGCACTTACCTACCCGGGACACTCGCCTCCTGTCATCTTCTCAAACGCTGCTAGGCTGGAAAATGAAACGGGATAAGACATGGCAGTGACTTGGGTGGACAGGCATGTACTGGCAACAGTGTTGTTGACAGTAGCACCAGATTTGTCTCCATCAGGAAATGCAGCTCCAACAATGAGTTGACTTTCCTGCATTGAGGGTACAAAACCCCTGGAAGAGCAGCAGCAGCAGCTTGCACCATGCAAAGCTCCAGCTTTCTGCAGCTGTTGGCAAGTCTCATCCTATGTACCTGGCAGGCACTCATACAGCACACCCCAAGTAAACCCTGCATTTAGTTGGTACAGAAGTTACATACATAGCAGCATGCACAGAGTATGCCATCCTGCCAAGGGTCGCTGCATTTATGAACTAGTCTTGTCAGATGGAGCCTGTTACTGTTGGTGTCAGACCCTCTGACTTCAAGCTGCCTGTGCTTCCCCTGTTGTCTCTCTGTTTTGTCATGTAGGCGTGGACCCGTTTCCTTTCCATGTCCTGAACGTCCTCATGCATGCCCTAGCTTCCATTATGGTCCTTGCCTTGGCGAACCACCTCTTTGCCAAGCTGGAAGCTCAACCAAGCAGCAGCAGCAGCAGCAGTACATCTGAGACAACTACAGCGCCAGCTGTGCGTAGTGCTGCAGACGATGGCCGTCCTAGCAGTAGATCAAAAAGGCACGCGACACCTCAAAAGCAGCAGCAGACGGACACAAGGTCCAAGCAAGACAAGGGACCCTTATCTTTATCAGAAGCAGAGGATGATGGCAGATTGCTCTGGTTGCAGCAAGCTGTCATGTGGGACAAGCAGCCACGGCTATGGATGGTGGGCTCACCCCAAGCACAGGCTCAAGGCTTCATCTGTGCTCTCCTGTTTGCCCTGCATCCGATACATGTGGAGGTAAGCATGAGGCTGGGTAACCGTGCATTTTAGCTATGGGTCCAGCACACAGCCCCACAAGCTGCAGCTGTCCTGCCATGGCACCCTGCAAACAAGGGCCTGGTTGCTTTGTCCGGCACCAGCCGCTTAGATGCAATCAGCCTGCACAGCTTTTACGCTCAGCCTTGGTTTTAGGCACGGCTACATCTGTGGTAATGTTTGCTTTTGCTTGCTTGCCGTAACTTCTCTATCATGTCACTCCACCACTGGGGGTGGTATGCTCTTATGGTGAGGAATGGAGGCCCTTGCAGCATGCAAGAAGGTTGCAGGCATCACAGCAAGATCATGCAGCCTTAAGCTGCCCCTGATTATTCACTTATATTTGCTCTTGCCTGCAGGCTGTTGCAGGTATTGTGGGCCATGCAGAGTTGCTGTGTGTGGTTGTGTCCATCCCCAGCTTGCTCCTGTACTTCATGGCTGCAGAAGGGCGGTACGCAGCAGCAGCAGCAGCAGCAGCAGGAACACCAGCCGCAGCAGGCAGCATGCAAGCAGGTGCAGAGCAGCTGCAGCACTGGCTCCTAGTTGCTGCTGCTATCCTTCTGGTCCTGATGGCTGCACTCAGCAAAGAGATTGGCATTTGCATGGCAGGGACCATGTTTGTGTATGATGTCATTATGGTGGAGCCCAAGGGTAGGGCTCAAGTGAGGAGGCAGCTGCTGCGGTTGCTGCTGCTGGTGACTGTAACTCTGGGCTATGTGAAGCTCAGGGGCTATGTTGCTGGGGATCATCTTGTGCGCATCTATAGGAAGGTGAGGCTGTGTCTCAGCATGTTTGTTGGAGTCAGCAGGCTTCTAAATGTAGATAATATTTCATATTGTGGGTAGTAGCAGTTTGAGGAAGCGTTTGCTCCTTGAAGGGGAGGTGCTGCAGCTGCAGCCACAATGAATGGTTGCTCCGTTGTATCATTTCATATGCTGCATGCTGCATTGGAGAGCCTTTCTGGGCATGCGTGTGTCAACAATGCTGCTTTGTTATGAGCAGTCTCCCCAATTAGTGACCTCTAGATTTGATTTTCGGGGACATGCTTATAGCTGCCTTCAGATTTGAGTGTGCATGCAGCTGATTTGACCAACCGCAATCATTCTTGCAGCACCCCAAGTCTACAGTGCCAGGAAAGGGCATCCAGTAGTAGCTCTGGAACTGACATCGTGCCCTTCTGCACAAGCAACTCAGAAACAGAAGACATGCCCTGAGCTCCTTATTTTTTTGCCCATGCAGGCAGAGAACCCCATCCCTTTTGCAGACAGCTTCGTCACGCGCTTCCTCTCAACAGGCCATCTCCATGCCCGTTACTTTTGGCTGCTCCTCTTCCCCCTGAAGATGTCTGCCGATTGGTCCTTCAACTGCATCCCACTGGTGGAGTCTCTGCAAGACCCCAGAAACCTCGCAACACTGGGGTTGTACTGTACCCTAGTTTACTGGACCTTGTCAGCGGCTCCCTTCAGCTTGGCAGCCAGTCGATTGCAGGCATGGGGGTCTGCGTTTGAAAACGCAGGGGGTGACAGCATTGCTGGAAGCAGAGAACAAGCAAAGAAAGGGCAAAAACCTCAGCAGCAGCAGCAGAATGGCCATGGGCAAACCCACCAGCAGCAGCAAGAGGAGGAGGAGGATCAGACTCTACAACAGCAACTTGTAAGCAGTAAAGGAGATCGCCTATGGCATGCACGGCTTCGGCTGGTTGTGGTTGCGGGGCTTTTAGTGGGGCCCTTCTTTCCAGCCAGCAATGTCCTAATGTATGTTGGGACATTCATAGGGGAGAGGTTGCTGTACTTTCCCTCTGTGGGTTACTGTTGGCTGCTAGCAGACCTATCAGGGAGGTTACTCCCATCGCCAAAGGCTGCCAAGGAGGCTTCAACAGCTGCTTCAAGGCCTCATGCTGATGCTACTGGGGTTTCAGATGGAACTGCTCTCCTGAGCAAGGCAAGTGATGGTTGTGGCGGTAGCGGAGGTACAAAGTCAACCAGCAGCAGCAAGGGTAGCAGCAAGCTGGGAAGCTGGGGCAAAGCAAAAGGGGCTTTGCTGGGACTTTTGCTGCTGCTGCTTCTGGGTGGTTACAGCCTACGGACGTGGCTGCGGTGTTTTGACTGGCTGAATGAGGAGAAGCTGTTTCTCTCAGCTATGAAGGTCTGCCCTGACAGCTGCAAAGTGCGTTTGAATACAGGCATTGTATTCAGACGCCGGCAGCAGTGGGAGACGGCACTTTCACACTTCAGGTAAGGGTGACCAAGTCTGGGTGTGCCTGGGGTTGGGAGACCAACTGATCAGCACAGGGGGGTCCATATCATTATGGGGTAGGGGAGATATGCACCACGTGTGCTAGTACTGCATCTTCCTTAAACCTTCGCACGGCTAATGCCGGGCATTCACATACTCGCTTCAATTTCATAAATAGTGTTTAGAACTGTGTCCTGCAGGATAACTGATGCTGTCTATACATAGCGACCTGGCTTTCAATGATTTATCTAAGAGTTGCCACCTGGCGGTGTACTGATACCCTAGAAACACACTCCTGGACCCCTGTTACGCCTTGCACAGCACTGGTTTGTGCAGTCTTAGGGTTAAAGTCTGAAGGGCCATGGATGATGCACTCCATTCACATGTTTTGTTTCTAGCGGTAAGTCTCTCCTTGTCGTGCCTTGAGTGCAGGCGAGCTCAGGAGATTGAGCCTGGCTACTGTGAACCTACTTACTGGATTGGAGTAACACTGTTGAACATGAAACAAGCAGAACTGGGTTTGGCCAAGGTCAGGGAGTCAGTCCGCTGCAAGTATGTGGCAGGAGAAGCACTGAAGACACTAAACCAGGTCTACCTTGTGCTGCATGAGGCCCAGCCAGGGAGTTACACGCCACTGCTGGTGAGTGTTGCCGGGTGGTTTGAGGGGTATACGGACATTGAGGATTCCTGTAAGAGCTCTATGATTGAGGAGGGAAAGAGGCATGGGGCTCACAGAGAAGGAGAGGCTTAAAGGGCCCTGAACCAGGTGTACCCTGTGCTGCATGAAGCACAGGCATGGACTTCCTTGCCACGCCTGGTGAGCGGGCAGGGCGGGTAATGGCATTACGAATATCATTAAGGGTTTTATCATAGAGGAGGGAAAGAGTCATGGGGTCTACATATGAGGGAGAGGCTTTAGAGGCGCTGCACCAAGTGTACCTTGTGCTGCATGAAGGGGATTGTTTGCACACTCATAAAGCTATGATATACATTGAAGCGAATCTGGTGCACATAGGCTCTATGGGGAACGGACAGGCCATCACTTTTTGCTTTGTGCTGCATTAAACACAGTCCGTGACTTACACGCCACTGCTCATTAGTACAGAGGGCAAGAGCTTACATCAGGCTTAACATAAAGTATCTGCTTGGTGCACCTTGGCTGTAGGTGTGGTTTCAGGCACAGACGCATGCTCTGTGGATAGCATGTAGCTGCTAGATTTGTCTCTGACATCGTTGGTTTTGGGGCAATTGCTTAATGAAACCAGGTCTTTTTGCTGAGCTTGGTTGCACTGAGCATGCCTCAGGAATGCAATTTCCACATGGCGCTTGCAGGCTGGTGGCATAGTGAGTTGGAGGTGTAGCACTGCACAGCTTAGGCAGCATGGGCTGGCACGGTAAAAACACGAATGATGATCAAATGTCAGGATGATAGATCATCTGCTTATCACCGGCATACATCAAGGTGGCAGATTGTGAAGGTCCCTACAGCTTACTGTGCAGCAATCGTTTGCCCCACCTCTCTGGGAAGCTTTGAATACGGTAGTCTTCCGGGTGGTGTTTGCAGGATTGGGGCAAGGTGCTGGTAAGCCCTGATGTGTTCCGTATGGCAGAGGGATGTTCCACCATTGAAGATGCTGCCTTGTTAGCCGCGATGAAGCACAAGGACAGGAAGCTGGTGGACAAGGTGCTGGGTGCTTGCATCAAGGGACTGAAGATGTACATGACAGGCAAAGTGGTGGTAAGTATGGGGCTGTCTGAATGCTACTAGGCTTCAGAATGTATGCTGGCAAGCATTAGCAAGCTGGTGCTGGAGAGAAGGGTTCAAGTGCTTATCGGTTGCACGGGAACTTTTTGTTCAACAACATGATGTATGATGCGTGCTGTGGGAGAAGTGCTGACTCATGCACCCGGGATTGAATGAATGGATGATAGGCGAGATGGTGGTAGCTAGGTGCTCCTTGGGACAGCTATAAGATTTGAGAGTATTTGGCAGGGGCGCTGGGTCCAGCAGACTTCCCTTGCTGAATGTGATGATGAAAGGCAGGATGAGGTCCACAAACAGCTGCAGTGGACAAGGGACAGAAGGGGCTGCAGAAGCTGGACAAGCGCACCTGTTTCCGCCGAACAAAAGCCTCACAGCTGCTGGAACTGCACTGATGGACATGCCCGGTTATGCCTTGCCAGGAAGGCCAGCTAAGAAGCAGAAGCAGTGTAGGGGATTGCCGTGGAGCATGTAGTGTTAAGGCAAGGCCGCATTCATGTAACTTTGGGAACGTCCGACTGCTTACGCTGCTGCAGCGTGCTTTGAAGATTGACCATATTGACAACAGGGGCTTGCTTTGGCCAGAAGCAATAACATCTTGGCGTGGTGCATGCGTGACAGCTTGAACTCCAGGAGCTATGGCATTTTTGCTGTAGACACATCTACTGGGATTTCATGGGAAACAAACCTGCAGTGGCCTGTTATTGTGTTCAATGGCGTGAGATCACTTGATGATTGGGCCAGACAATGGCACTGTTGTTTTAGCATGTTAGGAGCAGGAGGCCCTACAAAACATCCCTTTTTACACACTTGGAAGAATAGATAAGAATGAGCCATTTTTTCAATTTTGGAAGGTACATAAATGTATACCTCTGCTGCTCTCCTGCAGCCTGGCAGCTTACCCGCTGAAACAAGCGGTTACAATGCAACCTATGGAGTGGACTCAGCATCCTTGATGAAATGCGTGCGTGGGCGTGCCCCTCTCTACTACAACATTGCGGTGCATGGCCCAACATCACCAGAGCTCAGGAAGGAGCTGTACAAGTGAGAGGGGTTTGGTCAAAAATGTGATATTGAGGATGTGGCACTGAGGATACCTCTGTGGCACCAGCTGAGGATGAAATAGGATGGTGGATGTGAACAGTGCAATCTAGCAAGTTTTCTGGCTCAAATGTATGTTCGTTATTGCGGCGTCAATTGAACAAAGTGAGCTGGAAGGGATGGAGACAAGCAGGCATCTTGTCACTTGTGCATTATGAGGGGCAGCGATGAAATGATGAAGTGATGAAGTGAGTTAAAACAAGGGGTCAGCCCTCTGGTGGTTTGTTGCAGATGTGATGTTGGGCTTATGCATTTCAATAGCTAGCGGTATGCTGTCCTTCAGCCTGCCTTATCAACTCTCAGCATCAATGCAAGCAAAGAATTACAAATGTATGGCTCAGTTGTTGTATTTTATAATCTGCCGTTAGTGGGCCCCGCACCTCAATCGGCCGTGTAAACAGCAACACGGCTAGACACTTGAGGCTAGTGGTGCTTGGCTCTTGCCTGCAGATACGTCTTGGCAGTGCAAGGTAACCCCTTGTGCCGCACATCTGGGACCAGGGACGCAACAGCTATGCGCTCACCATCCGCACACCAGAAACTTTTGCACAGGTAAGCAGCATGTGCTTTCATAAGGGTCCAGAGTTTGTATGAGTCTGCCCTCAAGACTATGTTGTATCTGCAATCCACGTCCGTTAAGGTTGACCAGGGAGGATGGGAGGTTATGGATCAGGCAAAACAAGCTGACAGGGCCCTACATGGCAAAGCTGGAGACTTCGTACCTTTGCATTCACTGTGGAATCGGACACGCTCAAGGAATGGGTCGGCATCTTTGTACAGTTCTGACCTGGTTTGAGCAGAGGGCTCCAGGCATGCTGTGTTCATGGTTAGGTCCTGTGTAAGACCAGCACAGTGACTGGACTGGTGGTGAGAGAGACAGCCTGGAAAAGCCACAGAGACCACAGGTGCCTGTTAACATGCTACAGGCGAACGGAGCCTCTGCCTTTCAACCACCAGTCTGCTGTTTACTCTATATTAATTGGGCTGGTTCAGCATTCGTTACTTTGTTGCTATGTTGCTTCCACGGCAGCACGTACCATTGCTCAGAAGGGTCCCATCACAAGTAAGTGATAGCATTGCATGTTCTTTTGCCGTAGGGTTCAATCTGTTGACCCAGAAGACCCCTGGCTCCAATGGGAGTGGGCAGAAACCCTTCTTGCGCTGAACCCCGCCAACCTCAAGGAGTCAAGCACACACTTTCAAGTATCTGCAGCTCTCTTCATGCAGATCTCAAGCAAGCTGGCTGCAGGGCAACCTCTAGGGACTCAGCTGTACAGCCAGCTAGATGGTGTGACACCTCTCACTGCAGCTAGTGCCAGCGAGGCGGCGGTGCTGCCGCTAATGAGCTTGAAGAATGCAACGGACGAGGCGGATGTGCGATGTGAGACTCTGCAGCGGATTTGTCACATAAAGTTGCAGGTGAGGTAAAAACGCTGGTGTATTTGGCTGCGAGCAAAGGGCTTGCACATGTTGGTTGGTGCACGCCTTTTTGATAAAGGTAGAAATTGCTACCGCTGCGTTTTGAGGATCATCTGATAGCATCTCACCAGTGCAGTTGAATGGTGGGAGTCCACAAAAGATGTAAAATACGTAGGGGCCTCCATTCTGCTCTCCATAGACACAAACTACAGGTAAGGCGGGAGGCAAATGCCGCAAGAAGAGCTTGTTAAGCCCCATTTGTTGGAGGGTGCTATGATTTTAGCAAAACTGTAAGCAATGAACCCGAGTGTGGTATGAAGGCAGGCATTGAGAACACCAAAAGGTGGTATTGGCCTTGGATTTTGGCCTTCAAGGCTGCTGGCTGCTCTGGCAGGGCTCTGAGCAAATGGAGAGAAGGGCCTGCCTTCTGTGAATGCCCTGCTGTAGATCACATCAAGTTTTTGTTTGCGCTCTGTGGTCGTGTATGCCTGGCACTTCGTGTCGTGCAGATGATAAGTCTATTCTCTTCAAAGCAGCAGACGGTGTGGGATGCTATTTTGCCCTGCAGACTGTTCGTTCTAGTTGGTGGTTGCCACTTTAATGGTATGTTCCTCCTGGCAGGTGCTGATGCTTCAGAGTATGATGGATGAGCAAAGAGGCGTGCGTGATCTGCCCGCCTCAGCACCAGAGAGGAGCTCAGCCAAGAAGCAGGAGCTATCAGCCAAGGCGGCAGCTAAGAGGTGTCTGACGGAGCTGCAGAACGAGCCACGTTGCAGACAACATGCTCTGCAAATGGCAAGCCTCATCAGTAAGCAGGAGAACAGCAAGGGGCCCCTGTAGAGTAGTTAGGATAGGGTGTGATAGTCCAAGAAGGTACCTTGGAGCTCTCGGAGTTGCCTTACAGCATATCAACTTAAAAATTTCTATGCATCTGATGACTGATGTTGTTGGTTGTGTTGTTGGGAGTGATCTAGCAGCATTTGTTGCAGCTTTTGGTGAGATTTTCTGCAGATGCTCATGGGGAGGGGTCCTAAGGCTGGACAATGTTCCTAGCAGACAGCTCGCTGATTGTGGCTGCTTTGAAATGTCAGTAGCTGTACAGGTCAATGATTACTAAGTTACTCAGCAAGACGTGTAGCTTAGCCCCAGGGTTGGGCAGAGAGAAAGAGAGAGGGAGCTACGACAGAATGGTGGAAACCCCTTCTTGCATATGGTTAAGGCTTGGTCAAATCATGTAATGTTAAATCCCGGCTCAGCCCGCTCTACTCTCTCAATGGGATTGCAAAAGTACCTATCAAGAAGCAGCATGATCCTAAACTTGACTAGTGTTGATCAGCATGTAGCTGTTTGGCTAAAGTGGGCGGGTTTGCCTCAAGGTCTCATTGGTGTCGACCATGCATGCCTGGAGCTGTCTGTGTGAGATGGGGGATTTGTGTTCATCTGCAAGGGACAAACCGAACGTATATATGGCTGTTCCCTTTGCTCGTTCGCTGGGATGCCCTGTCTGCTGTGTTTGGTGGGCATGCATTAGCAGGGTAAGAGTGCAGCTCACGTATCATCATCAGATCTCTCCGTCCTAACACATATTAGCAGAGGGAAAATGGTTGGAGCCGACATGCTCAGTTGCTGCATGGGCCGGAGGACTATGCAGTGGCCTCTTAACGTATATCAGCCAGCAGAGGAGCAGCATAAGATTTGTCCAAAGTCCAATCCCAGGATTGCCATGTATTGACATCTTGGGGCAAGTCCGAGCTAAACACAGGTACGTACCTACCTTATCGGCACTGCATTTGCAGTCTTGCTTTTCATTTGCAGCATTCACTTGGCGTTGGCAGCTGCCTCCCTAGTAGGTGTACTATGCATGTACCTGATCATTTGCATGCTATTGGTACTATTCATTCTGTATGTAGCTCCTAGCGCTGTAGCGCTATGTAGAAAAAACTATAGCAGCGCTTAATCCTGGCAGCACAAGTGGCACACATTGGCATGTCTATTTCGCTAGCATGCTGCTTCACCACAGAGTACATGTGGTCACCCTAGCAGCTTACATCCCCGGATCGGCAAACGTAGCATGCAGCAGGAATCGGGTCGGGTCTAGTGCCTACTAGAGCTGTTCAGTTTTTCCTGGTTCTATTTGTGTTAGTGGCTTTGCCACCCCTGTGGTGAACTGTGGCACCGCACGCGTGCCGATGGGTTTGCCAATGTAAGATTCACACACACACACACACACACACACACACACACACACACACACACACACACACACACACACACACACACACACACACACACACACACACACACACACACACACACACACACACACACACACACACACACACACACACACACACACACACACACACACACACACACACACACACACACACACACACACACACACACACACACACACACACACACACACACACACACACACACACACACACACACACACACACACACACACACACACACACACACACACACACACACACACACACACACACACACACACACACACACACACACACACACACACACACACACACACACACACACACACACACACACACACACACACACACACACACACACACACACACACACACACACACACACACACACACACACACACACACACACACACACACACACACACACACACACACACACACACACACACACACACACACACACACACACACACACACACACACACACACACACACACACACACACACACACACACACACACACACACACACACACACACACACACACACACACACACACACACACACACACACACACACACACACACACACACACACACACACACACACACACACACACACACACACACACACACACACACACACACACACACACACACACACACACACACACACACACACACACACACACACACACACACACACACACACACACACACACACACACACACACACACACACACACACACACACACACACACACACACACACACACACACACACACACTAGGAGCACATCATTCGGGCTGTGTCATAAAACTGGTCGGCAGAAACGCCTGCGTAACTAGCTCCAACTAACACATGTATTCCATAATGCAATGCAACCTGAACATACCCCCTTCTCTGCGTAGTTCTCTCTCTCTCTCTGCAACCTAAACATCAGACTGAGTATAACACCCTGAATGATCTGACATATGCTGTTTCCCAATCCATACGTACTGCTGTCCGCTGGTGCAGGATAATCTAACACAACAGCTGTCAGGCATGCTCAAGATCACAGACATGAACAGATCAAAGGGCTTCAGGGCGGCACACACGCTGCACAGGGACTGCCAGTGCATTTTGGTTACATCAATACATCCAAGAGATCACTGCAATGCGTCTTGATCATCCATTCAACATCACTACAGGGGGCCCTGTTAATGCGTCCGCATCAGAGACGGAGCAGCATCACATTGAGGGTGTCAGCTCACTGTTCAGAGCCCCCACCACCACGCACATGAAAGTTCCCCTCCCTTGGCCAGATCGAACTGTGGGCCATGCATGCTTGCTTATGCCAAGGACACAGCTCATGCTCCCTAGCCCCATGTCAAAACTCTAGTTCCCTGACCAAGTGGCTTCAGCATGTCCTTTCATCCCATGCACATCCCTTCTTCCGCGCCACTGCAAAATCCACTTCCAACTGGCCGTTCCTGCTGCATGACGGACAGTCCAACCTCCCAAGCCCATGGAAGCAGCCGAGACCTCCACACCCCCAAATGCTGCTGCTTCAGCACACATTGCAGACCTCCTCTCTTCCTGATCCACTTCACAATACCAGGGACCACTAAACAGACTGGCTGGAGCAGGGTTGCGGGCACTGCATAACTACAGAGCCGGCTGTGCCGTGCTTTTATCTCCTATTCCAGCAGCTGTCTGTCTAGTTATCTCTCTCAATTTCCCTCAACCCACGAAGAAACTGGTTTGAGTCATGCTCGGGTGCTGCACAGCCCGGAGGGCTCTTCATCGGTCTCTCCTTAACATATAAAGACAGGGAAAGATGGACATGAAAAAACTTTAAAGGACATGCTGCAGCTTCTCAAAGTAACACATTGCTCTTCAACTAGTAGCACCCTTTTCCATGAAGAAACATTGAGAGCCCCGGAGACCGCTGACAACGGGCTAACAGGCCCTGTTTGTTAAGCTTGGCTGATGCCATGAGGCCAAAGGTTTGGCTGCTTTGGCTCCATTGTGAATGGAGCATCAAATGCTGGTCCCCAGACGCAGAGACCCTTGGGACCAACCTGTCTATGGTGGCTCCCCAGTTCCGATGGTTCATGTATATCATTCCTGATACACATGAGGGGCCATTACATCATGTAACTGAGCAATGACCTGCCTGCCTGTCAGACTGGGCGGGATCACAACGGTTGAGCAGCTCTTCAGGAACGATCTGCCCAAGATGACGCGCTGCAGATGGTATCGGTATCCATTAGCCCCATGCTGGTGTCAGGGCGTAGCTGATGTGAAGCTTGCCATCTGTCCCATATGACTGCAGTCAGCGATAAGCAGACACTAATTAGCCCCAAGTGATGAAAAATCAGCTGCAAACATTGCTGTTATATCTGAAGGTAAAGATTCCAGGTATGGTTCTACTACAAGGCATGCCTCCCAGCTGTGAAAGCGTTCTTAATCAACAAAATGTTCTGTCTATGCGTCTGCAGCTGCTGCTAACAATGGGTTGATGCATTGGCGTTTACATGACGTGCCTCGAAAAATGCTGTGCTCGCTGTTCTCATGAAGCAGGTAAGGCAAAGTATGGGCATTCTACCCCTGTACCGGGGTTGCACAGGCCAGATTTGAAGAGGGGTGGCTAGGTGAACCAAACAAATCAAATGCAACACCCGACAAAAGCGAGCAGGATTGCGCCCAAAGACAGCTACGGCACAAGGCCCCAACACAGCCCTCGGATGAGGCTGGTTTCAATAGCCATACCTGAGTAAGCACTTGGAGTTCATCATCCAAGGAAGGGCAGAAAGCATCCCGCAGGTACACAAACTGCAAGGAGTGACAACAACTTGAGGGGCTTGCACAACAGGTGGGCTCAGCAGCAGGATTAATGGTGGTTCTGCACAGATGCTGGTTGTCAGGGAAAGAGGAGAGCACACGAGGAGAGGACATGAGGAGAGCAAGGAGGAGAGCAAGGAGGAGAGCATGGTGGTTCTGCCAACAGTGAGGATGGTCCTGCCTGCTTCAGTTTAATCTCAAAATGCCTTCATGGTGCATTGCTTGCATGGGCCCAGCTTATCTATGACAAGGAGGGTCTGCTGGTCGCACTGCTGCAGTGACAGGCAGGATGGGCTTTGGATTTGCAGGTTAACTCACAACACGACGAGATGATTACAGACCATCCGCAACTCACCACACTGTCTGTCTGCAGCTGCTTCTTGAGAAATGCCACAACTTTGGAGAATTTGCTGTTCACTGAGACCTGCACAGCAATGTGTGCACCCAGTAAGAGACTATATGACAGCCTGATATAAAAAAAGCAGAAGCCCATGGGGCCAGGATCATGGGGGTTGATCATGGGTCATGCCTGCTTCCTGACCTTCACTTTGCTTTGCTGTAGGATGGGCGCACCGCCGGCTGCTCTGAATACTACAACGATCTTTTCAGCTGACATGCCGGACGTGTCCTACTGTGAGCTGCCCATGGAGCTATTTTGAAGGCAGCTAGTGGGGCCTTTAGGCGAAGGTGCTCATTGATGCAACGAAGTCTCCGCTTTTGCTTCGAGTTGTATATAGACCTTCACGAACGCTAGTCGAATGATACTATGATAGTACAGCTAACAACTGTCTGTCAGACCAAGGTCGATCTCTCATTACCACTTTTGAGATTGGACGACAACCCGTGCCAGTACGTGTACCATGAACCTGGCAAGATGTACCATAGTCCAGCATGCTCAAGGCATTCGGATCCAGGATTAGAGGCTCCGAGATACCTCAGCTAGGAGGCTCGTGCAGTCGTGCTCATGTCGAGTGAGTCGGGTGCCTACAGTGTATCGGGCCTGTCGCTCCAGACAAGCGCATGCAGCGTGTTTGCTGTCATATAGCCGTCCCGCTGCATCCAAAGGGATCGTCTGTGCCGTTGTCTCGCTTCTCTCATCTGATCCCCCATGTCCCTGTAGTCGCCAAGTATGGGTGCCCTTGTGATTGATCAGTTAACAGATAAAGACAAACAAGAACTGGATGCTATAACGTATGTTGGTATTTGTATTCTCGCACCCGCAGCTGAGCAGCCTCGGCCGACTTGCTGTGGATGTTCCGATTCACTCTGATTCCCGCTCTTCTTACCCTTCCAGAGGCGACACGATAAAAGCAAGCACTGATCCAGTATTCTTGAAGAAAGGAGAGTCTTATTTCAGGTCAGTAGGCCAGCATGTCTACCAAGAGCCCCATGGAGCCTCGGTCGTCTCCCGAGGCATCGCCTCGTCTGTGTCGCCTGACAACGTTGCCACCAACCATGCAGAAAAGAAGGCTACCTGTCAACCGCGGAACTGTGTGCCCAGCGTTTGTCAGAACTGCAGACGGCAGCTGCACCTGCTGCTAGCCCCAGCCAAAGAGCAGACTTCGCAGAGGCGCAGGCAGACCTACTAAGCTGGACGGTAAGCCTCTTCCAGCCGCCGAGTGGCTGATCTGTATCAAAAGGCCGGCAGTAACGATAAAACGGTCCTTGCAGGCAAGCATGAAGAAGAAACAACAAGGGACCACCACGGGATCCAGGTGAGCACTGCAGAGGGAAAGCAGCCAGAGAGATCTGCATTCTACAGGTCATGCACTTGCCGTCTCTTGGAACTTATGACAAATAACGTTCATGCTATGTCAGAAGAGACATGTACACGATGTTGGTGGTTATTGCAATGGCGACCCTTCCCTTTCAACGTGTTACTTTGTTGAGCAAGCGGACTTACCATGCCTTGCCTCTGCTGTGAGCTGCCATACTCCTGTTCAGCAGTAAGTACCAAATGGTCCGTTCTTGCAGGATTCTGGGCACGGAAGGGGACTTGCCCATGTCAAGAGGCGTCAGAGGTGCTCAAATCAAGCCAGACAACCCTGCTCTGTCACAGGTGATTTATGATGAGCCAAGAGACCAGGCAGCGCTGGCACTTTTTTGTTAACACGAAAACACCAAGCACAATTGAGAAGGCAATCCCTATACTCCCTGAACAGGGAAGGTCGTTGCAGCTATGACAGGCGCTTAGTCCCTTCGCTCATTGCAGGCCTTCAGAGCACACCTGAACCATGCATGCTACCCCCAGCCTTCCCATCACACCCAGTCCTATGTTATTATTACTTGTCATGATGTGATGTTTCCTACAGCTTTGATATGATTTTTTCTATAGCCGCCTTCTCTGTTGAATATCCCATGCAATGCAAGTACCTGCATGAGGAGCTTGTCAGAACACATTCAGCCACTGGGTGCGTAAAGCCCCAGTTCCTTCAGCCTTTTTAAGGCAGAGGCTGCTGTAGCAGATACCACAGAGGGTCAATATTTGCATGGTATACAATAGCAAAAATCCCATAGGCCCCGCACCTCAAGCTGTTAGGGAAACAGCGAGGTGGAACAGTATACGGGATGTCTGCCGTATGCAGAGTTAACTTGCTGACAACATGCGCCTGAAGATGCTGTCTGACACTACTGCCCTTCCTCTGTGGCTAGGTGGGAGCCGCCAAGGCAGACGTCAGTACTTCCCCACATGCAGCACGGATCCCAGACCAGAGCTTGAAACACCTCGGCAGCAGCGGCAGCAGCTCCAGCAGCAGCAAGTCCTCAACTGTTCCTTCCTTCCTGCAGCCCATGTTGTCGGGACAGCACAAGCAGAAAGCAGACAGCACATCCCAAGCAGGGACAGCAGCAGCAGCAGCAGGTCAGTCCAGGAAAGTGCAGGAGGTTCCCCTCACAGGCGCGGCCCGCACGCAGCACCTGCTGGAGCAGAACAAGGACTTGCCTGAAGCTGATAAGCAGCAGGTGGCTTTGGACGCCAAGGGTAGAGGCAATGCACAATTCAAGTAAGCAGGGGGTTTGTTGGAAACTGCGGACCGCATGTATTGTCCGGGCTACCCCTTGGACGAATAGGGATCGTCAAGTTGAGGGTTAAGCTGCAATCAGGCTGTGAGGACTTTCCTTGCCAGGGTCCCTGCTCTGGCACCAGCTTGCGCCTGTGTTCAGTCTTTGCCTAAAGCATGTCTAATGCGGAAATGTAGCTTTCTGCAGTTGTTAAGCCTTTGTATGGGCAACTCCTGTGGTCCAGCCTGCTTTTCTATCCATCGAATCATTTGGTCAGGGATGCACGTCTGGTCTTGCCACCAACAAATGGTACATGATGCTTTAGTCTATGCTGTATCTCATCCTCTCTTGTGCATCATCTGCAGGGATGGCAACTTTGCAGACGCTGTAGAGGAGTACAGCTTGGCCATTGGGCTGTGCCCTGACAACCCAATCTTCTACAGCAACCGGGCAGCTGCTTGCCTGAAGCTGTGCAAGTGGGCAGCAGCAGAGCAGGATTGCACCATGGCACTGGTGACGTATGGGTTGCCAGACGCGATGGCGGTAAAGGCGCTTTGGAGGAGGGTGGAGGCTAGGGATAACATGGGGCGGCTGGAGGGAGCACTGGAGGTGATTGGGGGGAAAGGGGGCATGGATGCGGGGCTGTTGGGTTGGACCGGGGGAAGGGGGGAACGAGGGGAGAAGGCAGTGGGGTAGGGGTTTGGCGTTAAGGTGAAGGGGATTGCGAAAGAGTGATCTTGAGAAGGCTGCTGCTGATCAAGGTTGGTTTTGGAAGCCCTGCTGGGCTCTGCCTTTGGGAAGGACCTAGACCAAATCTGAAGGGAAATACTAGAGCTGCCGTCAATGCTCCTTTTGAGTTGATTACCGGCATCATGATGTGCTAGCCTGGGTGGCGACGTTGGATTGGAAAGAGTATCTCCCACATGTATGCTCCATTTCCTTTAACTTCTGCCTCCAGGACTGTAAAGCGATCCTTGACATGCAACCAGACCAGGCAGATGCGCTGAAAAAGAAGGGGCAGCTGCTAAGCAAGCTCGGCAGAGGAGGAACAACACATGCTGCTGCTGTGGCAGGGACTGGCAGCTCCAGCAACGGGGGTAGCCCTGGGGGCCAAGCCGTGAAGATCCCCATCCAAGACTGCAGCAGCTGTGATGAGAGTGATGAAGAGGAAGAAGGGGAGGAGTGGGTGGTACACAGTGGACCTCCTGCGGCAGCTGGAAATGGTAGCAGCAAGCTGGATGGGTCTTTTGGCGGATCAGCAGCAGCAGCAGCAGCAGCAGGAGCAGCAGGGGAGGGAACAGAAGGTGGTGCATTGCCTATGGGTGTGGCGGAGGGGCGGGAGAGCAAGAGCAGCAGCGGTGATGATGTGGGGAAAGCAGGGGCAGGTGGAGAGCAGGCAACAGCAGCAGAAGCAGCAGAGCAGTTAGGGAGGGGAGCAGACTCTGCAGCAGCAGATGTATCTAGTAGCTCAGCTGTAAAAGAGGCAGAAAGGAAGGCACCCGAATGTTCCCCAGAGGCATCAGCAGAAGGCACAGCAGCAGAAGCAGCGCCTGCGACTACTGTTGCTATTCCGCCACCTTCTGCATCTTCACCACCACCAGTAGAAGACAAAGCAGCAGGCACAGCAGGAGCAGCAGCAGCAGCAGACCAATCAGCCCGGGCACCACCAGCAGCACCATCAGAGGCGCTGCTTACTGCCAAGGCCAAGGAGTTACAGGAGGCTGGTAATGCAGCTTTCAAAGCACGTGAGTTGGGGTCTGCCTCTTCTAGTCTTTGGTAGCATCTTGGGAGCAGCGGTATTCAACAGTGTATGGTAGCAGAGGAACCTGCCCTGGTTTCAGTTGCCAGGGAGGCTGGCAAAGAAGTAGGCTTGAGTTGCCTACTTGCTATCAGTGTGGTGACTGGTCAGCGCTGTTGCGGCCATTGGGGGAAATGCTCCCATTGCATGAGGAATATGAGATATACCAAGCATAGGGCAGTCATGTCGTTTCTTGTTTACGGCAAGCAACCAGCAGTCATATCGGGTGGCTGAGGTCAGTGGGGCGGAGAAATGCGCGGCTGTGCCTCTAGGTGTTGGCAGGGTTTGGGGATCGTTCTATCTAGTATGGACTATGAGCGTTTTTCTTGCAGCAGCGATATGTGATTGTTTTGCATGGAGAGATTCGCTTGTAGTGCTTACCTGCTGGTGGCGTCTGTCTCCTTGCAGATGCGTTTGCAGACAGTGTGAAGCAGTACAGTGCTGCTGTGAAGCTACAGCCCGACTCAGCCACCTTGTACCTCAACAGGGCCATGGCGTACATCCGCATGTCCCGCTGGCCAAGGGCCTTGGAGGATTGCAATGCAGCAGTAGCATTGGACCCCCAGAGCCATAAGGCTTACTACAGGAGGGCCAAGGCTAAGAGGGGCTTGAAGGACCTCAAGGTGGGTCATTTTCAATGAAATTAAAAGATGTTAAATGCGGTGAATGGGCTAGTCTAAGGTGAAGCAGTGTAAGATACTGACTTGTTCCCCCATGCCCCTGCCAGAGGGGGTTGCTATATCCGGCCCCATATGCAAGTTTGTTATACCCTTTTGCTGGGATAATGCTATGTGCATGAGGAAGACTGCTGCAGAGGGCTGTGGGTTTGGGCTAAAAAGCTGTAGAGTTTGTTAGTGGGTGGCTTTTTGCATGGGCCCGTGAGTCTGGTTTATGTTCTGATTTTGTTGATGATCATGAGGCATATCCAAAGAGCAGAACACCTTCAGACTGGAAGAGAAGAACGCACACAATCAACAGAATAATAACACAATACAAAGAACTTCTGACAGCCACCACCTGGGTGGGATGTTGTGAGTATGGGCATGGTGGGATGGAGCGGGGGGGGTGGGGTAGATATGGGAATTGCGGGTGGTGGTGGGGGAGAGTGGGAAGATGTGGAAGGGCGGATGGTAGGGGGAGGGGGGTTGGATATCTCAGGAGAGTGAGACGGGGCATATAGTAATTAAGTTGTCTCATCACAAGATACTATAGTAGAACATTGGCGGGCTGTAGGGACAGCGTATTCATTGTGAAAGGGACAGACATAGCGCCCCTGACATGATTTCAACCAGTGCTTGTGTTTGTCGTTGTTTTTCGCACATGGTTGCTAAGATATGCTTGTGCTTGATTTCATATATGAGTGCCAGGATTAAAAACGCCAGGATAAAGACTGATACTAGCACAGCTTTGCGGCCCTGCAGCACTTGTGACATGACTTCCAACCAGTGTGTGTGCTTGCTGTTATTCTCACACAGGGTGCCCTAGAGGACATGGAGCTGTGCATTCCCCTGATGCCCCCTAAGTACCAGTGGGACATCAAGAAGGAGGCCAAGGACCTGCGAGAGGAGATGAAGGCTGCAGCACATAAGGCGGCTGTTGATGCAGCAGTAGCGCAGGAGGCCAGTACTGCAGTACTTGGGAAGGGAGGGCATGTGGTGCTGCAAGAGATTGGACCAGACCATGAGGAGGAAATGGAGGTGGGTATGGGACATTATGTTAGGAAAAGTGTGAAGAGGGAGAAGAGTGGTTTTAGGGTAAGGCGTGAAGGGACGGGGCGTGAAGGAGGGATGAAAGAGCGTAGGTGGGAGAGGGGTGAAGGGAGGGTGGGTGGGGGAGGGGCAAAGGAAAGGGGGAGGGGGTGAGGGAGAGGCAAGGGGAGGGGGGAGGGGCATGGAGGGGGTGGATGGGCGAGGAGCAAAGGGGATGGCTGCAGAAGGGGCGAAGCAAGGGGATGTGGGGGAGGGGGGAAGATAGGATGGCCCTGGGAGGGACGTAGGGGGCCGGGGAGGGGTGAAATGGGGTTGGCAGGGGCAAAGGGAGGGTGGCTGGGGCAGCGGCGAACGGAGGGTGGGCACAGAGGGGTCTTCTGTGGGAGTCATTTCTGGAGTGGGTTGGGCCAGTGCGGAGGGTGCGCATGGGGTTAGGTGGATGCATTCATGTGGTGCTACTGTGGCGGGCCTGCTGCTGTGGCCGGGCAGGTGCTCAAGGAGGGAATGTCTGCACACGTGGATCTTCAATACAGTGTGCATGTCATGAAGTTCCGGATCCTTCTTATGTTCGTGTGGGTCTGCTTATGCCATTTGCCCCTGTGAGCAGAAGTGGATGCCGGAAGACACCTTGTAATGGCCAGAACTACAATAGCCAATGCACGTGATCCAAGCCATGGTGTTGAATGTGCATGAAAGCCTGCTTCTTGGTCTTTGTAATGATTCATTAACTGTGTATGCCTTGTTTTCTGTTCCTGCAGAGTTTATACAACAGGCACCGTTTCCAGCAGCAGCAGCCTCAGAAGTTAGCTGACAGGCTACGTACCCAGGCAGCTGCTGCACGTGCTGAGTTCGAAGGTACACAGGAACCTGTTCCTGCTGTGCCTGCTCCTCCAGCTGCTACTGCTATTGCTGTTGAAAGCGGTGCCAAAGCTTCAGGTGCAGCTGCATCTGTGGCATCACTGGCAGAGCCTGGGGTGAAGCAGTCATTAGCAGCTAGGGAGTCCTCTGCTGATGTTGTGGAGCAGCAGCAACAAGAGGACGGAGGGGGAGGAGGGATGGAAGACCACCAGCAAGAGCAGGAGGAGAAGGAGGGGAGGGCAGTGGGGGGAGGGGAGCAAAGTGGAGATGAGCGGGAGCCAGCAAGCTCCGTGGCCACAGCTGCAGAAACACCAGCTACCGAGGAGGCAACGCAGCCGCAGCAACAGCAGCAGCGTGAGCTTCAGGAAGAGGAAGGTAGGCATGCAGAGGGGCAGATATCAACTCCTGAGGAAGCCATACCCAGCAGTGCACCTGGTACCACCACCACCACCACCAGCAGCAGCAGCGAACCTCCCACCAGCAATGGCGATGTTGCAGCCAAGATTCAGAATCGCATCATTGCTCCAAATACCAGTAGCAGCGGGGCTAGCAGCAGCAGCATGGGGGTTCAGCCATTGGATCCTGAAGAGCAGCTGCAGCAGCTGAAGGCAGAGGGGGTGAAGCTTCAAAGCTCTAAGGACTTTGAGGGGGCTGAGGGGAAGTATAGGCAGTGTCTGGAGCTGGACCCCAACAATGCAGCTGTGCTGAGCAACTTGGCGTTGCTTTATATACAGCAGGGCAAAGGGGAGGCAGCGCTGAGGGCTTCAGAGGAAGTGCTAGTGCAGGATGGGATCTCGAAAAACCTGATGTTGAAGGTGCATTGGAGGTGAGGGGGCTGGCAGGGAGGGAAGGATGGGTAAGAGTTGGATGGGGGGAGGGAAAGGGGGCATTGGCAGAGGAAGGAGAGGGCAGTGGTGTGCAGGGGGGCAACAGAGGGTGGGAGGTTGAGAAGGTATGAGGCGTTGGTGAGGGCCTGAAGAGGAGGTGCCGGTGCAGGAGGAAGCCCCATGAATGTTAAAGGCGCACTGGAGGTGATAGCTTTGGAATGGCGACGAGGGAGGAGGAACGGAGGGGGGAAGGGATGTGGGGATGGGATAGAAACGTTGAAAAGGCAAAAGGGCTTAAGGGGAGCAGGGCCTGTGGCACTTTTTGCTATGGCATATCATGAAATGTAATACTTATAAGGGGAGCAGGGAAGCTGAAAAGACCATGAAGCAAGGCATGGAGAGGTTGACTATCTTGTTGTATCTCACTATGGCTTTGCTCTAGTGCCCAACATACCACTCCTTATGCTGTGCTTGGACAGGCATGCCAAGGCTTTGGATCTTGTTGGTCGCACCGAGGAGGCAATCCAGGAGCTGCAGGCCCAGGTGGAGCTCTATAAAGGCAACATGAGTGACTGCCCACAGCTCCTCATGGAAGACCTGATCGCTATGGGCAAGAAGTTCACACGGCAAAGGGAGTTAGCGGCCATGGCGGCGGCAGCAGAAGCAGCAGCAGCAGCAGCAGAAAAGGCTGCGTCTGCAGGAGCAGCAGAAGTGGCCCCAGCACCAGCAGCAGGATCGGCAGCAGCAGAAGAAAGCAGCAGCACCGTAGCAGCAGCAGAAGGAGCAGCAGAAAAAGCACCTGGGGATTGGCGAGCAGGCAGACGGTTGAAATCGATCCCCGTTGTCATCGTTGATGCTGTTCTGGAGGATGTTAAAGGTGGTGAGGAGGACAGGGTAGAGGGGACCAGCAGTGCTGACGCAGAAGTAGCAGCAGCAGGAGCAGCAGCAGCAGTGAGAGATGCTGGGGCAGAGGCAGCGCCATTATCCGCGGCAACAGAAGCAGCAGCAGCAGTGCCTCCTCCTGTCAGTCGATCGTCATCTGCAAAGGATATCATTGCAGCACTCCCGGATGACCTTCTGGGTGGAGGTGAGGAGTTGGAGGTGGGGGGTAGCGCAGTTGATGGGGAGGATGCAACAGCAGAACCACACCACCACCAGCAGAAGCAGCAGCAGCGGGTAGAGGTGCACAGTGGCAAGCACGAGCAGGAGGGAGGGCCAGCAGCAACAGAAGCAGGGGAAGAGGCGGATATCAGTTCATCTGAAGATGAGGATGAGCTTGAGAACCTGGACTATGTTGGGTTTAGGCGGCAGATGCAAGCAGCAGCTGGGGTACCTGCGGATGAAGCCTTGGAGGCCCTGGCGGAGCGAGATCCTGTTGCTGCTGCTGGCTTAGCTGCGGGGATTGCTCTGGAGCCAGAGGCATGTGCACCTGATGCAGCTGCTACTGCTGCAGCAGCAGCAGCTATGGTTGGCCCTAGCAGCAGCAGCAGCAGTAAGCAGGGAGAAAGTAAGGAGGGGTCTCTTTGGCAAGGGGCGGCAGGGAGCGGCAAGCAGCAACAGAAACAGCAGCAGGTGCTTTCTGCAGGAGCAGCAGCTGCTGGTGGAGGCGTTGGGAGGCGGCCAGTGTCAGCAGCTCCCGTACCCCTCACCTTGCAGAATGTGAAGCCCCCGCTTGACCTACAGGAGCAGGCGGTGAAGCTACATAATGAACAGGGGAAGATTGATATTGGGATATACCAAGGGATCATTGCAGGTCCTTCTGCAGAGGATGGTAACGACATACTTGCGAAGATCCAAGCGATAAACACCCAGAGGGAGAACCAGTGGAAGAAGAAGCAAGCGGCAGCGGATGTGGCCAGGGAGAAGGGGAATGGGTTGCTGCGGAGCGGGAAGCCATCATTAGCGCTGGCAGCATATAAGCAGGCGATTGTGGAGTGGCCGTATGATGCCCGGCCACATGCTAACAGCTCCCAGGTGAGCGTTTGAGATAAGAATGTACACATCATACTAAGACAGGCTTGGGTGGGATTTGTCTTGCAAATTTGTGGTAGAGAGACATTCTGCTTGTCAGCGGTGTTTTCCTTACAGACACATTTAGCAGCTCTGCGTTGGTGGCATACATGAAAGGAGTCCTGTCGGCGTAACGGTGGCAGTGTGGCAGTGTGGCAGGGTTGGAGGGTCTAAATAAACGCAACTTGGACAAGACGATTAGATTATGAGGCATTAGATGCTTCATGGCACGTCTGATGCAGGGCACATCTGGCATTGATCAAGTGCAATATTGATGGTGTTGTGCTGGTTCAGAACATGCTGCATTGCTGCAGGCCTCATCAAAATGCAGTGCTGGCAGCTAACATTTGACACTGCGGGCTTGTGTGGAAGAGTAATACTAGCCCCCTCTTCTACTCCATTTATACTGCACGCTTGCAGCAAGCTGCAGTGCTGGTGGCAAGCGTGTAGCCGACGCTGTTCACAGGCATAGAAAACTATCCGTGCGCCATGCTTCTCTACTGAGAAGCTGAATTTTTGCTTCTGTGGCTCCTGCAGGCGTACATCAAGATGCAGCGTTGGCAGCAAGCAGTTGATTCTGCCAACCAGGCCCTGGCTCTGGAGCTCTGCAAGAATCTGAGTACATCAGATGTGGTGCGCAAGCGGCCTGAGGAGGCCCAGCCCATAGATCAGCAGCTGCTGTTCAAGACTGTGGAAAGGCGGGCCACAGCGCTAAAGGAGCTGGGGAGATATAGGGAAGCTGTGCAGGTGAGTAGGGGTGGGGAAGGTTGCTTGGGTGACATGCCGTATTCTGGGTCTCTTCTCATGGCTTTATGCTATGTTATGCTGCAAGGAAGCAGCTGTAACTTTTGCACAGAGCAGCATGAGCAGGAGAATTGCGTGGATGTCCCATCCATGTAAGCACATAGCCATAGCTGAGCGGTGTAACAGCTATGCCAGCTTGCTTTCAAGCTCAATGGAAGCCAATATGGAGCTTTCTTGGCAGCTTATGTGTCGCTGTCCCTGTAGTATGCGCCTGAACTTATCTCTTGCTGTATACTCTTGCAGGCATGTGGTGAAGCTTCATTGTCATGGGGTGCTACTGTCGCCTGCATCCATGTTGGAAGTTATAAGATTTGACCTTCTGCTGTGCTCTGTCTCTAGCACTGCCCTTGCACTTGACCCCTTGAATCAGTACAGAGCTTTCTTGCATCATATCGCTTACTGGGTCCTGTGTCTGTGCATGCCAACACAGGATGTGAAGACTCTGCTTGCGGCCCGCCCAGGGGACTCTGCTCTACTGAAGCTGCAAGATGTGCTCAGGCAACGCTTTCAGCAGCAGTTGCAGCAGCTCAAAGAAAAGAGAGAAGCTGAGGAGCGGCAGCAGCAGCAGGAGGGAGAAGCACAGCAGGAGCAGGGTGCAGAGGTCCTGGACCAGCAGCAGCAGGTACTGCTGTCTCAAGAGCAGCAGCAGGGGGCCGGTTTACCAAGCACAGGCAGCGGCAGGGCTCCAACTGATGGTAAAGCAGCAGCTGGAGCAGCATTAGGTGATGGTACTGCTACAGCTGTGACAGCAGCAGCAACTCCTACAGCTGCTGGGGATGGTGGTAGTGGCAGTGAGGTATTACCTGGCATCAAGGTGGTTCCTATGGTGATAGAGGATACTGATGGCAGTGACTCTGACCCTGATAGCCCACGCTGGGAGGTTGCTGCTCGCAGTGGGAGTGGGGATGTGGGTACTGCTGAGATGCCTGCTTTGGAGGATCTGGTTATGGCATCATCTCTATCATCATCACCGTTGCTACAGCCAGAGCAGCAGCAGGTAAAGGTGGAAGAAGAGCAGTCAGAGCCTGAAGGCTTTGGACCTTCTCAGGCAGCTGCATCAGGAAGTGTGGCAGGGGTGGGGCCAACCCCTGTGCAAGGTGATGTTTTACATACACCTGGGAGTAGCAACAACAATGAAGGGACGGGCGCTACCAGCAGCAACAGCAGCAGCCGTGTGGGGGTTGACATGGCAGCAGGAGAGGCTTCGGCTAGTAGTAGCAGTGGTGGCAGCAGCCCCAGCAGCAGCGGCAGGCAGCAGTCAAAGAAGGAGCAGGTAGCGGCTGCAGCTGCTGCTCTCAGTCTGAAGCGTCTGTCTCAGCTGGACTTCAAGAAGCAACAGCAGCCCCGGGGGCCGGAGGAGTTCCTGAAAACTTGCAAGGCGTTGCAAAGGGCTGCAGTAGGAGGGGCTAGTAGCAGCAGTGGCGTTGCTAAGGCAGCTAGTGGGCAGCCATACCCCTTGGTACAGTACCTTGCAAGCATTCCACCAAAGTCATATGGTAGTGTGTTCAAGGTGGGGCTGAATGCAGAAGCGATTGGGCTGCTGGTGGGTGCGTGGCAGAGCTTGGCAGAAGAGGAGCCGAGGTTTGTGGTGGAGTCTATGGAGGCTCTGAGCAAGGTGTCTAGGTTTGGCATGTGTATGGGGATGGCGTCGACTGATAAGGGAGTGGTGAAGGGGTTGCAGGGGGTGATGCAGCAGTTGGAAGAATCTGGGGTCAACAGCAGCAGGGTAGGGGAGTTTAGAAAGCTGTATATGGTTAAGTAGGTTTATGGGATGGGCTAGGGGCTTGTCTTCCAGTCTGTGCCATGCGTCAGTTGATCTATCCAGGATTCATGTAGTTGGTCCTGCAGGGTGCCTGGATGGTGGGGCATGGATCGCAGTTGTGGTCTGTGCAGTGATCTATCCCATATAGCGGTTGTGGTCTGCAGATGGTGCTGTCTGATTACAGCCTTTGATGGCCGCTGGGCCTGCAGCATCTTTGTAAGCCAATGGTAAAGTATGGACCTGTCGTTGAGTCCTGCTCTGTTTTGAGGAAGGGAATAAATGTCAGGTATGTAAAGCATCTTGTAACGTGTAACGTTAACGCGCGGAGTAGGCAGGCTATCGAAAATGGTTGGCTCAGGCATTTGGATAGCAACACTATGCGGTGGTTATGGTTTTGGGCTGAGACATAGAGCGAGAGAGCTACGCCAAGACCGGGAGACTCGCCTTTGTGGATATGTGCTACAGCCACAAACGGCACAATGGGAAGGACATGCGGTCACCACAAGGATCGACTGCAAGTGCTTGATATAGAGTTTAAAAAATGAGCAGGACAATATTTTGGTTCCTACATCAGCTATCAGAAACCTGGCTAGACCGCCAGCCGCGATGCTGTCATCGCAGCCTGAGCTGTCGTGTCCGGCGATCCGTTCTTCTTCTTAGTTGCCTCGGACATATCAAACCAAGGCCGCGAAACGAGAAGCCCGAATGGATCAATACATTATTTTTGTTTGAGATGCAGGTGCTTCATTGTGAATTATATCTACAGACTCTGACTCGGCACGGAATGGGGTTCGGAGACGGTTCGGTGACGTGGAAAGATAGCCGGGATTTGAAGCGTCTACTTCCAGACTGTGGAACACGAGCCGGCCCCCGAATCTTTCATGAGCTGTGTGTTATCTGAACTGTGTTTTGATCCATAATACGGATTGGTAGCACTTCCCGATATCCCCAGGGCAACACTCCCTAGTGAGTAAGCACCTCTCTTGCTTGACCTGGAGTTCCGTATAGTGAGTGGCTCTAATAATTTAGCTATATAATCGTGGATCTGATCATTCCAAGTAGCTGGCATGGAATTTTGCTGCAGGTAGCAGGTTTGGTAGGCTTCCCCGCATAGGCTTGTGATTTGCTGCAACACACAGGACTATTAGCAACCCTCAGGGTGAGAAAGCACCCATGATGCCACTTACAAAGCTCATTTGAGGCGTGCAAGTATTTAGCAAGGTACCCTCGTGCACTTGTCTATGCATGCTACGCCCAGCTACTAGGTGTGCTGGCAACCTCAATGGCCTGTCATCCATGTCCTCTGTTCGTTCTGCGGTCCCTTGCAGTGCCATCAACTTTTTTGGACAAGGGGCACCACCTCTTCTTGAAGCAAGCACACGGCTCCATCAAAGCCTTATTTCCTTCCTGCGGTGGTGATTGCAACCGGATATAGCACCAGCCTTCGAACGGCCGCCACTGTTGGCAGCCGCAGTACTAACAGCAGCAGCAGCCGGACTGCTGCCCTAAAGCTGGCGGCTGCAGCAGCACACCTCATCACTCTCCAGCTGTGGCACGTATGAACACAGCATGGATGTGCACCCTGAAAGAGATCAAGCTGGTGTGCTACTTTGTGGTGCAATACACAGCAGCAGCACCCCACCACTCCTTCACGCAGCCGCTCTTGGCAACACAGACCTCTTAAAAGAGCTTCTCCAGAAAAGAGCTGACCTCAATTGCACCAACAACCGGGGGCGCACCCCACTACATGTAGCTGCTCTACAGGGACATGACGAAGCCACAGCACTGCTCCTACAGGCAGGTGGGGGTACTGCTTGTGCTGCCGTAAATGCTGTTGATGACAACGGCAACACCCCACTGCACTTGGCAGCTCGAGCTGGACATGCAGAAGTTGTACAGCTGCTATTGACATATGGAGCTGATGCTGCAGTAGCTGGTCTCGGAGGACGTACCGCTCTTCATGCAGCAGCATTGAATGGACATGACAGAGTAGTAGAGCTGCTGCTGCGTGCAGAAGGGACTAATGTGAATGCAGCGGCTCAAGGAGGGTATACCCCCCTCCACTCTGCAGCATATCTGGGACAGCAGCAGCTTGTTCGGCGGCTGCTGCAGGCAGGGGCGAAAGCAGACTGCAGACTTGATGTGATGAGTGAGACGCCAATGCACTTTGCAGCACGTCGGGGACATGCGGCCGTGGCCTTGGAGCTTCTGAAGCGGCTATGTCCTGCAGATGTAGCTGCTGGCAATAGGTTTGGGGAGACATCATTGGACTTGGCTGCAACCAAGGGGCATTTTCAGGTAGTGCAGCTGCTGCTGGTGAAGGGAGGGGGGAGTGCTGCTTTTGGCAGCCTCCGGGAACAGCAGCAACAGCTGGTTAGGGCAGCTACTGCTGCTGCAAGAGAGGGTCATTTGGGCGTGTGGGCAGCCCTAGTGCGGCACGTGCTGTTGCACTGTCCGCATCGTTTTGAGCAATGCTTGGAGGGGGTGGGTTTCAAGGAGGGGATCAAAGCGATGGCCATGGCTTGGAGTGATGATGTCAGGGACAAGGATTGGCAGATGGCAGAGGTTGCTAGAGAGAGGGACGAGGTGGATATGATGAGGAACGGGGCTCAGGAGCTGCTTGTGCAGGGAGCTTTGCTGTTCAAGCAGGCAGAGCAGCTGCTGGCAAGACAGGATCCCACAGCATTCCTAGGTGTGGCTTCTAACTAGATGATTAATGGGGTCGGGTGTCTTTGTCAATATCTTGGGAAAGTTGGAGTAAGCCCATAGTTACGATGTGATATGCCATAGCAAAAGTGTCATAGGCCTTGCACCTCAAGCTGTCACAAAGAACAGCGAGGTGGAACAGGTTAAGCCCATAGCAAGCACCTTGCTGTAACTGACTTGAAGTGAAGTGCGGACAGGAGTGCGAGAGCACACTAGCTGATACCATGTGAACGCTGTTGATAGGTGTTGTATCAGGTTGAAGAAAGACGAGGGTCCTATAGGATTTTGCTATGAAACACAGGCGGAGCTGCCACTTGGCTGCTCAACTGAGTCAACTCCTGAGTGTATTGGCATGCCCATGGCGGCATCATGCGCCTTGCTCCGGAATGATATGCCATGTCAAGCCATGCTCACGTTTGAAGAACCAAATAACTTATTTGAAGGCAGGGCTGCTCTCGCTTCACACACCTTGCTTCAAAACGAGCTCACTCTACTACATCGTTGTCCTTTATGGTCACTAAAACTGCAAAGCCACTCTAAATACTGTTGTAGTGCTCTACAGTTATACTCAGGTCAAACCAACTCCGGGCACCAACCTCCTGAAGTCCTCACGACAGTAAACGAACCCTGTCCTCAGCTAGGCTAGCTGCAGCAGCGTCTTCTGATGCAGTCACTGCTGCTGCTACAGCTGTAAGCAACTGCCGCAGCAGCATTTGCACCCGTCGTGTATATAGGGGGAAACCCCACCCACGCACAAGCATACCCAAGCATCGGGGGTGTAGGGTTCAGGGCGTGAGCCCGAACCCCGGGACATGCTTGTGAATATGCGGGTATACCCTGACATGCCGACGCGTCGGCGTGAGCCGAACCGATGACGTGCTTGAGCCGACATACCGACGCGTCGGCGTGAGCCGAACCCGATGAGGTGCGTGAGCATACCCATGCATGGACGTAGCGTTCTGCTGTTGTATTGGCGGGCTTGTGCGTGCTTGAGCATGTGCGGGGGTGGCAGTGCGGGGGTGGCAGTGCGGGGGTGGCAGTGCGGGGGTGGCAGTGCGGGTGTAGAGGCGCGGGTGTAGAGGCGCGGGGGCATCAGTGCGGGTGTAGAGGCGCGGGACTGCAGAGGCGCGGGGGTAGCAGCGCGGGGGTGGCAGTGCGGGTGTAGAGGCGCGGGGCTGGCAGTGCGGGTGTAGAGGCGCGGGGCTGGCAGTGCGGGGGTAGCAGCGCGGGTGTAGAGGCGCGGGTGTAGAGGCGCGGGGGCATCAGTGCGGGTGTAGAGGCGCGGGACTGCAGAGGCGCGGGGGTAGCAGCGCGGGGGTGGCAGTGCGGGTGTAGAGGCGCGGGGCTGGCAGTGCGGGTGTAGAGGCGCGGGGCTGGCAGTGCGGGGGTGGCAGTGCGGGGGCAGAGGCGCGGGTGTAGAGGCGCGGGGGCATCAGTGCGGGGGTCAGGGCGCGGGAGTGCAGAGGCGCGGTGGTAGCGACGCGGTGGGGAGCCTGTGCTCGCGCGGGCATACCCTGGCAGGATTGGGGCGCCTACCAGTTTTTGGATGCGGGCCGCGGCGAGGTGATACAATGACTCAGCCCCCGCCCGAGCCCGCCATCTTTTTGCCATAGTGGGAGACACGATCAGCCATTGCGGCGGCCCTGCCGCTGGAGACGTAGTCGAGGCCCTTGTTCACCGCGCCCATAGCGGCGTTGGCAATGGGATTGCTCCCGATGAGACTCTGGATGGAGTGGGCAAGAGGCTTTGCTGAAGCGGCCAGTGGCTCTCCGAAGCGGCGGATGAGGCTCCCGCCGACGTCACCGACCTTGCGGACTACGCTTCCGGCACGGCGGAGGAAGTCTCCCAGCATAGGATTTCTGTATAGTAGCAGCTGAGATATTTCAGTTCACGAGCCTCTGGATATTATCGTCGATGGACTGCAGCGCCTGGTGCTTGAGGTCAACACTGCGGAAGGTGTCCAGATGCATCGTGAGGGCATGCTCGGGCATGGCGGTGAAAGGATTGCCGCTCCAGTCCGTGATCTGGATCTGCAGCGTGTCAAGCGTGCGCTCTGTGATGTACAGACTGAAGCTGTCTCCCGGGTTGCTCCACTGCAGGATGGAGTAGGGCGGGACACTGGAATCCACGGGAATGACCGCCATCAGGTTGGTGCGGCCCACGAGCTCCGAGTGGATATTCGCCAGATTGTAAGTCAGGCGTGGGCGGATCCCAGCCACGCTGATGCAGAGGCTGTTGTATGCCATGGGGTTGAGCACCGCCTGGCTTGTGAGGACGCCCGGCGTGGGTGACTTGAAGCCATAGGTCTCTCCGGCGGCTTGGCTGGGGAATGCCAGCACCAGGGCCTTGCCGGCGGCGGAGGCAAAGGTTAGCTTGTTAGTGATGCTGGACCATGTGCATCTGAAGCGGTTGTAGTCTACGGCGCTGGCGTCGAAGGCAAAGTAGGCGGCGGTGATTGCTTGGGCGAGTCCCTTGAAGGAGTAGTTCCCCGTGGAGATCGCCACAGTGCGCGGCACGCCGTTCTCGTACACGACAAAGCTGCTGGAGACGCTTGTGATGTAGCCCCAGGATACCTGCGTGATGAGGCCCTTCAAGGTCAGGCGGAAAACCTCGTCGTCCTTGCAGTTGGCGGCATCTGTTGTGAAGGAGACGGTGTAGCAGTAGGGGGCATCCGACCCCCGCCGCTTGCGGCTGTCCAGGAAGATGGTCTGGCTTTTCACGAGCTCAAACATAGTCCTTACTACTAATTGACATCATCGTCACAAGGCGTCAGAGCCAGCACGGCGTGCCACTCGAATGTGGAGGTGTGAGCATCCAGCAGCGCGGCACCAGGCGTGCGGGGGGCTCCCACTTCACTCAGGTAGACCCGCAGCATTGTCCCGGGCAGCGTGCGGACAGGGACGTCCCAGTTCTGCGCCAGGGTGAGCGCTTGCTGGTTGCCGGTGGCGGTGCATACACATGCGGTCATGCCGCGGTTAACGGCGTCGTATGTGAATGTCTGGTCGAAGCCCTGGCCATCCACATTCACGAGCACTGCAAGGGCGACGTTTGTATCCCCGGGGGCGTTTTTGACGCCCGTGACGGTGAAGCTCTCCACCCGCAGCTTGAACTTAGTGCGGGAGAGGTCCATGAGGGGGTCCAGGCCCCAGGGCTGGTGCTTGAACACAAAGGTGGCGTCGTGTGCGGTACCCGACGTCTTTGACGCGCTGCTGAGCACCAGGCGGTAGGGGATGGCGCGATAGTTGGTTAGCTTGCGGGCGGGGGTAGCCACCCACTTCCTTTGATCGCCGCAGTCCACATCAAGGTGTGGGAACAGGCGCTTCATTTGCTTTGCGGGCAGATTTTTCGTGGCGGAGCTCTGCCTGCATGCGGTCGTTGAGCCAGCGGGAGTCACGCTCGTAGACGTCAATCAGGTAGCCCAATAGCTGCGGCTCCAGGTGGGGGTATGCCTCGGTCAGGCCCTCCTCCAGCTCCTTGCGTTGGGTCTTTGAAAGTGCGGGCATGTCTCTCTGAAGGATGGTTGGAAAATTTACCGGATGAAGGCGCGTTCAAAGCCAATGCGGTACCTGATCTCTGGCGGACTTTCAAAGTCCACAAAGTAGAACCCGTGCGTGTCAGCGGTTGCAGCGGCCCACATAGATGCAAAGTCCTCAGCGGACACATGGCTTGAAAACTCAAGACTGGCTTGCTTGCGGATGTTCTCGTTTTTCTGAGCAAACAGGATCACAAAGGATAGATTGCTCCTGATCTGTTTGGGCACTGCGTTTGAGAAGATCTGTGACATTAACCATATGCTTGTGTGGTGGTGTCTGTGCTTGATGGTGAACTGCGCCACGGTGCCCTTGCTATCAGCGCGGTAGAGGTCCCGACTGCCCACACAGTCGTCAAAGATCATCAGGTTCGTTGGTCTACCCAGTGTGAACTTTGTGGGGTCCGGGGGCTGCCACCCGAGCTTGTCCAGCTTCAGAACTTCCTCATCCTTCAGCTTCAGCGGATCCTTGTGTCTGAGGAATTTCTTCCACAGTTTTTGATGCTCCTGGTGCTCTTCATACTCCTGGTTGTTCTGCTCAATCAGCTCCAGTGCGCCCTTGAATTCCGCGATGGAAAAGTCCCGGTCATACAGGTGGAGCTTGAAGTGCGTGCCGCGCTCAAGGAGCTTGTACTTGGGGTCGCTGTGGAAGCACGGCGCCCAGAGCCACAGGTGGTCAAATGACTTGGCCGCGTCGTATGCCTTCAACATCCTGACCATCACGGTCGTCTTGCCACTGCCGCGGGAGCCACATATCATGCCCAGGTTGTAGAGGGAAGGCATCCCGGGCGGGGCGGGGCGTCGCTTGGGGTACTTGATCTTCAGCTCAGGGACGTGTATGTTCACGGGCGTAGTTTCCAGATCCATTACATTAAGGCCTCTACAAAAGTCAGGCAGCGGGCAACCTTACAGGTTGCTCCGCTTACACATAGGGATTGTTTCCTGCGCCCGGGAATAGGCTGCCGTATGCCAGGGCGTGCACCTGCTGCTTGTGGGCATCAACGGCGGGTGCGGCGGCCCTCTGGGGCAGGCTGCGGGCCCGCCGGGAGTGCTTGGACTTGCGCGGGCGACGTTCATCTTCACTGCTGCTACTCACTGATTCGCTTTCGCTGCTACTGGAGGGCGGGGGCGGTGCGTGCTTACGTTTTTTGATGGGAATGGGCGGGGTCTTTTTCAGAAGCTGTTTCTCCATCGCCTGCACCCGCTCGATACGTGCTTGCAGCTCCCGCTCTTTCAGGGCCTTCTCAGCGCGCTTCATGTCGCCAATGCGCTTCCTGGCCTCCGCCGCCTTCTCCCTTGCAAGCCGCAGCTGTTCCAGCCGCGCCTCATTGAGAGGGACCTTCTTTCTTGGCACCACCGCGGGGGCGTCCTCCTCTGACGACGACGACTCTGACGTCTCTGATGTCTCAGACTCGGAAGCTCCAGCTTCCTCGAGCAAGCTATGCTTGCGAGACTCTACAGGAGGCTCAGGATCAGCTTTCCTTGGCGCCATTTACCCAATCTGGAGATATTGTTTGGGTGGCAGGGAGTTGTGCAGGTGGTACTGTGCCGGGACCGGCGCTGGAGCATAGCGGGGCACTGCAGCCTCCCGCCCTCCTGGGAAGGGCGGCGTGATGATACCGACGCCCAGGTAGTTGTTTGGGACCTGGTACACCTTGCCGTAGGGGGCCCTGGTGGGGTCAGGCTGTGTGAACGACGCGCCAAAGGCCTGGAAGCTCGCCTTGCTGCGGAGGTTGGTCCAGCCACGGGTATCAGTCTCCTGGTCGTTGAAGCGCTGCTTTGTAGGTCCATTGGCAGTGAACATATTCACAGGCGGCTGCGGCGGGGGGCCGTGCTGCAGCTGATGGTGCGCAAGGGTTTGCGCGGGCATCACTGGTATATCCTATGCCTCGACAATGATATTTCTGCCGGGAGATACCTTCAGCACGCTCTTGCAGACAACGATCAGGTAGGGGATGACGTTGTTAGCAGTGCCTGTGGTGGTGTAGGCGATCTGCAGCTGGGTGCCTCGTGCATCAGTGCCGCTCAGCAAGCGGTCTCCGTTCTCTGTGGGGCCGACGTTCAGGCAGAGAGGGTGAACAAAGAAGTCGCTCAACCATGTTGCCATGTCTCCCATGTACTGGTCGTGGCCTCCTACACTATCCAGGCCAGAGAGTGAGTTCAGCACATCCCCAAAAATATCAATGGGGGGCTGGGGATAGGCAATCAGGGTATTGTTGACAGAGTACTGCCCTGTGGCAAAGGTGGCGGTGGTCATACCGGCGCCGCGCTGGAAGTACCAGGCGGTCCTGGCGTTGGGAGCCAGGTTAGTGGCGACAGCAGTGTTGGTAGTGTAATCTGACCTGAGGAAGGTGGCCAGCGCCATGTCAACACATCCGGAAGAGACGTTCAGGCGCACTGTCTGGTTCACGGAACCAACATTCCCGGTGGTTGCGATATAACTGGTAAAAGGGATCTCTAATGGAGAGTCTGCCATGCGCTTTGCCAGCAGGTCGTAGTATAGGCCATCGAGGTCCAGTGTCCTCACGGTCATGTATGCCCTGTTAATGGCGTAGGTGGGAGTGGTACCGCCAGTTCCACCGGCATACAGGACTGATGCGGGCGCGAATCTTATGTCTACACGTACCTGCCCAAGGGCACCTGTAAATAACAGTGGGGGTGCGGCGCTGCCCAGGAAGCCCAGCCAGTTGCTCACGATGTAGTTGGAACCTACGTTGAAGATGGGGGGAGCCGAGGCGGTCCGTGTCAACTCCGCAGCTTCATCAGCGAAAACGCTCATGCGCTGGCCCTGGGCGATGTTCCTCAGGGGTGCTTTGTCGCGCCCGAATCCAAAGTCCCCGAGCAACTTCCATATCTGCCCGTGCATATTTGGAGTCTGTGAAATCACCTGACCGTTACAACTCACTGTAATTTGATCTATGAGAGTTTCAATGTGCTTGGGGAACACCACCCATGCGGTGGCTGGATTTGCAACGGTGCTGGTGGTGCAGCCGGTGAGCTTCAGCTGCAGGGTCCTGAGATCCAGGATGGCGCCCTCAGGCAGGTTGAAGGATACTGTGTCGTTGGGGGTCACAGATTCATTTCCAAGCGCGATCAGCTGGCGGGTGTTGCTGGAGACGTTGGAGAGCCTCTGAGCAAAGTAGGCCAGAGAGCGGGGGAAGCCCGTGGACACATAGGGGTATGTGCCGCTCATACTGGCTATAATCGTTGGTGACATATTTTTCGCCCGCGGTGACAGTCAAACGATGCCCATCACAAAGTTGTTGTTGCTTCGTTTCCCCACGATGCGCTTTGACTTTTTGGAAGCTTTGACTTCAGGAGGGAGCTCGGGCGCCTTGAACCCCTTGAGCTTGATTTTGAGCGCCGGCTTGGTCTTCCACGCCTTGGGCGGCTCCACTGGCGCGGCAGGTGCAGGCCGCGGGCGCGGTGGCTCTTGGTACGGCGTCGCCTTCAGATCCGCCAGGACGTCCTTGCGGTAGGCCACGGTATCCAGTACATTCCTGACGCGCTTCTGATGGGCCTGTGCCTTTCGGGCATCCCTCACCCTCCCTGGCGCGCTGGCGAAGCCTGGTGGTTTGGGGCCTGGCGGTCTCGGCGGTGGTGGTGGTGGCAGGTCCCCCACCATGTCCACGGGCTCTTCATCGCTGATGCGGCGGCGCTTGTGAGGGCGCGGGTTGGAGTCGGGTGCATCCCTGCGGCGTACCCGTTTGTTGCTATGCACTCGTGTGCCCTCCTGTGGCGCCCCTGCATCTGTCTGCGTGTCCATATGCATTGTTGAGGGACCAGCCTGTGCCCCTGCATCAACCTGCCCTGTTGGGGGGTCTGTCTGCGCGCCTGCATCCGCCTGGGCGTCTCGTATATTTGGCGTGGGGAGTGCAGGGAAGGGCGGTGGTGAACCTCTATCCAGAAGGGGTGGCGCTGGTGGAGGTGGAGGTGGAGGTGGAGGACTTCCCGGGAAGGCCTGCGCCATGGACTCGATGGACCTCTGCAGTGTGGCGATCTGGTTGGTGAGGTTGGTCTCCCCGACGTTTCCAGGCGTGAGGGGGCTGGTCACGGCGCTCATGAGCGTCGTCGTCGTGGGGACGTAGTTGCTGATGGGCGGCGGGTGCCAGTAGGGCGCTGCCACGACGCCCCCGCCACCGCTTGATTGCTTGACGTTGACGGTCACCCGCGTCTTCACTTGCTTCTTGACGGTAACCCGCTTGCCCTTCTTCTCCTTGCGTTTGCGCGACTTCTTCTCTGGCATTTACAGGTAGGTCAGAGAAGAAGCCCTACAGCAAGTAGACACACCCCACCAGGGCACAAAGGGCGCCATCCACGGTGCGGGTCTGGAAGTCCTTGTCCAGATTGCGGCGGGACCAGTCCACGTCGCATGTGATCTTGCCCAGCGTCCACCCGCACACGTAGGGCTCCTCCTGGCGCTCCCCATACCCCGCCAGGTCGGAGGTGGTGATCAGGTCGCCGTTCTCAAAATCGCCGCCGCGGGCACACACCCACACCGCGCCCTCCCCCAGGCTATTGATCTCCACGCGGTCGGTGTCGTAGGGCGCGCACGTCGCAAAGGCTCCTTGCTTGAAGACCCGCCTCTTCTTCCCCCCCAGCTTGCGGGCGGGCTTGCCGTCCTCCCCCCTGCTCACCTCGGCATCGATGAGGTTGTCGGGCGCGGACACCACGCCGAACACACGCTTGTCCCGCCGCTTCGTGCACAGCTCGATCGTAGGCAGCGCCTCGTCCACGGTGATGTTGTCGATCTGCCGGGGCTTCACTGTCTCTTCCAGGAGGGAACAGTACCTGCCAGTGGCGATCACCACCATCCCGGTGGCATCCAGGACGTCTTGGATGGTTTTCAGCCCCTTCTCCGCCACACAGCGGTGACAGCCCGTGAAATTCAGGCGGCGGGTGTCCAGGCTGTTGTCGTCAAGGTAGGCGCATGTCTCTCCGGCTTGGCTGACTCCATCACCGGCCGGCCACCAAATAGTCCACGAAAAATTTCCAAGGTGGTCGGTGCCGTCGATGCCGGTAGACAGCTCCCACTCCCAGTAGGGTGCGGCGGTCCCATCGCATACCATGCATAGGCTTTTGCCTTGCATCAGTCGTATGCCTCTGTAGGTGAACTCCGCCGCAGTGGCGCCGCCGATGGCAAACCGCATGTTGTCGTCTGTGTCCAGCAGCAGGTGGCCATTGTCGTATATTTTGCTGCCTCCATAGTTCCAGTAGAGGCCGCTTGCCGCCGCCGTTGAACCTTTGATCGTTACCTTGGCGTTGGTGTCAACCGTGAGCAGGTCTACGTATGAGCTGTCAGACCCTGCCGTGCATTTGCTGACGTTGAAGGTGGCAATAGCCGCGCTGCCCATGAAGGCTCTCATGGTTCCGTTAGCGAATTGCCCGACGCCATAGGAATCGCCTACCCCGTACCAACACTGGATCATCCGGCCTGGGTCCGTCACTGGCCAATTCAGTGAGCTCCTTGTGGCGCCATAGGCTGGCGCGACTTCAATTTGGTCCACGTTGTTGACCCGGAACTTCAGGCGGCCTCCCAGCGGGGCGTTCATGTACGTAGTCTTGACCGCCCCCAGCTCCTGGAGGACGGCATAGTCGGTGGTGGTGGTGGCTGCGCTGGCGTGACACCAGCCCGCCAGGCCGGTGAAGCCCATGTCCCCAAGCTTCACCATGCTTGCCCCCAGGTCGGCCATGGTATGGGTGTGCGCCGTGGGAGCAAAGGTGGCGGGGACGTTCAGGAGACTTGCATAGCTGCCCGTGGTGGCCACCGTTGCCAGCCCAGTCACCGCCGACGCTGCATGCACATGGTTGCTTGGTGCATATCTGGTTGACAGAAGGACGTTGCTCTCAAAAATCAGGCCAGCCGCGCTCAAGTCGCCTTGCACCTGCAACCTGGAGGTCGGCGCGGCGGTGCCAATGCCCACGAAACCATTTGACAGTGTTCAAGCGCCGATGACGGGGGCGGCAATGCCCGCGCTATCCATGTAGAAGCCGCAGTCCAGGCAGGTCTTGGGCAAGTGGGTCACGGTATCCAACCAGAGAGTGGAGCCGCCCGGCGCCGTCCATGCTGCATCTGTTGACCACGAGACAGTGTCCGGAAACGTGGCGGCATTGTCCGCCGCCCACAGCTGGAAAGAGTATCTGAATTAGTTCCCTCCCGTCAGGTACACGCTCATGTCCCCACTTGTGTTGGCTCTGTAAACAACAAGCCCTGGCCACCCGGAGTTGTGGGCGCTCACCGACCCCCGTATGGTGTTATTCCGCCCGTCAATCACCACGTCCAGCCTGGCTTTGCCCTGGTCGGTGTTGGCGGACTCATGTCCCCCGCAGATGCCAGAGATACGCACCAGGCCGTTGTTTCCTCCCACGGTAGCAATGAGGCCGTACCGCCGGTTCGTGGTGGTGCTACCAAAAGGCCGATCTGCATGCAACGTCCGCGAGGTCGCCGTGATCAGGTCCATTTGCATGCGACCGAGCCCAGCCACATCCAGCTTGTATGCGGGCGCGCTTCCAATCCCCAGCCGCGTCCCGTCCCACTGCAAGTCCGTGGGCTGCAGGACCGCGCCGGTGCCGTTGCCCACTAGGAGCCTGCCACTCGCCAACGTGCCCACCCCTGTGCCCCCCCGCGCCACGGCCAGCGTCCCGGCATTCATGTTCCCAGCGTCCCTGTAGAAGCCGCCTTGGTTGCTACCCCAGACCGCCACGTTAGAGGACCAGGCCGCCACGCCCTGGGCCGCGACCGCCGTATTACTGGCCGCGACCGCCGTATTACTGGCCGCGACCGCCGTATTACTGGCTGCCACCGCCACGCCCCGGGCTGCTTGCGCTGCATTGCTGGCTGCCACAGCCACGTTACTGCCCCACGCCGCCACGCCCTGGGCAGCTACCGCCGCATTGCTGGACCACGCAGCAGAGTTACTGCCCCACGCCGCCACGCACTGGGCCGCGACCGCCGCATTGCTGGCTGCCACAGCCACGTTGCTACCCCACGCCACCACGCCCTGGGCAGCTACCGCCGCATTGCTGGACCACGCAGCAGAGTTACTGCCCCACGCCGCCACGCCCTGGGCGGCTACCGCCGCATTGCTGGACCACGCAGCATAGTTACTGCCCCACGCCGCCACGCCCTGGGCAGCTACCGCCGCATTGCTGGACCACGCAGCAGAGTTACTGCCCCACGCCGCCACGCCCTGGGCCGCGACCGCCGCATTGCTACCCCACCCCGCCGCATTGCTGCCCTACGTCCCCTGGGCAAGCGGGGCAAGGGCGGGGACGTTGCTGAGGTCGCCCCAGTCCAGGCGCCCCTTGATGTAGGGCGTGATGATGCCGCCGCGGGCGAGCAGGGGCGGCTCAATGGTGTACAGCGGCAGGCCATCCACGTTGCAAAGGGAGACGCGGTTGCTGAGGGTGGCGCCGCTGATGGCAAGGGAGGCGCTGGCCCACTCGACGTCGGTGAGGTTGCTGCAGCTCAGGATCTCCAGGCCGTTCAAGGAGACCCGCCCGCGCTCCAGCACCATGCTGAAGGCGACGTCGTTGCTGAGCCCCAGCGTGCAAGGGCCGCTGACCAGGGGCACCGCGGGGATGGTGTTGGACGCCTGGTAGCTCAGCGCCGCTGTGTTGTTGCTTGCGAACGCCAGGGTGTACCCTTGCCCGCCATCATTCAGCAGCGCCGCAGTGAGAGACACAGGCGCCGCATTGGCGCGGGTCTCAGACCAGCTCAGGATGTAGCCATCGCGCACGGGGAGGTTGCAGAGGGTGACCGCCCCCGCGTTGCTCTGGCACAGGCGGTAGGATGAGGAGAGGTCCGCGGCAGAACCAGAGAAGTAGGCCGACGACATCCTTGCCGCTATTCAGGGCCACGACAATTGTCTCGCAAGCGTAGCTTGCTCGAGGAAGCAGAGCTTCCGAGATCGGGCCCGCGGGCATCTCGCAAGCGAAGCTTGCTCGAGCAACCACAGGTTGCGAGACCTGTAAGGTTGCTCCGCTATTCAAAGAGGATATTTGTAAACGCTTTCACCTTGTCCAATGGGCTTTTGGCGCCGCCCTGCGCGGCGGGGGCATTCAGCGTGTCCAGCGAGCGCACTGTGCCGTTGCACCAGCTCCCGTCGTCGTCTATGAGCATCTTGCCCCCCATCCACAGGGACCACTTGCCACGCCGGTCAGCCTTGAAGAGGAAAGGACCGACTTGCAGGGCGTCTGAGAACAGACCGCTCTTCAGGCTGAGCGCCTGACTTCCAAAGTTCAGGACCTCTGTGTACTTGCTTGCGGGGATGCTGTCCGGGATCTCCCGGCTGCTCTTCTCATTCAAGCTGAATTGGTCCTGGTCCAGCGCATACAAGCGGCGGTTCCGGTTCACGTACAAGTCCCCATACACGCCGATGTCGGCTCTGTAGGGGCATGTGGCCAGCGGTCTGTGGCTGAGCCGGAAATCCCAGCCCACCTTGACGTCGGCCTGTGTTTGGCCGTCGGGCGTCGCCTCATCGCTCAGCTGGATGTTGAGGTGTGGCATGATCATGCCCTTCTGACTCAGGATGCTGTAGCCCGCCATGACAAGCCCGAGACAGCCAATGGTCACGCCCGCAGCCCCCAAGGCGGTGTCACTGGAGTTGCACAGCGACGCCGGTATTCCCTTGATGCGGCCCCAAGGAATCAGGCCATTGCTGTCTATCACCGTGTTGTTAGAGCCGTACAGCCATTGTGAGTTGCTGTAGGTGCTGCACTGCACATTGCCGCTGAATATCAAGTCTTGGGTAAGCAATTTTCCTGGTGGGACGCATTGGATGGTTGTGCTCGCCGCTAATGTGTTGGCTGCCAGGATGTTTCCGTACACGTCGCCGCTTGCCCTCATGTTCCCCGCGACGTCCAGCGCGTGCTGGGGGGTGCTGGTGCCCACGCCGAGGAGGCTGTTGCTCTGGGTGATCAGCACGCCGCCCGTGCTATTCGACAGGGTGAGGCCGCCGCGCACACAAGTCGCCCCTGCCACGTCCAGTGGATAGCTGGGAGTAGTCGTCTGCACCCCGACGTAGCCATTGGGAGACGCCACTGCGATGTTGGTCATAGTGCCTGCCCCCATCCGAATGCCGTAGTATCCCCTGACCCCCACGATGCCTGTGGAGGCGCAACCTATGCCATACGTCGGGTAATTGGAGGCAGCCCACAGCATATTGCTGCCTTGCGCCAAAGACAGGCAGACCGTCTGAGTCCCCGCTTTGTTGCCAATGTATCCTTGATTAGCGCCGCCCAGCCAGGTATTGTGCCACACCTGCAGGTTGCTGAAGGCGGCGTCGGCTATGTTACTGGAGGCGGCAATGGTAGCAGTGCGCACGTAGCGGGAGTCCAGCGCCGCCTGCAGTCCCGCCCCCACCATACTGACGGAGGGCACCAGCGCCTCATACCCGCCGAGGGTGAGAGAGCCCTGGTTGATGGCGACGTCCCCATCAATCCGCGTCTCGCCCGTTATGTGCAGGGCGCTCTGCTGGAGCTCTGTCAGGATGCCCAGGCGCCCGGAGTCCATCGTCACCACGTCTTCCAGATCGTCTTGGAAGCCGCTGCTCAGAGCGTACGCCATGGGTTGTGTCTTGCTTTGAGGGCTGAGAATCCTCCTCCCGCGCCTCCGCCCATGCCATCAGCGCCTTGAACGAATGGAAGACCGGCGTGCTTGAGAGGACTTGCACGACCAGCGGCGTCCCGCACTCCTCCCGCACGCGCAAGCATCCCCACAGCCCGACCCGGTCCAGCCAGGGCCTCTCGTGATTGCGGCGGCAGCGCGGACACTTCACCAATACGTACATGTGATCCCGCCCATCGGTGTATGCTGCCCAGGCAGGCACCAGGATGTCCCCGTCCTGCAGCGACTCTCTGTCTCGAGGGTGCATGCTGCTGTACATTGACGCGGCGCCTTTCAACTGGCGGCGTCTTAATTACGAGGACATTGTACAGTTGAGTGCGCCCGATTCGGATTCCAAATTGCCGTGGGGATGAATAAGAACGAATGGAATTGTGGGCCATCGCCCCTAACACCCATGAGCGCTATCTGGTCTCCAGCCAAGGGCGGGTGAGAAACGCCCGCACCGCGCTCACGCTGAAGGTGCGGGTGGGGACCCGCGGATACGAGTACGTGCTGCTGTGCCTGCCGGAATGCAGGGCGGTGTACCGAACAGTCCACCGCCTGATGGCGCAAGCGTTCTTACACAACTCAGACCCACAAACTTGTGGTACAGTAGATCATATCGACGGCGATCCGCTCAACAACACCGTAGGGAACCTCCGATGGGCCAGCCGCGGCCTGCAGTCACACAATGCCAGGAAGCGCCGTGGATGCATCTCCCGCTACCGCGGCGTCACAACACACATAGCTATTCGAACGTCCGAGAGACCATGGATTGCAAGCATCTGGAAGGACCGTGTGTGCTATCCCCTCGGCCGATTCGTTACGCAGGAGGAGGCCGCCGCCTGCTACAACGATGCCGCGGTGCGCCTGTACGGAGCCTCTTGTGCACGCCTGAATTCTCTCCCTGCTTCACAGACATGAGCGGGCGGGCAAAATGGTTCACCCAGTCTCCCATGAACCATGGGAAACAGGAGCATTCGCCAAGGAGCCAGTGGGAATCGAACCCACCATCCTACGCTGTGCGCGCGGGCTGGCCTTCAATGACTCCGGTGCCAACAACACTTCTGTCGGAGGCGCATGCCGGCACCAGGACTCGAACCTGGGCTCGCTGGATGCGATCACGACCTCGTTACCGATGGTATGGACCCCTTATTTTTGCACCAATATCCTCGACAGGTTTCAGCCCTGAACCGCGATCAGCAGGGTTTTCCTGCTCTGCCAGTGTAGTCATGAGATTGCTCAAGTGGGTGGGCGCAAAGCAGCGCCTCCTCCCTCAGCTGATCCCCCTGCTGCCGCGGGAATTCAATGCCTACCACGAGCCCTTCGCCGGAAGCGCGGCGCTGTTTTTCGCCCTGGGCCTCAGCGGCAAGCGGGTGCATCTCAACGACGTCACCGCCGCGGTGGCGGTGCTGTACCGCGTGATCCAGCACCAGGCGCAGGAACTCAAGGACATGCTGGCTGCCATGGCCGCGGAATACACTGCGGGCGCGAGGGCGGAAAGGCCTACTTTGACGCTGTCAAACAGAAATACAACGAGCGCCCTCCTGACACGGAGCTGGCGGGGATGCTTGTCTTCCTGATGCACTTCTCTTTCAACAGCATCTACTCCGAAAGTGCAAAAGGCAAAGTACGGGTATTCTATGGCCCAGACAGGGACAAGTTAGACACGCGCTTCTACTTTCCCGACCGAATCGACAGAGCCGCGGAATACTTTGCAGCCAACGACGTCCGTGCATCCTGCGGCGACTTCGAGCAAGTCCTGCAGGACGCCGCGGCGGGGGACTTTGTGTTCCTGGACCCGCCGTACATGGGCGGCACATTCACACGCTATCACGCCGGAGACTTCACAGAGACAGATCATCTGCGGGTATTTGCCGCTTTTGAAGAGCTTACACGCCGGGGATGCAAAGTCCTCCTGACAAACGCCAACATTCAGCAAGTCCGCGAACTGTACCACAACTACACACAGGTCCCGCTGACCCTCCCCCGCACGCTGCAGCGCAAGCAGTCCCGCGCCCCGGCGCCGCACGAGCTAGCCATCATGAACTACCCTCTTCCTTCTTCGTGAGCCTTCGCATCCAATTTTGGGGCACTCCGTTCCAGGACATCCTTGGCTTGTTGGCGCGCCATGGTGCTGAAGTCTTTGGTTGAGGCCTTCGACGCCGGCTTTATTGCTCAGGCGCCGTCGTGTCATACCGCTGCTTCACCAGCTCCACCACGTCCTTGGGAAGGCTGCCCTTGCCCCGCGCCGGCGGCGCCCACTCCAGCGGCCCCAGGTAGAGCACCGGCTTTGCGGGCGTGGCGCCATCAAGGGGTTCCTCCCCTGATTCGAGGGTGAGCTTGGCGTCGAGCTTCCCCGGCTTGGCCAGGCGCTGGCGGGTGGCGGAGGTGGCAAAGTACTCGTCCACTATCTTCCCGGGGACGCGGCCGACCAGCTCCGCCTTCATGCGCGTCTTGCTCAGCTGCGCCAGCTGCTCGTCGCCGTTGAGAAGCTCGATCAGGTCGTCCACCGTCACGCCCTTCGGTGCCCGCTTGCCAGCCATTACAAAGGCCCACAACAATAGTGGGGCCGCGTTGTAGGTTGCGAGACCTTGTAGGTTGCTCCGCTCCGCTCTTACAGCTGCTTCAGAAAGTTAGCACCCGTCGTGTATATAGGGGGGGTCTGCACCCACGCACAAGCACACCCAAGCATCGGGGGTGTAGGTTTTAGGGTTTTAGGGTTCAGGGCGTGAGCCCGAACCCCGGGACGTGCTTGTGAATATGCGGGTATACCCTGACATGCCGACGCGTCGGCGTGAGCCGAACCCGATGACGTGCGTGAGCATCCCAAGCATGGACGTAGCGTTCTGCTGTTGTATTGAAGGGCTTGTGCGTGCTTGAGCATGTGCGGGGGTGGCAGTGCGGGGGTGGCAGTGCGGGTGTAGAGGCGCGGGTGTAGAGGCGCGGGGGCATCAGTGCGGGTGTAGAGGCGCGGGACTGCAGAGGCGCGGGGGTAGCAGCGCGGGGGTGGCAGTGCGGGGGTAGAGGCGCGGGGCTGGCAGTGCGGGGCTGGCAGTGCGGGGGTAGCAGCGCGGGTGTAGAGGCGCGGGTGTAGAGGCGCGGGTGTAGAGGCGCGGGGGCATCAGTGCGGGTGCAGAGGCGCGGGGGTAGCAGCGCGGGGGTGGCTGTGCGGGTGTAGAGGCGCGGGGCTGGCAGTGCGGGTGTAGAGGCGCGGGGGTAGCAGCGCGGGGGTGGCAGTGCGGGGGTGGCAGTGCGGGGGCATCACTGCGGGTGTAGAGGCGCGGGGGCATCAGTGCGGGGGTCAGGGCGCGGGAGTGCAGAGGCGCGGTGGTAGCGACGCGGTGGGGAGCCTGTGCGCGCGCGGGCATACCCACGAGGGGGCTGATTGCTTCGCGTCGTCACCATAAATATTCTTTTGACGGCACTCAATAGAAAACATGGACATGGAGAAGCATATCACCGTGCGTGGAGTCGGCGTCAGAACAGTCGATGCCTTCGCTCAGGTTGAAAGAGAGTGGGGCGAAGGTACCGTGCAAGCGACCATTGATGGTAACGCGCAGTCCCTGAAGGACGCCGGCGTGGACATTACTGGAGCCGACGTCGCGCAAGACGCCGAAGTCGAGGCTGAAGCGGAAGCCGAGCATGACGCCGAGGAAGGTCTCATCATGCGGCGGGCTGCCTTTTTGGCGCGGCTGATGAAGCTCCCGCCTCAGTGTCGCAGGGAAGATATGGTGATGGATTTGTTGACGGGAGAGGGAGATCATGAGGCGAGCATCTTGTTCTGTCTTTCCACAGAGTTCCCAGACGAATATGATGCTCTTGTGTGTTTTGCGTGTGTTGGTAAAAAGGAATGATATCGTAGTGCGTGTAATGGAGTCGGTGCAGCACAGACGGGCGCGGGAGCTGTCGTATTGGCACGCGGTGCGCAAGCTTGACCCTGAGTATCACGCGGCGCGGCTTCTGTACTTCCGCGAGCGCCGCGCGAGGATCGTAGCCACCGAGACCGAGGAGGAGCGCCATACCCGTCGTGCCGCAGAGCGGGTGCGGCGCGTGAGGCATTACGAGGCCCATCGAGGTAAGGCGGCGCGTATAAAAGAGTGCGTTTAGACTGAAGAGAAGAATACCGACCCCGAAGGTACAGGCAGCGATGGATGTGAAGACCTTCAGGAAACAGCTGCGAGATGCCAAGGCCGCCCAACCAGTACCCCAGCCCCCGCCTACGCGGAAGACAAGCCCGCTCAGGCGGCGCGCCAACCCTGCCACCCGCAAGCCCGCTGCCCCCACCGCCGCTGTTAAGCCCGCCCCCCGCGCCGATGGACCCACGACGACAACGCCCCTGGGGAGCCTGGTGATGCGAGACAAGCAGTACTTGCGGCGCTTCAAGGTCTCCTTTCCTGACTCCTGGGACATCATCAAGCAGGGAGTGGTCACCCTCGACAAGGAGAAGGGCTATGTGCGCGATGGAGACTGGCAAGACATGACGGACGCGAGGAGCTGCATCGAGGCCGCCCTGCCGAAGATATGGAAAGTCGTTGAGCCAGTCTTGAAGGAGCACAGCGTGAAGATGGACGTGGCGATCAAGGCGACCCTCTTCAACAGCGTGAAAGGGCTCCACACCTTCGTCTTCCCCAACGCTAAGACCGAGACGCACAAGGCACTGGAGGTGGTGCATGAGCCCACGCTGGCTGCTTTCAAGGTAGCTTTCACCAAGTCGGCGTCGGTGGGCATCGGTGCTCTGGAGAACAACGAGGTGGGGCCGTCGGACACACGCCTCGTGGCCATCACTGACGTGTGGGTGAACACGCGGAAGTACACCCCGATGAAAGCGGGGCGGCACATCCCGACGCCCACATGGATCCACAAAAAGAAGGCGTGTGTCAACCCCACCCACACAGGCGTGGACTACGGAGATGCGTGCCTGCTGATGCACAAGTACTACGCGGACGTCGTAAGCGGGGCCATCAGGAAGCCGAACAACACAGAATACAAAGGGAAGAGTGTGCAGGACTACAGGACGTACAAGGAGCTCATAGCTGCGGGGCGCATCAGCCATCCCTGGAACACCGCGGGGATCCCCGGCCCGTGGAGCCTGGATGACTGGGAGCGGATAGAGAAGCTCAGCCCGGGCTTGTTCGTGGACGTATTGACACCCTCTGGACGCGATGGCGAGCTGCGCATCCTTCGATGCAGCATGGATAGACGTCGGCTGGAGGAGGGTGCAACGGAGATTACCGTGATCCTGTTGGGCGACCGCAACATCGACCCCGACGACGACAACAATCACTACATCTTCGTGAAGCCTGGCTGCTTGGGCCGTATGGTGAAGAACGAAACCTCCCACCACTCCAGTCATCTCTGCAACTTATGCCATCGGGTCTTTGATACCCGGACCTGCTTGAAGAATCACATGCAGCGCCACATCGACAACCAGGAGTTCGGGGTGGAGGTGCTGCCGCAGGGGGAAGACACGGAGCTGCGGATGGGCAAGCGTCCCTTCAAGAAGGGTCAGTCCTACAACCACAGCCTACAGCACGACTGGTGGTACGCGGCCGACACCGAGTCCTACCTCCAGCCGGCACCGCGTGAGATCAGCAATGGCGATGCGAAAGAGGTGCATATCAGCTACACCCGCGACAAGCACGAGCCGGCGAGCTACAAGCTTGTGCGACTGCAGCGGGTGCCCAACCCCGCGGACCCGCAAGCTTGCGATGTGGAGATAGGAGCGACGTGGGACTACGCGGACGGCGATGGAGATGAGGCGGTGATGGCTCACTTCCACAGGAGCATCCAGGAGGACAATGAGAAGAGGATCCGTCTGGAGCGCCTGCTCAACAAGCACAACCGGGAGGTGTCGTTTGGGAGCCCTGAAGCAGAGAAGGCTCACTACTGCGCGGGAAAGTGCCACATCTGCAGCGGCGTGGAACACCACGGCTTTCAGAGGCTGACCCGCACGGAGGATGCTGAGGTGAAGGCGTACTGGGCGAGCAGGAAGGAGGCTTGGGCGGATGCGGAGGAGGACGAGGACGACGATGAGGAGGAGGAGGAGACCCAGGAGACCGCGAAGGAGGCGCCCCTGAAGAAGAAGAGCCTGGGCGTCGATGAGTGGGTGAAGGCCCGCTACGCCGATGACCCGGAGGGAGAGGCTGCTGCGCGGGTGGCCATGGAGAAGGCCTCCTTCCTGCGTGTCCGAGACCACGACCACATGATATGGGCGCCCGGCTCCGACATCCCGCAGGAGATCATGGCGCTGTACGAGGAGCTCAACATGAAGCCGGTGTTTGGGGCCAACTACCGAGGCGCCGCCCACAGCCGCTGCAACATCCAGTACACCACCAAGCGCGCCAAGACGCCGTGCTTCTTCCACAACCTCACGGGCTACGATGGCCACCACCTGCTCTTCCACGCACCCCCGGAGTCAGGCAAAGACTTCAGTGGCATCTCCCTGAACAGCCAGAAGATGCTCTCTTTCAGATTGAAGAAGGTGGAGTTCAAGGACAGCCTGGCCTTTTTAGGGGCGGGCGTCTCTGCATTGGGCAAGGAGCTGGGGAAGGACGCGGAGAAGAACCTGCCACTCACCATGAAGTCCGTCCGGGCCATGCTGAAGGAGCGCGGTGTCACGGACCCGGACGTGGTGGAGGAGGCGCTCTCATGCGTGAAGCGCAAGGGCATCTGGCCCTACAGCTGGTTCACCGACCGCTCCAAGTTCGCCGCCACCGAGCTGCCGCCGAAGGAGGTGTTTGAGAATATCACTGAGGCCGACTACAAGCACGGCCAGCGGGTGTGGAGGCTCTTCAACTGCAAGACCATGCGAGACTTCCACGACCTGTACATCGCGCTGGACGTGTCCATCGTGGCCGACGCCATGCAGGGCTTGCGGGAGGACAGCCTGAAGCACTTCAAGCTGGAGCCGCTGTGGTTCTACGGGGTGCCAGGGCTGGCCTTTGACGCCTGCCTGAACACCATGCACCATGAGCACCCAGGGCAGGGCATTGAGCTGCTGAGCCGCATGGAGCACCTGGACCAGTGGGAGCGGGGCAAGCGCGGTGGGCGCACTGACGCCAACGTCAGGCACGCGATCGCCAACAACAAGTACCTCCGGCACGGGCGCTTCGATCCCAGCAAACCCTCCACGTTCATCCGGTACTTCGACGCGAACAACCTTTACGGCTGGGCGATGCAACAGCTGCTGCCCATGGGCGGCTACCGTATGGAGAGCGCGGACTTTGACTGGCGGAGCCTATCGGACGAGGGGCCGCGGGGGGCGTACCTGACGGTGGACCTGGAGTTCCCGACTGAGCTGCACGACCTGTACCGCTACTTCCCGCCGGTGGCGGTGGGAAACATGACGCCGACTTGGGACATGTTCGGCCCCCTTCAGCAACAGATCTGGGGAGACCCGAACAGGCCCGCCAACCCCACGCTGCTCGGGACGCTGGAGAAAGTGGAGAAGTACTCGTGCCACTACCGCTTCCTCAAGGAGGTGGAGAGCATCGGGGTGGTGGTGACCGCTGTGCACGAGGTGCAGACCTTCGACCAGGCGCCGGTGCTGCGGGACTTCATCAACAAGTGCACGGCGATGCGGACTGCAGAGGCCGCCAAGGGGAAGGAGAGAAGTGACCGCCTCATCGCATTTTTCAAGCTCATGGCCAACAGTCTATACGGGAAAATGGTGGAGGACGTCCGGGGGCGATCGAACATGCGGTTTGCCGAGCGCGAGACGAGCAGGTACCTGGATCTGGTGAAGCAGCCAGCCTTCATCAACGAGATGCCGATCAACGCAGATGGCAGCCTGCTGGGGGTCAACCTGCTGAAGGACCAGGTCCAGTTTGACAAGCCCATCCCGATCGGTGTGAGCGTCCTGGAGCTCTCCAAGATGCTCATGGTCCGCTTCTGGTACAAGGTGCTGATGCCGATGTACGGCCCGGAGCGGCTACGGCTGCTGTACACGGACACCGACAGCCTGATCATGGAGATCACCACGGAGGACGTGAACCAGGACTTCAAGGAGGCGCGCCTGCTGACCCAGGCAGACGGGAGCGTCCGGCTGGCCACCCCCGCGGACCCTGAGTACGACCGCCTGCCCAGCGTGGCCACGGAGTGGCTGGACTGCAGCAAGTACGCGAAGGACCACCCGCTGTACGACCCGAGGAATGCCATGGTGCCGGGGAAGTTCAAGGACGAGAGCGAGGGGAGGGAGATGGTGGAGGTCGTCGCGCTGCGTCCCAAGGTGTATTCCTACACCGAGCAGGACACCTACACCAAGGGATCTCGGGCGGGGCGGGAGTGGCTCACCCCCACCACGCACGCCAAGGGAACCGACAAAGCGCTGACCCGGACGCCAAAGGAGGTGGATGAGGCCGACGACCACCCTGACCGCCGGCCTGAGAACATGAGCAAGGACCTGCGGCAGGTGCAGCTGGAGGACTTGCGCAAGGTGCTGTACGGCGAGGCGGCGCCCCTCTACGTGACGAGCACCAGGCTGGTGTCGAAAGGCCACCAGATCAGCACCCGGGTGCAGGAGAGGAAGGCGCTGGACAGGATGAACACCAAGCGCTATCTGCTGGGGGAGCACGGGATCGAGAGCACACCCTATGGATACAAGGGCACAAAGGCTGGGTGCTAACTTTCTGAAGCAGCTGTAAGAGCGGTATGGCTGGCAAGCGGGCACCGAAGGGCGTGACGGTGGACGACCTGATCGAGCTTCTCAACGGCGACGAGCAGCTGGCGCAGCTGAGCAAGACGCGCATGAAGGCGGAGCTGGTCGGCCGCGTCCCCGGGAAGATAGTGGACGAGTACTTTACCACCTCCGCCACCCGCCAGCGCCTGGCCAAGCCGGGGAAGCTCGACGCCAAGTACCTGATCACGGCGCCGCCCAAGTCCTTCCAGATAGACGTCGCTAACTACCAGGCGATCACCGCCGTGAACCCCAGCCTTGTGCTCAACATCATAGACATCCTGTCTCGGAAGCTGTGGGCCTTCCCGCTGAAAAACAACACCATGCCCACGGTCTTGTCCACGTACAAGAAGTTCCTGAAAAGCATCGGACTCACTGCCAAGCCCAAGCAAGTCTCGGTCCGCCTGTCCATGGTGGAGGGCGACATGCAGTTCGCCGCCCGGGAGTTCACCAGCTACAACGACAGCAAGCAGATCGCCACCTACGTGGATGCCGCCAAGTACGACCACATCACGCCGGGTGGGGACAGGTTGGGCATCGTGGACCGCGTCACAGGCACCATTCGCCGCAAGTTGGAGCTCCAGTATGCTCGAGGAACCGCTGGTTCCGAGTGGCAGGAGCTGGTAGGCAAGGTGGTCAAGGCATACAACGACGAGCTGCACGGCACCCTGGCGCGGGTGTACCAGGTGAAGCGCATGACGCCCAACCAGGCGTGGGAGTTGGACGCCGACCTGCAGCTGGCGCGGTATTCGCAGGAGACGGCAGCCAACGAGAAGGAGGACGCGGGGGCGCGGCACTGGACTCCCGGGGAGCGCACCCGCATCCTGGAGTACCGCGGGGGCAAGCTGGGGAAGAACCCGGACCCCTACTGGAGCCGTGGGAGCTACACGGTGAGCCGACGCGACGGGTACAAGTACTATGTGAAGGACAGCAAGGGCGCTGAGTTAGTGCGGCGCTTCAGGAACACCGAACTGAAGGCGGTGCCTACCAACGAGCGGGAGGACGACGCGGGGCTCCAGACCGCCAAGGAGAACCGACAGCGTGCCACGGCGCGGCGGACCGTGAAAGAGAGGGAGCAGATAGCCCCCGATGAGAACGTGCTTGCAGGGCCGGAGGCGGAGGCGCTGCGGGGCCTGCCAGCGGACAGGGAGGGGAAGACGCTGCTGCAACTGAAGCCCAAGCGGGGCCAGTGGATCATCATCGACGCCGAGGGGCAGGCCGATGACCGCTTCCTTCTGCGCTTCAAGAAGCTCAATGCCGATAACGAGCAGCAAACATGCTACGTGTGGGCGGGCAAGGTCACGAAGGTGGGGAAGAAGGACGTCAAGCTCCAATACCTCGCATCCACCGATGGTGGACATCGCAAGCTGAGCAGCCGCAAGCTCACCCTCGAATCAGGGGAGGAACCCCTTGATGGCGCCACGCCCGCAAAGCCGGTGCTCTACCTGGGGCCGCTGGAGTGGGCGCCGACGGCGCGGGGCAAGGGCAGCCTTCCCAAGGACGTGGTGGAGCTGGTGAAGCAGCGGTATGACACGACGGCGCCTGAGCAATAAAGCCGGCGTCGAAGGCCTCAACCAAAGACTTCAGCACCATGGCGCGCCAACAAGCCAAGGATGTCCTGGAACGGAGTGGGGAGTACGACCCCAAAGTCGTCAACGTAGCCTTTGCGGGCCATCAAATGGACGACCCTGCAACAAGCCTCCTGACCCACCGTGAGCGCCGGAGAGTGGAGCGCAACACCTGGAAGCTTGCACCTTCGGAGGGTCAACGCTTGACAAAGTTATCAATCAAGGACCGCCTGCGGGCAAAATTGGATGCGAAGGCTCACGAAGAAGGAAGAGGGTAGTTCATGATGGCCAGCTCGTGCGGCGCCGGGGCACGGGAGTGCTTGCGCTGCAGCGTGCGGGGGAGGGTCAGCGGGACCTGTGTGTAGCCGTGGTACAGTTGGGATACCTGTGGAATGTTGGCATTCGTGAGCAATACGGTGCATCCCCGGCGTGTAAGCTCTTCAAAAGCGGCAAATACCCGCAGATGATCTGTCTCTGTGAAGTCTCCGGCGTGATAGCGTGTGAATGTGCCGCCCATGTACGGCGGGTCCAGGAACACAAAGTCCCCCGCCGCGGCGTCCTGCAGGACTTGCTCGAAGTCGCCGCAGGATGCACGGACGTCGTTGGCTGCAAAGTATTCCGCGGCTCTGTCGATTCGGTCGGGAAAGTAGAAGCGCGTGTCTAACTTGTCCCTGTCTGGGCCATAGAATACCCGTACTTTGCCTTTTGCACTTTCGGAGTAGATGCTGTTGAAAGAGAAGTGCATCAGGAAGACAAGCATCCCCGCCAGCTCCGTGTCAGGAGGGCGCTCGTTGTATTTCTGTTTGACAGCGTCAAAGTAGGCCTTTCCGCCCTCGCGCCCGTCTGCTGCCACCGCCGCAGTGTATTCCGCGGCCATGGCAGCCAGCATGTCCTTGAGTTCCTGCGCCTGGTGCTGGATCACGCGGTACAGCACCGCCACCGCGGCGGTGACGTCGTTGAGATGCACCCGCTTGCCGCTGAGGCCCAGGGCGAAAAACAGCGCCGCGCTTCCGGCGAAGGGCTCGTGGTAGGCATTGAACTCCCGCGGCAGCAGGGGGATCAGCTGAGGGAGGAGGCGCTGCTTTGCGCCCACCCACTTGAGCAATCTCATGACTACACTGGCAGAGCAGGAAAACCCTGCTGATCGCGGTTCAGGGCTGAAACCTGTCGAGGATATTGGTGCAAAAATAAGGGGTCCATACCATCGGTAACGAGGTCGTGTTCGCATCCAGCGAGCCCAGGTTCGAGTCCTGGTGCCGGCATGCCTCCGACAGCTTGTTCCACTGGACAGAAGTGTTGTTGGCACCGGAGTCATTGAAGGCCAGCCCGCGCGCAAAGCGTAGGATGGTGGGTTCGATTCCCACTGGCTCCTTGGCGAATGCTCCTGTTTCCCATGGTTCATGGGAGACTGGGTGAACCATTTTGCCCGCCCGCTCATGTCTGTGAAGCAGAGAGAGAATTCAGGCGTGCACAAGAGGCTCCGTACAGGCGCACCGCGGCATCGTTGTAGCAGGCGGCGGCCTCCTCCTGCGTAACGAATCGGCCGAGGGGATAGCACACACGGTCCTTCCAGATGCTTGCAATCCATGGTCTCTCGGACGTTCGAATAGCTATGTGTGTTGTGACGCCGCGGTAGCGGGAGATGCATCCACGGCGCTTCCTGGCATTGTGTGACTGCAGGCCGCGGCTGGCCCATCGGAGGTTCCCTACGGTGTTGTTGAGCGGATCGCCGTCGATATGATCTACTGTACCACAAGTTTGTGGGTCTGAGTTGTGTAAGAACGCTTGCGCCATCAGGCGGTGGACTGTTCGGTACACCGCCCTGCATTCCGGCAGGCACAGCAGCACGTACTCGTATCCGCGGGTCCCCACCCGCACCTTCAGCGTGAGCGCGGTGCGGGCGTTTCTCACCCGCCCTTGGCTGGAGACCAGATAGCGCTCATGGGTGTTAGGGGCGATGGCCCACAATTCCATTCGTTCTTATTCATCCCCACGGCAATTTGGAATCCGAATCGGGCGCACTCAACTGTACAATGTCCTCGTAATTAAGACGCCGCCAGTTGAAAGGCGCCGCATCAATGTACAGCAGCATGCACCCTCGAGACAGAGAGTCGCTGCAGGACGGGGACATCCTGGTGCCTGCCTGGGCAGCATACACCGATGGGCGGGATCACATGTACGTATTGGTGAAGTGTCCGCGCTGCCGCCGCAATCACGAGAGGCCCTGGCTGGACCGGGTCGGGCTGTGGGGATGCTTGCGCGTGCGGGAGGAGTGCGGGACGCCGCTGGTCGTGCAAGTCCTCTCAAGCACGCCGGTCTTCCATTCGTTCAAGGCGCTGATGGCATGGGCGGAGGTGCGGGAGGAGGATTCTCAGCCCTCAAAGCAAGACACAACCCATGGCGTACGCTCTGAGCAGCGGCTTCCAAGACGATCTGGAAGACGTGGTGACGATGGACTCCGGGCGCCTGGGCATCCTGACAGAGCTCCCGCAGAGCGCCCTGCACATAACGGGCGAGACGCGGATTGATGGGGACGTCGCCATCAACCAGGGCTCTCTCACCCTCGGCGGGTATGAGGCGCTGGTGCCCTCCGTCAGTATGGTGGGGGCGGGACTGCAGGCGGCGCTGGACTCCCGCTACGTGCGCACTGCTACCATTGCCGCCTCCAGTAACATAGCCGACGCCGCCTTCAGCAACCTGCAGGTGTGGCACAATACCTGGCTGGGCGGCGCTAATCAAGGATACATTGGCAACAAAGCGGGGACTCAGACGGTCTGCCTGTCTTTGGCGCAAGGCAGCAATATGCTGTGGGCTGCCTCCAATTACCCGACGTATGGCATAGGTTGCGCCTCCACAGGCATCGTGGGGGTCAGGGGATACTACGGCATTCGGATGGGGGCAGGCACTATGAGCAACATCGCAGTGGCGTCTCCCAATGGCTACGTCGGGGTGCAGACGACTACTCCCAGCTATCCACTGGACGTGGCAGGGGCGACTTGTGTGCGTGGCGGCCTCACCCTGTCGAATAGCACGGGCGGCGTGCTGATCACCCAGAGCAACAGCCTCCTCGGCGTGGGCACCAGCACCCCCCAGCACGCGCTGGACGTCGCGGGGAACATGAGGGCAAGCGGCGACGTGTACGGAAACATCCTGGCAGCCAACACATTAGCGGCGAGCACAACCATCCAATGCGTCCCACCAGGAAAAGTGCTTACCCAAGACTTGATATTCAGCGGCAATGTGCAGTGCAGCACCTACAGCAACTCACAATGGCTGTACGGCTCTAACAACACGGTGATAGACAGCAATGGCCTGATTCCTTGGGGCCGCATCAAGGGAATACCGGCGTCGCTGTGCAACTCCAGTGACACCGCCTTGGGGGCTGCGGGGGTGACCATTGGCTCTCTCGGGCTTGTCATGGCGGGCTACAGCATCTTGAGTCAGAAGGGCATGATCATGCCAGACCTCAACATCCAGCTGAGCGATGAGGCGACGCCCGACGGCCAAACACAGGCCGACGTCAAGGTGGGCTGGGATTTCCGGCTCAGCCACAGACCGCTGGCCACATGCCCCTACAGAGCCGACATCGGCGTGTATGGGGACTTGTACGTGAACCGGAACCGCCGCTTGTATGCGCTGGACCAGGACCAATTCAGCTTGAATGAGAAGAGCAGCCGGGAGATCCTGGACGGCATCCCCGCAAGCAAGTACACAGAGGTCCTGAACTTTGGAAGTCAGGCGCTCAGCCTGAAGAGCGGTCTGTTCTCCGATGCGCTCCAGGTTGGCCCCTTCTTCTTCAAGGCCGACCGGCGTGGGAAGTGGTCCCTGTGGATGGGAGGTAAAATGCTAATAGATGACGATGGAAGCTGGTGCAACGGGACTGTGCGGTCCCTGGACACCCTGAATGCCCCCGCCGCGCAGGGGGGTGTCAAAAGCCCTCTGGAAAAGGTCAAAGCCTTCACTAATATCCTGTTCGAGTAGGGGACGACAGCAATTAAATATTTAAAAAAACTAGCCCGGACAAAAGCCTGATATTGGCTCGAAAAAGCCCTGCGGGGGGTACTTTTGTCGCCGCCCCATTAATGGCCTACTTCTCTGGTTCTGCCGCGGACCTCTCCTCCTCCTACCGCCTGTGCCAGAGCAACGCGGGGGCGGTCACCCTCTGCAACATCCCCGTGCGCGATGGCTACGTCCTGAGCTGGTCCGAGACCCGCGCCAATGCGGCGCCTGTGTCTCTCACTGCGGCGCTGCTGAATGATGGCGGGCAAGGGTACACCCTCGCGTTCGCAAGCAACAACACAGCGGCGCTGAGCTACCAGGCGTCCAACACCATCCCGGCGGTGCCCCTGGTCAGCGGCCCTTGCACGCTGGGGCTCAGCAACGACGTCGCCTTCAGCATGGTGCTGGAGCGCGGGCGGGTCTCCTTGAACGGCCTGGAGATCCTGAGCTGCAGCAACCTCACCGACGTCGAGTGGGCCAGCGCCTCCCTTGCCATCAGCGGCGCCACCCTCAGCAACCGCGTCTCCCTTTGCAACGTGGATGGCCTGCCGCTGTACACCATTGAGCCGCCCCTGCTCGCCCGCGGCGGCATCATCACGCCCTACATCAAGGGGCGCCTGGACTGGGGCGACCTCAGCAACGTCCCCGCCCTTGCCCCGCTTGCCCAGGGGACGTGGGGCAGCAATGCGGCGGGGTGGGGTAGCAATGCGGCGGTAGCTGCCCAGGGCGTGGCGGCGTGGGGCAGTAACTCTGCTGCGTGGTCCAGCAATGCGGCGGTCGCGGCCCAGGGCGTGGCGGCGTGGGGTAGCAACGTGGCTGTGGCAGCCAGCAATGCGGCGGTAGCCGCCCAGGGCGTGGCGGCGTGGGGCAGTAACTCTGCTGCGTGGTCCAGCAATGCGGCGGTAGCTGCCCAGGGCGTGGCGGCGTGGGGCAGTAACTCTGCTGCGTGGTCCAGCAATGCGGCGGTAGCTGCCCAGGGCGTGGCGGCGTGGGGTAGCAACGTGGCTGTGGCAGCCAGCAATGCAGCGCAAGCAGCCCGGGGCGTGGCGGTGGCAGCCAGTAATACGGCGGTCGCGGCCAGTAATACGGCGGTCGCGGCCTGTAATACGGCGGTCGCGGCCCAGGGCGTGGCGGCCTGGTCCTCTAACGTGGCGGTCTGGGGTAGCAACCAAGGCGGCTTCTACAGGGACGCTGGGAACATGAATGCCGGGACGCTGGCCGTGGCGCGGGGGGGCACAGGGGTGGGCACGTTGGCGAGTGGCAGGCTCCTGGTGGGCAACGGCACCGGCGCGGTCCTGCAGCCCACGGACTTGCAGTGGGACGGGACGCGGCTGGGGATTGGAAGCGCGCCCGCATACAAGCTGGATGTGGCTGGGCTCGGTCGCATGCAAACGGACCTGATCACGGCGACCTCGCGGACGTTGCATGCAGATCGGCCTTTTGGTAGCACCACCACGAACCGGCGGTACGGCCTCATTGCTACCGTGGGAGGAAACAACGGCCTGGTGCGTATCTCTGGCATCTGCGGGGGACATGAGTCCGCCAACACCGACCAGGGCAAAGCCAGGCTGGACGTGGTGATTGACGGGCGGAATAACACCATACGGGGGTCGGTGAGCGCCCACAACTCCGGGTGGCCAGGGCTTGTTGTTTACAGAGCCAACACAAGTGGGGACATGAGCGTGTACCTGACGGGAGGGAACTATTTCAGATACTCTTTCCAGCTGTGGGCGGCGGACAATGCCGCCACGTTTCCGGACACTGTCTCGTGGTCAACAGATGCAGCATGGACGGCGCCGGGCGGCTCCACTCTCTGGTTGGATACCGTGACCCACTTGCCCAAGACCTGCCTGGACTGCGGCTTCTACATGGATAGCGCGGGCATTGCCGCCCCCGTCATCGGCGCTTGTACACTGTCAAACGGTTTCGTGGGCATTGGCACCGCCGCGCCGACCTCCAGGTTGCAGGTGCAAGGCGACTTGAGCGCGGCTGGCCTGATTTTTGAGAGCAACGTCCTTCTGTCAACCAGATATGCACCAAGCAACCATGTGCATGCAGCGTCGGCGGTGACTGGGCTGGCAACGGTGGCCACCACGGGCAGCTATGCAAGTCTCCTGAACGTCCCCGCCACCTTTGCTCCCACGGCGCACACCCATACCATGGCCGACCTGGGGGCAAGCATGGTGAAGCTTGGGGACATGGGCTTCACCGGCCTGGCGGGCTGGTGTCACGCCAGCGCAGCCACCACCACCACCGACTATGCCGTCCTCCAGGAGCTGGGGGCGGTCAAGACTACGTACATGAACGCCCCGCTGGGGGGCCGCCTGAAGTTCCGGGTCAACAACGTGGACCAAATTGAAGTCGCGCCAGCCTATGGCGCCACAAGGAGCTCACTGAATTGGCCAGTGACGGACCCAGGCCGGATGATCCAGTGTTGGTACGGGGTAGGCGATTCCTATGGCGTCGGGCAATTCGCTAACGGAACCATGAGAGCCTTCATGGGCAGCGCGGCTATTGCCACCTTCAACGTCAGCAAATGCACGGCAGGGTCTGACAGCTCATACGTAGACCTGCTCACGGTTGACACCAACGCCAAGGTAACGATCAAAGGTTCAACGGCGGCGGCAAGCGGCCTCTACTGGAACTATGGAGGCAGCAAAATATACGACAATGGCCACCTGCTGCTGGACACAGACGACAACATGCGGTTTGCCATCGGCGGCGCCACTGCGGGGGAGTTCACCTACCGAGGCATACGACTGATGCAAGGCAAAAGCCTATGCATGGTATGCGATGGGACCGCCGCACCCTACTGGGAGTGGGAGCTGTCTACAGGCGTTGATGGCACCGATCATTTGGGCAACATGTCTTGGACTATTTGGTGGCCGGCCGGTGATGGAGTCAGCCAAGCCGGAGAGACAGTCGCCTACCTTGACGACAACAGCCTGGACACCCGCCGCCTGAATTTCACGGGCTGTCACCGCTGTGTGGCGGAGAAGGGGCTGAAAACCGTCCAAGACGTCCTGGATGCCACCGGGCTGGTGGTGATCGCCACTGGCAGGTACTGTTCCCTCCTGGAAGAGACAGTGAAGCCCCGGCAGATCGACAACATCACCGTGGACGAGGCGCTGCCTACGATCGAGCTGTGCACGAAGCGGCGGGACAAGCGTGTGTTCGGCGTGGTGTCCGCGCCCGACAACCTCATCGATGCCGAGGTGAGCAGGGGGGAGGACGGCAAGCCCGCCCGCAAGCTGGGGGGGAAGAAGAGGCGGGTCTTCAAGCAAGGAGCCTTTGCGACGTGCGCGCCCTACGACACGGACCGCGTGGAGATCAATAGCCTGGGGGAGGGCGCGGTGTGGGTGTGTGCCCGCGGCGGCGATTTTGAGAACGGCGACCTGATCACCACCTCCGACCTGGCGGGGTATGGGGAGCGCCAGGAGGAGCCATACGTGTGCGGGTGGACGCTGGGCAAGATCACATGCGACGTGGACTGGTCCCGCCGCAATCTGGACAAGGACTTCCAGACCCGCACCGTGGATGGCGCCCTCTGTGCCCTGGTGGGGTGTGTCTACTTGCTGTAGGGCTTCTTCTCTGACCTACCTGTAAATGCCAGAGAAGAAGTCGCGCAAATGCAAGGAGAAGAAGGGCAAGCGGGTTACCGTCAAGAAGCAAGTGAAGACGCGGGTGACCGTCAACGTCAAGCAATCAAGCGGTGGCGGGGGCGTCGTGGCAGCGCCCTACTGGCACCCGCCGCCCATCAGCAACTACGTCCCCACGACGACGCCGCTCATGAGCGCCGTGACCAGCCCCCTCACGCCTGGAAACGTCGGGGAGACCAACCTAGCGAATCAGATGGCTGCCATGCAGAAGTCCATCGACTCCCTGGCGCAGGCCTTCCCGGGAAGTCCTCCACCTCCACCTCCACCTCCACCAGCGCCACCCCTTCTGGATAGAGGTTCACCACCGCCCTTCCCTGCACTCCCTACGCCAAATATACGAGACGCCCAGGCGGATGCAGGCGCGCAGACAGACCCCCCAACAGGGCAGGTTGATGCAGGGGCACAGGCTGGTCCCTCAACAATGCATATGGACACGCAGACAGATGCAGGGGCGCCACAGGAGGGCACACGAGTGCATAGCAACAAACGGGTACGCCGCAGGGATGCACCTGACGCCAACCCGCGCCCTCACAAGCGCCGCCGCATCAGCGATGAAGAGCCTGTGGACATGGTGGGGGACCTGCCACCGCCACCACCGCCGAGACCGCCAGGCCCCAAACCACCAGGCTTCGCCAGCGCGCCAGGGAGGGTGAGGGATGCCCGAAAGGCACAGGCCCATCAAAAGCGCGCCAAGAATGTACTGGATACCGTGGCCTACCGCAAGGACGTCCTGGCGGATCTGAAGGCGACGCCGTACCAAGAGCCACCGCGCCCGCGGCCTGCACCTGCCGCGCCAGTGGAGCCGCCCAAGGCGTGGAAGACCAAGCCGGCGCTCAAAATCAAGCTCAAGGGGTTCAAGGCGCCCGAGCTCCCTCCTGAAGTCAAAGCTTCCAAAAAGTCAAAGCGCATCGTGGGGAAACGAAGCAACAACAACTTTGTGATGGGCATCGTTTGACTGTCACCGCGGGCGAAAAATATGTCACCAACGATTATAGCCAGTATGAGCGGCACATACCCCTATGTGTCCACGGGCTTCCCCCGCTCTCTGGCCTACTTTGCTCAGAGGCTCTCCAACGTCTCCAGCAACACCCGCCAGCTGATCGCGCTTGGAAATGAATCTGTGACCCCCAACGACACAGTATCCTTCAACCTGCCTGAGGGGGCCATCCTGGATCTCAGGACCCTGCAGCTGAAGCTCACCGGCTGCAGCACCACCACCACCAACGCCAATGCTGCCACCAGCTTTGCTGTGTTCCCCAAGCACATCGAGACTCTCATCGACCAGATCACTGTCTCAGTGAACGGTCAAGTCATCTCACAGACTCCCAACCAATACGGCCAGATCTTCAAGCTGCTCGCTGACTACGGTTTCGGCAGGGACAAGGCACCCCTGAGGACCATCGCACAGAACCAACGGATGTCAAATTATGCCAATGAAGCAGAAGAATTGGCAAAGGCACCCCCAGCCAATCCTGGGTACATTAGCAATGGAAACTACGTCGTCAGTAACTGGCTGGGCTTCCTGGGCAGCGCCGCACCCCCGCTGTTGTTTACAGGGGCCCTTGGGCAGGTACGTGTAGACATAAGATTCGCCCCCGCATCAGTCCTGTATGCCGGCGGAGCGGCCGCACCAGCTCCCACGTACACTGTCACCAGAGCGTACATGACCGTGAGGACACTGGACCTCGATGGCCTGTACTACGACCTGCTCGCCAAGCGCATGGTAGACTCTCCGTTGGAGATCCCCTTCACTTCATACATCGCCACCACTGGGAATGTGGGGTCTGTCAACCAGACCGTGCGCCTGAACGTCTCCAGCGGTTGTGTGGACATGGCGCTGGCAACCTTCCTGAGGAGCGACTACACCACCAACACTGGCGCCGTCGCCCTTGGAAACCTGGCCCCCAACGCCAGGACCTCATGGTACTTCCAGCGCGGCGCCGCTATGACCACCGCCACATTCGCCACATGACAGTACTCGGTGAACAACACCCTAATCGCCTACCCGCAGCCCCCCATTGATATTTTCGGCGAGGTCCTTACACACACTGGGCGGCCTGGATAGTGTAGGAGGCCACGACCAGTACATGGGAGATATGGGCGCCTGGTTGAGCGACTTCTTTGTTCACCCTCTCTGCCTGAACGTCGGCCCCACAGAGAACGGAGACCGCCTGCTGAGCGGCACTGATGCACGAGGCACCCAGCTGCAGATCGCCTACACAACCACAGGCACTGCTAACAACGTCATCCCATACCTGATCGTGGTGACCAAGAGCGTGCTGAAGGTATCTCCCGGCAGAAATATCATTGTCGAGGCATAGGATATACCAGTGATGCCCGCGCAAACCCTTGCGCACCATCAGCTGCAGCACGGCCCCCCGCCGCAGCCGCCTGTGAACATGTTCACTGCCAATGGACCTACAAAGCAACGCTTCAACGACCAGGAGACTGATACCCGTGGCTGGACCAACCTCCGCAGCAAGGCGAGCTTCCAGGCCTTTGGCGCGTCGTTCACACAGCCTGACCCCACCAGGTCCCGCTACGGCAAGGTGTACCAGGTCCCCAACAACTACCTGGGCGTCGGTATCATCACGCCGCCCTTCCCAGGAGGGCGGGAGGCTGCAGTGCCCCGCTATGCTCCAGCGCCGGTCCCGGCACAGTACCACCTGCACAACTCCCTGCCTCCCAAACAATATCTCCAGATTGGGTAAATGGCGCCACGGAAAGCTGATCCTGAGCCTCCTGTAGAGTCTGAGACATCAGAGACGTCAGAGTCGTCGTCGTCAGAGGAGGAAGTAATAGTGCCAAGAAAGAAGGTCCCTCTCAATGAGGCGCGGCTGGAACAGCTGCGGCTTGCAAGGGAGAAGGCGGCGGAGGCCAGGAAGCGCATTGGCGACGTGAAGCGCGCTGAGAAGGCCCTGAAAGAGCGGGAGCTGCAAGCACGTATCGAGCGGGTGCAGGCGATGGAGAAACAGCTTCTGAAAAAGACCCCGCCCATTCCCATCAAAAAACGTAAGCACGCACCGCCCCCGCCCTCCAGTAGCAGCGAAAGCGAATCAGAGAGTAGCAGCAGTGAAGAGGAACGTCGCCCGCGCAAGTCCAAGCACTCCCGGCGGGCCCGCAGCCTGCCCCAGAGGGCCGCCGCACCCGCCGTTGATGCCCACAAGCAGCAGGTGCACGCCCTGGCATACGGCAGCCTATTCCCGGGCGCAGGAAACAATCCCTATGTGTAAATGTAATGGATCTGGAAACTACGCCGGTGAACATACACGTCCCTGAGCTGAAGATCAAGTACCCCAAGCGACGCCCCGCCCCGCCCGGGATGCCTTCCCTCTACAACCTGGGCATGATATGCGGCTCCCGCGGCAGCGGAAAGACGACTGTGATGGTGCGGATGTTGAAAGCATACGACGCGGCCAAGTCATTTGACCACCTGTGGCTCTGGGCGCCGTGCTTCCACAGCGACCCCAAGTACAAGCTCCTTGAGCGCGGCACGCACTTCAAGCTCCACCTGTATGACCGGGACTTTTCCATCGCGGAATTCAAGGGCGCACTGGAGCTGATTGAGCAGAACAACCAGGAGTATGAGGAGCACCAGGAGCACCAAAAACTGTGGAAGAAGTTTCTCAGGCACAAGGATCCGCTGAAGCTGAAGGATGAGGAAGTTCTGAAGCTGGACAAGCTCGGGTGGCAGCCCCCGGACCTCACAAAGTTCACACTGGGCAGACCGACCAACCTGATGATCTTTGACGACTGTGTGGGCAGTCGGGACCTCTACCGCGCTGATAGCAAGGGCACCGTGGCGCAGTTCACCATCAAGCACAGACACCACCACACAAGCATCTGGTTCATGTCACAAATCTTCTCAAACGCAGTTCCAAAACAGATCCGGAGCAATCTATCCTTTGTGATCCTGTTTGCTCAGAAAAACGAGAACATCCGCAAGCAAGCCAGTCTGGAGTTTTCAAGCCATGTGTCCGCTGAGGACTTTGCATCTATGTGGGCCGCTGCAACCGCTGACACTCATGGATTCTATTTTGTAGACTTTGAAAGTCCCCCAGAGATCAGGTACCGCATTGGCTTTGACCGCGCCTTCATCCGCCAGTGAAAATATCCAACCATCCTTCAGAGAGACATGCCCGCACTTTCAAAGACCCAACGCAAGGAGCTGGAGGAGGGCCTGACAGAGGCATACCCCCACCTGGAGCCGCAGCTCCTGGGCTACCTGATTGACGTTTACGAGCGTGACTCCCGCTGGCTCAACGACCGCATGCAGGCAGAGCTCCGCCAGGAAAAGGTTTCAAAAGTTTGTGAAACAAAATCTGCCCGCAAAGCAAATGAAGCGCCTGTTCCCACACCTTGATGTGGACACGGGGGATCAGAGGAAGTGGGTGGCTACCCCCGCCCGCAAGCTAACCAACTATCGCGCCATCCCCTACCGCCTGGTGCTCAGCAGCGCGTCAAAGACGTCGGGTGCCGCACACGACGCCACCTTTGTGTTCAAGCACCAGCCCTGGGGCCTGGACCCCCTCATGGACCTCGCCCGCACTAAGTTCAAGCTGCGGGTGGAGAGCTTCACCGTCGCGGGCGTCAAAAACGCCCCCGGGGATACAGACGTCGCCCTTGCAGTGCTCGTGAATGTGGATGGCCAGGGCTTCGACCAGACATTCACATACGACGCCGTTAACCGCGGCATGACCGCCTGTGTATGCACCGCCACCGGCAACCAGCAAGCGCTCACCCTGGCGCAGAATTGGGACGTCCCTGTCCGCACGCTGCCCGGGACAATGCTGCGGGTCTACCTCAGTGAAGTGGGAGCGCCCCGCACGCCCGGTGCCGCGCTGCTGGATGCTCTCACCTCCACATTCGAGTGGCACGCCGTGCTGGCTCTGACGCCTTGTGACGAAGAGCTGGGTTGAGATAACCAGCTCCGATAGTAGTAAGGACTATGTTTGAGCTCGTGAAAAGCCAGACCATCTTCCTGGACAGCCGCAAGCGGCGGGGGTCGGATGCCCCCTACTGCTACACCGTCTCCTTCACAACAGATGCCGCCAACTGCAAGGACGACGAGGTTTTCCGCCTGACCTTGAAGGGCCTCATCACGCAGGTATCCTGGGGCTACATCACAAGCGTCTCCAGCAGCTTTGTCGTGTACGAGAACGGCGTGCCGCGCACTGTGGCGATCTCCACGGGGAACTACTCCTTCAAGGGACTCGCCCAAGCAATCACCGCCGCCTACTTTGCCTTCGACGCCAGCGCCGTAGACTACAACCGCTTCAGATGCACATGGTCTAGCATCACTAACAAGCTAACCTTTGCCTCCGCCGCCGGCAAGGCCCTGGTGCTGGCATTCCCCAGCCAAGCCGCCGGAGAGACCTATGGCTTCAAGTCACCCACGCCGGGCGTCCTCACAAGCCAGGCGGTGCTCAACCCCATGGCATACAACAGCCTCTGCATCAGCGTGGCAGGGATCCGCCCACGCCTGACTTACAATCTGGCGAATATCCACTCGGAGCTCGTGGGCCGCACCAACCTGATGGCGGTCATTCCCGTGGATTCCAGTGTCCCGCCCTACTCCATCCTGCAGTGGAGCAACCCGGGAGACAGCTTCAGTCTGTACATCACAGAGCGCACGCTTGACACGCTGCAGATCCAGATCACGGACTGGAGCGGCAATCCTTTCACCGCCATGCCCGAGCATGCCCTCACGATGCAGCTGGACACCTTCCGCAGTGTTGACCTCAAGCACCAGGCGCTGCAGTCCATCGACGATAATATCCAGAGGCTCGTGAACTGAAATATCTCAGCTGCTACTATACAGAAATCCTATGCTGGGAGACTTCCTCCGCCGTGCCGGAAGCGTTGTCCGCAAGGTCGGTGACGTCGGCGGGAGCATCATCCGCCGCTTCGGAGAGCCACTGGCCGCTTCAGCAAAGCCTCTTGCCCACTCCATCCAGAGTCTCATCGGGAGCAATCCCATTGCCAACGCCGCTATGGGCGCGGTGAACAAGGGCCTCGACTACGTCTCCAGCGGCAGGGCCGCCGCAATGGCTGATCGTGTCTCCCACTATGGCAAAAAGATGGCGGGCTCGGGCGGGGGCTGAGTCATTGTATCACCTCGCCGCGGCCCGCATCCAAAAACTGGTAGGCGCCCCAATCCTGCCAGGGTATGCCCGCGCGCGCACAGGCTCCCCACCGCGTCGCTACCACCGCGCCTCTGCACTCCCGCGCCCTGACCCCCGCACTGATGCCCTCGCGCTGCTACCCCCGCGCCTCTACACCCGCGCCTCTGCGGTCCCGCGCTGCTACCCCCGCACTTGCTCAAGCACGCACAAGCCCTTCAATACAACAGCAGAACGCTACGTCCATGCCTGGGATGCTCACGCACGTCATCGGGTTCGGCTCACGCCGACGCGTCGGCATGTTAGGGTATACCCGCATATTCACAAGCACGTCCCGGGGTTCGGGCTCACGCCCTGAACCCTAAAACCCTAAAACCTACACCCCCGATGCTTGGGTGTGCTTGTGCGTGGGTGCAGACCCCCACTATATACACGACGAGCACCCAGCCTTTGTGCCCTTGTATCCATAGGGTGTGCTCTCGATCCCGTGCTCCCCCAGCAGATAGCGCTTGGTGTTCATCCTGTCCAGCGCCTTCCTCTCCTGCACCCGGGTGCTGATCTGGTGGCCTTTCGACACCAGCCTGGTGCTCGTCACGTAGAGGGGCGCCGCCTCGCCGTACAGCACCTTGCGCAAGTCCTCCAGCTGCACCTGCCGCAGGTCCTTGCTCATGTTCTCAGGCCGGCGGTCAGGGTGGTCGTCGGCCTCATCCACCTCCTTTGGCGTCCGGGTCAGCGCTTTGTCGGTTCCCTTGGCGTGCGTGGTGGGGGTGAGCCACTCCCGCCCCGCCCGAGATCCCTTGGTGTAGGTGTCCTGCTCGGTGTAGGAATACACCTTGGGACGCAGCGCGACGACCTCCACCATCTCCCTCCCCTCGCTCTCGTTCTTGAACTTCCCCGGCACCATGGCATTCCTCGGGTCGTACAGCGGGTGGTCCTTCGCGTACTTGCTGCAGTCCAGCCACTCCGTGGCCACGCTGGGCAGGCGGTCGTACTCAGGGTCCGCGGGGGTGGCCAGCCTCACTCTCCCGTTCGCCTCGGTCAGCAGGCGCGCCTCCTTGAAGTCCTGGCTCACGTCCTCCGTGGTGATCTCCATGATCAGGCTGTCGGTGTCCGTGTACAGCAGCCGTAGCTGCTCCGGGCCGTACATCGGCATCAGCACCTTGTACCAGAAGCGGACCATGAGCATCTTGGAGAGCTCCAGGACGCTCACACCGATCGGGATGGGCTTGTCAAACTGGACCTGGTCCTTCAGCAGGTTGACCCCCAGCAGGCTGCCATCTGCGTTGATCGGCATCTCGTTGATGAAGGCTGGCTGCTTCACCAGATCCAGGTACCTGCTCGTCTCGCGCTCGGCAAACCGCATGTTCGATCGCCCCCGGACGTCCTCCACCATTTTCCCGTATAGACTGTTGGCCATGAGCTTGAAAAATGCGATGAGGCGGTCACTTCTCTCCTTCCCCTTGGCGGCCTCTGCAGTCCGCATCGCCGTGCACTTGTTGATGAAGTCCCGCAGCACCGGCGCCTGGTCGAAGGTCTGCACCTCGTGCACAGCGGTCACCACCACCCCGATGCTCTCCACCTCCTTGAGGAAGCGGTAGTGGCACGAGTACTTCTCCACTTTCTCCAGCGTCCCGAGCAGCGTGGGGTTGGCGGGCATGTTCGGGTCTCCCCAGATCTGTTGCTGAAGGCGGGCCGAACATGTCCCAAGTCGGCGTCATGTTTCCCACCGCCACCGGCGGGAAGTAGCGGTACAGGTCGTGCAGCTCAGTCGGGAACTCCAGGTCCACCGTCAGGTACGCCCCCGGCGGCCCCTCGTCCGATAGGCTCCGCCAGTCAAAGTCCGCGCTCTCCATGCGGTAGCCGCCCATGGGCAGCAGCTGTTGCATCGCCCAGCCGTACAGGTTGTTCGCGTCGAAGTACCGGATGAACGTGGAGGGTTTGCTGGGATCGAAGCGCCCGTGCCGGAGGTACTTGTTGTTGGCGATCGCGTGCCTGACGTTGGCGTCAGTGCGCCCACCGCGCTTGCCCCGCTCCCACTGGTCCAGGTGCTCCATGCGGCTCAGCAGCTCAATGCCCTGCCCTGGGTGCTCATGGTGCATGGTGTTCAGGCAGGCGTCAAAGGCCAGCCCTGGCACCCCGTAGAACCACAGCGGCTCCAGCTTGAAGTGCTTCAGGCTGTCCTCCCGCAAGCCCTGCATGGCGTCGGCCACGATGGACACGTCCAGCGCGATGTACAGGTCGTGGAAGTCTTGCATGGTCTTGCAGTTGAAGAGCCTCCACACCCGCTGGCCGTGCTTGTAGTCGGCCTCAGTGATATTCTCAAACACCTCCTTCGGCGGCAGTTCGGTGGCGGCGAACTTGGAGCGGTCGGTGAACCAGCTGTAGGGCCAGATGCCCTTGCGCTTCACGCATGAGAGCGCCTCCTCCACCACGTCCGGGTCCGTGACACCGCGCTCCTTCAGCATGGCCCGGACGGACTTCATGGTGAGTGGCAGGTTCTTCTCCGCGTCCTTCCCCAGCTCCTTGCCCAATGCAGAGACGCCCGCCCCCAAAAAGGCCAGGCTGTCCTTGAACTCCACCTTCTTCAATCTGAAAGAGAGCATCTTCTGGCTGTTCAGGGAGATGCCACTGAAGTCTTTGCCTGACTCCGGGGGTGCGTGGAAGAGCAGGTGGTGGCCATCGTAGCCCGTGAGGTTGTGGAAGAAGCACGGCGTCTTGGCGCGCTTGGTGGTGTACTGGATGTTGCAGCGGCTGTGGGCGGCGCCTCGGTAGTTGGCCCCAAACACCGGCTTCATGTTGAGCTCCTCGTACAGCGCCATGATCTCCTGCGGGATGTCGGAGCCGGGCGCCCATATCATGTGGTCGTGGTCTCGGACGCGCAGGAAGGAGGCCCTCTCCATGGCCACCCGCGCAGCAGCCTCTCCCTCCGGGTCATCGGCGTAGCGGGCCTTCACCCACTCATCGACGCCCAGGCTCTTCTTCTTCTTCAGGGGCGCCTCCTTCGCGGTCTCCTGGGTCTCCTCCTCCTCATCGTCGTCCTCGTCCTCCTCCGCATCCGCCCAAGCCTCCTTCCGGCTCGCCCAGTACGCCTTCACCACAGCATCCTCCGTGCGGGTCAGCCTCTCAAAGCCGTGGTGTTCCACGCCGCTGCAGATGTGGCACCTTCCCGCGCAGTAGTGAGCCTCCTCTGCTTCACGGCTCCCAAACGACACTTCCCGGTTGTGCTTGTTGAACAGGCGCTCCATACGGATCCTCTTCTCATTGTCCTCCTGGATGCTCCTGTGGAAGTGAGCCATCACCGCCTCATCTCCATCACCGTCCGCGTAGTCCCACGTCGCTCCTGTCTCCACATCGCAAGCTTGCGGGTCCGCGGGGTTGGGCACCCGCTGCAGTCGCACAAGCTTGTAGCTCGCCGGCTCGTGCTTGTCGCGGGTGTAGCTGATATGCACCTCTTTCGCATCGCCATTGCTGATCTCACGCGGTGCCGGCTGGAGGTAGGACTCGGTGTCGGCCGCGTACCACCAGTCGTGCTGTAGGCTGTGGTTGTAGGACTGACCCTTCTTGAAGGGACGCTTGCCCATCCGCAGCTCCGTGTCTTCCCCCTGTGGCAGCACCTCCACCCCGAACTCCTGGTTGTCGATGTGGCGCTGCATGTGATTGTCCAAGCAGGTCCGGTTATCAAAGACCCGATGGCAGAAGTTGCAGAGATGACTGGAGTGGTGGGAGGTTTCGTTCTTCATCAGACGGCCCAAGCAACCACGCTTCACGAAGATGTAGTGATTGTTGTCGTCGTCGGGGTCGATGTTGCGGTCGCCCAACAAGATCACGGTAATCTCCGTTGCACCCTCCTCCAGCCGACGTCTATCCATGCTGCATCGAAGGATGCGCAGCTCGCCATCGCGTCCAGAGGGTGTCAATACGTCCACGAACAAGCCCGGGTTGAGCTTCTCTATCCGCTCCCAGTCATCCAGGCTCCAGGGCCCGGGGATCCCCGCGGTGTTCCAGGGATGGGTGAAGCGCCCCGCAGCTATGAGCTCCTTGTACGTCCGGTAGTCCTGCACACTCTTCCCTTTGTATTCTGTGTTGTTCGGCTTCCTGATGGCTCCGCTTGCGACGTCCGCGTAGTACTTGTGCATCAGCAGGCACGCATCTCCGCAGTCCACGCCTGTGTTGGTGGGGTTGACACACGCCTTCTTTTTGTGGATCCATGTGGGCGTCGGGATGTGCCGCCCCGCTTTCATCGGGGTGTACTTCCGCGTGTTCACCCACACGTCAGTGATGGCCACGAGGCGTGTGTCCGACGGCCCCACCTCGTTGTTCTCCAGAGCACCGATGCCCACCGACGCCGACTTGGTGAAGGCCTCCTTGAAAGCAGCCAGCGTGGACTCATGCACTACCTCCAGCGCCTTGTGTGTCTCGGTCTTAGCGTTCGGGAAGACGAAGTGGTGGAGCCCTTTCACGCTGTTGAAGAGCGTCGCCTTGATCGCCACGTCCATCTTCACGCTGTGCTCCTTCAGGACTGGCTCCACGACTTTCCATATCTTCGGCAGGGCGGCCTCGATGCAGCTCCTCGCGTCCGTCATGTCTTGCCAGTCTCCATCGCGCACATAGCCCTTCTCCTTGTCGAGGGTGACCACTCCCTGCTTGATGATGTCCCAGGAGTCAGGAAAGGAGACCTTGAAGCGCCGCAAGTACTGCTTGTCTCGCATCACCAGGCTCCCCAGGGGCGTTGTCGTCGTGGGTCCATCGGCGCGGGGGGCGGGCTTAACAGCGGCGGTGGGGGCAGCGGGCTTGCGGGTGGCAGGGTTGGCGCGCCGCCTGAGCGGGCTTGTCTTCCGCGTAGGCGGGGGCTGGGGTACTGGTTGGGCGGCCTTGGCATCTCGCAGCTGTTTCCTGAAGGTCTTCACATCCATCGCTGCCTGTACCTTCGGGGTCGGTATTCTTCTCTTCAGTCTGAACGCACTCTTTTATACGCGCCGCCTTACCTCGATGGGCCTCGTAATGCCTCACGCGCCGCACCCGCTCTGCGGCACGACGGGTATGGCGCTCCTCCTCGGTCTCGGTGGCTACGATCCTCGCGCGGCGCTCGCGGAAGTGCAGAAGCCGCGCCGCGTGATACTCACGGTCAAGCTTGCGCACCGCGTGCCAATACGACAGCTCCCGCGCCCGTCTGTGTTGCACCGACTCCATTACACGCACTACGATATCATTCCTTTTTACCAACACACGCAAAACGCACAAGAGCATTATACTCATCGGGGAACTCTGTGGAAAGACAGAACAAGATGCTCGCCTCATGATCTCCCTCTCCCGTCAACAAATCCATCACCATATCTTCCCTGCGACACTGAGGCGGGAGCTTCATCAGCCGCGCCAAAAAGGCAGCCCGTTGCATGATGAGACCTTCCTCGGCGTCATGCTCGGCTTCCGCTTCAGCCTCGACTTCGGCGTCTTGCGCGATGTCGGCTCCAGTAATGTCCACGCCGGCGTCCTTCAGGGACTGCGCGTTACCATCAATGGTCGCTTGCACGGTACCTTCGCCCCACTCTCTTTCAACCTGAGCGAAGGCATCGACTGTTCTGACGCCGACTCCACGCACGGTGATATGCTTCTCCATGTCCATGTTTTCTATTGAGTGCCGTCAAAAGAATATTTATGGTGACGACGCGAAGCAATCAGCCCCCTCGTGGGTATGCCCGCGCGCGCACAGGCTCCCCACCGCGTCGCTACCACCGCGCCTCTGCACTCCCGCGCCCTGACCCCCGCACTGATGCCCCCGCGCCTCTACACCCGCGCCTCTGCCCCCGCACTGCCACCCCCGCACTGCCAGCCCCGCGCCTCTACACCCGCACTGCCACCCCCGCGCCTCTACACCCGCACTGCCACCCCCGCGCTGCTACCCCCGCGCCTCTGCAGTCCCGCGCCTCTACACCCGCACTGATGCCCCCGCGCCTCTACACCCGCGCCTCTACACCCGCACTGCCACCCCCGCACTGCCAGCCCCGCGCCTCTACACCCGCACTGCCAGCCCCTCGCCTCTACACCCGCACTGCCACCCCCGCGCTGCTACCCCCGCGCCTCTGCAGTCCCGCGCCTCTACACCCGCACTGATGCCCCCGCGCCTCTACACCCGCGCCTCTACACCCGCACTGCCACCCCCGCACTGCCACCCCCGCACTGCCACCCCCGCACATGCTCAAGCACGCACAAGCCCGCCAATACAACAGCAGAACGCTACGTCCATGCATGGGTATGCTCACGCACCTCATCGGGTTCGGCTCACGCCGACGCGTCGGTATGTCGGCTCAAGCACGTCATCGGTTCGGCTAACGCCGACGCGTCGGCATGTCAGGGTATACCCGCATATTCACAAGCATGTCCCGGGGTTCGGGCTCACGCCCTGAACCCTACACCCCCGATGCTTGGGTATGCTTGTGCGTGGGTGGGGTTTCCCCCTATATACACGACGTGCACCACACACAAAAGAACAAGGAGGCCATGCTTGCAAGTAACGACCCTCTCCCTGTTTTAATACCACTACTATTTCAATTCAAATCTTGAATACGGGGCCCCTGCAGTTGGCCTAAATACACCCAATCCCATGCAAGTATGCAAATGCAGGGAGCGAAGCAGCCTTCCTCCCGGGAAGATGAGGTAGACTTCAGTCGACTGGCAGGGAATGCACCCTTTCAGTTGAGGGCTCCCCTGCAACCCAGGGGTGCCCAAGTGTGTCCAACCCCGGGTTCAAGGAGTGGGCACAGCGAGTGACAATCACAATGAATATGGATTCGTGAAGCCCGTCTTATCTCACTCCTTATGACCAGACCCATGGCAAGATACGTGCACGACTAAGCCTGCTTCCAGGCTGAAGACATTGGCACCGCGCGCACTCGCGCAGTGGACACCATGCCCCTTGGAAACGCGTCTATCATGTTCTTGGTCCAGCCAGAGATTGCTTGCTGAACGCTTAGAGAATGCTTGATCAGCTGGGTCCGCCGCTGCTTTCTGTCATCCTCTTTGTCCAGTTTGAGTGGGTTAATAGCGTAAGTCCAGGTCGCCCTCCTGAAGAGCATTGGCCAAGTTGGGACGCATTCAGCCTCATTGAGACGCAAGGTAGGGCTGCAAGCTCGTGAGAAGGAATACGTGAAGGTATTCGACGCCCGCTCCCCGTTGTATCGCAATGCATCCCATGCACATAGGCTAGTATGGAGCAGCCGCGAGTAACATTCAGTGCTTCCCTTTGAAGTGGCCAAACCCCTGGCGCTGTTTACTCTCTGCGTATCGTAGGTACTGCTTGTTCAACATCGTCAGTCAGCGCCGCTCATCAGTCATCGTCGTGAAGATTCCTGGGTCTTGCTCGTAACCTCTACGCTCATGCTGTGTGTCCGGAGAGACACACCATGAGAATTCGGCTCTTGCGCGGCGAGAGGCTATGTCGTAGGTTGGCCGGCTTGTGCTCCCGTCTCTGCACGCTGGAGGTCATCAACAACAGACAGAAGCAGCATTGAGCTCAGCCAATGCGGAGCTGTTCTCTTGCAGGAATTCAGGTAAGAGCAGCATTAGCAGCAGCTATTCCGCATAGAGTCCGTCATGCTGTGTCAGGCTTGTCTTCGTCTCTCTGGCAATGGGTCATTAGTATAGTTTATCAATGCACTTTTATACTGTAGGTGGCAACTAGCACACGGCATGTCCGACTGCAGTCGATTTCAGTTGCAGAGGTTTGCAAATGTGTTCTGGCTTGGTAAGTCGTTGGCATGGTGTCCTTATCTTCCAACACAGTTTGGCATGATCTCTGCGGCGAATTGCATGAGCTTAATCCCGAATCCGCCCAGTACATTTAGAGCGACCAGCATCTAGCAGTTCTCTTCCATCGGCGGCTGAACCTTTGGCACCGTTTGCTCCCTGTTTATCATCACAGGTGCTCCTTGCCCGACATCCTCGGTCAACGCTGCTCATCAGTCAACGTCGTGCAGATTCCTGGGTCTTGCTCGTACCCTCTACGCTCATGCTGTGTGTCATGAGAGGCATGCCATGAGAAATTCGGCTCTCGCGCGGCGAGAGGTCATGTCGTAGGCTGGCCGGCCTGGCTCCCGTCTCTGCACGCTGGAGATCATCATCAAATGGAGCTGATGTGGAGCTGGTCTCCTGCAGGAATTCAGGTAAGAGCACCACCAGCAGCAGCAGCTACTTGTTTCTGTCCTGCATCGCTTGCACCAATGTAGCAAATGTGGAGGCAGACACTTCTGTGGTGCCTGCTTTTTGCATGTATAGGCAACGCTTTAGCTTCCAAAAGACTGGGGCATTTGGCAGGGATGCGTTCAAGAAGCCTCTGTTGTTCATGCGCTGTTCATGAGCAGTTTATCTCGTTTGCGGATGCACTACCATGTGTGATGTGGCCTCTGTGATTGAGGATTTATGTATACATACTTCTATGAGGCATGATAATGCTGTAGACTTAGCTGTTAACTCTGCAGAAATGTAGCCGCTGACGAGCATGTTTTTACAAATTGCAGTCAATCACAGGGATGAATCTAACACTCCCTTTGTCTGCCATCTACAGGCACCCAGTCAACCCTTCAGTCAACGGCGCTCATCAGTCAACGTCGTGCAGATTCCTGGGCCTTGCTCGTACCCTCTACGATCATGCTGTGTGTCCCGAGAGGCATGCCATGAGAATTCGGCTCTTGCGCGGCAAGGGGCTATGTCGTAGGTTGGCCGGCTTGTGCTCCCGTCTCTGCACGCTGGAGGTCATCAACAACAGACAGAAGCAGCATTGAGCTCAGCCAATGCGGACATTAGATGTGATATGTGGGACCACGATCCTCTTTCAAAAAAAAAGTATGGCACCCACTGGCGGATCCGACTTTCGATAGGTCGTATCCGACTTCCGAGTGAGACATGCGCTCAATACGACTTTGGCTGGAGCTCAAATTAGGTCCCCGGAGCTTTTCCTGTAAGTCGTACACGATTCAAGGATTCTAAATATGCCATTGCGAGCTTGAACGGGTACCTGCCTGCAAAGCGGCATTACGACCAGATGTACAGTTGGTTGCAAAAGTTTTGGCCGGAACATAAGGCTGGGGTTTAAGCAGCAGCAGCAAGACCTGATTTACAACCATTTATGTTTAAGAAAGTAAACAGGCAGAGCATCAATGTGCTGCAGTTGGTATGCCCAAGTGGTACCACAAGTAGCCTCGCACGCGAGACGTCCCGAGTTCGAGCCCCGGGCGTGCCCTATAAATATACTACATAAAAGCCAGCCAGCCAGCCTTAGCCTTAGCCGCAGACGCAGACCAGCAAGCCTCCCCCCTGTTCCTACAGCCCTCCTGCTTTTTTTAACCTGGCTCTCCCCTTCCACCTCTGCCCCTCCTGTGGTTGCCAGCCCCACACCCCATCTGCTCCCCTCCCACAGCCCTCTCAGCTCAGCCTTGCACTTGCCCCAACTTCTCGCATGCCCTGCCTACCCCCACCTGCCCTGCCATTGAACTGGTATAGCCCCTGCGCCTGCTTCACACCTGGTCTATATGCTACTGCCCCTAAACAGTAAAGAAAGGGCACCTGTGCCTGCTGGCAGTTCTCAGCATTTACCCCCTTAAAAAGCAGCAAAAATGCCTCCGCTGTCTCCCTTGCAAGACCCCTGCTTTTCTCAGCAGCCAAGCAACACAGAGCAACAGAGATGCTGACCGCACCCATTGGTGACAACCTGGACCTCATACAGAAGCTGCCTGTGCAAGAGAGCAATGAACGGCCATGCCATTTCACAGAAGCAGACCATTTCCTAACAAAATCTGAGTTTTGGGCCAAAACTTTTGCAACCAACTGTGTCCAATGTTTGCACCTCCTGTTTCCTCAAGTGCAAGCAGAGATAACAGCTGTGTCTAGCCTGTTGCAAAGAACTTGTTGATGCAATTATTGCCTGCTGTGCTAAATTGGTGGCAACCGCAACCGCATTGAGAAAGTGCTTGAGCTGACTTTTCAGATTTTGGTCAAAAGTGGGTACGCCCCTGTGGTCACCTGAGTTAGGGTGCATGGAATGGAACTTCTCCCATTTATCAGCAAGCTTTCCTTGGCTTTACAGTACCATGTCACTAGCTGCAGTCATGCATGCTCTGCACAGCAGGCCCCACATTAGCTATCCCTGCAATGCTGAGCATTGCTACAGGCAGCAAAAAGTGTGGTTTTCAACATGGATGCTTCCCCTGCTGGAGGGGCCCTGCTTCTGGCAATCTTACCATAAGCTTCAAGGTCACTGCCAAGGATTCAGTATTAACAGAAGCTGGTGTGCTTTGCATGCCAGTTTGATGGTAGGAAGCTTCCTTCTACATGCTGCAATCAGCGGCGGGCGAGACGGGCCTATGCTGCAAGGCTGTCACCCACGCTGTCACCACCACTTTGGAGGACTGTTTTCTTTGTCACCTGTCACTGCTTGAAACAAGGTCTAGCATACCACAGAGTTGTTCACTGGGCCAGGCTTGTTGTAAAACAAGACATGTTACGCATATCCCTTCGGTGCAGCACCACCTTCTAGACCCGACGTGCCCTTGCTACTGCTGTTTTAACACTTTCCACCAGATCTTGCCATGATAGTGCTAGCAGATCTCTCAACAACCTCCTCAAAGCATATGTTTTTATTCAGCACCGCTCCCCCTTTCTACAATACCACATCGGCTATGCCAATCATGCTCCACCTGCAGAGAACAGCAGCTCGCTACATGTGCTGGGGGTATACCCTGCTTTGGGGGCACCAGATATGCCCTTTGGGTATTCCGCATGGCACAGGCAGCTTCAGAGACAGCCCCTGCTCCAGCTGTAATGTCCTATGGCATGTGCTACCAGGGGAAGTGTGCAAGTCAAGGTATCTCAGTTGTTGGTATTTGCTTAGTGTACTGCTGCAGCTGGTGAGGGTAGGGGTAGGAAGGGCCCCCGTCATGGGTTGCCAGCACATGCAACAATTTATTCACCCTGGCTGTGACTGTTGCATAGGTCCAGCCCATGGTACCTTAAACCAGCCCTGCCCCAAGCCAAAGCCCTTGCCTCTGCCAAACAGCAGCAGCAGAACCAATGTCCACAGTGTCCAATGTTTGCACCTCCTGTTTCCTCAAGTGCAAGCAGAGATAACAGCTGTGTCTAGCCTGTTGCAAAGAACTTGTTGATGCAATTATTGCCTGCTGTGCTAAATTGGTGGCAACCGCAACCGCATTGAGAAAGTGCTTGAGCTGACTTTTCAGATTTTGGTCAAAAGTGGGTACGCCCCTGTGGTCACCTGAGTTAGGGTGCATGGAATGGAACTTCTCCCATTTATCAGCAAGCTTTCCTTGGCTTTACAGTACCATGTCACTAGCTGCAGTCATGCATGCTCTGCACAGCAGGCCCCACATTAGCTATCCCTGCAATGCTGAGCATTGCTACAGGCAGCAAAAAGTGTGGTTTTCAACATGGATGCTTCCCCTGCTGGAGGGGCCCTGCTTCTGGCAATCTTACCATAAGCTTCAAGGTCACTGCCAAGGATTCAGTATTAACAGAAGCTGGTGTGCTTTGCATGCCAGTTTGATGGTAGGAAGCTTCCTTCTACATGCTGCAATCAGCGGCGGGCGAGACGGGCCTATGCTGCAAGGCTGTCACCCACGCTGTCACCACCACTTTGGAGGACTGTTTTCTTTGTCACCTGTCACTGCTTGAAACAAGGTCTAGCATACCACAGAGTTGTTCACTGGGCCAGGCTTGTTGTAAAACAAGACATGTTACGCATATCCCTTCGGTGCAGCACCACCTTCTAGACCCGACGTGCCCTTGCTACTGCTGTTTTAACACTTTCCACCAGATCTTGCCATGATAGTGCTAGCAGATCTCTCAACAACCTCCTCAAAGCATATGTTTTTATTCAGCACCGCTCCCCCTTTCTACAATACCACATCGGCTATGCCAATCATGCTCCACCTGCAGAGAACAGCAGCTCGCTACATGTGCTGGGGGTATACCCTGCTTTGGGGGCACCAGATATGCCCTTTGGGTATTCCGCATGGCACAGGCAGCTTCAGAGACAGCCCCTGCTCCAGCTGTAATGTCCTATGGCATGTGCTACCAGGGGAAGTGTGCAAGTCAAGGTATCTCAGTTGTTGGTATTTGCTTAGTGTACTGCTGCAGCTGGTGAGGGTAGGGGTAGGAAGGGCCCCCGTCATGGGTTGCCAGCACATGCAACAATTTATTCACCCTGGCTGTGACTGTTGCATAGGTCCAGCCCATGGTACCTTAAACCAGCCCTGCCCCAAGCCAAAGCCCTTGCCTCTGCCAAACAGCAGCAGCAGAACCAATGTCCACAGTGTCCAATGTTTGCACCTCCTGTTTCCTCAAGTGCAAGCAGAGATAACAGCTGTGTCTAGCCTGTTGCAAAGAACTTGTTGATGCAATTATTGCCTGCTGTGCTAAATTGGTGGCAACCGCAACCGCATTGAGAAAGTGCTTGAGCTGACTTTTCAGATTTTGGTCAAAAGTGGGTACGCCCCTGTGGTCACCTGAGTTAGGGTGCATGGAATGGAACTTCTCCCATTTATCAGCAAGCTTTCCTTGGCTTTACAGTACCATGTCACTAGCTGCAGTCATGCATGCTCTGCACAGCAGGCCCCACATTAGCTATCCCTGCAATGCTGAGCATTGCTACAGGCAGCAAAAAGTGTGGTTTTCAACATGGATGCTTCCCCTGCTGGAGGGGCCCTGCTTCTGGCAATCTTACCATAAGCTTCAAGGTCACTGCCAAGGATTCAGTATTAACAGAAGCTGGTGTGCTTTGCATGCCAGTTTGATGGTAGGAAGCTTCCTTCTACATGCTGCAATCAGCGGCGGGCGAGACGGGCCTATGCTGCAAGGCTGTCACCCACGCTGTCACCACCACTTTGGAGGACTGTTTTCTTTGTCACCTGTCACTGCTTGAAACAAGGTCTAGCATACCACAGAGTTGTTCACTGGGCCAGGCTTGTTGTAAAACAAGACATGTTACGCATATCCCTTCGGTGCAGCACCACCTTCTAGACCCGACGTGCCCTTGCTACTGCTGTTTTAACACTTTCCACCAGATCTTGCCATGATAGTGCTAGCAGATCTCTCAACAACCTCCTCAAAGCATATGTTTTTATTCAGCACCGCTCCCCCTTTCTACAATACCACATCGGCTATGCCAATCATGCTCCACCTGCAGAGAACAGCAGCTCGCTACATGTGCTGGGGGTATACCCTGCTTTGGGGGCACCAGATATGCCCTTTGGGTATTCCGCATGGCACAGGCAGCTTCAGAGACAGCCCCTGCTCCAGCTGTAATGTCCTATGGCATGTGCTACCAGGGGAAGTGTGCAAGTCAAGGTATCTCAGTTGTTGGTATTTGCTTAGTGTACTGCTGCAGCTGGTGAGGGTAGGGGTAGGAAGGGCCCCCGTCATGGGTTGCCAGCACATGCAACAATTTATTCACCCTGGCTGTGACTGTTGCATAGGTCCAGCCCATGGTACCTTAAACCAGCCCTGCCCCAAGCCAAAGCCCTTGCCTCTGCCAAACAGCAGCAGCAGAACCAATGTCCACAGTGTCCAATGTTTGCACCTCCTGTTTCCTCAAGTGCAAGCAGAGATAACAGCTGTGTCTAGCCTGTTGCAAAGAACTTGTTGATGCAATTATTGCCTGCTGTGCTAAATTGGTGGCAACCGCAACCGCATTGAGAAAGTGCTTGAGCTGACTTTTCAGATTTTGGTCAAAAGTGGGTACGCCCCTGTGGTCACCTGAGTTAGGGTGCATGGAATGGAACTTCTCCCATTTATCAGCAAGCTTTCCTTGGCTTTACAGTACCATGTCACTAGCTGCAGTCATGCATGCTCTGCACAGCAGGCCCCACATTAGCTATCCCTGCAATGCTGAGCATTGCTACAGGCAGCAAAAAGTGTGGTTTTCAACATGGATGCTTCCCCTGCTGGAGGGGCCCTGCTTCTGGCAATCTTACCATAAGCTTCAAGGTCACTGCCAAGGATTCAGTATTAACAGAAGCTGGTGTGCTTTGCATGCCAGTTTGATGGTAGGAAGCTTCCTTCTACATGCTGCAATCAGCGGCGGGCGAGACGGGCCTATGCTGCAAGGCTGTCACCCACGCTGTCACCACCACTTTGGAGGACTGTTTTCTTTGTCACCTGTCACTGCTTGAAACAAGGTCTAGCATACCACAGAGTTGTTCACTGGGCCAGGCTTGTTGTAAAACAAGACATGTTACGCATATCCCTTCGGTGCAGCACCACCTTCTAGACCCGACGTGCCCTTGCTACTGCTGTTTTAACACTTTCCACCAGATCTTGCCATGATAGTGCTAGCAGATCTCTCAACAACCTCCTCAAAGCATATGTTTTTATTCAGCACCGCTCCCCCTTTCTACAATACCACATCGGCTATGCCAATCATGCTCCACCTGCAGAGAACAGCAGCTCGCTACATGTGCTGGGGGTATACCCTGCTTTGGGGGCACCAGATATGCCCTTTGGGTATTCCGCATGGCACAGGCAGCTTCAGAGACAGCCCCTGCTCCAGCTGTAATGTCCTATGGCATGTGCTACCAGGGGAAGTGTGCAAGTCAAGGTATCTCAGTTGTTGGTATTTGCTTAGTGTACTGCTGCAGCTGGTGAGGGTAGGGGTAGGAAGGGCCCCCGTCATGGGTTGCCAGCACATGCAACAATTTATTCACCCTGGCTGTGACTGTTGCATAGGTCCAGCCCATGGTACCTTAAACCAGCCCTGCCCCAAGCCAAAGCCCTTGCCTCTGCCAAACAGCAGCAGCAGAACCAATGTCCACAGTGTCCAATGTTTGCACCTCCTGTTTCCTCAAGTGCAAGCAGAGATAACAGCTGTGTCTAGCCTGTTGCAAAGAACTTGTTGATGCAATTATTGCCTGCTGTGCTAAATTGGTGGCAACCGCAACCGCATTGAGAAAGTGCTTGAGCTGACTTTTCAGATTTTGGTCAAAAGTGGGTACGCCCCTGTGGTCACCTGAGTTAGGGTGCATGGAATGGAACTTCTCCCATTTATCAGCAAGCTTTCCTTGGCTTTACAGTACCATGTCACTAGCTGCAGTCATGCATGCTCTGCACAGCAGGCCCCACATTAGCTATCCCTGCAATGCTGAGCATTGCTACATGTTGTACTCGCCATCATAGAGATGGACCAGGCATTACAGCACTAAAATAGCACGGTAACGTCCCTCTCCTCAGAGTGAAGAAAGATCCACTGGCCCTAGAATGGGTAGTTCCAGCAGAATCATCCCAGATATACGAGGCCTGGCGTCACAAGGCTACAGGCAGCAAAAAGTGTGGTTTTCAACATGGATGCTTCCCCTGCTGGAGGGGCCCTGCTTCTGGCAATCTTACCATAAGCTTCAAGGTCACTGCCAAGGATTCAGTATTAACAGAAGCTGGTGTGCTTTGCATGCCAGTTTGATGGTAGGAAGCTTCCTTCTACATGCTGCAATCAGCGGCGGGCGAGACGGGCCTATGCTGCAAGGCTGTCACCCACGCTGTCACCACCACTTTGGAGGACTGTTTTCTTTGTCACCTGTCACTGCTTGAAACAAGGTCTAGCATACCACAGAGTTGTTCACTGGGCCAGGCTTGTTGTAAAACAAGACATGTTACGCATATCCCTTCGGTGCAGCACCACCTTCTAGACCCGACGTGCCCTTGCTACTGCTGTTTTAACACTTTCCACCAGATCTTGCCATGATAGTGCTAGCAGATCTCTCAACAACCTCCTCAAAGCATATGTTTTTATTCAGCACCGCTCCCCCTTTCTACAATACCACATCGGCTATGCCAATCATGCTCCACCTGCAGAGAACAGCAGCTCGCTACATGTGCTGGGGGTATACCCTGCTTTGGGGGCACCAGATATGCCCTTTGGGTATTCCGCATGGCACAGGCAGCTTCAGAGACAGCCCCTGCTCCAGCTGTAATGTCCTATGGCATGTGCTACCAGGGGAAGTGTGCAAGTCAAGGTATCTCAGTTGTTGGTATTTGCTTAGTGTACTGCTGCAGCTGGTGAGGGTAGGGGTAGGAAGGGCCCCCGTCATGGGTTGCCAGCACATGCAACAATTTATTCACCCTGGCTGTGACTGTTGCATAGGTCCAGCCCATGGTACCTTAAACCAGCCCTGCCCCAAGCCAAAGCCCTTGCCTCTGCCAAACAGCAGCAGCAGAACCAATGTCCACAGTGTCCAATGTTTGCACCTCCTGTTTCCTCAAGTGCAAGCAGAGATAACAGCTGTGTCTAGCCTGTTGCAAAGAACTTGTTGATGCAATTATTGCCTGCTGTGCTAAATTGGTGGCAACCGCAACCGCATTGAGAAAGTGCTTGAGCTGACTTTTCAGATTTTGGTCAAAAGTGGGTACGCCCCTGTGGTCACCTGAGTTAGGGTGCATGGAATGGAACTTCTCCCATTTATCAGCAAGCTTTCCTTGGCTTTACAGTACCATGTCACTAGCTGCAGTCATGCATGCTCTGCACAGCAGGCCCCACATTAGCTATCCCTGCAATGCTGAGCATTGCTACAGGCAGCAAAAAGTGTGGTTTTCAACATGGATGCTTCCCCTGCTGGAGGGGCCCTGCTTCTGGCAATCTTACCATAAGCTTCAAGGTCACTGCCAAGGATTCAGTATTAACAGAAGCTGGTGTGCTTTGCATGCCAGTTTGATGGTAGGAAGCTTCCTTCTACATGCTGCAATCAGCGGCGGGCGAGACGGGCCTATGCTGCAAGGCTGTCACCCACGCTGTCACCACCACTTTGGAGGACTGTTTTCTTTGTCACCTGTCACTGCTTGAAACAAGGTCTAGCATACCACAGAGTTGTTCACTGGGCCAGGCTTGTTGTAAAACAAGACATGTTACGCATATCCCTTCGGTGCAGCACCACCTTCTAGACCCGACGTGCCCTTGCTACTGCTGTTTTAACACTTTCCACCAGATCTTGCCATGATAGTGCTAGCAGATCTCTCAACAACCTCCTCAAAGCATATGTTTTTATTCAGCACCGCTCCCCCTTTCTACAATACCACATCGGCTATGCCAATCATGCTCCACCTGCAGAGAACAGCAGCTCGCTACATGTGCTGGGGGTATACCCTGCTTTGGGGGCACCAGATATGCCCTTTGGGTATTCCGCATGGCACAGGCAGCTTCAGAGACAGCCCCTGCTCCAGCTGTAATGTCCTATGGCATGTGCTACCAGGGGAAGTGTGCAAGTCAAGGTATCTCAGTTGTTGGTATTTGCTTAGTGTACTGCTGCAGCTGGTGAGGGTAGGGGTAGGAAGGGCCCCCGTCATGGGTTGCCAGCACATGCAACAATTTATTCACCCTGGCTGTGACTGTTGCATAGGTCCAGCCCATGGTACCTTAAACCAGCCCTGCCCCAAGCCAAAGCCCTTGCCTCTGCCAAACAGCAGCAGCAGAACCAATGTCCACAGTTGGTTGCAAAAGTTTTGGCCGGAACATAAGGCTGGGGTTTAAGCAGCAGCAGCAAGACCTGGTTTACAACCATTTATGTTTAAGAAAGTAAACAGGCAGAGCATCAATGTGCTGCAGTTGGTATGCCCAAGTGGTACCACAAGTAGCCTCGCACGCGAGACGTCCCGAGTTCGAGCCCCGGGCGTGCCCTATAAATATACTACATAAAAGCCAGCCAGCCAGCCTTAGCCTTAGCCGCAGACGCAGACCAGCAAGCCTCCCCCCTGTTCCTACAGCTCTCCTGCTTTTTTTAACCTGGCTCTCCCCTTCCACCTCTGCCCCTCCTGTGGTTGCCAGCCCCACACCCCATCTGCTCCCCTCCCACAGCCCTCTCAGCTCAGCCTTGCACTTGCCCCAACTTCTCGCATGCCCTGCCTACCCCCACCTGCCCTGCCATTGAACTGGTATAGCCCCTGCGCCTGCTTCACACCTGGTCTATATGCTACTGCCCCTAAACAGTAAAGAAAGGGCACCTGTGCCTGCTGGCAGCTCTCAGCATTTACCCCCTTAAAAAGCAGCAAAAATGCCTCCGCTGTCTCCCTTGCAAGACCCCTGCTTTTCTCAGCAGCCAAGCAACACAGAGCAACAGAGATGCTGACCGCACCCATTGGTGACAACCTGGACCTCATACAGAAGCTGCCTGTGCAAGAGAGCAATGAACGGCCATGCCATTTCACAGAAGCAGACCATTTCCTAACAAAATCTGAGTTTTGGGCCAAAACTTTTGCAACCAACTGTGTCCAATGTTTGCACCTCCTGTTTCCTCAAGTGCAAGCAGAGATAACAGCTGTGTCTAGCCTGTTGCAAAGAACTTGTTGATGCAATTATTGCCTGCTGTGCTAAATTGGTGGCAACCGCAACCGCATTGAGAAAGTGCTTGAGCTGACTTTTCAGATTTTGGTCAAAAGTGGGTACGCCCATGTGGTCACCTGAGTTAGGGTGCATGGAATGGAACTTCTCCCATTTATCAGCAAGCTTTCCTTGGCTTTACAGTACCATGTCACTAGCTGCAGTCATGCATGCTCTGCACAGCAGGCCCCACATTAGCTATCCCTGCAATGCTGAGCATTGCTACAGGCAGCAAAAAGTGTGGTTTTCAACATGGATGCTTCCCCTGCTGGAGGGGCCCTGCTTCTGGCAATCTTACCATAAGCTTCAAGGTCACTGCCAAGGATTCAGTATTAACAGAAGCTGGTGTGCTTTGCATGCCAGTTTGATGGTAGGAAGCTTCCTTCTACATGCTGCAATCAGCGGCGGGCGAGACGGGCCTATGCTGCAAGGCTGTCACCCACGCTGTCACCACCACTTTGGAGGACTGTTTTCTTTGTCACCTGTCACTGCTTGAAACAAGGTCTAGCATACCACAGAGTTGTTCACTGGGCCAGGCTTGTTGTAAAACAAGACATGTTACGCATATCCCTTCGGTGCAGCACCACCTTCTAGACCCGACGTGCCCTTGCTACTGCTGTTTTAACACTTTCCACCAGATCTTGCCATGATAGTGCTAGCAGATCTCTCAACAACCTCCTCAAAGCATATGTTTTTATTCAGCACCGCTCCCCCTTTCTACAATACCACATCGGCTATGCCAATCATGCTCCACCTGCAGAGAACAGCAGCTCGCTACATGTGCTGGGGGTATACCCTGCTTTGGGGGCACCAGATATGCCCTTTGGGTATTCCGCATGGCACAGGCAGCTTCAGAGACAGCCCCTGCTCCAGCTGTAATGTCCTATGGCATGTGCTACCAGGGGAAGTGTGCAAGTCAAGGTATCTCAGTTGTTGGTATTTGCTTAGTGTACTGCTGCAGCTGGTGAGGGTAGGGGTAGGAAGGGCCCCCGTCATGGGTTGCCAGCACATGCAACAATTTATTCACCCTGGCTGTGACTGTTGCATAGGTCCAGCCCGTGGTACCTTAAACCAGCCCTGCCCCAAGCCAAAGCCCTTGCCTCTGCCAAACAGCAGCAGCAGAACCAATGTCCACAGTGTCCAATGTTTGCACCTCCTGTTTCCTCAAGTGCAAGCAGAGATAACAGCTGTGTCTAGCCTGTTGCAAAGAACTTGTTGATGCAATTATTGCCTGCTGTGCTAAATTGGTGGCAACCGCAACCGCATTGAGAAAGTGCTTGAGCTGACTTTTCAGATTTTGGTCAAAAGTGGGTACTCCCCTGTGGTCACCTGAGTTAGGGTGCATGGAATGGAACTTCTCCCATTTATCAGCAAGCTTTCCTTGGCTTTACAGTACCATGTCACTAGCTGCAGTCATGCATGCTCTGCACAGCAGGCCCCACATTAGCTATCCCTGCAATGCTGAGCATTGCTACAGGCAGCAAAAAGTGTGGTTTTCAACATGGATGCTTCCCCTGCTGGAGGGGCCCTGCTTCTGGCAATCTTACCATAAGCTTCAAGGTCACTGCCAAGGATTCAGTATTAACAGAAGCTGGTGTGCTTTGCATGCCAGTTTGATGGTAGGAAGCTTCCTTCTACATGCTGCAATCAGCGGCGGGCGAGACGGGCCTATGCTGCAAGGCTGTCACCCACGCTGTCACCACCACTTTGGAGGACTGTTTTCTTTGTCACCTGTCACTGCTTGAAACAAGGTCTAGCATACCACAGAGTTGTTCACTGGGCCAGGCTTGTTGTAAAACAAGACATGTTACGCATATCCCTTCGGTGCAGCACCACCTTCTAGACCCGACGTGCCCTTGCTACTGCTGTTTTAACACTTTCCACCAGATCTTGCCATGATAGTGCTAGCAGATCTCTCAACAACCTCCTCAAAGCATATGTTTTTATTCAGCACCGCTCCCCCTTTCTACAATACCACATCGGCTATGCCAATCATGCTCCACCTGCAGAGAACAGCAGCTCGCTACATGTGCTGGGGGTATACCCTGCTTTGGGGGCACCAGATATGCCCTTTGGGTATTCCGCATGGCACAGGCAGCTTCAGAGACAGCCCCTGCTCCAGCTGTAATGTCCTATGGCATGTGCTACCAGGGGAAGTGTGCAAGTCAAGGTATCTCAGTTGTTGGTATTTGCTTAGTGTACTGCTGCAGCTGGTGAGGGTAGGGGTAGGAAGGGCCCCCGTCATGGGTTGCCAGCACATGCAACAATTTATTCACCCTGGCTGTGACTGTTGCATAGGTCCAGCCCGTGGTACCTTAAACCAGCCCTGCCCCAAGCCAAAGCCCTTGCCTCTGCCAAACAGCAGCAGCAGAACCAATGTCCACAGTGTCCAATGTTTGCACCTCCTGTTTCCTCAAGTGCAAGCAGAGATAACAGCTGTGTCTAGCCTGTTGCAAAGAACTTGTTGATGCAATTATTGCCTGCTGTGCTAAATTGGTGGCAACCGCAACCGCATTGAGAAAGTGCTTGAGCTGACTTTTCAGATTTTGGTCAAAAGTGGGTACTCCCCTGTGGTCACCTGAGTTAGGGTGCATGGAATGGAACTTCTCCCATTTATCAGCAAGCTTTCCTTGGCTTTACAGTACCATGTCACTAGCTGCAGTCATGCATGCTCTGCACAGCAGGCCCCACATTAGCTATCCCTGCAATGCTGAGCATTGCTACAGGCAGCAAAAAGTGTGGTTTTCAACATGGATGCTTCCCCTGCTGGAGGGGCCCTGCTTCTGGCAATCTTACCATAAGCTTCAAGGTCACTGCCAAGGATTCAGTATTAACAGAAGCTGGTGTGCTTTGCATGCCAGTTTGATGGTAGGAAGCTTCCTTCTACATGCTGCAATCAGCGGCGGGCGAGACGGGCCTATGCTGCAAGGCTGTCACCCACGCTGTCACCACCACTTTGGAGGACTGTTTTCTTTGTCACCTGTCACTGCTTGAAACAAGGTCTAGCATACCACAGAGTTGTTCACTGGGCCAGGCTTGTTGTAAAACAAGACATGTTACGCATATCCCTTCGGTGCAGCACCACCTTCTAGACCCGACGTGCCCTTGCTACTGCTGTTTTAACACTTTCCACCAGATCTTGCCATGATAGTGCTAGCAGATCTCTCAACAACCTCCTCAAAGCATATGTTTTTATTCAGCACCGCTCCCCCTTTCTACAATACCACATCGGCTATGCCAATCATGCTCCACCTGCAGAGAAAAGCAGCTCGCTACATGTGCTGGGGGTATACCCTGCTTTGGGGGCACCAGATATGCCCTTTGGGTATTCCGCATGGCACAGGCAGCTTCAGAGACAGCCCCTGCTCCAGCTGTAATGTCCTATGGCATGTGCTACCAGGGGAAGTGTGCAAGTCAAGGTATCTCAGTTGTTGGTATTTGCTTAGTGTACTGCTGCAGCTGGTGAGGGTAGGGGTAGGAAGGGCCCCCGTCATGGGTTGCCAGCACATGCAACAATTTATTCACCCTGGCTGTGACTGTTGCATAGGTCCAGCCCATGGTACCTTAAACCAGCCCTGCCCCAAGCCAAAGCCCTTGCCTCTGCCAAACAGCAGCAGCAGAACCAATGTCCACAGTTGGTTGCAAAAGTTTTGGCCGGAACATAAGGCTGGGGTTTAAGCAGCAGCAGCAAGACCTGATTTACAACCATTTATGTTTAAGAAAGTAAACAGGCAGAGCATCAATGTGCTGCAGTTGGTATGCCCAAGTGGTACCACAAGTAGCCTCGCACGCGAGACGTCCCGAGTTCGAGCCCCGGGCGTGCCCTATAAATATACTACATAAAAGCCAGCCAGCCAGCCTTAGCCTTAGCCGCAGACGCAGACCAGCAAGCCTCCCCCCTGTTCCTACAGCCCTCCTGCTTTTTTTAACCTGGCTCTCCCCTTCCACCTCTGCCCCTCCTGTGGTTGCCAGCCCCACACCCCATCTGCTCCCCTCCCACAGCCCTCTCAGCTCAGCCTTGCACTTGCCCCAACTTCTCGCATGCCCTGCCTACCCCCACCTGCCCTGCCATTGAACTGGTATAGCCCCTGCGCCTGCTTCACACCTGGTCTATATGCTACTGCCCCTAAACAGTAAAGAAAGGGCACCTGTGCCTGCTGGCAGTTCTCAGCATTTACCCCCTTAAAAAGCAGCAAAAATGCCTCCGCTGTCTCCCTTGCAAGACCCCTGCTTTTCTCAGCAGCCAAGCAACACAGAGCAACAGAGATGCTGACCGCACCCATTGGTGACAACCTGGACCTCATACAGAAGCTGCCTGTGCAAGAGAGCAATGAACGGCCATGCCATTTCACAGAAGCAGACCATTTCCTAACAAAATCTGAGTTTTGGGCCAAAACTTTTGCAACCAACTGTGTCCAATGTTTGCACCTCCTGTTTCCTCAAGTGCAAGCAGAGATAACAGCTGTGTCTAGCCTGTTGCAAAGAACTTGTTGATGCAATTATTGCCTGCTGTGCTAAATTGGTGGCAACCGCAACCGCATTGAGAAAGTGCTTGAGCTGACTTTTCAGATTTTGGTCAAAAGTGGGTACGCCCCTGTGGTCACCTGAGTTAGGGTGCATGGAATGGAACTTCTCCCATTTATCAGCAAGCTTTCCTTGGCTTTACAGTACCATGTCACTAGCTGCAGTCATGCATGCTCTGCACAGCAGGCCCCACATTAGCTATCCCTGCAATGCTGAGCATTGCTACAGGCAGCAAAAAGTGTGGTTTTCAACATGGATGCTTCCCCTGCTGGAGGGGCCCTGCTTCTGGCAATCTTACCATAAGCTTCAAGGTCACTGCCAAGGATTCAGTATTAACAGAAGCTGGTGTGCTTTGCATGCCAGTTTGATGGTAGGAAGCTTCCTTCTACATGCTGCAATCAGCGGCGGGCGAGACGGGCCTATGCTGCAAGGCTGTCACCCACGCTGTCACCACCACTTTGGAGGACTGTTTTCTTTGTCACCTGTCACTGCTTGAAACAAGGTCTAGCATACCACAGAGTTGTTCACTGGGCCAGGCTTGTTGTAAAACAAGACATGTTATGCATATCCCTTCGGTGCAGCACCACCTTCTAGACCCGACGTGCCCTTGCTACTGCTGTTTTAACACTTTCCACCAGATCTTGCCATGATAGTGCTAGCAGATCTCTCAACAACCTCCTCAAAGCATATGTTTTTATTCAGCACCGCTCCCCCTTTCTACAATACCACATCGGCTATGCCAATCATGCTCCACCTGCAGAGAACAGCAGCTCGCTACATGTGCTGGGGGTATACCCTGCTTTGGGGGCACCAGATATGCCCTTTGGGTATTCCGCATGGCACAGGCAGCTTCAGAGACAGCCCCTGCTCCAGCTGTAATGTCCTATGGCATGTGCTACCAGGGGAAGTGTGCAAGTCAAGGTATCTCAGTTGTTGGTATTTGCTTAGTGTACTGCTGCAGCTGGTGAGGGTAGGGGTAGGAAGGGCCCCCGTCATGGGTTGCCAGCACATGCAACAATTTATTCACCCTGGCTGTGACTGTTGCATAGGTCCAGCCCGTGGTACCTTAAACCAGCCCTGCCCCAAGCCAAAGCCCTTGCCTCTGCCAAACAGCAGCAGCAGAACCAATGTCCACAGTGTCCAATGTTTGCACCTCCTGTTTCCTCAAGTGCAAGCAGAGATAACAGCTGTGTCTAGCCTGTTGCAAAGAACTTGTTGATGCAATTATTGCCTGCTGTGCTAAATTGGTGGCAACCGCAACCGCATTGAGAAAGTGCTTGAGCTGACTTTTCAGATTTTGGTCAAAAGTGGGTACGCCCCTGTGGTCACCTGAGTTAGGGTGCATGGAATGGAACTTCTCCCATTTATCAGCAAGCTTTCCTTGGCTTTACAGTACCATGTCACTAGCTGCAGTCATGCATGCTCTGCACAGCAGGCCCCACATTAGCTATCCCTGCAATGCTGAGCATTGCTACAGGCAGCAAAAAGTGTGGTTTTCAACATGGATGCTTCCCCTGCTGGAGGGGCCCTGCTTCTGGCAATCTTACCATAAGCTTCAAGGTCACTGCCAAGGATTCAGTATTAACAGAAGCTGGTGTGCTTTGCATGCCAGTTTGATGGTAGGAAGCTTCCTTCTACATGCTGCAATCAGCGGCGGGCGAGACGGGCCTATGCTGCAAGGCTGTCACCCACGCTGTCACCACCACTTTGGAGGACTGTTTTCTTTGTCACCTGTCACTGCTTGAAACAAGGTCTAGCATACCACAGAGTTGTTCACTGGGCCAGGCTTGTTGTAAAACAAGACATGTTACGCATATCCCTTCGGTGCAGCACCACCTTCTAGACCCGACGTGCCCTTGCTACTGCTGTTTTAACACTTTCCACCAGATCTTGCCATGATAGTGCTAGCAGATCTCTCAACAACCTCCTCAAAGCATATGTTTTTATTCAGCACCGCTCCCCCTTTCTACAATACCACATCGGCTATGCCAATCATGCTCCACCTGCAGAGAACAGCAGCTCGCTACATGTGCTGGGGGTATACCCTGCTTTGGGGGCACCAGATATGCCCTTTGGGTATTCCGCATGGCACAGGCAGCTTCAGAGACAGCCCCTGCTCCAGCTGTAATGTCCTATGGCATGTGCTACCAGGGGAAGTGTGCAAGTCAAGGTATCTCAGTTGTTGGTATTTGCTTAGTGTACTGCTGCAGCTGGTGAGGGTAGGGGTAGGAAGGGCCCCCGTCATGGGTTGCCAGCACATGCAACAATTTATTCACCCTGGCTGTGACTGTTGCATAGGTCCAGCCCATGGTACCTTAAACCAGCCCTGCCCCAAGCCAAAGCCCTTGCCTCTGCCAAACAGCAGCAGCAGAACCAATGTCCACAGTGTCCAATGTTTGCACCTCCTGTTTCCTCAAGTGCAAGCAGAGATAACAGCTGTGTCTAGCCTGTTGCAAAGAACTTGTTGATGCAATTATTGCCTGCTGTGCTAAATTGGTGGCAACCGCAACCGCATTGAGAAAGTGCTTGAGCTGACTTTTCAGATTTTGGTCAAAAGTGGGTACGCCCCTGTGGTCACCTGAGTTAGGGTGCATGGAATGGAACTTCTCCCATTTATCAGCAAGCTTTCCTTGGCTTTACAGTACCATGTCACTAGCTGCAGTCATGCATGCTCTGCACAGCAGGCCCCACATTAGCTATCCCTGCAATGCTGAGCATTGCTACAGGCAGCAAAAAGTGTGGTTTTCAACATGGATGCTTCCCCTGCTGGAGGGGCCCTGCTTCTGGCAATCTTACCATAAGCTTCAAGGTCACTGCCAAGGATTCAGTATTAACAGAAGCTGGTGTGCTTTGCATGCCAGTTTGATGGTAGGAAGCTTCCTTCTACATGCTGCAATCAGCGGCGGGCGAGACGGGCCTATGCTGCAAGGCTGTCACCCACGCTGTCACCACCACTTTGGAGGACTGTTTTCGTTGTCACCTGTCACTGCTTGAAACAAGGTCTAGCATACCACAGAGTTGTTCACTGGGCCAGGCTTGTTGTAAAACAAGACATGTTACGCATATCCCTTCGGTGCAGCACCACCTTCTAGACCCGACGTGCCCTTGCTACTGCTGTTTTAACACTTTCCACCAGATCTTGCCATGATAGTGCTAGCAGATCTCTCAACAACCTCCTCAAAGCATATGTTTTTATTCAGCACCGCTCCCCCTTTCTACAATACCACATCGGCTATGCCAATCATGCTCCACCTGCAGAGAAAAGCAGCTCGCTACATGTGCTGGGGGTATACCCTGCTTTGGGGGCACCAGATATGCCCTTTGGGTATTCCGCATGGCACAGGCAGCTTCAGAGACAGCCCCTGCTCCAGCTGTAATGTCCTATGGCATGTGCTACCAGGGGAAGTGTGCAAGTCAAGGTATCTCAGTTGTTGGTATTTGCTTAGTGTACTGCTGCAGCTGGTGAGGGTAGGGGTAGGAAGGGCCCCCGTCATGGGTTGCCAGCACATGCAACAATTTATTCACCCTGGCTGTGACTGTTGCATAGGTCCAGCCCATGGTACCTTAAACCAGCCCTGCCCCAAGCCAAAGCCCTTGCCTCTGCCAAACAGCAGCAGCAGAACCAATGTCCACAGTGTCCAATGTTTGCACCTCCTGTTTCCTCAAGTGCAAGCAGAGATAACAGCTGTGTCTAGCCTGTTGCAAAGAACTTGTTGATGCAATTATTGCCTGCTGTGCTAAATTGGTGGCAACCGCAACCGCATTGAGAAAGTGCTTGAGCTGACTTTTCAGATTTTGGTCAAAAGTGGGTACGCCCCTGTGGTCACCTGAGTTAGGGTGCATGGAATGGAACTTCTCCCATTTATCAGCAAGCTTTCCTTGGCTTTACAGTACCATGTCACTAGCTGCAGTCATGCATGCTCTGCACAGCAGGCCCCACATTAGCTATCCCTGCAATGCTGAGCATTGCTACAGGCAGCAAAAAGTGTGGTTTTCAACATGGATGCTTCCCCTGCTGGAGGGGCCCTGCTTCTGGCAATCTTACCATAAGCTTCAAGGTCACTGCCAAGGATTCAGTATTAACAGAAGCTGGTGTGCTTTGCATGCCAGTTTGATGGTAGGAAGCTTCCTTCTACATGCTGCAATCAGCGGCGGGCGAGACGGGCCTATGCTGCAAGGCTGTCACCCACGCTGTCACCACCACTTTGGAGGACTGTTTTCGTTGTCACCTGTCACTGCTTGAAACAAGGTCTAGCATACCACAGAGTTGTTCACTGGGCCAGGCTTGTTGTAAAACAAGACATGTTACGCATATCCCTTCGGTGCAGCACCACCTTCTAGACCCGACGTGCCCTTGCTACTGCTGTTTTAACACTTTCCACCAGATCTTGCCATGATAGTGCTAGCAGATCTCTCAACAACCTCCTCAAAGCATATGTTTTTATTCAGCACCGCTCCCCCTTTCTACAATACCACATCGGCTATGCCAATCATGCTCCACCTGCAGAGAACAGCAGCTCGCTACATGTGCTGGGGGTATACCCTGCTTTGGGGGCACCAGATATGCCCTTTGGGTATTCCGCATGGCACAGGCAGCTTCAGAGACAGCCCCTGCTCCAGCTGTAATGTCCTATGGCATGTGCTACCAGGGGAAGTGTGCAAGTCAAGGTATCTCAGTTGTTGGTATTTGCTTAGTGTACTGCTGCAGCTGGTGAGGGTAGGGGTAGGAAGGGCCCCCGTCATGGGTTGCCAGCACATGCAACAATTTATTCACCCTGGCTGTGACTGTTGCATAGGTCCAGCCCATGGTACCTTAAACCAGCCCTGCCCCAAGCCAAAGCCCTTGCCTCTGCCAAACAGCAGCAGCAGAACCAATGTCCACAGTTGGTTGCAAAAGTTTTGGCCGGAACATAAGGCTGGGGTTTAAGCAGCAGCAGCAAGACCTGATTTACAACCATTTATGTTTAAGAAAGTAAACAGGCAGAGCATCAATGTGCTGCAGTTGGTATGCCCAAGTGGTACCACAAGTAGCCTCGCACGCGAGACGTCCCGAGTTCGAGCCCCGGGCGTGCCCTATAAATATACTACATAAAAGCCAGCCAGCCAGCCTTAGCCTTAGCCGCAGACGCAGACCAGCAAGCCTCCCCCCTGTTCCTACAGCCCTCCTGCTTTTTTTAACCTGGCTCTCCCCTTCCACCTCTGCCCCTCCTGTGGTTGCCAGCCCCACACCCCATCTGCTCCCCTCCCACAGCCCTCTCAGCTCAGCCTTGCACTTGCCCCAACTTCTCGCATGCCCTGCCTACCCCCACCTGCCCTGCCATTGAACTGGTATAGCCCCTGCGCCTGCTTCACACCTGGTCTATATGCTACTGCCCCTAAACAGTAAAGAAAGGGCACCTGTGCCTGCTGGCAGTTCTCAGCATTTACCCCCTTAAAAAGCAGCAAAAATGCCTCCGCTGTCTCCCTTGCAAGACCCCTGCTTTTCTCAGCAGCCAAGCAACACAGAGCAACAGAGATGCTGACCGCACCCATTGGTGACAACCTGGACCTCATACAGAAGCTGCCTGTGCAAGAGAGCAATGAACGGCCATGCCATTTCACAGAAGCAGACCATTTCCTAACAAAATCTGAGTTTTGGGCCAAAACTTTTGCAACCAACTGTGTCCAATGTTTGCACCTCCTGTTTCCTCAAGTGCAAGCAGAGATAACAGCTGTGTCTAGCCTGTTGCAAAGAACTTGTTGATGCAATTATTGCCTGCTGTGCTAAATTGGTGGCAACCGCAACCGCATTGAGAAAGTGCTTGAGCTGACTTTTCAGATTTTGGTCAAAAGTGGGTACGCCCCTGTGGTCACCTGAGTTAGGGTGCATGGAATGGAACTTCTCCCATTTATCAGCAAGCTTTCCTTGGCTTTACAGTACCATGTCACTAGCTGCAGTCATGCATGCTCTGCACAGCAGGCCCCACATTAGCTATCCCTGCAATGCTGAGCATTGCTACTGGCAGCAAAAAGTGTGGTTTTCAACATGGATGCTTCCCCTGCTGGAGGGGCCCTGCTTCTGGCAATCTTACCATAAGCTTCAAGGTCACTGCCAAGGATTCAGTATTAACAGAAGCTGGTGTGCTTTGCATGCCAGTTTGATGGTAGGAAGCTTCCTTCTACATGCTGCAATCAGCGGCGGGCGAGACGGGCCTATGCTGCAAGGCTGTCACCCACGCTGTCACCACCACTTTGGAGGACTGTTTTCTTTGTCACCTGTCACTGCTTGAAACAAGGTCTAGCATACCACAGAGTTGTTCACTGGGCCAGGCTTGTTGTAAAACAAGACATGTTACGCATATCCCTTCGGTGCAGCACCACCTTCTAGACCCGACGTGCCCTTGCTACTGCTGTTTTAACACTTTCCACCAGATCTTGCCATGATAGTGCTAGCAGATCTCTCAACAACCTCCTCAAAGCATATGTTTTTATTCAGCACCGCTCCCCCTTTCTACAATACCACATCGGCTATGCCAATCATGCTCCACCTGCAGAGAACAGCAGCTCGCTACATGTGCTGGGGGTATACCCTGCTTTGGGGGCACCAGATATGCCCTTTGGGTATTCCGCATGGCACAGGCAGCTTCAGAGACAGCCCCTGCTCCAGCTGTAATGTCCTATGGCATGTGCTACCAGGGGAAGTGTGCAAGTCAAGGTATCTCAGTTGTTGGTATTTGCTTAGTGTACTGCTGCAGCTGGTGAGGGTAGGGGTAGGAAGGGCCCCCGTCATGGGTTGCCAGCACATGCAACAATTTATTCACCCTGGCTGTGACTGTTGCATAGGTCCAGCCCATGGTACCTTAAACCAGCCCTGCCCCAAGCCAAAGCCCTTGCCTCTGCCAAACAGCAGCAGCAGAACCAATGTCCACAGTGTCCAATGTTTGCACCTCCTGTTTCCTCAAGTGCAAGCAGAGATAACAGCTGTGTCTAGCCTGTTGCAAAGAACTTGTTGATGCAATTATTGCCTGCTGTGCTAAATTGGTGGCAACCGCAACCGCATTGAGAAAGTGCTTGAGCTGACTTTTCAGATTTTGGTCAAAAGTGGGTACGCCCCTGTGGTCACCTGAGTTAGGGTGCATGGAATGGAACTTCTCCCATTTATCAGCAAGCTTTCCTTGGCTTTACAGTACCATGTCACTAGCTGCAGTCATGCATGCTCTGCACAGCAGGCCCCACATTAGCTATCCCTGCAATGCTGAGCATTGCTACAGGCAGCAAAAAGTGTGGTTTTCAACATGGATGCTTCCCCTGCTGGAGGGGCCCTGCTTCTGGCAATCTTACCATAAGCTTCAAGGTCACTGCCAAGGATTCAGTATTAACAGAAGCTGGTGTGCTTTGCATGCCAGTTTGATGGTAGGAAGCTTCCTTCTACATGCTGCAATCAGCGGCGGGCGAGACGGGCCTATGCTGCAAGGCTGTCACCCACGCTGTCACCACCACTTTGGAGGACTGTTTTCTTTGTCACCTGTCACTGCTTGAAACAAGGTCTAGCATACCACAGAGTTGTTCACTGGGCCAGGCTTGTTGTAAAACAAGACATGTTACGCATATCCCTTCGGTGCAGCACCACCTTCTAGACCCGACGTGCCCTTGCTACTGCTGTTTCAACACTTTCCACCAGATCTTGCCATGATAGTGCTAGCAGATCTCTCAACAACCTCCTCAAAGCATATGTTTTTATTCAGCACCGCTCCCCCTTTCTACAATACCACATCGGCTATGCCAATCATGCTCCACCTGCAGAGAACAGCAGCTCGCTACATGTGCTGGGGGTATACCCTGCTTTGGGGGCACCAGATATGCCCTTTGGGTATTCCGCATGGCACAGGCAGCTTCAGAGACAGCCCCTGCTCCAGCTGTAATGTCCTATGGCATGTGCTACCAGGGGAAGTGTGCAAGTCAAGGTATCTCAGTTGTTGGTATTTGCTTAGTGTACTGCTGCAGCTGGTGAGGGTAGGGGTAGGAAGGGCCCCCGTCATGGGTTGCCAGCACATGCAACAATTTATTCACCCTGGCTGTGACTGTTGCATAGGTCCAGCCCATGGTACCTTAAACCAGCCCTGCCCCAAGCCAAAGCCCTTGCCTCTGCCAAACAGCAGCAGCAGAACCAATGTCCACAGTTGGTTGCAAAAGTTTTGGCCGGAACATAAGGCTGGGGTTTAAGCAGCAGCAGCAAGACCTGATTTACAACCATTTATGTTTAAGAAAGTAAACAGGCAGAGCATCAATGTGCTGCAGTTGGTATGCCCAAGTGGTACCACAAGTAGCCTCGCACGCGAGACGTCCCGAGTTCGAGCCCCGGGCGTGCCCTATAAATATACTACATAAAAGCCAGCCAGCCAGCCTTAGCCTTAGCCGCAGACGCAGACCAGCAAGCCTCCCCCCTGTTCCTACAGCCCTCCTGCTTTTTTTAACCTGGCTCTCCCCTTCCACCTCTGCCCCTCCTGTGGTTGCCAGCCCCACACCCCATCTGCTCCCCTCCCACAGCCCTCTCAGCTCAGCCTTGCACTTGCCCCAACTTCTCGCATGCCCTGCCTACCCCCACCTGCCCTGCCATTGAACTGGTATAGCCCCTGCGCCTGCTTCACACCTGGTCTATATGCTACTGCCCCTAAACAGTAAAGAAAGGGCACCTGTGCCTGCTGGCAGTTCTCAGCATTTACCCCCTTAAAAAGCAGCAAAAATGCCTCCGCTGTCTCCCTTGCAAGACCCCTGCTTTTCTCAGCAGCCAAGCAACACAGAGCAACAGAGATGCTGACCGCACCCATTGGTGACAACCTGGACCTCATACAGAAGCTGCCTGTGCAAGAGAGCAATGAACGGCCATGCCATTTCACAGAAGCAGACCATTTCCTAACAAAATCTGAGTTTTGGGCCAAAACTTTTGCAACCAACTGTGTCCAATGTTTGCACCTCCTGTTTCCTCAAGTGCAAGCAGAGATAACAGCTGTGTCTAGCCTGTTGCAAAGAACTTGTTGATGCAATTATTGCCTGCTGTGCTAAATTGGTGGCAACCGCAACCGCATTGAGAAAGTGCTTGAGCTGACTTTTCAGATTTTGGTCAAAAGTGGGTACGCCCCTGTGGTCACCTGAGTTAGGGTGCATGGAATGGAACTTCTCCCATTTATCAGCAAGCTTTCCTTGGCTTTACAGTACCATGTCACTAGCTGCAGTCATGCATGCTCTGCACAGCAGGCCCCACATTAGCTATCCCTGCAATGCTGAGCATTGCTACTGGCAGCAAAAAGTGTGGTTTTCAACATGGATGCTTCCCCTGCTGGAGGGGCCCTGCTTCTGGCAATCTTACCATAAGCTTCAAGGTCACTGCCAAGGATTCAGTATTAACAGAAGCTGGTGTGCTTTGCATGCCAGTTTGATGGTAGGAAGCTTCCTTCTACATGCTGCAATCAGCGGCGGGCGAGACGGGCCTATGCTGCAAGGCTGTCACCCACGCTGTCACCACCACTTTGGAGGACTGTTTTCTTTGTCACCTGTCACTGCTTGAAACAAGGTCTAGCATACCACAGAGTTGTTCACTGGGCCAGGCTTGTTGTAAAACAAGACATGTTACGCATATCCCTTCGGTGCAGCACCACCTTCTAGACCCGACGTGCCCTTGCTACTGCTGTTTTAACACTTTCCACCAGATCTTGCCATGATAGTGCTAGCAGATCTCTCAACAACCTCCTCAAAGCATATGTTTTTATTCAGCACCGCTCCCCCTTTCTACAATACCACATCGGCTATGCCAATCATGCTCCACCTGCAGAGAACAGCAGCTCGCTACATGTGCTGGGGGTATACCCTGCTTTGGGGGCACCAGATATGCCCTTTGGGTATTCCGCATGGCACAGGCAGCTTCAGAGACAGCCCCTGCTCCAGCTGTAATGTCCTATGGCATGTGCTACCAGGGGAAGTGTGCAAGTCAAGGTATCTCAGTTGTTGGTATTTGCTTAGTGTACTGCTGCAGCTGGTGAGGGTAGGGGTAGGAAGGGCCCCCGTCATGGGTTGCCAGCACATGCAACAATTTATTCACCCTGGCTGTGACTGTTGCATAGGTCCAGCCCATGGTACCTTAAACCAGCCCTGCCCCAAGCCAAAGCCCTTGCCTCTGCCAAACAGCAGCAGCAGAACCAATGTCCACAGTGTCCAATGTTTGCACCTCCTGTTTCCTCAAGTGCAAGCAGAGATAACAGCTGTGTCTAGCCTGTTGCAAAGAACTTGTTGATGCAATTATTGCCTGCTGTGCTAAATTGGTGGCAACCGCAACCGCATTGAGAAAGTGCTTGAGCTGACTTTTCAGATTTTGGTCAAAAGTGGGTACGCCCCTGTGGTCACCTGAGTTAGGGTGCATGGAATGGAACTTCTCCCATTTATCAGCAAGCTTTCCTTGGCTTTACAGTACCATGTCACTAGCTGCAGTCATGCATGCTCTGCACAGCAGGCCCCACATTAGCTATCCCTGCAATGCTGAGCATTGCTACAGGCAGCAAAAAGTGTGGTTTTCAACATGGATGCTTCCCCTGCTGGAGGGGCCCTGCTTCTGGCAATCTTACCATAAGCTTCAAGGTCACTGCCAAGGATTCAGTATTAACAGAAGCTGGTGTGCTTTGCATGCCAGTTTGATGGTAGGAAGCTTCCTTCTACATGCTGCAATCAGCGGCGGGCGAGACGGGCCTATGCTGCAAGGCTGTCACCCACGCTGTCACCACCACTTTGGAGGACTGTTTTCTTTGTCACCTGTCACTGCTTGAAACAAGGTCTAGCATACCACAGAGTTGTTCACTGGGCCAGGCTTGTTGTAAAACAAGACATGTTACGCATATCCCTTCGGTGCAGCACCACCTTCTAGACCCGACGTGCCCTTGCTACTGCTGTTTCAACACTTTCCACCAGATCTTGCCATGATAGTGCTAGCAGATCTCTCAACAACCTCCTCAAAGCATATGTTTTTATTCAGCACCGCTCCCCCTTTCTACAATACCACATCGGCTATGCCAATCATGCTCCACCTGCAGAGAACAGCAGCTCGCTACATGTGCTGGGGGTATACCCTGCTTTGGGGGCACCAGATATGCCCTTTGGGTATTCCGCATGGCACAGGCAGCTTCAGAGACAGCCCCTGCTCCAGCTGTAATGTCCTATGGCATGTGCTACCAGGGGAAGTGTGCAAGTCAAGGTATCTCAGTTGTTGGTATTTGCTTAGTGTACTGCTGCAGCTGGTGAGGGTAGGGGTAGGAAGGGCCCCCGTCATGGGTTGCCAGCACATGCAACAATTTATTCACCCTGGCTGTGACTGTTGCATAGGTCCAGCCCATGGTACCTTAAACCAGCCCTGCCCCAAGCCAAAGCCCTTGCCTCTGCCAAACAGCAGCAGCAGAACCAATGTCCACAGTTGGTTGCAAAAGTTTTGGCCGGAACATAAGGCTGGGGTTTAAGCAGCAGCAGCAAGACCTGATTTACAACCATTTATGTTTAAGAAAGTAAACAGGCAGAGCATCAATGTGCTGCAGTTGGTATGCCCAAGTGGTACCACAAGTAGCCTCGCACGCGAGACGTCCCGAGTTCGAGCCCCGGGCGTGCCCTATAAATATACTACATAAAAGCCAGCCAGCCAGCCTTAGCCTTAGCCGCAGACGCAGACCAGCAAGCCTCCCCCCTGTTCCTACAGCCCTCCTGCTTTTTTTAACCTGGCTCTCCCCTTCCACCTCTGCCCCTCCTGTGGTTGCCAGCCCCACACCCCATCTGCTCCCCTCCCACAGCCCTCTCAGCTCAGCCTTGCACTTGCCCCAACTTCTCGCATGCCCTGCCTACCCCCACCTGCCCTGCCATTGAACTGGTATAGCCCCTGCGCCTGCTTCACACCTGGTCTATATGCTACTGCCCCTAAACAGTAAAGAAAGGGCACCTGTGCCTGCTGGCAGTTCTCAGCATTTACCCCCTTAAAAAGCAGCAAAAATGCCTCCGCTGTCTCCCTTGCAAGACCCCTGCTTTTCTCAGCAGCCAAGCAACACAGAGCAACAGAGATGCTGACCGCACCCATTGGTGACAACCTGGACCTCATACAGAAGCTGCCTGTGCAAGAGAGCAATGAACGGCCATGCCATTTCACAGAAGCAGACCATTTCCTAACAAAATCTGAGTTTTGGGCCAAAACTTTTGCAACCAACTGTGTCCAATGTTTGCACCTCCTGTTTCCTCAAGTGCAAGCAGAGATAACAGCTGTGTCTAGCCTGTTGCAAAGAACTTGTTGATGCAATTATTGCCTGCTGTGCTAAATTGGTGGCAACCGCAACCGCATTGAGAAAGTGCTTGAGCTGACTTTTCAGATTTTGGTCAAAAGTGGGTACGCCCCTGTGGTCACCTGAGTTAGGGTGCATGGAATGGAACTTCTCCCATTTATCAGCAAGCTTTCCTTGGCTTTACAGTACCATGTCACTAGCTGCAGTCATGCATGCTCTGCACAGCAGGCCCCACATTAGCTATCCCTGCAATGCTGAGCATTGCTACTGGCAGCAAAAAGTGTGGTTTTCAGCATGGATGCTTCCCCTGCTGGAGGGGCCCTGCTTCTGGCAATCTTACCATAAGCTTCAAGGTCACTGCCAAGGATTCAGTATTAACAGAAGCTGGTGTGCTTTGCATGCCAGTTTGATGGTAGGAAGCTTCCTTCTACATGCTGCAATCAGCGGCGGGCGAGACGGGCCTATGCTGCAAGGCTGTCACCCACGCTGTCACCACCACTTTGGAGAACTGTTTTCTTTGTCACCTGTCACTGCTTGAAACAAGGTCTAGCATACCACAGAGTTGTTCACTGGGCCAGGCTTGTTGTAAAACAAGACATGTTACGCATATCCCTTCGGTGCAGCACCACCTTCTAGACCCGACGTGCCCTTGCTACTGCTGTTTTAACACTTTCCACCAGATCTTGCCATGATAGTGCTAGCAGATCTCTCAACAACCTCCTCAAAGCATATGTTTTTATTCAGCACCGCTCCCCCTTTCTACAATACCACATCGGCTATGCCAATCATGCTCCACCTGCAGAGAACAGCAGCTCGCTACATGTGCTGGGGGTATACCCTGCTTTGGGGGCACCAGATATGCCCTTTGGGTATTCCGCATGGCACAGGCAGCTTCAGAGACAGCCCCTGCTCCAGCTGTAATGTCCTATGGCATGTGCTACCAGGGGAAGTGTGCAAGTCAAGGTATCTCAGTTGTTGGTATTTGCTTAGTGTACTGCTGCAGCTGGTGAGGGTAGGGGTAGGAAGGGCCCCCGTCATGGGTTGCCAGCACATGCAACAATTTATTCACCCTGGCTGTGACTGTTGCATAGGTCCAGCCCATGGTACCTTAAACCAGCCCTGCCCCAAGCCAAAGCCCTTGCCTCTGCCAAACAGCAGCAGCAGAACCAATGTCCACAGTGTCCAATGTTTGCACCTCCTGTTTCCTCAAGTGCAAGCAGAGATAACAGCTGTGTCTAGCCTGTTGCAAAGAACTTGTTGATGCAATTATTGCCTGCTGTGCTAAATTGGTGGCAACCGCAACCGCATTGAGAAAGTGCTTGAGCTGACTTTTCAGATTTTGGTCAAAAGTGGGTACGCCCCTGTGGTCACCTGAGTTAGGGTGCATGGAATGGAACTTCTCCCATTTATCAGCAAGCTTTCCTTGGCTTTACAGTACCATGTCACTAGCTGCAGTCATGCATGCTCTGCACAGCAGGCCCCACATTAGCTATCCCTGCAATGCTGAGCATTGCTACAGGCAGCAAAAAGTGTGGTTTTCAACATGGATGCTTCCCCTGCTGGAGGGGCCCTGCTTCTGGCAATCTTACCATAAGCTTCAAGGTCACTGCCAAGGATTCAGTATTAACAGAAGCTGGTGTGCTTTGCATGCCAGTTTGATGGTAGGAAGCTTCCTTCTACATGCTGCAATCAGCGGCGGGCGAGACGGGCCTATGCTGCAAGGCTGTCACCCACGCTGTCACCACCACTTTGGAGGACTGTTTTCTTTGTCACCTGTCACTGCTTGAAACAAGGTCTAGCATACCACAGAGTTGTTCACTGGGCCAGGCTTGTTGTAAAACAAGACATGTTACGCATATCCCTTCGGTGCAGCACCACCTTCTAGACCCGACGTGCCCTTGCTACTGCTGTTTCAACACTTTCCACCAGATCTTGCCATGATAGTGCTAGCAGATCTCTCAACAACCTCCTCAAAGCATATGTTTTTATTCAGCACCGCTCCCCCTTTCTACAATACCACATCGGCTATGCCAATCATGCTCCACCTGCAGAGAACAGCAGCTCGCTACATGTGCTGGGGGTATACCCTGCTTTGGGGGCACCAGATATGCCCTTTGGGTATTCCGCATGGCACAGGCAGCTTCAGAGACAGCCCCTGCTCCAGCTGTAATGTCCTATGGCATGTGCTACCAGGGGAAGTGTGCAAGTCAAGGTATCTCAGTTGTTGGTATTTGCTTAGTGTACTGCTGCAGCTGGTGAGGGTAGGGGTAGGAAGGGCCCCCGTCATGGGTTGCCAGCACATGCAACAATTTATTCACCCTGGCTGTGACTGTTGCATAGGTCCAGCCCATGGTACCTTAAACCAGCCCTGCCCCAAGCCAAAGCCCTTGCCTCTGCCAAACAGCAGCAGCAGAACCAATGTCCACAGTTGGTTGCAAAAGTTTTGGCCGGAACATAAGGCTGGGGTTTAAGCAGCAGCAGCAAGACCTGATTTACAACCATTTATGTTTAAGAAAGTAAACAGGCAGAGCATCAATGTGCTGCAGTTGGTATGCCCAAGTGGTACCACAAGTAGCCTCGCACGCGAGACGTCCCGAGTTCGAGCCCCGGGCGTGCCCTATAAATATACTACATAAAAGCCAGCCAGCCAGCCTTAGCCTTAGCCGCAGACGCAGACCAGCAAGCCTCCCCCCTGTTCCTACAGCCCTCCTGCTTTTTTTAACCTGGCTCTCCCCTTCCACCTCTGCCCCTCCTGTGGTTGCCAGCCCCACACCCCATCTGCTCCCCTCCCACAGCCCTCTCAGCTCAGCCTTGCACTTGCCCCAACTTCTCGCATGCCCTGCCTACCCCCACCTGCCCTGCCATTGAACTGGTATAGCCCCTGCGCCTGCTTCACACCTGGTCTATATGCTACTGCCCCTAAACAGTAAAGAAAGGGCACCTGTGCCTGCTGGCAGTTCTCAGCATTTACCCCCTTAAAAAGCAGCAAAAATGCCTCCGCTGTCTCCCTTGCAAGACCCCTGCTTTTCTCAGCAGCCAAGCAACACAGAGCAACAGAGATGCTGACCGCACCCATTGGTGACAACCTGGACCTCATACAGAAGCTGCCTGTGCAAGAGAGCAATGAACGGCCATGCCATTTCACAGAAGCAGACCATTTCCTAACAAAATCTGAGTTTTGGGCCAAAACTTTTGCAACCAACTGTGTCCAATGTTTGCACCTCCTGTTTCCTCAAGTGCAAGCAGAGATAACAGCTGTGTCTAGCCTGTTGCAAAGAACTTGTTGATGCAATTATTGCCTGCTGTGCTAAATTGGTGGCAACCGCAACCGCATTGAGAAAGTGCTTGAGCTGACTTTTCAGATTTTGGTCAAAAGTGGGTACGCCCCTGTGGTCACCTGAGTTAGGGTGCATGGAATGGAACTTCTCCCATTTATCAGCAAGCTTTCCTTGGCTTTACAGTACCATGTCACTAGCTGCAGTCATGCATGCTCTGCACAGCAGGCCCCACATTAGCTATCCCTGCAATGCTGAGCATTGCTACAGGCAGCAAAAAGTGTGGTTTTCAACATGGATGCTTCCCCTGCTGGAGGGGCCCTGCTTCTGGCAATCTTACCATAAGCTTCAAGGTCACTGCCAAGGATTCAGTATTAACAGAAGCTGGTGTGCTTTGCATGCCAGTTTGATGGTAGGAAGCTTCCTTCTACATGCTGCAATCAGCGGCGGGCGAGACGGGCCTATGCTGCAAGGCTGTCACCCACGCTGTCACCACCACTTTGGAGGACTGTTTTCTTTGTCACCTGTCACTGCTTGAAACAAGGTCTAGCATACCACAGAGTTGTTCACTGGGCCAGGCTTGTTGTAAAACAAGACATGTTACGCATATCCCTTCGGTGCAGCACCACCTTCTAGACCCGACGTGCCCTTGCTACTGCTGTTTTAACACTTTCCACCAGATCTTGCCATGATAGTGCTAGCAGATCTCTCAACAACCTCCTCAAAGCATATGTTTTTATTCAGCACCGCTCCCCCTTTCTACAATACCACATCGGCTATGCCAATCATGCTCCACCTGCAGAGAACAGCAGCTCGCTACATGTGCTGGGGGTATACCCTGCTTTGGGGGCACCAGATATGCCCTTTGGGTATTCCGCATGGCACAGGCAGCTTCAGAGACAGCCCCTGCTCCAGCTGTAATGTCCTATGGCATGTGCTACCAGGGGAAGTGTGCAAGTCAAGGTATCTCAGTTGTTGGTATTTGCTTAGTGTACTGCTGCAGCTGGTGAGGGTAGGGGTAGGAAGGGCCCCCGTCATGGGTTGCCAGCACATGCAACAATTTATTCACCCTGGCTGTGACTGTTGCATAGGTCCAGCCCATGGTACCTTAAACCAGCCCTGCCCCAAGCCAAAGCCCTTGCCTCTGCCAAACAGCAGCAGCAGAACCAATGTCCACAGTGTCCAATGTTTGCACCTCCTGTTTCCTCAAGTGCAAGCAGAGATAACAGCTGTGTCTAGCCTGTTGCAAAGAACTTGTTGATGCAATTATTGCCTGCTGTGCTAAATTGGTGGCAACCGCAACCGCATTGAGAAAGTGCTTGAGCTGACTTTTCAGATTTTGGTCAAAAGTGGGTACGCCCCTGTGGTCACCTGAGTTAGGGTGCATGGAATGGAACTTCTCCCATTTATCAGCAAGCTTTCCTTGGCTTTACAGTACCATGTCACTAGCTGCAGTCATGCATGCTCTGCACAGCAGGCCCCACATTAGCTATCCCTGCAATGCTGAGCATTGCTACAGGCAGCAAAAAGTGTGGTTTTCAACATGGATGCTTCCCCTGCTGGAGGGGCCCTGCTTCTGGCAATCTTACCATAAGCTTCAAGGTCACTGCCAAGGATTCAGTATTAACAGAAGCTGGTGTGCTTTGCATGCCAGTTTGATGGTAGGAAGCTTCCTTCTACATGCTGCAATCAGCGGCGGGCGAGACGGGCCTATGCTGCAAGGCTGTCACCCACGCTGTCACCACCACTTTGGAGGACTGTTTTCTTTGTCACCTGTCACTGCTTGAAACAAGGTCTAGCATACCACAGAGTTGTTCACTGGGCCAGGCTTGTTGTAAAACAAGACATGTTACGCATATCCCTTCGGTGCAGCACCACCTTCTAGACCCGACGTGCCCTTGCTACTGCTGTTTTAACACTTTCCACCAGATCTTGCCATGATAGTGCTAGCAGATCTCTCAACAACCTCCTCAAAGCATATGTTTTTATTCAGCACCGCTCCCCCTTTCTACAATACCACATCGGCTATGCCAATCATGCTCCACCTGCAGAGAACAGCAGCTCGCTACATGTGCTGGGGGTATACCCTGCTTTGGGGGCACCAGATATGCCCTTTGGGTATTCCGCATGGCACAGGCAGCTTCAGAGACAGCCCCTGCTCCAGCTGTAATGTCCTATGGCATGTGCTACCAGGGGAAGTGTGCAAGTCAAGGTATCTCAGTTGTTGGTATTTGCTTAGTGTACTGCTGCAGCTGGTGAGGGTAGGGGTAGGAAGGGCCCCCGTCATGGGTTGCCAGCACATGCAACAATTTATTCACCCTGGCTGTGACTGTTGCATAGGTCCAGCCCATGGTACCTTAAACCAGCCCTGCCCCAAGCCAAAGCCCTTGCCTCTGCCAAACAGCAGCAGCAGAACCAATGTCCACAGTTGGTTGCAAAAGTTTTGGCCGGAACATAAGGCTGGGGTTTAAGCAGCAGCAGCAAGACCTGATTTACAACCATTTATGTTTAAGAAAGTAAACAGGCAGAGCATCAATGTGCTGCAGTTGGTATGCCCAAGTGGTACCACAAGTAGCCTCGCACGCGAGACGTCCCGAGTTCGAGCCCCGGGGTGCCCTATAAATATACTACATAAAAGCCAGCCAGCCAGCCTTAGCCTTAGCCGCAGACGCAGACCAGCAAGCCTCCCCCCTGTTCCTACAGCCCTCCTGCTTTTTTTAACCTGACTCTCCCCTTCCACCTCTGCCCCTCCTGTGGTTGCCAGCCCCACACCCCATCTGCTCCCCTCCCACAGCCCTCTCAGCTCAGCCTTGCACTTGCCCCAACTTCTCGCATGCCCTGCCTACCCCCACCTGCCCTGCCATTGAACTGGTATAGCCCCTGCGCCTGCTTCACACCTGGTCTATATGCTACTGCCCCTAAACAGTAAAGAAAGGGCACCTGTGCCTGCTGGCAGTTCTCAGCATTTACCCCCTTAAAAAGCAGCAAAAATGCCTCCGCTGTCTCCCTTGCAAGACCCCTGCTTTTCTCAGCAGCCAAGCAACACAGAGCAACAGAGATGCTGACCGCACCCATTGGTGACAACCTGGACCTCATACAGAAGCTGCCTGTGCAAGAGAGCAATGAACGGCCATGCCATTTCACAGAAGCAGACCATTTCCTAACAAAATCTGAGTTTTGGGCCAAAACTTTTGCAACCAACTGTGTCCAATGTTTGCACCTCCTGTTTCCTCAAGTGCAAGCAGAGATAACAGCTGTGTCTAGCCTGTTGCAAAGAACTTGTTGATGCAATTATTGCCTGCTGTGCTAAATTGGTGGCAACCGCAACCGCATTGAGAAAGTGCTTGAGCTGACTTTTCAGATTTTGGTCAAAAGTGGGTACGCCCCTGTGGTCACCTGAGTTAGGGTGCATGGAATGGAACTTCTCCCATTTATCAGCAAGCTTTCCTTGGCTTTACAGTACCATGTCACTAGCTGCAGTCATGCATGCTCTGCACAGCAGGCCCCACATTAGCTATCCCTGCAATGCTGAGCATTGCTACAGGCAGCAAAAAGTGTGGTTTTCAACATGGATGCTTCCCCTGCTGGAGGGGCCCTGCTTCTGGCAATCTTACCATAAGCTTCAAGGTCACTGCCAAGGATTCAGTATTAACAGAAGCTGGTGTGCTTTGCATGCCAGTTTGATGGTAGGAAGCTTCCTTCTACATGCTGCAATCAGCGGCGGGCGAGACGGGCCTATGCTGCAAGGCTGTCACCCACGCTGTCACCACCACTTTGGAGGACTGTTTTCTTTGTCACCTGTCACTGCTTGAAACAAGGTCTAGCATACCACAGAGTTGTTCACTGGGCCAGGCTTGTTGTAAAACAAGACATGTTACGCATATCCCTTCGGTGCAGCACCACCTTCTAGACCCGACGTGCCCTTGCTACTGCTGTTTTAACACTTTCCACCAGATCTTGCCATGATAGTGCTAGCAGATCTCTCAACAACCTCCTCAAAGCATATGCTTTTATTCAGCACCGCTCCCCCTTTCTACAATACCACATCGGCTATGCCAATCATGCTCCACCTGCAGAGAACAGCAGCTCGCTACATGTGCTGGGGGTATACCCTGCTTTGGGGGCACCAGATATGCCCTTTGGGTATTCCGCATGGCACAGGCAGCTTCAGAGACAGCCCCTGCTCCAGCTGTAATGTCCTATGGCATGTGCTACCAGGGGAAGTGTGCAAGTCAAGGTATCTCAGTTGTTGGTATTTGCTTAGTGTACTGCTGCAGCTGGTGAGGGTAGGGGTAGGAAGGGCCCCCGTCATGGGTTGCCAGCACATGCAACAATTTATTCACCCTGGCTGTGACTGTTGCATAGGTCCAGCCCATGGTACCTTAAACCAGCCCTGCCCCAAGCCAAAGCCCTTGCCTCTGCCAAACAGCAGCAGCAGAACCAATGTCCACAGTTGGTTGCAAAAGTTTTGGCCGGAACATAAGGCTGGGGTTTAAGCAGCAGCAGCAAGACCTGATTTACAACCATTTATGTTTAAGAAATTAAACAGGCAGAGCATCAATGTGCTGCAGTTGGTATGCCCAAGTGGTACCACAAGTAGCCTCGCACGCGAGACGTCCCGAGTTCGAGCCCCGGGCGTGCCCTATAAATATACTACATAAAAGCCAGCCAGCCAGCCTTAGCCTTAGCCGCAGACGCAGACCAGCAAGCCTCCCCCCTGTTCCTACAGCCCTCCTGCTTTTTTTAACCTGGCTCTCCCCATCCACCTCTGCCCCTCCTGTGGTTGCCAGCCCCACACCCCATCTGCTCCCCTCCCACAGCCCTCTCAGCTCAGCCTTGCACTTGCCCCAACTTCTCGCATGCCCTGCCTACCCCCACCTGCCCTGCCATTGAACTGGTATAGCCCCTGCGCCTGCTTCACACCTGGTCTATATGCTACTGCCCCTAAACAGTAAAGAAAGGGCACCTGTGCCTGCTGGCAGTTCTCAGCATTTACCCCCTTAAAAAGCAGCAAAAATGCCTCCGCTGTCTCCCTTGCAAGACCCCTGCTTTTCTCAGCAGCCAAGCAACACAGAGCAACAGAGATGCTGACCGCACCCATTGGTGACAACCTGGACCTCATACAGAAGCTGCCTGTGCAAGAGAGCAATGAACGGCCATGCCATTTCACAGAAGCAGACCATTTCCTAACAAAATCTGAGTTTTGGGCCAAAACTTTTGCAACCAACTGTGTCCAATGTTTGCACCTCCTGTTTCCTCAAGTGCAAGCAGAGATAACAGCTGTGTCTAGCCTGTTGCAAAGAACTTGTTGATGCAATTATTGCCTGCTGTGCTAAATTGGTGGCAACCGCAACCGCATTGAGAAAGTGCTTGAGCTGACTTTTCAGATTTTGGTCAAAAGTGGGTACGCCCCTGTGGTCACCTGAGTTAGGGTGCATGGAATGGAACTTCTCCCATTTATCAGCAAGCTTTCCTTGGCTTTACAGTACCATGTCACTAGCTGCAGTCATGCATGCATGCTCTGCACAGCAGGCCCCACATTAGCTATCCCTGCAATGCTGAGCATTGCTACAGGCAGCAAAAAGTGTGGTTTTCAACATGGATGCTTCCCCTGCTGGAGGGGCCCTGCTTCTGGCAATCTTACCATAAGCTTCAAGGTCACTGCCAAGGATTCAGTATTAACAGAAGCTGGTGTGCTTTGCATGCCAGTTTGATGGTAGGAAGCTTCCTTCTACATGCTGCAATCAGCGGCGGGCGAGACGGGCCTATGCTGCAAGGCTGTCACCCACGCTGTCACCACCACTTTGGAGGACTGTTTTCTTTGTCACCTGTCACTGCTTGAAACAAGGTCTAGCATACCACAGAGTTGTTCACTGGGCCAGGCTTGTTGTAAAACAAGACATGTTACGCATATCCCTTCGGTGCAGCACCACCTTCTAGACCCGACGTGCCCTTGCTACTGCTGTTTTAACACTTTCCACCAGATCTTGCCATGATAGTGCTAGCAGATCTCTCAACAACCTCCTCAAAGCATATGTTTTTATTCAGCACCGCTCCCCCTTTCTACAATACCACATCGGCTATGCCAATCATGCTCCACCTGCAGAGAACAGCAGCTCGCTACATGTGCTGGGGGTATACCCTGCTTTGGGGGCACCAGATATGCCCTTTGGGTATTCCACATGGCACAGGCAGCTTCAGAGACAGCCCCTGCTCCAGCTGTAATGTCCTATGGCATGTGCTACCAGGGGAAGTGTGCAAGTCAAGGTATCTCAGTTGTTGGTATTTGCTTAGTGTACTGCTGCAGCTGGTGAGGGTAGGGGTAGGAAGGGCCCCCGTCATGGGTTGCCAGCACATGCAACAATTTATTCACCCTGGCTGTGACTGTTGCATAGGTCCAGCCCATGGTACCTTAAACCAGCCCTGCCCCAAGCCAAAGCCCTTGCCTCTGCCAAACAGCAGCAGCAGAACCAATGTCCACAGTTGGTTGCAAAAGTTTTGGCCGGAACATAAGGCTGGGGTTTAAGCAGCAGCAGCAAGACCTGATTTACAACCATTTATGTTTAAGAAAGTAAACAGGCAGAGCATCAATGTGCTGCAGTTGGTATGCCCAAGTGGTACCACAAGTAGCCTCGCACGCGAGACGTCCCGAGTTCGAGCCCCGGGCGTGCCCTATAAATATACTACATAAAAGCCAGCCAGCCAGCCTTAGCCTTAGCCGCAGACGCAGACCAGCAAGCCTCCCCCCTGTTCCTACAGCCCTCCTGCTTTTTTTAACCTGGCTCTCCCCATCCACCTCTGCCCCTCCTGTGGTTGCCAGCCCCACACCCCATCTGCTCCCCTCCCACAGCCCTCTCAGCTCAGCCTTGCACTTGCCCCAACTTCTCGCATGCCCTGCCTACCCCCACCTGCCCTGCCATTGAACTGGTATAGCCCCTGCGCCTGCTTCACACCTGGTCTATATGCTACTGCCCCTAAACAGTAAAGAAAGGGCACCTGTGCCTGCTGGCAGTTCTCAGCATTTACCCCCTTAAAAAGCAGCAAAAATGCCTCCGCTGTCTCCCTTGCAAGACCCCTGCTTTTCTCAGCAGCCAAGCAACACAGAGCAACAGAGATGCTGACCGCACCCATTGGTGACAACCTGGACCTCATACAGAAGCTGCCTGTGCAAGAGAGCAATGAACGGCCATGCCATTTCACAGAAGCAGACCATTTCCTAACAAAATCTGAGTTTTGGGCCAAAACTTTTGCAACCAACTGTACAAGGTCGGTCAACGCTCAGAACGTGCACATATCATGAAACGACGAGCACATAGGTATTCGCATACGCCTAAAATTGCTATCAGGAAGCTTTTAGCTGCCGCTCGCCTGTTTCCGGTTGGGCAGTACTTTGGCACTAGTCACGCATTGGTGCCATACTTTTTTTTTTGAAAAGGGCCCCTGGCCCCCCATATCACATCTAATGGGAGCTGTTCTCTTGCAGGAATTCAGGTAAGAGCAGCATTAGCAGCAGCTACTCCATATAGAGTCCGTCATGCTGTGTCAGGCCTGTCTTCGTCTCTTTGGCAATGGGCCATAGTATGGTTCACCAAGTAATGCACTTTCATACTGTAGGTAGCAACTAGCACACTGCATGTCTACAGCAGTCGCTTTTAGTTGCAGAGGTTTGCAGATGTGTTCTGGCTTGGGTTATCTTGTAGGCATGGTGTTTCTTATCTTCCATTACAGTTTGGCATCGTCTCTGCAGCGATTATATGAGCTTAGTCCTAAATCCATCCAGTACATTTTAGAGCGACCAGCATCTAGCAGTGCTCTTCCATCGGCGGCTGAACCTTTGGCACTGTTTGCTCCCTGCTTATCACAGGTACTTCTAGTTCAACATCCCCAGTCAACGCCGCTCATCAGTCAACGCCGTGCAGATTCCTGGGTCTTGCTCGTACCCTCTACGCTCATGCTGTGTGTCCTGAGAGGCATGCCGTGAGAAATTCGGCTCTTGCGCGGCGAGAGGCTATGTCGTAGGTTGGCCGGCTTGTACTCCCGTCTCTGCACGCTGGAGGTCATCATCAACAACATCAAGCAGCTGGACCTGATCTGTCGAGCTGTCTCCTGCAGGAAACTAGGTAAGAGCAACCTGAGCAGCAGCTAATTCATTTGGAGTCTGCATAGCCTGCACCAATGCAGGTGGTGTGCAGGCAAATACTTGTGTGATGCCTGCTTTATGCCTGTATAGGCAATGCTGGAGCTTCAAAGGGATTGGGGCTTCTGCATTGGGAGGTGGCGCTTACCTTTGCAGGGATGCGTTGAAGAAGTCTCTGCTGTTCATAAGCAAATTATTGCCTTTGGAGGCACTACCATATGTGATGTGGCCTCTGTGATTAAGAACCCCTGTGATCATACGTGTATTTGGCATGATGGTGCTGCAGACTTAGCTGTAAGACTCTGCGGACTTGTAGCCGCTGGCGAGGATGTGTTCACAAGTACTCCACTCACTCTCAGGGATGACTCTAATCTTCCTCTTGTTTGCTGGTTACAGGTACCCAGTCAACCCTTTGGTCAACATCCTTAGTTAACGCCGCTCATCACTCGATTACTGCCACCATACTGGCCATGGCCAGGAGCAGCAGCATCTTGCAGGCTGTGGGTGAGAGGAAGAGAGGCAAACTACAGTGGCTTTTCGTCTTCAGTCATGGGATTCCAAATGTGTTCCTGGTTGTGGCCAATACCTGGAATGTGCATTGGGCTGTCACGGCTTTGCTTCGACCTCTTACAGAACGTGACAAGTACTGAAAGCAAGCAGTGGCAAGTAGACCATGCACCGTTGAGTCAACCAAATCTACAAGCAAGACATGGTGCAACTGTAACGTGTTTTAGCAACGGAGTTGAGTGAGAGTTATGGCTGATTGATGTGAGAAGTAGCCAAGGCCATGTTTCGGGGTCATTGAGTCTTCATGGAGGCCTGCATGTTTGCGTCCCTGTGGCATTCTTTCCAGCATTTGTAAATTGTATGCATTGTGATGAATGTATTTTCCAAATTCTGTCCTGCACCTGGTTGCCTATGCATCGGTGGACTCTACCCTGTTAGTACGCCTTCTCGTTTGGTTGCTTTGCTTGTGAATTAGCACTGGTTTGTTTGCCGGCACGGCGGGCTAGCTGGCACTCTGTTAACTTGTACGTCGTAATGGCATGTGATGATCTGCATTCACTTTTTAAGCGTTGTTTGCATGACGGTTAGCATCAACATTTGCTGGATGGATACTTCTTGCATAATTTTGCCTGCATTCATAAGCGGTTATGCCAAGTAAGGGGGCCTGCTCCTGGAACACAATGCGCCCTGGACTTTCTGTCTGCCTGAATCAGCATCTGGTGTGTTCTAATAGCTGCCTATTACATTTCATGATATGCCATAGCAAAAGGTGCCATAGGCCCGCACCTCAAGCTGTCACAAAGAACAGCGAGGTCGAACAACATACGAGTTATTTCTGGCATGTTTGATATATCTAAAATGCATGATAAGTGACGAGATTAGACTGACCATGGTGAGTTTTGGTGCATGACAACGTATGCCTAGTAAACATGGCTACTGATGACGTAAATGACACTTTCCTGTCTGTTTGTGCGTTCCGACCTAGCAGCCCTTTGCGGTTGCCACACCTTAAATGTTTGTTTGTTAATCTCCTATGCCTTACTGGATCCATTGAGTGGACGTCTGCTCGTACTGGTTACTTAACTTTGGCCTGACCGAGCCAAGAGTAGTGATGTTGGCGTCACTTACGCCAACATCACTACTCTTGGCCCGGTCAGGCCAAAGTGAATGTTCATCACCACAGACTTATTGTGAGGTTGCAGCTGCCTTGGTGCCCTAACATATGCAAGAAGGGATTTCCCCCCTTCTCTGCGTAGTTCTCTCTCTCTCTCTGGTGCAGCCACACCTTCAAATTTTGTTTGTTTGTTTGAAAAGGGGCAGAAGGGTGGTCTCATGCTGCGACCCAACAGCTGTGCAGTGTGATGTCATTGTTGATTGGTGCTGGATCGAGTATGGCTTCTAGTACAGCCACTTTTTAGAACTTTCGTTTGGTTGTCTTTTATGTGCCGCCACTCAGGGCCCGTGCTGTTCCTGCTGTGGGGCTGATCGGATGTTCACGGTGTTGGGGCAAATTTTGTGCGCGCAGTGGGAGCCATCTTGTGTGTACTGGTCATACGTCATATATAAATATGAGGGTCATCTAGCACAGAGGCCGGGCCATTTGAGCGCACGATATGTCTCACTCTTTGAGGCTCTGAAGCGGGGATGAGTAACCCTGCGAACAAATCAGGCAATATTTCACAGGCTTGTCCGATTAACAGACGTTACGAGCCATATACGAGACTCTCCGGAGGTATGCCCGATACCGTTCATGTAGCAATCCTTCCGGCATGTATGACCTTAGTACGCGGTTGCGCCCATCTCCGATGGGTATCACATTGAACTGGCATAACGACACCGATGTAAACAACGCCATTTCAGCGCTTTCATACAAACTACTGTAAATAAGGCCCCACTAATAGACAGGGGCAGCCGGTTGCGGTCAACCTGCTGTAACCCACTCATGAGTGTTAGTTTGCTGAGTGCATGCGTTGAGTGATGCACAGTGCCCCAAGGATCCACCCGACCCGGCCGTTCGTCGGCTGCATGTGTAAATGTGTGCGGGTTGTACGGCCCCTTGAGGGACGTCCATGAGCGCCCATCCCAACTCAAGGGTTCCGCATCACTGAGTGCCGCATAGAATAGCAATGGCATGAGCCCGGGCATGATCTTTTAAACTCCCGTTCTGGCTCTGCTTAGGTATAATCAGGAGACTTCAACCAGTTCCTCACCTGACATGTCACTTGAATATCACATAGTCACAGCAGCACTACACCTTATTTTACTTTCCGATCTCATCCCTGCATTCACCTGTCATCTCAGATATTTCAAACATGCCCACTTGAAGGGTCCAACTCCGAAACCAACATTCGGCCACATATTCACCTCCCTGGAGCAGGAAATCTGGCAAATACACCACACCAGTACCACCAGACTAGCAGCAAGACCAACATACACGAACGCACACAGACACAAACTGGACCAAGGCCCCAATGAGAAACAAACAAACATCTTAGGTGTGGCAAAGGCAAGAGCGCTGCTAGGCCGGACCCACCATACACAAAGAACCACCAGGGCAGAACGATCTGACTCCAAATCAAACAGATCCAAACACTGTCCATTCGAAAGCACAACGTCTGGCAATTCCACCACATCATTAGCACCACACTGCCAGCAACACAAAGAGAGGCCACAACCAACTATACAGAACCTGAGAGCAGTGGGCTTGGCTCATTCCACGCCTTCAAAAGTCTCAAAACGCCACCAGTTCTCAGGGTAGAGTGCTCCACCGCTCAGCTGCAAATAGTAACAAAACCATGCAAGGAAACGGGTTTACGTTAGGCACAGTGATGCTGACCACGGTTTCTGACCTATTCAAGCATTGCAGCTAGCATGATCTAACATCCGAAGAGGCAAGCACCGGATCAGGAAATTGGATAAGCTTTACTTGATGGTTTACATGCCCATGTTATTGCATCAATCACAGCCAACCATTCTGCAGGAGCGGCTACAGGAATGCCAATACAATCTGACACCTGGGTGGAACGTCTTATGCCCTCACCACCCACTTAGTGCATCATCAACAACAGGGAGGTCAGCATGCCTATAGCAATAGCGTCAAAAGGGACATAGCTATACATAACTAAGGCATGTCACCCTGCAACCAGTAATGGACTGATACTACAGCTTGTTCATCTCGATTGACGGCAGACTCATGGTCTGCTAGGCAAAGAACTCTGCTCAAAAGCCTTACTCCTGCAGCTGTTGCATGCTGGATGCGTGCACACTACTTCATGGTAACTAGGAAGCATGCCGTACTTCTTGTGCAGCTACTCAACTGATAATGTGCAGTATGGCACCCCAATTAAATAACCCCTGGTTGGACCTTAAATAAGGTGAGGACATGCGTGGTTTTATCTCTGGCAAAACTTAGTGCTTATGTTAACACCCACCTTGGGAAGGAGGTCCTTATGCTGCTTCTCCACTGTGTCAGGTGTGAGCCCTACACCTTCGCTGACTGCTGCCAGGGCTGCGGGACTCCCATCCAAAGGCCTGCCAAGACCTTGGGCTTTCCCCTGCAAAACATAAGGGCATACCACATCGCGTTCAGGTGTTGATGCTCAGCATCAATCGTGTGCAAGCCCATGAAACATGCCTAGAGCACAAAGAGTACTGCAGCAGATTCTGTGATTGCAGCAGGGAGGGGGGGAGGGAGAATTATCTTTCAAAGACCCCACGTCAGAACTTTCCAAGGGCACCCCTCTGACCACTCATTCACCCCCAACCCCGCAGAACCCTTATTCTTGGCCCTTGAACACTTGTTTTGGGTTCAAGTCAAATCCATTCAATGCCGGAACCGCTTGGAAAGTCAACATGTGAATAGGAAAATACTGTTGGGAGACTCATGAATAAACCAGGTGGCCCCTGGTTTGGGGTTTAAGGTTGGGGAGGGTAGGTAACTACTGTCAAGCCTGAACCCATCAGAAGCATCTCTCTCACAAGCCTTCACTCACACTGTCCTTCAGAGCATTCTGTTGTGCTATGGCAGTCTGCCAGGTATCTCAGGACCTGGTTGAGGCGGATGGTTCAATGCCATGGGATGCCCAAGGGGTACCGGACATGTACAAAATGGCTAAATCTGGTCCTAATAGGCTGGTACTGCATTATGAAAGAACCTTAGCTCGTAAAAAATCAGTTTGGAACGTATAATCAACCCTGCACAATCTTCTGGTAGAACTTTTCAGAAACTTGGGCCCACCCACCCACCTAAAAACCCCAGCTTTGACCCCCCTAAGAACTTTGCTGGAGGGCGGGAATCAAAAGAAAAATTCCTAAAACCCTCAGTTACAGAGTATGCAAATCCTAAAACCCTCAGTTACAGAGTATGGAAGGTTTTTGGGACGTGGGATCCGAAATTGACGGCCCTGCACCCCCCCCTTGGTTTGCAGCTAGTTCCCTACTTTACGGTGTTCATGAGCTGTTCCAAACCCCACTGTTTACGACATAGTAAAAAATCGCAGAAGCCAGCACTTACCGACAGCACCAAGTGCACCTCCAGCACCACTGCTGCTGCGACAGACCTCAGGGTGCCATCCCCCTTTAGCCTTTCCGCTGCGTGTATTGCAGCCAGCTTATGTGTGCTGTTCCACTCTGCCGCATGGTCAACGCCGCCACTTCGCAGGATCTCATTGGCTGCCAGCAGCTGCAGGACACAATACTGGCTTTATAACAAAAGAGGATGTGATGTGCACTGGCAGTTACGGAGACTCGCATGCAGGCTTGCACGGAACGAAATGTACACCTCATATGCAATGGCTGGGGGCAATGTAGAGGCTTACCACATAGTAGTTTACTGGGAGGATGGTGAACATATCCGACAGCGCTGATGGTCCATGGTACCCCTTGATGGCATCCTTGCACGTGCCAATATTCTCTACAGAAACCCCCAGCTTTACAGCCAGCACTTCAGAGCACATGGGATGGCCCAGCTCGCTGTATACTAGAGCAACAGCTGCCGCACAAAGGACACTGTCAATGTTTGTGCCAAAGAGCTCCGTCAGGGACTTCATCGTCATCTCGTTGTTGCGCACCTGCAAGGCAAGAAGAGCCAGAGATCTGAATTTGCAGCAGAATCAATTCTTCTGCATATGCTGGCATGCAGTGCACACCAGCTTGCTTGGGAAGCGTCTCCCTTATACGAACTTATCAAATCGCACCTGCTGCGCCGCGCGATTCAGCTTTTCAGGTGAGCGGATTAACCCGCTTATGGAAGCCGCACGGTCTGCTAATCTCTGCATGTGCAAGGGACGTGTTTAGCCAGGTGAGGGAAGCAGGTAGGGCGGGCCCTTGCTTAAGGAAGTGGAAGAATTTAGTCAGCAGCTGGAGGCCTGACTGACCTGATCCACCGATGCTAAAGCGGGGAGGGGTACAACCTTGTAGCTGTAATATTCCTGCAGCGTCAAACCATGGACCACTGTGTGTTGCCATCGAAGCACAACGTCCAGGACAGGAGAGGAATGCAACGATCCCAAGCTTACAGTACATATATACGCGCTGCCAACATAGCTGCCAGGAGCCTGGCACACGCACTGATCCATGTCTAGTGACTTGTAATCTCTTGCTTCTACTGGCATGCGTCACGACATTTCTCCATACAACCATCGATGTGACACGGGTTGTCCCATACCGCCCTGTCTGTGACCTGGCGCCCCCAATATTTCAATGAACCACGTTTTGTTTAGCCTGGGTTGCCTGGCAGTCCCGCAGCCTTGTAAACCTGGCCCCCCGTCTTGAAATTGGAGCATCCGCCCGACTCTGGGCCTGCAAGCGTGTCAAATACTCAAATCGTCATTGAAGCGTCATTGGGTGACTCTGAACTCTGAATTTAGTGAGTGTCGACTGTCTCGCCTACTGAGTGTTCGTCCGCAGGTATTGATAACGGTCATATGGCGCTCTCCCCTGCTTTGGTTATCTGTCCCAACCCCGGCTATCAGACCATCACAACGGGTTACTTCTTTCAGGCATGACAGGCATGCTGCACCATTCGGTGCACGGGTTGCTACCTATATCATGAATGCACACAGGCAGTGGAGTTGTGAACACCTGTGCACATACTTCCACTTCAGGCAAACAGTTGGCGCTGTTCGCTGCAAGTCCCGGTGCCTTTCACGCTCATACTGTGTGTCCTGAAAACACACCATGAATATCCAGCTCTCTCTCGGCGAGGGGCTCTGTTATAGGTTGGACCCCGAGTCTGCACGCTGCAGGTCATCAACAGCACCAAGCAGCTGGAGCTGTTCTCTTCCATGGATCTTGGTAAGGGCAGCAGCAGTTACTTCATATAGGGCTCCCTTGTGTTGTGGCTAGCTTCTCTGTCTTCCTTTGCCAATGTACCAGTACTAGCATTTGTTCAGGAAGCACACCATTGCATTGTGAGTACAGCAACCACCAGAGTGCACTACAACAACACTGAATATCAGTAGCAGGAATGGCAGCTCTTTTTTAGCTTGGGAGATCAGAGGCATGGTGCTCCTGTCCACCATCACAGCTTGACATGCCTCAGCACTCTGCAGTAAATAGTTTGAGCTTGGGGCGTGAAATTGATCAAGTACTGTGAGCAACTGGTGACTGTAATCGACCTTATTTGGTGGCTAAAATTCTGACGCTACATGCTCCCTGCGTATCACATGTGCTTTTTGTTCAACATAGTAGTCAACGCAGCTCATCAGTCGTCATCGTGCAGATTCCTGGGTCTTCCTCGTACCCTCTACGCTCATGCTGTGTGTCCTGGGAGACAGACCATGGGCATTCGGCTTTTGCGCGCCGAGATGATATGTCGTAGGTTGGCCGGCCTGGCTCCCGTCTCTGCACGCTGGAGGTCATCAACAACATCAAGCAGCTGGAGCTGATGTGGAGCTGTTCTCATGCAGGAATTCGGTAAGAGCAGTACCAGCAGCAGCAGCAAGTTGTATGGGGCCTGCATGGCCTGCGCTAATGTAGCTCATGGGGTGGAGACTCACATTTTTGAATCGCCTGTTCTCTGCATAGATAAGCAATGCTGGGGTCTACAAGGAATAGGGGCATTATGGGGAGGACCCTTTGGGCATTATGCATTAACACAGGGACGGGGCTTCTGAATTTCGGAGGCAAGTTATATTTTGCCGTATATCTTGCAAGGCTGAGTTGAAGACTTTCCTGCTGTTTATGGGCAGTTCCCCCTCTTTGCAAGTCTTACTGTAGAAGGAAGAAGAAGAAGAGCTACGCCAGGCTAGTTGAGTAACTGAGGCTGAGGCGGAGCCTCTGCCAAAGTCCCAGCCTGCGTAAGTTAAGGGAGAGGCAACTGAGGTCAGGAGACCTGGCCTCGTGGCCTCTACCATGGGACATACAAAGAGTTGGGTGGGCATCTCGCCCACCCACCAGTGTTATTTGCGTTTGCGCTTCCATGGGGCTTTTTTCTCTTTACTGTGTTCTTTCTTTTGTTTGGTTGTGTATATCCAGTGGAGCAGGTTTGTTGTTTTGAGGTGAATTGCCCTAATCGTTGCCTTAACGTCCTGTCCATTCACGCCGAGAGCGACCAGGTGGCTGCTAAGCTCCTTGTAGATGCTGCCAGCTACGCCTATGACCAGGGGGATGTAGTGGACGGTTGCATTACGATCCGCTTGTTGAATAGCACTGCATAACCCTTTGTGTTGCTCCACGGCTTGCACCAGTTTCCCTTCCTTGTCGGTATCCCTACAGAACTTCAGCTCCACGATCCAGTACTCGGGGTTCTGCCCATTAGCGGCGGGCTTGTATAGCAGGGCATCTGGTATAGTCTGCCTTCGTACGAGTCCCTTTACGTCCACGGGCATGCTAGCTGGCAAGGCTGTTTCTGGGATCCGGTGGGGCTGCGTCACTAGTCCCTCAGCACTACAGTGTGTGTCACTTCCGAGGTCCATCATCACCACGTACCCTCCCTTTCTGCCCCTCATGATAGCTTTAAGAATCAACCGACCTATTGCATTGTGCCTGTGGGTATAGAGCCTACTGAGTGCGGGGCATCCCGAGGCTGTGTGGTGGCAGCCATCCTGTTGTCCGCAGAGCAGGCAGTTGCTATTGTCGGCGTGTTTGAACCAGTAGGCACGTTTACGGTTGTATAGTGTGCCACTTCGGTATTTGAGAACGGTCTTTCTTACTCCAAGCTTGGTGGTCCCGTTCGTCATATAGCGGCTACTTGCATGCTCATCCCTGTCACCGGATGTCCTTGCCCAGGCTTCGAAATATATCGTATTGCGGTTAGCTTGTCCAAGGCGGCAGCGCTTGTGGCTCAACTTCTTAAGATCCCCCTTGAGGTCCTCAAGTGGGCGTTTGGAGATCACGGGCTCCTTGGCCTCGGATGAGGTAGGTGGAGATGCAACATCATTGAGGATGTATGTCTTCCCTGTGATATCATTTCGTACTGCTCGTTCGGCGTCGGCCCTAGTCATCCACCTGTTGTGTTTACCCTCTTTGCAGACTATGACTCCCTCCTCCTCATCTTCTTCTGCTGGTGCATCAGCAGTGGGGCTATTTGGCTGGTTTGGCTCTACGGTTTCCACAGGCCAGTACAGGTCAGTCCTTGAATTGCTCGGCACATCATATTGATGAAGCTCAGCAGCTGGTGCGCGGCCTTTAGCAGCAGCTTTGGCTATTTCATCTGCATGTTCATTGCCCACTACACCTTGGTGGGCAGGGACCTTGTAAAGGTGGATGGGTTCGGTGCTGGCGCGGATAAGTGTATCTATTGCTTTGATGAGGTCTTGATGTTTGTGCTGTTCCAGGTCTTGTGGACGCAGGAGTTGTTTGCGTATTTGATGCATGGAGGTCATGCTGTCTGTGGCAATGAGATGTGAGCCTGCCTGGACTGCGAACAGAATGCCTACTAACTCTGCTCGATTGATTGTGTTTTGGTTGCCTTCCCCTTGACTTCTGGGATTTATGTAGAGCTTCCTCTCAGTGTCTGTCTCTGTTGCAGGGATGTAGACCCCTGAGCCCAGCCCTGGGCTTCCTGCTGGCCAAGGGGTGTCATCTGGTAGGCAGCTGCCATCGGTGTATGTGAACTGAGCCCAGTCATATTTCAAAGGTCGGGCTGGGGCCAGGGCTGTTCGGAGGGTATTGATCAGGTCTGCTTTGGCTGTCTTTGGTTTGGGGGGGTTTCCCCTCTCATCCTGGTGGGTGCTTTGATCACAGCTGCGTTTGCTGTATGCTGTCTCTCCAGGGTACCCAAGTATCTTGAGTTCTGACTTGGTAGGTGGGTGGTTTGTGGCATGCACAGTTTGTGGGCAGAAGTCTTGGATCTGATTGATATGCTTATCAAGTGGTAGGGTTTCATTGACCGCTTGTTGTAAGTCTTCCATGAATTTGTCCATGTACTCCTTATCCCAATGCGGGAAGTGTTTTTTGAACCCTGCCTGGTTGCCTGTGACTACAATATTCACGTCCCACCTTGGGTTTTTGGCAAAGCGCTCACCCATGCACCACTCCGTGGGGCGTTCAAAGCGGAAGTGTTTCCTAGGAATTTGTAGGATGTGTCTGCAATTTTCTGGGTAGAGCTCCATCCACCTCATATAAGCGGTTTTGTTGCTGTCAGTCCATGCAGGCAGTATGTGGATACCAAAGACTGGTTCGCTTGTATACTGTGTGGCTGCTACTGCTGTGGCTATGTTCTTGTTTAGATCTTGGTCTTCATACTCTGGGTTGTGCACGCCTGCTTCGGTCCACTTGTAGCGGTAGGTGTTCCATCGTGCTCCAAATAGTTGATCTCTCTTGTGTATGCTGTAATAGTTGGCAAACTCAGGGCTCCAATTGAGGGGACTTGCAAATCTCTCATGGGAGGTCTGCGTGTGGCGCTGTAGCACTCTGTAAATTTCTTCTGGTGTTGCCCAGTGGTTTGCAAGCTTGATTTTGCTGTGGGTTTTACTGTCAATGGTTGCTCCATCCTTGTATCGGCACATAAGGGCATAGAGCTCTTTTGCAAAGCTGCCTCCTTGCAGCCTTTTAACTAGCTTGGGTTTTGCTTCCTGTACTCGCTTGTACTGCTGATAGAGTATGGCAGCCCGTTCCACAGTAAGGGTAAACCTACACCGCCCGTCCGGGGTGTAGATGCAAGCCAGCTCGTGTTCTTCGTTCCTTTCGTTGCACCGCATCAGAATGGTGCGGATATACACTTCATGTTGGCCTGTGGGTTCGATGTCTGTGTGGGGGTTGATAGCCTCTGTGTGGACATGGAGTTTGTGCCTACATTCTTGACCAATGGTAATGTTGTATCGCGTGGAGTGGTTGGGGTAGTAATCACCCTGTTGTTGCAGAGAAGGCAGTTGTTGCTGTGCTTTAGTCAGCTGGTTTTGGGAGGCATGGGTTTGTGTCTCTCCTACAGGGGCATGCGGTTCTTCATCACATCTGCTGGTGTAAACAGCCCATGCATCTTCCCAGTCCGGGCTGGTCATGAGGGTCTCTTTGTCTTCAGAGCTATCCTCCCATGTTATCAATAGGTGTCTGACCTCCTTTGGCAAGGAGTCTTCTGTCCATTGGTGATGTGTACATTCATTGCAGTGCCAGTGTTGGTTGTCTTCAAGGGCATTCTGAGCATGGCTATTTGCCTCTGGTGGGAGACACTCAATATGGTAGGCCCTGTGGCAGGTGTCACAGACAATAGATGTAGTATCATGCAGGCTGGGTCGTTTACATTCAGGGAGTCTGTTGCAGCATTCAACCACGCTATTCTGTGCATCATCCATGATTTCCTCTGTTGTTGCAGCCCTCGCATGAGCTATCCTGTATTTTAAGATGTTCTGAGCAATTTCTGCTACCCAACCTTGCATGAGTGTGGGCTTCCACCGAACTACTACTTGGTCTTGCTGAGCTGTCCTTACCCTCTGGCCCTTTATTTTGCGGTGTTGGGCTGCCTTAGCTACTCCAACAATCGCATCGATCTGATCAACATCGGCAGCATATCTTATGTAGAGTTGTTCAAGTTGTCTTTCTTGGGCGGTGGTCAGGGGTTGTATGGCGGTGAGTTTTTGGTAGGTCATGTACCCGGTGGCAGCCCGTGTATTAGTCCTGATTTGTTGAGGGCCATCCTCGAGCTGCCTGCGGATGGATGTGGGGGCACATTTGTTGCGACATTGCATGTTTTGTATGTAGGTCTGGAGCTCGCTGATTGTGTCCCGGGTTAGGTGAGGCTGCTGTTGGATTGCTGCCAGGCTCCATAGGGGTGCGCCCCTGGCATCTGCTGTGTCAACGACCTCGAGTGCTTGGAGGGTGCGTACGTGGTCTGGGTGGACTGTGTGAGAGTGTGTAAGGGTTCCTTGTGTCATGCTGCACTTGTAGTCCTGGGTTGCGATTCCTGGCGCTTGTCGCAGCATATGGCACACCCTCTTATGTGCTGCTTGCTCTGTGGTTGTCAGCTTCTTGCCGAGCTTACGCTGTAGTGCTTTTAGGGGCATAAGTTGGCGACCTGTGGGTGTCAACGGGTGTTGCAGGCTGGTTATGCCTACTTTGCATAGCCTTTGTATGTCTCGTCTGAGTAGCGGGGGGACTGAGCTTTGGAGTTGATTTTGCACGCTTGTGATTTGGCCCAGGAGCTCCGCGGGTTCTGGCAGGCAGTACATCGGCTGTCGGTGCCGCATGATGGTCAGTCTTAGGTCTGCACATGCAATTTGTTGGCGCAGCCTGAGGCTGTGTTTTGCCAGCACTGGGTGTAGTTTTGATGTCATGTGATCCAGGCAGTGATGGTCCTGGTCCATCCTGGCGCGGCTGATTTCTCCTAGAGGTCCATGATCATTCAGGGCTGCCACCAGTCGTTGGAGGGCCACTTCCTTGTATTCAACTTGCATGGAAGGGCATCCCAGTCCACCTTTATCTATATCCTCATGGACAAAGGCTCGGGCAAGGTAGAGGGGTAGGCCATGGGCACTTTTGCAGGCTCTGCTGATCAGAGAGTCAATGTTATGTATGTCCTTGTCACTATATGGTGCTACACAGAAGGTGTATCTGACTTTGCTCCTAATACAGCTCTTGATTGTGCGCATTTTTTGATAGACCTTGGCATTGGATGCTTTGATGCCTTTGAGCATGCTCTTGAGTGCTTCTATCGTGACTTGAAGTTGGTGGCTCCAGTCCATATGCATGGTAAAGTGGACTCCTAGGTACCTGAAAGGCTTTCTGGGGTCATGGAACGTGACAGGCTGTCCTTGCACCGTCACAGATGAGAGGATGCGCTTTAGGCTGCTGCTGTCATAAGGGTCTTTGGGGTTGGTGTGATATCTGGCGCCAGTGACGAGAGTCTTGGATATATTCACAATTAGGTTGCCCCATATGGAGTAGTTAGTTACTTTGTCCAGCTGCTTCTGTAGTCTAGGGGCTGTATGCGTCACCAGATTGAGGTCATCCGCGTATGTGCTGTCTGGGATATGTGCTTTGAGGCGGTCTACGGCCATGCTTTGTTTGTATACCCCAGGTATGTAACCATTGACTCCTACTCTCAACCACCTTAGGAGGGGTTCAAGATATACGATAAAGAGGAAGGGTGATAGACTGTCGCCTTGGATGGTGCCTCTCTCCATAGGGATGGAGTTGGTGCTGCCATGGGGGGTTTTTATGGCGGTTGTCGCATTAGTGTAGAGGTTTTGTACTACATCTATGGCATCTGTGGGGAAGCCCAGGTCATACAGTATGTGCAGAAGTCTGTCATGGTCAATGGTGTCAAAAGCCTCTGTGTAGTCTATCATTGCGAGGTATATGTCTTGCTGAGTGAGTTTGGCATCCTCAAGGATCATGGTCATCAGTTCCAGCTGGTCTGAGGTGGTCCTTTTGTTTCTGAAGCCTCCCTGGGTGTAAGTCAGGATGTTGTTGCGCTCAGCATGGTCTGACATGGCCCATGTTATCATCCGTGTCCAGAGCTTGTAAATGGTAAGTTCCAAGCCAATGCGGCGGTAATACTTGAGCTCCAAGACGGTGCCCTTTTCTTTCCACAGAAGGGCTGTGGTGCTGTGTTTCCATGACTTTGGAGTGCAGCTGGATGCCCACATGAGTTGGATGAAGGCATGGAGCATGCGCTGACCTACTGGGGGGAGAAGCTGTAGCATTTCATTAGTTACCCCGTCAGGGCCGGGGGCTTTTCCGTGTGATAAGGTCTTGACACATGCCTGGTAGGCCTGGGCATCTTGTATGTGAGAGTGGAGCCAATTGTGGGGTGCAGCTCCTGTAGTAATGGCTGTTTCCAATTGGAAACGGTCAGTCGCACCCTCCTGTGCCCACGGGTACTGGCGAGGGGCCTCACTTGGCATGTACTTCCCAGTTTTTATTCCAGTTGCAGAGACCATCTTTTTGGTATAGTACTTTTCTATGATTTCCACAATGGCCTGTGGGTCGGTGATCAGCCCCTCTTCTGTGTGTATGGCTTGCAGAGCTGCAGAATTCCGTCCTTTGTATTGGCCTGTGATGATCTTGTTCCCTATTTTTTGCTTGTCATCGTATAGCGCCTGCATTTTCCTGAGGTGCTCTTGCTGGCACAGTTTAGCATGCTCTCGGTCTATTGTGCGGAGTTCCTTACCGAGGTCTCGCTTAAGCTGCTTTAATCCTTCTTCTGGTGCTTGTAAGGGGCTGGCCTCCTGCAAGGTTTCCCACTTTTCTTTAAGCAGGGGTTCCACGATCAGGGTGGCATCTTGGTGCCTGATTGCTGTGGCCACTTGCTTTGTATTTGCCTTAATGCGCTTCCTTGCTTTGGCAGTGCCCCGAGGGTACATATGATATCCGGCCGGATTGTGTTGAACTGTGGGTCCACTGTTCAAGGCAGTGTCTCGTACCCCTGTGAGTAGGTCGATTATTTGGTCTCCAAGAGCATCAATCAGAGCCTGGATTTCTTGTTGGGACTGGAGGCCTGCAATCGACGGTATGGGGGCCGGCTGCCGAGGGCTTTTGGCCGATATGCTTGCCCAGTGGGGGTGGACGTCTTGCTGCAAAATCTGTTCCAACCGATCGCAGAGATTGTGAATATCTTCGCCGTGTTGCATTTCAATGATGTCTCGCAGGGTATTGGCCTCGTCCAGCGTTAGGGGGAGCTTAAGCTTTTTGGTGTCGGGAATGGCAGGGGGTCTATCAGGAGGGGGAATCATGTTGAGGGCCTGGTATGGGATGTCCGCTTGTAATGCATCATGATCAGTGGTGCTACCGCCCATGTCAATCACAGTGCATTGAGCTCCTGTTGTAAGTTGTTTGTCATTGGTGAAGAAGTCGTCAATTCTGCTTGCTGGCTCTTCCCCTGCTCCTTGGCGCCATGTGAATTGTCTGGCTTGGGAGGCAGTGGGGGGTTCTAATGGGTGGAGCTTGCTTTCTGTGACCATGTGCCTGTGTTGCCGGTCTGTGTGGATACAGCAATTGCTGCGCCTGTCGGTATTGGCAAGTGTGGCATTGAAGTCGCCACCAATTAGGATGTAGTGCGGATCGTCTGTGCTATTTGCTTCTCCACTAAGAGTTGCCAATGTTTTATAGATTTCATCTCTTGTTTGCTTGTCTTGTGGCTGTCCTGTGGGCATGTAGACCCCCACTACGTCTAGCGGAGTAGAGCTTGGCACACGAATCTGGACCGCTTTGATGTATCCTTGTAAGCTGTCTGGGGTTGTAATAGGCACAACCATGCCCAAGTCAGGGAACTTTTTGTGCAAGAGGATGAGCACTCCTGCTTGTGGTTCATCCTCGCTATTGTTCTTGCTGCTGTAGTACTGGTAGTACCCTTGACCTCCCAGTCGCTTGCTTAATGACTTTCTGCTTGTCTTGGTGGCTTTTGTTTCCGTAATAATCAGTACCTCTGGTTTGTGCTGGTGCAGGAGCTCCAATATATCAGCTGTGCCTGTACCGAGGCCCCTGATGTTTAAGGTCATTATGGTGAACTTGACTGCGTGCGGTGGACCCGGGCCCTGTATTCCAGGTGTTGTAGTTGGGCCATTTGTTTCCTGCAGGTAGGTGGGGGGTTTGTCTTCGTCGTTAGGCGTAGGGGAGGCGTGGACTGGGTCTAGAGGATGAGACTTTTGCGCCAGGCCAGGTTGTTGTGGGGGAAGCATCTGCTTGGGTGCAAGCCGTTGGGCTGACTGCGAGGCATTTTGTCTACTATCATGTGGTGCAAATGGCTCTACAATGCTTGGGACTGGTTTTGTTTGCTCGGTACAGGATGATGGAGGTATTAGGGCATCGTCTTGATGGTGGGGTCGGGGTTCCTGAGCGTGATGCGGCATTGAGAGTGATGGGGTTGGATCTGGAGGAGGGCCTCCAGTGATTGCCTGTATGCAGTCTTGCGATTGGTGGTTTTGCAAGGGGATCTGATCATGGGCGTCTTTTGGAGCTGGTCTGCTCAGGTAATGGCAGATGTTGTGCATTTTGAGGGCCTCAGTTGTGGTGCTAGCAGCTTTTGGGGCTTTGTCAGGCCCATTGTGCTTGTTGAAGGTGCGCTTCTTGGTGGGGGGTAACTGCTTTGCCTGTGTTTCTTTCACCTGTGTTTGGGCCTGGGTCATAGGTTTTGTGCCGTGCTCAGCGTTAGGGTTGTGGAGCCCGTGTTGTTGAGAAGCAGGTGTCGACAAGGCCATCTCTGTGTCTTCCTGTGCTAGTCTTTGCTGGTGTATGATGAGCTCGTCGTCGCTGAATTCACATGATGCTAGCATCCTTTCGTCACTGCATGGTTGGACAACTGAAAGGGTGCCATGAATATTTCTCCAGTCATTGTCTGTCATTAATTTTGCCTGGGCTGGATGGTTACCCTGATGGAGTGAGTCCACCAGGTACCAGTCTGGTGTGGGCCCATTGCTTGTTGTGCCTTTCCTGACTACGAAGTAATGTCTGCCTCCAATCTGCCCTCCTGCCATTGCATAGTTGACCATGAATGCTGCTGCTTCACTCTTATGTGCAAGTATGTCTTCTTTAGATGTGCCTTTCTGTACCTCTACATGCCCTGACACCAGCTGTATCTCGAGAGATTCAGCGCCTTGACGGGCCCGCCTGCACCAGAACCAGTATAGGATGCGTTGTAGTGCAAGTATGGAGTAAGTCCCATCCGTTGAGTATTGACCTCCCTGTTGCCTGGGTTTGTCCTCCCCCGCAGGCCACGTCTCCTGGAGGTATTTGATGACTGCTTGGGGAGAGGCAATGGCCTGTCCTACCATGGCTTCTAGAGCATGCAAGCCGCAGTGGCTACCAACTTGGCGACTGACGCGAATTCCTAGGGGTGCTGCAAGCCTCCACATGCTTTGCAAGCGTCGTGTATCAGCCTGGCGGCTAGCTTTGGTAGGCTGAGGTGGGGGATGACTATGTTGCTGGTCATGGAGTATGTCCGCTGGTGGCGGCATTTGGCGTGCTTTCTTGGGGAGTGGTTTGGATGACCCCTTTGCACGTGCTGCTTTTTTCCTGGCATTTGCCTGAGCTTTTGCCTGGGCCCTATGCGTGTCTTCTGCTATCCATGTTGCTGCAGGACGCCCGGTTGGGGCTCGTGTATCCAGCATGATCCCTTCCATATCCACGTAGGTTAAATGGCTCTGACTGGCGGGGGTGGGAGTTCGTCTGTGCTTGTACAAGAGCATTCCAGTAGCGCTGTGCAGATATGCATCAAGAGCCAGTGTCGTGCTGATGGTACCATCAAATTCTGCCCAGTCGTTATCACTGAGCTCTCTTATGAGGCCTGTTGCTGCATATGGGATAGAGTCAAGACAGTACCACTTGTTGTTGATGGGGCTTTGCTTCCAGCAGATGAAGTGGCCTGGTATGTGTAGGAACAGCGCCTTGCATCCTGGAGGTGCAAGTGCGAGGATCCGTGATTTTGCTGGTTGACCACTGAGCATGTGTTCTTGGCGGTTGCCGGCGCTTTCCAGTACGATAAGTGCAATGTCAGTCGTGGTTGTATAATACAGGAGTTTGTTTATGGCTTCCCAAGTGAACCAGCCATCAGCATTGCAGTCCGGACGGTTGCCCAGGGCTGGTTTTGGGACTTGTGGGTGCCGGAGGATGGCTTGTGCTTTATCTGGGGTGATGATTTCTCTGCCTGCCATTGCATTCAGTGCATGGAGTGCACAGTTGCCGTGGTTTTGGACTTGGCAGTATAGCCCTACTGCTTCTGGTGTGACCCAGAGGGGATGGGGGGAGAGGTCCATGTCCTCTGCTGGGGTCTTTGCACGGGGGCTTATCTGCATTCTGCTTTGAGGGTCGAACTCGTCATCTGTGTCGCTGTTTGTGAGTTCTATCTGCTCGCTGTCATGCTCGAAGAGGGGGTTTACGTGGTACTGGTGGTCGTACTTGATAGTGTCCATGGGTACTGCTGCATCTTCTCTAGCTTTCTTAACATGTAAGGCATGTGTTGTTGTTGGTGGTGATTGTGTGTTTGATATCTGGCTAACACCGCCCATGGTTAATCCAGGCACGGCTGCTCTCAGCATCTGGTCGATGCGTCGGTTGCCTGGATCCGCTTGTGGTTTGCGCTTTACCGTATAAGGGGCTTTCGAGCATCGCTTTTTTGCAACATTGGATATCTTGCCCCCTCCTTGCATGCTCAATATTGAAGGAGGGACAGTGCCACACCAGTCCTGGGTGAGTGTCCTGCTCAAGTGGGTGCGGGTGACCGACTTGCATTGAGAGCATGGGACAGCTCCCTCTGTGTCTGGGTTTTGCTGTTTTCCTCGAATGTCTGCTGAGTCCATGTGAGGCTTAATCGGTTGTCGGGACCGTGTCCGTGCGTGGCATCCTAAGAATGAAGTGTGTACTTCTCCTTCTGCTACTGGCCTAAGTGCCTTCCGCGCGGCTTTGGGCAGGCGTCGTACATATGCTCTACGTTCCTGAGCGCTTGCTGTCGCTGAAATGCCATAGTGCTCCAGGAACAAGTCCGCAGGGAGCCATGCCCACTGCTCGGGCCTCAGGTCGGCCTGTCCTGGTGGAAGCAGCGTCTGTCCCGCTGGTATTGCTGCGTAGAGATGCTCGTCTAGAGGATCCTGGACTATGATGAAGCTACCGTTCACCCATGATGGCATCAGGCGGTCCTCAATTCTGGGCACCAGCAGCAGGTGAGTGGGGCAGTACACCCAGACAGTCTTGGGCGTAGGATAGCAGTGTGTCTCTTGCCAACTAGCCACAGCGTTGGTTTGGTGCTGAGCCATCTGCAGCAGCTTTTTGTATGTGCTGCACTCAAGGTTAGCTGTAGCAGGTTGTTTAGGATGGGCTCTAGGGTGTCTCTGCGACTTGTTATTTGGAAGATTATTGCAGCGCATGTCCTGTGGCATTTTGCAGTTGAGAGCACTACAGACCTTATAGATTCGATACGGGCTTGCATCACGGTTTGAATGTTACATTTGAAAAAAGAAAAACCCGGAGCCAACACGAGGCTCAAGGGGCTTCCAAAAAACCAAACTGACTAATATCATCAACTTCAACTAATTCGTTCTCATACTCATCACTAGAAACATTACCACAACTTTCATCTTCACTCGATTCAAATCTGTCAAGCTGCAGATCAAACACCCACTCAGTATCTTCATCTCTGAAGACACGCATTTTATGTACCAACTTCGCCAACATATGCTGCTTTGGATGACACATAAGCTTCCTTAAATCACCTTCACAGTAATCAAACAACTCACCAAACTCCGATCTGATTTCCTGGTAGGCAGGGCATTCCAGCATGAAATGCTTTTCATCCTCAACGGTATATGCCATGCATTTCCTACAATACCTCTGTGCCCTCACAGTACCACCATCAGCCCAACGTCCAGTCACAACACTCAGCCAGTGAGCTCCCACTCTAAACCTCATGAGATCAGCAAGATACTCTGGATTTATACAACGGTCATGATCAACATACCTAGCAGGCTGTGAAACACACTCAGCCATCCACGTATAATAGGTCGCATCAATAAGGAGAGAGACAGGACGGCTGGGGTCAGTAGATGGCATAATCTGTACGTTGGCATAGCCATGGCAGTTATGGAATTCACCAGCAATGAGATCCACCTGAAGGGGCTCGTCTTCATCATAGGTGAGCCTTAAGTGCAGTTCTACTACTAGGTGAGTGGGGCAGTACACCCAGACAGTCTTGGGCGTAGGATAGCAGTGTGTCTCTTGCCAACTAGCCACAGCGTTGGTTTGGTGCTGAGCCATCTGCAGCAGCTTTTTGTATGTGCTGCACTCAAGGTTAGCTGTAGCAGGTTGTTTAGGATGGGCTCTAGGGTGTCTCTGCGACTTGTTATTTGGAAGATTATTGCAGCGCATGTCCTGTGGCATTTTGCAGTTGAGAGCACTACAGACCTTATAGATTCGATACGGGCTTGCATCACGGTTTGAATGTTACATTTGAAAAAAGAAAAACCCGGAGCCAACACGAGGCTCAAGGGGCTTCCAAAAAACCAAACTGACTAATATCATCAACTTCAACTAATTCGTTCTCATACTCATCACTAGAAACATTACCACAACTTTCATCTTCACTCGATTCAAATCTGTCAAGCTGCAGATCAAACACCCACTCAGTATCTTCATCTCTGAAGACACGCATTTTATGTACCAACTTCGCCAACATATGCTGCTTTGGATGACACATAAGCTTCCTTAAATCACCTTCACAGTAATCAAACAACTCACCAAACTCCGATCTGATTTCCTGGTAGGCAGGGCATTCCAGCATGAAATGCTTTTCATCCTCAACGGTATATGCCATGCATTTCCTACAATACCTCTGTGCCCTCACAGTACCACCATCAGCCCAACGTCCAGTCACAACACTCAGCCAGTGAGCTCCCACTCTAAACCTCATGAGATCAGCAAGATACTCTGGATTTATACAACGGTCATGATCAACATACCTAGCAGGCTGTGAAACACACTCAGCCATCCACGTATAATAGGTCGCATCAATAAGGAGAGAGACAGGACGGCTGGGGTCAGTAGATGGCATAATCTGTACGTTGGCATAGCCATGGCAGTTATGGAATTCACCAGCAATGAGATCCACCTGAAGGGGCTCGTCTTCATCATAGGTGAGCCTTAAGTGCAGTTCTACTACTGTTCGAGGGTATTCAAGTATGGCAGTGTCCTTAGACCGGAAAGTGTAATAGTGCATACGTTTGAGGCGAGCAGCTGTCCTTTTGCATCGTCTTCTGGCTTGCCTTGCCTTAGCTAGCTTGACATGATGGGATGCTGTTGCTGCAGTGGTGTATTGCCTGCATGGCCCCATAGGCAGGTGTCTCCCAGCTAGCTGCATCATGCTGCACTCTCTGCACGCACTGATTGACTGCGCGGTATCACAGTATCTTTCTTTGCTGCTGTTCATGTCCCCTAAATGAGCGCAGTACTGTAGGTTTGCATTTGTAGCTGAATACATAATGCTCATAAGCATAATCTGTGGATACCAGGGGCTTATGTTTATGTTTGCAGGCTGCTCTAAGTTGTTGTACATGCATGTGGAATCAGTTTTTCTGTCATCCCCACCTCTTACTGAGGATGAATTCTTCTTGCTGGACCGCAGGGGGAGGTAGCCCGGCCTCATCATGTGGTCAGCCTTTGGCCTGGTGCCAGCATAGCAGCTGCTGGGGAAGGGATGCTGGTCCTGCCTGAAGGTGAGCTTTGGAACTGCTCCTGCGGTCTGGTTTTGCGCTTGGGAGCTTTCGCAGGGCCCGCTTTGCTTTGCATGGGGCCAGGCTGCTAGCAGACCTGCGGTTGCTGGCAAGATCGTGCTGCTGTCGGCCTCCCTTGCTTCTTGTTTGCTCGTCCCTGCGGAGGTTCGGCATTTATTGCCAAGTCTGTGATGGGTATCGTGTGCATGGAAGGTGGGTCCCATGCTGAGCCATTTTTGAATTAGCTGGCCGACTTGATGCAGCTCGCTGCTTTGTCGAGCTGAGAATTCTGAGCCTGACGCTGTGTCCAATGGCTTTCGGCTGGCATATGTATGCTGTAACGACCCTTTGGTAAGGCCGTATGAGACAGGACCTTCCTGGCTGACATGGCTGTCGTTGTTGTCTTTCTGCTGTAGGATGAGCGCGTTGTTACTCCAGGCCTGTGCGGCCTTTGATACGATGATCTGGATGCCGTATAGAAGAGCTGTATAGGCTATAACTAATCCATGTAATATGCTGGTAGAGTGCGGCAACAGTTGCTTCTCTGCGGTTTGTGCTGGACAGTCTGGTTCTCCCGTGATGGGACCGCGCAAGGGGGGTGTACACGCAGGTGGAACGGCAGGCGCATGTTGCCGCCTGACAGCCTTTCCTGTTTGCTCCCCACGCCTGGCAAAATCATATGTCCAACATTTCGCCGACAGGTTAACAACTGACTCGAGCAGATGCCGCGTTGCGAAGATGCGTTTACATTTCAGAGATGAAGATAACTGTAGAAGGAGGTATGTGGCTGTGTCACTGCTGACCTCTGTCAACATAGATTTAAGTGGAATCATAATGCTGGAGATTTTGCTGTAGGTCTTCGCATCCATTCTTGCGCTGGCCAGTATGTGTTCACAATGTCCTCCACTTCTTTCTGGGACAGATCTAACAGTTGTTGTTTGTAATCAAGTCCCGTTGTTTGCTGATTACAGGTACATCTTGTTCAACATCCCCAGTCATCAGTCATCATCGTGCAGATTCCTGGGTCTTGCTCGTAACCTCTACGCTCATGCTGTGTGTCCTGAGAGGCACGCCATGAAAATTCAGCTCTCACGCGGCGAGAGGCTATGTCATAGGTTGGCCGGCCTGGCTCCCGTCTCTGCACGCTGGAGGTCATCAACAACAGCTGGAAGGAGCTGGAGCTGATGCAGAGCTTGATGAGTTTGCTTGCTGCTGAGTTTGGTACCAAGGGCGTCGCAGTGGAAACGCAGCTAAGCCAGGGGGGGTGGCTAGCTTTCCTGCATGACAATCTTGTACATATATGCCCATGTATGTGGCACTCTGTTAGCTTGTACAGGTTGATCATAGGGCGTTAGATGAACTGCACTCTCTTCTCGGCGTTGTTCGCATGGTGGCTAGCACCGACATTTGCAGCAGTGCTTGTTGCAGTAGCAGTACTTGTTGTACATCAGCATCAGGCATCTTATGTTAGCTGGCCAGTAGATATGGCTACTGATGTTGGTAATTTTGACACTATTGTGGGTGTTGCACCCTAGTAGGGTTGCTAAGCTCTCCTTGAGATGGCTTGACTCCTTAAGTGTCAAGTGGCATAGGCCTTCTTGGGCGACTGGACCAGCCAATTGCACAATGTTGCCAGGCAGGGTGACTGTTGGCAGATTTAGTAGTGCAACTACATCAGGGTCAATGTAGTTCCTGCCTGCACCTGAGTCGACGAGAATAGTGACGCTGTGACCTCTCACTTTGCCCTTAAGCCGAATAAGCTTCTCACTGGTAGGACGAAGGCCACATAGCTCAGGTGTCTCCTCTTCCTTTGACGGCTCCTCTGATGTTGCTTCTTCTTTTGTAGCATTGTACGGTAACGGCTTCACAAAACCTTGAAGAGTAGGAGGGTCCCAAAATACACATACAGGCCACTTGGTAGGTTCCATGTCGATACAAGGTCCACCAGGTGTCTTGGATGGCACAGTGAAGAGCTTGGTCCCTGCTGGATAGGTCTTCAAAAGGCGTAGTCCTTGTGTCATCTGCCACCACGGCTTGTTCTCCCATTTTGGCAGGACGATGACAGCACTGGTCTGAGCAGGGGCTCTCTCCTTGCACTCCAGATAATGCCTAAGGAACTTCCCGGCACGGCGAAAAGGCACATTCAGCCATGCATTCTCCCCCTCGACATGGGCCTTAAGGAAGGAATTCTGACTGTGGTAGAACTTCTTGGCCACTGCATTCTCTCCAGCTGGATCTGCACAGGCGTCCACCGTAAATGGCCCATAAATCGCTGCATACTCGGCGTGCTCCTTAGGGTGGAATCTCCAGTCAGTACGGTCCCTCAACCTTGGTGATCTCCGGCGGGGTTTCTTGTGTTGGTATGCTGCAGCATCTTGGCGCCCGGTAACCGTTGACTTGGAATTCCCAGCAGGTTGCTCCTTAACCCCGGCTGAGCAACCTCTCCGTGAGTCCATAGCAGGACGGGGTCCAGCCACATCGGCGCGCGTAGGACTCACTGCACCACGCGCCTTCCTCAGTTTGACTGCTGAGGAGAGGCAGCATCACTCATCATTTTCAGATCGGTAGCACGCTTGGGACAGAAGCGCTGGTAATGACCCAAGCGATGACAGTAGAAGCACTCTACATCTTTCTTGGATGGTTGCCTCCTCACATTGTTGAAGTTCTGCCTTCTTTGATTGCAGTTGTTGTTGTTAGTCCTCTTGTTGTCAGCAGCACCAAGTTCCATTGGAGTAGGTCCAGTGTGAGGCTCTTGTCGTTGCTGTTGATAAGGGCGATGGAGAGCTCCAGGAAAAGGTGAAGAGCGTCGCCTCTTGATCTGCCAGACAAGCGAGTCTGCTTGGATAGCCCACTCAACGGCATCTGAAAGGGTGGTTGTGTTTTTCAGCTCCACATGGATACGAACTTCCGGTCGCAGGCCTTCTAGAAAGCGATGAACACGGTCCTTCTCGTGCATGTCGGGTAGCTCCAGCATGCAAAGGTTGAACTGCTCAGCATAGGTACGAGCTGACTTGCCACCTTGTTGTAGATGATCAAGCTTCTCACGTGCTGTGCGCTCTGGGGAGATTGGCGTGAAGTGCGTGATGAGAGCAGCTTTGAAGTCCTCCCAAGTATTCCAGGGCCGGTCCACTCCACGCTGAACGGCTGCAAGATGGTTGCGGTACCAGGTAAGTGCTGAATCTCGCAGGAAACCGGCCGCATGAAGGATGGCTATTGGTGCGTTGAGGTTGATGACGTCGCATGACTGTAGGTAGGTCTCCATAAGATAGCACCAGTTGACCGCAGAAGGTTGTGCGCTCCCCGTGAAGACTGGAGGCTTAGGTGGCTTGATCTTTGGAGCATTGGGTTGAGCATTAGCTTGAGCCTGCTGCAGAGCGGCTATCTGCTGTTGTGCGGCCTGAAGTTGCTGGATAGCTTGCTGATGCGCTTCAGCCAAAGCCGCAAGCTGAGTATTAAGCTGTTGAACTTGTGCTTCCATGTAGAACACTGACGTTGAAGAGAACCGACGTCGGCTCGAAGTTCAACTTGCACCGATGGATGGATGCTTCTAGTAGCGCTATCCTTAAACGTAAAACGCAGCGGTCCAAAACTTACAGGAAGGGTCGTTAAGCTCCGAAACCACGTGCAAAGCTCTCCCCTAGCTAGACCGGATGGCGGACGACGGTAGACGTAGGCCTTTACCGATGTACTGCCGAAGTACCGGAATGGTCAGGCGAGAGGCTTTATTGAGACAGGGATTTAGGGTGGGCTGGTGGCAGCCATTGTTTGAGCTTGGACAGGAAATTGAGTATGCCGTTGGAGCCTAAGTTGGCTCCTTGTGGGTGGCGCTGCCCCCACCGGCGCCCCGCTTTGACGGGGCCATTTGGTAATTGGTAATTGTAATTAATTGAGACAGGAAACTTACAAGTAGAGTCTGGATATACACAGAGATATACTGTGGAAGGAACACAGTAGATAGGTACACAGCCACAGGTATACAACAAATACTCAAGACAGCTTGACTGAATTGACTGAGTTAGTTGAGTTAGTTGAGTTCCTTCAATGTCTTAACTCTCTCCTTTATATATGGCTGGTAACACAGCCCATATCTTCTAGAACCATCTAGAGTGGAACCTTCTCCACAGTTCCATCCATTACCAAGCCATACGTAACCAATACATCACTCTAGAACGTTCCACATGTTTCTTTCCAGAAACTTCCAGAATAGACCACTACTTTCCACACACTTCCAGACACATCTTGACATGTCCAGACACATCCTTAAACCCTAAAACACATAATTGAAACGTTAAACCCTAATACTAAAACCCTAGTCCATCTGTCATCATTACATTAAGCTCTCCCTGCATGGGTAAACTCTCTAAGAATGTTGTCTGAGCAATTTCTGCAGTTGTCTACTGCTTCCTTATAGAGTTCTTGGAGCGGTATGTGGTTGTGATGGTTAGTACGGTTGTATTGCAGTCCCTGCAGTGTTGTGTTTCTGGTCCCACATATTTGATACATGTGTGATATGGTCAACTGCTGGCGTTGGGTGACTCTTCTGGCTGGACGGTTTATGCATACAGTACGCTCTCTTTCTCAGGGTAGAGACGCAGATGGGACCATTGCAGAGTTTCTGGCAACAAATGGCCTAGCTGAGCCGGACAATGATAAACTTGCAGCTATTCCATGGCTTAAAGTGTGGGGTACTTGGGATACCATGTTGCAAGAGCCATGGGACAAGGTGGCCGCATATGCAAACCCCAGGCAATCTGTCAGCTCAAATTTGATCAAGCTTTCCACATATCATTCGTGGTTTATGACGGGAGACATCCCTCAGGAGGAGTTAGAGGCTGGCTATCCTCAGGGTATGCCAAGGTATATCAGGCACACATCAGGTATCCCGTTTACTTATGTGAAACAGTTAATGCGGTTTCGTACTGGTGCACACCATCTTGCTATTGAAACTGGGAGGTGGGCTCGTCCCAAACTGCCAAGGCAGCATCGTGTATGTTCAAAATGTTCTTGCACAGTGGTTGAGGACGAGGTACACTTTCTTTTTGAATGCCCAGCATATGATAGAATTCGTGAGAAGTATAATACCGTTTTGTTTGCACAGTTTGGAGGTTGCCAGGAAGCTTCTAGTACAATGAAGCATAATTCAGACAACGTGAGATTGTTCATGGACCAAGAGCCAAGTTTCCAAGTTGCAAAGTTTGTTTATGAATGCATGGAATTTCGGAGGTCGGAGGAATGTGAGGACTATAATCCTTACTTTGATTTGTCATTATTCGGGGATGAATGGCAAGGTCGTATTTTCGATACCTTTTCTTCTGGACCAAGAGGTGATATTGCTGAGACATTCACTTCTGATGGACCAGGTTCCAGTATTTCTGCCCATGGAGCCTAGGTTGGCTCCGTACGGGCGCCCCCTTTGAGGGGCCATGATGTAATCGTAATCGTAATCGTAATCTTCCATGATCAGATCAAGAGCAACATGGATATAAACTGATCTCTGCCAGGATAAGAAGATGTAAGTGAAAGACTCCAGAATGAGGTTGCAGGCCTGCTGCACGGTGCAAAAGGCGGTCCCATGGGCTATGCCCCAGCAGCTGTACAGTGTGATCGATGTATGTGGTTCAGTAGTGGGATGTGTTCCCGGCTGCCGGATCGAGTTTTGCTTCAGTCTGTGCCACTCAGAACCATGCTGTTGCTGCTGTTGGGCCGCTAATCTGCACAGTGTGGGTAAAGTCGCGTGCACAGTACATAGAGTACTCTGGTACCGGTATGTTGGATTGAGGATCACTTGAAACAGCGGGCCATCGAGCGCACGCTACTGAGTCTCACTCTGCAGCGGGGGTTAGTGAGACTGTGAAGGAAGTCAGGCGACATATCAGAGCCGTATACGATAAGTAACGTTTACTGAACGGTCTGTTCGCGGTGTAGCAATCCTTGTTCGGAAGCGGTACTCATGGGCCAATGTCCGATGGAGCAACGACTAATCGATAATCCCCTAAACACCGGTCTCAACAACGTTATTATCACATTACTATACACACCCAAAGCAGTAAGAATATCAGAAACAGGGACGTGCGCGGTCAACATGCTGTGACCCAACATTTCTTTTTTGTAGCATGTAGATGTGTGGGGGTAGATCATCCCCTTCAGGGACGTCTATGCCCAATCCAGAGGTCCCGCATCACTGAGTACTGCAGAACCAGTAGCATAATGAGCTGAATCAAGTTCCCACCCTGTTTTTAGGTCGAGTCTGGAGATTGTAAACCCACAGCACGACTCGGCCCTAGTACGGGTAGACAGCAGGAGGCAATGGCGATCAAACAAACCAAGCTTCCGGTATGTCCTGGCAACCGCAAGAGGCCTGCTAGGTTCGAACCGACAAAAGAGCAACACAACAGGCAGGTCAGAACATCAAGGAAGAAGGATCCGTACACACAGCAAATGCCCCCTTCCTGCAAAAGATGATAGGTAGCACATACAGACCCTCATTCAGGCAGTAGTATTCTATGTGATGAACAGAATTGACAGTATCTGAGCTTCCCTTCAATCCGAGAACAGAATTGACAGACTGACAACTAGAAGGTAGATCTAAACCACCCAGCAAGCGTTACACCAACCAACCCTGTGGTGCCTTGAATAAGAAGGGGTACAAAGCCACCTGACTGGATCACAACTTCACCACTGGCTTCTGCTCCAGCAAAAGCCTGGGTTTTCACTCTCAGCTTCTGATTTTCATGGAGGACAATATGGTCTACCCGTGTCACAGGTTTAGCGTGTTTTTACCTGAGCCAGCTCTATGCTTTCTTCAGCCAGCAAACATGATGCACATACAACCCATCAATGGGCATTACATCTATCTGTTCATTCCTTGTCCCATGTGTGACCTTGTGAGCCATACTTGACCTCTGAACCCACACCAAAGATGCTGCCCAGTGTGCTGGTGGCTATAGATTGAAGCTTCATGCGCTCAGAGGGCATCTTCCATGCGCACACTCCTGGTGCTAATGGTGGTTGCCCTCAACCCCTTTGCGCTGTTGATGTGGTGTGTCTTGCTGAAGAAGATGGTGGTGCTAGACATGTGGCCCAACTCATTCATCATCTTGGACTTCTTCTCCTTAGCTGCTTTGGACTCTGCCAAGGCCTTGTACATCATTGCTAGCCTGGAGAGCTCCTGAGCCAGGGGGTGTCTGCTGCTTGACATCCATCCAGACAGGGCTGGTAATGCTGCATCAATGATATTGCTGGCCTTATCAAATCTCCCATGAGGCCAGCTGCCTTGGCTGCTTCCAGTACCTGCGTGCTCAAGCAAGAGGACAAGGAAAGGAGGATTCAGCAGGTTTGCTCAGACGCCGCCTGCCTCAGCAAGACAAGGGGGAGACAACATCTATCCTCAGTGGGCTCTGCAACAGCTGTCCAATTAAGTATACTGTGCCACATTACATATGGAGCAATCTTATCAGACAGCTATGACATGTTTTATAGTTGCTGCTACTAAAGTCTGACAGGTTTGCAATGCTTGGATTAGTGCAGCTGAAGTATAACCATGCAACAATTGCTCTACATTACAGAAAACCCTACATAACGGTGCCACAGTGTGTCTGTCATACAGCATCCCATTACACACACCTGCAGCGCTGTCCTCGCATGCACCACCTCCTGGACTTGCTTGCTGACAATCAGATCCTCTTGCTGTGGGAGCTGCTTGCGGTTGATGCTGAAGGTGTTGCTCATGACCAACTCTCCCTTGGAGTTTAAGGGGCCAGCAGCCACAGGAGCAGCAGGGCGCCACCGCAGCACCCACTGCAAAGAAGAATTGGCAAACCGTAGGCCGCATAAGAGAACTTGGTCCTTGTTGGGTAAACTGATCGGCATGGAGTGTTATGCCTGAAGATGACAGTTAGACCAGTTGTCGATAGGATGTGCTGTGCCAGCAATAGCAGTTCTTCATCAGCCAACAACATGCTGAACATAGTTGACCAACTCATCCTGAGGTGCACTTTGTGTCCTTGCCAACAACTGAAATTGCACTGCTGCTGTTGCGAGCTGTGAACAAGAGGTTGACTGATACTGTGCACATTGTGCTCCCATAGTTAGACTTGCTGCATTCCCAAAGACACACCTCGGCAGCTTCATTCCCCACATCAAGCACTCCCTTGCACGCAGGAATGTAAAGTCGGCCGCCGAGCGCCAACAACAGATGGACAATTCAACTTTCTAGTTTCTCTCACTTTGAGCAGTTTACAAGGTCCAGAAAGTGCGCTCGCAGGCAGGGTCAAGTTGATGACAAAGGCCTCCTCCTCGCCAGTAGCCAGCAGGGGGTCCAGGGTCACAGTCCAGCAGCCATTAGCACTAGAAGGCTTCATCACTTGGTGGTTTGCATCTGCAAAGCAAAGGGCAACCAGAGTTTTGGAGCCACACAGTTTCTAGGATAGGCGGGTGCGCTGAAGATGGGAGGCTTCCCATGCAAAGGAGACTGTAGGCTCTTGCATCACAACATTGCAGTTTTCTAGCACCAATGACAAATGAATCAACTACGGGACTTAGCCTAACGTACAGTAAAACAGCAGCAAGATTGCCCACCTGTTGAAGCACGTAGCCAATGTAGCCAATACAACCATTCATAAGGGTATATGGACTCACCTCCTAAAATGTCCTTCAATTTCAGCACCTTTCCTCCATCACGTGCTGCCTCTGTCTCATTGGCCTTCTGCCATTCCGCAACTGGTGCTCCGCCCATTGCTGCTTCTGCTGCTGCTGCCTGCTCCTCCTCCTCCATTTCCATGCCTTCAGCTCCAACCTCCTCTGCTTGGCCAGCTGCACCGTTGCCCTTGACTTTCTTCATTACAGGAGCTTCGGCCTCTTCGTCAGCCGCTGCTTCACCCTCTGCGTCCTCATCACTGTCTCCTCCCAGGTTCACTGCTTCAAGCCTTGCTCTTGCGTTCTCTGCCTTCTTTGCTATCTGGCTGTACCCTCTCTTCCTTGCTTTGCCTTGGCCATCAGTGTTGCCTCCTTCTGGCTGTTGTCCAGCTACTTCCTCTGCCCCTCCTGCTCTAATTGCATGCAGCTCAACCACAGCATCAAATGCAACAGCTGAGTTGCAGCCGCCAATGAAAGCCCCTGCTGTACTGGACTGCTGTTGCAGCGTTTCCACAGGGCAGTAGCTTCCCCCTGCTGCTCTAGTGAGTCCTGTCAAGAAGCTGCTGTCATGACCTTCCCCAATACCCACTGCATGCAGACGTACGCCATTGCTTGCCAGCAAAGCAGCCATGGAAGCGTAGTCCCTGGAACGCATCTGCTCCCCATCAGTCACCAGCAGGATGGTCTTCATGTAGGCTGCATGCTGCTGGAGCTGCTTAGTGGCCAGGTATGCAGCACCTAGGATGTCCGTTCCAGGGCTGGCAGCAATCTTGTGGAGAGCATGGAAAAGGAGGGCCTTGCCTTCAGGGGTGGCTGGCAACAGAGGCATGGACAAGGATGGCTGCAGCACCATGAGCAGTCAGCAAGAAGTGCTTAGCCATGGGTAATGCGTGGATCCATAAATGCACACTGTGTGTGTGCCCTTCTCAATCCTGGCCACTTCTCGAAACATATAGAGAAGTGGCCCTATGAGCCTTTATTGGCTCCAAGGGATGCCCTCTTTGGGCTAATTGGTACTCTGGCAACCAGTTAACCGGCATGGGATATGCAATGGCCGGTTACCAGAACATTTTGTAGTTCAAGATGAATTCTGCTTGGTATATCACCAGAGATACCGAGCTGCAGAACCAATGCAATTCTTAGGTTGGATGCACTCAAAGTTGTGAAAATGTCTGAACGGCTAATAAAACCTACAGTGAAGTATCCAACACCGCAGCTAGGCCATGGCGGAGTTCAGGGCGGCAGCCTAGCTGAGACAAGGCCACCTGTCCAAGATGCAGAAACTCATTTTACCATATGCAGCAACACCTATCTATGCTCCCCACATCCTTACCTTGCCAGAGAACTCCACAATACCACAGCATGATCCAGGAGGTAGTGACTCCACAATGGCTTTGGACACGTTCAGTGAGTTTTGCAGGCGGCTGCCACCACAGGAGGTCCATGAGGTCATTGACGCACTCCTGTCAATCACTAACATCAATGCCAGAGGGGGAGGTGCAGGAGCAACCACCTTAGCAACCTCCACATGGACTACCACCTGCAGCACATGAGGTGGCACATCATCAGGACCACTGCAGCTGCACTTTGCAGCCCAGGCATATAATCTCTGGTATGTAGGTGTGGTAACATGTGAATCGGATGAAGTCATGTTGACTGCAGGCATGCTGACTGCATGGTGAGCTGTATGAGCTATATCTGATATATATGTTTTTTTGACAGAATACGTTGAGAAACGGGAGAAGGCATTCTATGGTTCCTTTGTTCAATCTTTGCTAGCAGCAACTTAGTTTTTCTTTTACAGGCAGTTTAGCTGCAACCACTGACCTGAAGGGTGGTTGCAGCTGTTGTGACAGAGTCTGTGAGGCCTTGGCACTTGACGGTCAGCAGCTGCTCTGGAGGAACTTCAGCTGGGTCCCCTCTTGGCATAGAGGACTCCGCCAGGTCCATGGGAGCGGCTGGTGGAATGTCTGGCACAAGCATCAGAAGTGGAACCTGCGCCAGAGGTGCTATGCCCAGCTCGTTGCAGGCATCAGCAAGCAGAGCTGCTGACCGTTGCTCACTCAAAGGGAGTGGCAGCAATGAGCTGCAAGCAGCAAGAACAAAATATTTGCACAGTCAGGAGGAGCAAAGGGCTGTTGACTGCAAGACTTGAATTTTTGTTGCTACACACCCCAAGAGTGCCTTCTTTCTGACATGCAACGCTAATGGACACCCATACTCAGTCTGCACAAGGATGGAGGGGACCGGTTCTGCTGACATGTGGAACCTGCATTGCACTTCTCCAGCTTGTCTAAGTTGTGCCCATGCTGGCTGTCGTTCTCCCAGCATGTGCCTATTTTTTTATTGCTCTTTGAGGACAGTTATCAAGGCCTCCTAAGCCATATTGAGGTGCTTCTGTGCTCAAGGACCCCACCAGTCCATCCTCAGCATATGGGGAGTGCATCATGCAGATGGGCACAAGCACTGCTTGTTTGTTTCATCTGTGAAGTTGCCAGACGCACCTCAAGCACATTAGCCATGATGGATTCAACTTCAGTCGTAGAACGTGGTAATGGGAGCTTGGTGATTTTCAATGGCGGTGGTGGTGGTGGTGGTTTTCAATGGGCTTGGAAACACTACTATGTCAGCAGTCTTAGGCGATCGAAGCACCTAAGCATCAGGAGTGTGGACCAGGTCGTACTTTGGGCACATTCACAAGGATTTGGTTATCGAAAAATTCCAAGGCCAACGTAGCCAGCTCAGAAAACGTGTGCCTCCACAACGATGGGCATGCTCAAGCAGAGGTTCCTACAAGAGGGGATGTTAGGTAAGCAGACCACCTGATCCTGCTATGTTCTTGCTCTTGCAGGACATGTGAGGCACGCTGAGCTCTTTGTCCCATGTCATTGACTGGCAGGCAGATGTGCTCATGGTCCAGGTTGCAGCAAAGGAGGCCAAGTCTGCCGCTAAACACCCCTTCTCTTGCACATACTGTATTCCATATACCAGGCCAGCGATATATTAGGCTGTCTCGTAACCTATATGCATGCTGCCATGTCATGCAGATGCCTGTTGCACAAGCGGAAGCTTGCACACATCCTAACTGCCTGTCACATGGCTGCTGCCCTGCTTGACGAGGGGGAAATGAAAGGACACTGCAAGGATTATTCTATAGACATATGTGGTGCGGAGTGGCTGTTCGGTTTGTGAATAAATCTGCAGTCAGCTGCTGCTCCATGACAAACTGACCAAGAGCCGAGAAGCTCAACAGGTGTTTCTCTCTAACACCATAATGTCCGGTACGATCTGTTTGCCTTTGTCAGATCGTTACGTAAGCCTTAGCCTTTGTACAGCCCAGATCTAGTCGAAGCATGCCATGGGCGGACAAGGCAGGTGACTGCCCGAGGTGACATTGAAAGTGACAGCGCTGGTGTAGGGCAAAGGGCAGACGGCCCCTCATCTACACTGGCTAAGCCATAACATCATGTCATAAAGACGCTGAAAAGACGGTTAATGCGGCAATCAACCACCATGTGGTTCCGTCGCAGGAAGTGCATGTGGATGGATTGGGGCGGACACAGCTGATTGTACCAGCCATGAGGAACCCAAGGATTGGCATGGCACTTCTTCCGCACTAGATAAAAGGAGGCGGTGTCATCGTACCAGCACCGTGCGGTATTGCTGCTACTGGTACTCTTTGAGCCCCAGGGCAGGCATACCATCTGTTGGCATTCATGGTTCTGGAATGCCAACAGCAGGGACCTACTGAGAAGTCTTCCGACCAGCGCAACGGATACGAATTAGCAGTTACTTGCAGACTGTCATATCATACTGCATCCCGGTGGGCAGATCAGGTTGGCAACCATAATGTTTGACCAGCATGAGCGCCTGGCGGTTCCCGTATGGAATCTACGACTCCCAGTCCTTAGTGAATGCATGAGTGCAAGCAGCTGCCAAAGGCCCCATACATGTGGCTCACTTACCATACCCCCATCCAGAACGCTGAGGGCCTACCGCACTTTCAAGCAAGGCCATCAATGTACATCAGCATTGCACTGCATTGGGTGCCTTGACAAGCCCAAGGCACAGTATTCCTATCAGCCAGGAACACAGCCCCTCCTTGGCTTGCGTAGCTCTCTCGCCCTCCAGGAACACAGCAGTGCTCACCCAAAAGCACCCGAGCTAAGTTGCACTTATCAATATAATTCCCAGCAGCAACAGCAGCAAAATGCTTTTCCTTGCAGCCACGATAAGTCTACAAACCAGCTGAAGCAACCATTAACTTGTCATGCATGTTGCTGCATGTGCTAGCAGACACTGAGTTGCTATTCAACTGATGCTGCCAGCTACATAACCCGTTAGCAATCGTTTCCATACTGTGAAGCACCAAGGAATGCCAATGCTGATCGCAAATGCACAAAAAGGCTCTATGACCATGAGACAAACACAGTTCTGCCTGTGTTCCATTATCCAAAGCCAACAGGAATTTCCCTCTGCAGAAGCTTGCACAGCACAAATTCCTGTATGTGACCAAAATCAAAGAATACCCCATTGCCTGGAATCTGCTTGGAGCATTTCTGATGCATGATTGGTGTTGTGCCTGCAGCCTCTGCGGTGGCCAACTGCACACACTCCCACAAAAAAAATGGTCAAAAGGCAAGCCGCTCAGCTACCTTGCTGGCTAAGTACACTACTTCCTGCGCTTGGACATGTGGGTGATGCGCTTAGCAGCAGCTCCCTTGGCACTGTGTGCTGTGTGCGGTTTGCTATATCTGACTGCAGAAGTGCGGTGCCCCAATGAGGTCATCTCCGTCATCTTTTGTGCCTTAGGTGCTGCAGATTTGGCCAAGGCTGTGTAGTTTGAGGCTGCTGCTGAGAGCTCCATGGCCAAGGGGTTTGTGCTGTCAGTCACCCAACAAGCTAAGGTCAGCATTGCCTCCTGGATCAGGCCATTTGCTTCTGCATAATCTCCTTGCAAGCCAACTGCCCTGGCTGCCTCCAGTACCTTGAAAGAAGAGGGGCAGTACAAGGTAAGGCGTCAAATAACTAATTGCCAGCATTGTGATTACCAGGCGACAGTCCAGATCATCGTCAGGTTTAAATGTGTTAAGAAATAGAATGCAATCTGTTGGTGTGCATGACTAGCCAATGCACCTGCTCTCAGTGGACGAGCCTAGGCAGCTCACACGCACAAGCCCCCTTCCGTTCCTTGGCTTGCAGTGACACAGCCATATCAATCACAGTACAGGAGCAAGTTGACAACACTCCTGTGGTACCTACCTGCAATGCTGTCCTTGCATGCATCACCTCCTGGACATCCTCGTTCACCACCAGATCCTCAGGCTGAAGGTCCTGCTTCCGATTGATGCTAAAGGTGCCGCTCACCACTACCTCTCCCTTGGCATTCAGAAGGCCAGCAGCCACAGGGGCAGCAGGGCGCCAGCGCAGCACCCACTGCAATGGACGCAGAAGAAACCAGAAAGACAGGTTAGATCGCGATAACAGAAAGAGTCCGTGTTGCTATGAGTCTGAGGGGTGAATAAGGTACCTTGACAGGCATTGAGGATCATGAGAATTGACGACTATGTGGCCCCTTTGCAGCTCTCTTCACCTTCATTAGAGCGCAGTCTCCAGCAGTATGGGTTGCAGGCAGGTTGAACTTGATGACCAAGGTCTCCTCACCACCAGTCGCCAGCAGGGGGTCCAGGTTCACAGTCCAGCAGTCAGCCAGAGGAGAAGGCTTCTTCACTTGGTGACATGTATCTGCAACGTGGCACAACAGTGGGTCAGGGCTAGTAATCAGTACCTGCCGTACCTAAAGTGTTCTGCTGGAGGCAAGCTGCCAAATGTGCTGTAATGGAAGCTTGCCTGAAATGTTGTTCTTTTGGGGTTATCCCAGGCATCCACTCCATTGACATTGCAGTTCTATTGATTGCATTGTGAAGATGCAAACAAAGTGACATTTTTTGAGGAGAAAACATGCTGCCAATCCAGCATTCTGACAGTTTTTGCGCAGGACAACATGCCGTCAATCCAGCATTCTCACCTCCCAGCACCTCCACTAGCTGTGCCAATTCTTCGGGGTAAGCTGCTAGACCTGGCTCCTCCTTGATGTGCTCTCCAATAGCTGCTTCTAGCTCTTCCTTGATCGACCATGCATAAGTCGCTCCTGGTTCCTCCTTCACCCTTTCCAGGGCTTCCCCTGCCTCCCTCTTGATCTGCCTCCCTGCTGGCGCTGCTTCCGTTAGAGCTACCTCTGCCTGTTCCCCCTCCAACTTTATGCGCTGCGCCCTATACCCCTGTGCTCCACCCCCCTGAAATCGTGTAACAATGCCCCTCACCCTCTTGTTCCCGCGAGCTGCATCCTCCTCCTCAGTTAGTGCTCTGTCCCCTGCTTGTTCACCCTCTTCTTTTAGCTGCTCAGCCTGCAGACTTGCCCTAGTATCCTCTGTTTTTACCACCGGACTGTGCCCCCTCTTCCTTGTGCTTCTGCGCCTAATCCTTCCCTCTGGCTGCTCCCTCGGCTCTTCCATTTCCTTTCCTGCGCTTGCTCCTGACATTCCACGCAACTCTACCACAGCATTGAAAGCAACTGCTGATGCGCAACCACCAAGGAAGGCTCCCGCTGTACCAGACTGCTGCTCTAGGGTCTCCACTGGGCAGTAGCTACCCCCTGCTGCTCTGGTAAGACCTGTTAAGAAGTGGTTATCATGACCTTCCCCAATCCCCACCGCATGCAGACGTATGCCAGTGCTTGCCAGCAAAGCAGCCACAGCAGTGTAGCCGATCTTTCTTGCTCCCCATCAGTAACTAACAGGAGGGTCTTCATGTAGCCTGCTTGCTGTTGTGGCTGAGCTGCAGTTGAAGTAGGTGGTGAGGGTACCCGCATCAGTTGGTCAGTGGCCAGTGATGCGGCAGCCAGTATGTCAGTACCACCAGAGGCTGTGATCTGGTTGAGGGCATAGCACAGCAAGGCCTTGCCTTCTGGGCTTGCGTGGAGTAGAGGCATGGACAAAGATGGCTGCAGGAAGAGAAGCAGACAGGAAAGATGTGAGCCCAATGCCATAGCCTGCATGTGGTCCTATTGGTGATTGGTGGCACTGTTGGGGATCCAGTGACTGTGGGACAGTCAATGGATATCTCAGCAGGCATGCCAGATGTTTGCTAAGCTCATCCACTATCATAACACTGCATTCCGCGGCTGCAATCTTGTCAGTAACTCAGTTTCACCCAGCCTTAGCAAAAAGGGATGCACCTGATGCATAGACTGAGACCGTCAGACCAACCACACTGAAGGTTGCACAACCCACAGGAGTAGAGAATCTAGAACAGAATTACAACCTCATGCAGTAATCATGCCCACTCAAGGGCCAGCATCATGAACCACGCTCACGTGCTCAACAGAACCTGTACGGGGTGTGCACAATTCTCTAGGACTGTCCGGAGCCATTCGCTTGGAACGCAACCCTAAATAATCTGCCACTGTTGTGACTGAGGGCACAAGGATGATAAGAATCTGCCGAAGCATACAAGATGTATCACTGACTGTTGTAGGTCCGCGCAAGGTTCAATGCTGGGGCAACATATGCATGTGGCAAAACACCATTATGTGATGCTGGAACAATGATGCACCACGCATGGCACCCACCGTCTCACGGAACTCCACAATGCCGCAGCAAGCATCTGGCGGCAGCGACTCCACAATTGCCCTTGACACATTGATGGAGTTCTGCAGGCGCGTGCCATCACAGGCCTTCATGGTCATGGAGCCGCTCTTGTCAATTACCATGAAGAGTGCCAGAGGTGGAGGAGCAGGAGCAGCTATCTTGGAGACATCCACACGCAGTGCCACCTGCAATGGAGGAAAAGCCCATATTTATGCCCAGCACCGTTGAAAGAGCTGCAGCAACAGCAAGCTACCTGCTCCTGGTGGAGCTTTACCAGCCATGTCATATCTGCTCAGTTCTTTGACATTAGCAAGAAGCTGGCATTCTGAGTGCATTTGACGATCCTCCACTCTATCCTGAGTCCTGAGTGAACAGCTAGGCATAACAGCTTGAGCTTGACGTGTAGGTATCATCCTCAGGAGGTTACTTGTGAAGAAACCACAGATAAGCTGAATTACTGACCCATGTTGCCAGGGTGTTTTCACCGTGACTGGTCTGCAACGAACCTGGAGTGTAGTTGCACCTGTTGTGGTGGTGTCTGTGAGGCCTTGGCATTTGACAGTCAGCAGCTGTTCTGGAGGTATGGCTGGGTTACCGCCTGGCAGAGAGGAGCCATCTAGATCAATGGGAACAGTTGGTGGGACACCCGGTGCAGAAGTTGGATCTGGAGCCTGAGCCAGGGGTGCTATGCCCAGCTTGTTGCAGGCATCAGCAAGTAGAGCTGCTGACCGTTGCTCAAAAGGAGTTGAGGCGAGGGACTGCAAGCAGGAAGTACAAAAGATGCACAATCTTGGCAAGAAGGGACCATTGGATGCAAGAGCTCATACTCAGGTCTTCAAACAGGCCAAGTTGTGCTTTTTGTTGACACACTATCTTTGCATGCATGTCAAATGCTTAGTTCACTGAAAGATGGAGAGGAGACTTCTATATCAGGAAGGGTGCTCCTGCTTACTGTGAAAACTGCATGAGCTTCCCCAGCATGTATACTTGGCCAGTGTTTTGGAACTTGCTGTACTGGCAGCTTTACACCTATTATGCTGTTCAAATACCGTAGCAAGGTCAACCTGATCCATTGTGAGGTTTGCTTGTGGTGAGGGTCCTCACAAGTTTTCCATTGTATCAAAAGGGCATCATGCAGTTGAGCTGCAAATGAGTGTCAGCTTCAGATGCAGAGTTGCAAACCGCACCTTAAGCACATCAGCCATGATGACAGCCACTTCACTTGAATAATTCTTGCACTGGAGCTTGGATGCCTTTGGAGCAGTTGTCTTTGAAGCAGTTGGCACGAACCTTCGAAAGATGGGAAGTCCCCGTTTGGGAAGCGGCGCTTGAGAAGCAATAAAGTGTGCACGTCGTGACTTGGGAACATCCACAAGGAATCAGTCCTTGGAGGGTAGGAGCGTAGGAGCCGGCTCAATACGTGTACGGTGGTAGGCAAGTTGAACGTGCGTTACCTACAAAGGCGGACGACGTTAGATGGGCTGACATCCTGGGTCTGAAACATGCGCATCTGCTATACTCTCAGGCTCGAGGCTGGGCTCAATGCTGGGCTGGGCAGACGGACTCCCTCATGTCAAGCAGTTTGTACCATTGAATACCGAGACACCGCAAATCATCCTTATCCTTATCCTTATTTCTTATGATCCTGTTCGGTCTACTGCTTTGATAAAAGCACAATCCTATGATATGCTTCTGTTCTGGAGGCAACATATATGCTGCTGTCTCATGGAGAAGCCTTGACGATGACTGTCAGATGGCTGCTGACCTGCTTGACGATAAAACCTGAATGGGAGTTTTAGTATACACATATATAACTATAACATAACTGGTGCTGAGTTGCTGCTCCGGCTTATGCTGAATTCTGGCAGTTGGCACTGCTGCACCGTGTCGACCAAGATGCTCACCAAGCAAACATGACAATGGCCTCCGTTAACACCAGGGTCACAGCATGCTGTTTTCAACTTGGCCCTGATCATAAGGCACATGAAGCAACGTCATGTAGATGCCACGACTCGAGTGTTGAATTTAGTATTCAGGTACCGAGTGCCGCTCGAGTTACACGGCTCGACTCAGCATGAAGTGTCTGGAACGCTGCTGAACATACGTCTGTAATATGACCATCAGAGTCCGCGTACTGCACCTATACACGTCCAGCACCCAAATTGTGAATCATATTGCATCATACTGGCTCGAGACGAAGACTACATTTGTATGCTATGTGAAACAAACTCATGGCATGTGTGATGTTTGTGTCTTACAGTGTCATCATCAAACTGTAAAAGCATGCTGTAGTCTATAGTGTCAGCGGAGGCCACTGCCATGTTCGCGTGGTGAACATCTTGGTCACGGTGCAGCACGGTCACGACTGCCAGCCCCAATCAAGACAAGCCGAAACAGCCACTCAGCCACTCAGCACCAGCTATGCCTATTAGTGCTCTATATATACACCCATATACTAGGAGGAAATTTCAGGATCTAACGTCAAGCAGGTCAGCAGCCATCTGACAGTCAACAGCAGGATGTATACCGCAAGGCGTCCCGTGAGACACAGCATATGCCTTGCTTCCAGACCAAAGTATCAGATATTAGATTTTGTGCTAATACCAGCATAAGGAACAGGATAGGGCTCAGCGGTAGCTTGGTATTCACTGCACTGTGCAACGAGGGCCAGTCTGGAGTTTAGTAGATACGCATGTTGCAGACCCATGTTTACCTAACATCCACATTTGTAGGTAACACACGTTCAACTTGCCTCCCGTCGTGGCCACGTACTGCTGGCTACGCTCCCTGTGCTATCTTCTGTGACTGCATTCTTGTGGATGTGGCCAAGCTTCAACGAACACTTACGATCTCTTGGAGGTTCCTGCCAACTGCTCCCAAGTGCAGCATTACTTTCAGGCACCTGCCATTTCGAGCAAAGGTCATCTAGAACTTCCAAAGCGACAAGTAACCGAGTGAAGTGGCTGTCACTATGGCTGATGTGCTTAAGGTGCGCTTTGCTCAGTTGCATTTCATTTGCATGATGCCCCTTTGATAGAATGGCAAACTGGTGGGGTCCCTCACCACAATGAAACCTCTTTAATAAGGTCTTTGAGCAGCATTACAGGTACAGCAAGCTCTAAGACACTGGCTAAGTAGACAAGGTGGAGAAGCTCATGCAACTTTCAGAGTAAACAGCAGCAGCTTCCTTGAGGCGGAAGTCTTGTTTCCATCTTTCCAATGAAGCAAGCACATGGCATGCATGTCGGAAAAATGTGAAGCGCAGTTTGGCCTGATTAAAGCAGGATTGACCTCTTGCATCCTACGGCTCCGTCTTGCAAAGAGTGTGCATCTTTTCCTGTTGCTACTTGTAGCTCCTCGCCTCAACTCCTTTTGAGCAACGGTCAGCAGCTCTGCTTGCTGATGCCTGCAACAAGCTGGGCTTAGCACCTCTGGCTCAGGCTCCAGATGCAACTTCTGCACCAAGCGTCCCACATGCTCTCATGGACCTGGATGGCTCCTCTCTTCCAAGTGTTTCCCCAGCCATACCTCCAGAGCAGCTGCTGACTGTCAAATGCCAAGGCCTCACAGACACCACCACAACAGGTGCAACTACACTCCAGGTTCGTTGCAGACCAGTCACGGTGAAAACACCCTGTTTAATGTGGGTCAGCAGTTCTGATCACTGCTGGGGATGATGCTTACGTGCCAAGCTCAACCTGTTATGCCTAGCTGCACACTTAGAGTCAGAATGGAGTTGAGGATTGTCAAACACACTCAGAATGCCAGCTTATTGCTGGTGTCAAGGAACTGAGCAAGTATGCCATGGCTGGTAGAGCTCCACCAAGAGCAGGTAGCTTGCTGTTGCTGCAGCTCCTTGAACGCCGCTGGGCATGAATATGGCCTTGGTCTCATTGCAGGTGGCACTGCGTGTGCATGTCTCCAAGATAGCTGCTCCTGCCCCTCCACCTCTGGCACTGTTCATGGTAATTGACAAGAGCGGCCCCATGCCCTTGGATGCCTGTGATGGCACGCGACTGCAGAATTTCATCAGTGTGTCAAGGGCTATTGTGGAATCGCTGCCGCCAGATGCTTGCTGCTGCATTGTGGAGTTTCGTGAGACGGTGGGTGCCATGCGTGGTGCATCATTGTTCCAGCATCACATTATGGTGTTTTGCCAGATGCATATGTTGCCCCAGCATTCTGGCATAAACCTGCAACAGTCAATGAATAAGTATATGCTTGGGCAGATTCTTATTGTCCTTATGTCTTCTATCACAACACTGGAAGATGTTTTACAATTGCGTTGCAAGCCAATGGCTTTGGGCAGTCCTAGAAAATTGTGCACACCCTGTACAGGTTTTATTGAGCACTGGCATGCCTTGTGAGATATCCATTGACTGTCCCACAGTCAGTGGATCCCCAACAGTGCCACCAATCACCAATAGACCACATGCAGGTTATGGCATTGGGCTTACATCTTTCCGGTCTGCTCCTGTTCCTGCAGCCATCCTTGTCCATGCCTCTACTCCACGCTAGCCCAGAAGGCAAGGCCTTGCTGTGCTATGCCCTCGACCAGATCACAGCCTCTGGTGGTACTGACATACTAGCTGCTGCATCCCTGGCCACTGACCAACTGATGCGGGTACCCTCACCACCTACTTCAGCTGCAGCGGCTCAGCCACAACAGCAAGCAGGCTACATGAAGACCCTCCTGTTAGTTACTGATAGGGAGCAAGCAAGATCGTCCAAGGACCACACTGCTGTGGCTGCTTTGCTGGCAAGCAACGGCATACGTCTGCATGCAGTGGGGATTGGGGAAGGTCATGATAGCCACTTCTTAACAGGTCTTACAAGAGCAGCAGGGGGTAGCTACTGCCCAGTGCAGACCCTAGAGCAGCAGTCTGGTACAGCGGGAGCATTTCTTGGTGGTTGCGCATCAGCTGTTGCTTTCAATGCTGTGGTAGAGCTGCATGAAATGTCAGGAGCAAGCACAGGAAGAGAAAGGGTGGAAGAACCGAGGGAGCAGCCAGATGGAAGGATTAGGCGCAGAAGCACAAGGAAGAGGGGGTACAGTCTGCTGATAAAGGCAGAGGATGCTAGGGCAGGTCTGCAGGCTGAGCTGCTGAAAGAAGAGGGTGAAGAAGCAGGGGACAGAGCATTGGCTGAGGAGGAGGAGGATGCAGCTCGTGGGAAAAAGAGGGTGCGGGGCATTGTTACGCAATCCCAGGGCGGTGAAGCACAGTGGTATAGGGCGCAACGCACAATGTTGGAGGGGGAGCAGGCAGAGGAAGCTCTGGAGCAAGCACCGCCAGCAGGGCGGCAGATCAAGAGGTTGGCAGGGGATACCCTGGGAAGGGTGGCAGAAGAAGAAGGGGCACCTTTTGCCTGTTCGATCAAGCAAGAGCTAGAAGCACCTTTTGGAGAGCAGATCAAGGACGAACCGGGTGTAGGCGCTCAACCCAAGGAATTGGCACAGCTAGTGGAGGTGCTGGGAGGTGAGAATGCTGGATTGATGGCATGTTGTACTGCAGCACAAAGTGTTTTCTTAACTCTTCACTTTGCGTCATGGCAACCAATGAACCAGTCATGCAATATTGACGTACAGCAAGTGCTTGGGAAAAGAAAGACTGAAATAGCAGGCCGGCTTTCATTTCAGTTCAGTTGGCAGCTTGCTTCCAGTACAACAGTTTAGGGATGCCAGAAACTGATTACTAGCCCTGACCCACTGTTGTGCCACGTTGCAGATGCATGTCACCAAGTGAAGAAGCCTTCTCCTCTGGCTGACTGCTGGACTGTGAACCTGGACCCCTTGCTGGCGACTGGTGATGAGGAGACCTTGGTCATCAAGATCAACCTGCCTGCTACCCATACTCCTGGAGACTGCACTCTAATGAAGGTGAGGAGAGCTGCAAAGAGCAAGGCGCCGCAGGCTCTCCAACTCTCATGATCCTCAATGCCTGTCAAGGTACCTTCAATCACCCCTCAGACTGAAGGTCTACCAGCTCGTCGAATCTTTCTAGGCCATCTATCCTGTCCTCATGGTTTCTTCTGCTTCCGCTCCAGTGGGTGCTGCGCTGGCGCCCTGCTGCCCCTGTGGCTGCTGGCCTTCTGAATGCCAAGGGAGAGGTGGTGATGAGCGGCACCTTTAGCATCAACCGGAAGCAGGACCTTCAGCCTGAGGATCTGGTGGTGAACGAGGATGTCCAGGAGGTGATGCATGCAAGGACAGCACTGCAGGTAAGTACCACAGTGAACGTTGTAACTTGCTCCTGCACTTTGATGGATAGGGCTGTATCACCGCAGTTTTAAAATCGAATAGGCTTGCATGCTTGAGCTGCTCCTGTCCACTGAGAGCAGCCATTGTTCCTTGGCTGGACTGGCTCCAGGGCGAAACACTTCAGCAGCCACATGCAGCTGTGCTTGGAAGTCCTTCCGCTGCTGGCACCTCAGGTCCATCAAGACAAGAGCAGGACATCTTGCAGCCTGGTAACAACATGCCGCAGGGGGCAACAGAGCTGGGAACACAGCAGGTAATACAGCCACAGGAAGGCAAAGCAGTCCAGCAAGAGCGCCAGAACAAGCCCCAAGAGCTTCAGCCAAGGCAGCAGCATGATGGCCAACGAGCACCTCAGCCGCAACCACTCCGTGCCGAGCAGCAGCAGCAGCAGCAGCAGCAGCACCCCCAACAGAAACAGGAGATCAGGGAGCAGCAGCAGCAGACAGGCGTGCAATTTCAGAGGCAGCTCTACCATCAAGACCAGCACCAGGGGCATCAGCAGGGCATGACTGTTGAGCCAGGGACATGGTTCTTCACATCAGAAGGCAGTGATGATGACTGGACTTGTTTCTTCATGTCCCTCAGCCTGCATGCCAAAGGCTCACACGGGGAAGCGTACATTGGGGTGCCAGAGGGCATGGAGAAGCACGTTATTGTAAAGGCAGCTTTCCCCCATGGCAGCCACCTGCTTGAGAACGAGGCTAAAGTGCTCCGTGCTTTGGGTTCCCACCCAAACATCTGCCCACTGCTTTCTGAGGGTAGGTTTCGTACTCTCAAGGACCGTGTAGCAGCCTATTTAACTTCATTCTCTCAAATCTTTCAGCGTATAATGGCTTACCTGCATTGCTGTAATAGGATCTTGGCCACTAGCACGGTTAGGAAGCTGGCAGCTAGCTACACGTTCATGTTGCAGTCAATGTCCCTCAGGTTTATTCCCCGAGGATGCGGGCTGGGTTTTTTCCACTCGACCATGTTCAGTTGGGCTACAGTACCTCATGTACCTCATGTACTCACTGTATAAGGCGAATCCGCGGCCCTGTAGTATGTTCTTGGCAGCTGCGCCCCTATAAGCTGGCAGCTAGTCATTGTTTCAATTGCATTTGGCGTCCCTCAGGTTTCATGGCTAGAGTTTCAGGCAGGCTTCCTTTCACTCAACCACATGTAGTGGCAGCTCCCCTTCTGTATGTACTGGCAGCATGCACATTTCCTGCAGCATTTGCCTAAAACTATTTGCCTCACACCACAAGTGCACCACAGCCTCAAACAGTGATGCCGCTCAAGCCTGCAGCACGTTGCATGTGCAGCAAGCATTGATCTTGCGGATGCAATGTGTTTTGCAAGTGACTCCCTGCATGTATGAAAGACCTGGGTGGAGATTATCAACTCAATTGGTAGGATAAATACATTGTTGTTGACTTCACTGTTTCTGCTTGCAGGGCGTGTTCATATCAACGGGGTAGAGCGCCCAGCTCTGCTTCTGAGGCTTGTGGCTGAAACACAGCTCCCACGGCTACTGCCCGAGGAGGCAACCAAGCGTGTGATCAGGTCCATCCTCAAGGGCCTTGCCCATTGCCATGCCAAGGAGATTGTGCATCGTGACATCAAGGTAGGTGTACGTGCTTGATGTGTAGTGGCAGGCTCGGTGCAGGCAGGAAAAGGCAACATGGCTCTTGCCAAAGCCAGGTATGACTGAGGGAGCATTTATGAGGGTGGCATCTGGTGTAGTTCTCTTCGGCGCCTGGGGTCAAAGCACTGGGCATGTCAGATAGCAGCTTACTGCTTATGGTTGCTCTTACAGCCATTTTACCAGTCTGGTCCAAGGGCACAGGTGCTACATAGGAACCATACTACTTGCATTGTTTTGTATTCACATGACTTGAGGTGCGGCTTGGCTTCGTGTGAACAAAAGCCTCTTTTCAGAGCAGATACTTGTACATGGTGTGGGCCAGCTTTTAATTGAGGCAGAAATCTATCTGCTAAAGCAAAAAAAGTGATTAAGGTTTGCTAAGAGTACTTTGCAAACCTGCTGGATTTGGAGAAGAAGAAGGGGTCAAAAGGGCGACAAAACGGCAGATAATCTCTCACTGCATTCAGATCAAAACCCAACTAACCAGTCACTCGAACCCATAATTGACAGTGATCACGTGGCCACCTGCCCACGGATCCGAGTAGCTTGAAACAAACGTGGATACGGCATCGACAGTTCAATCTACAGGTCTGGATCAAGATCTAACCTATGGCATACTAGGATCAGATATCCAGCCTAGCATGAACACCATGTCCACTCGAAGCTTCTCATGAAAGGAGAACACAGCAGCTCCAAGCTTGCTAGTAATCAGGCGTATTTGCAGGGAGAAAGACCACTGTTCTGCGTACACACAGTAGACTGCTTCATGCAGAGTGCTTTCTTGCACGCACCCTCTCCACCCAGGGAGTTCCCGTTCTTGTTTTCACCTGTATTTATGTGAAAGTGCAAAAAAACTGCCAGGCATGGCCCTATGATGAGCCTATCCCAAGGGTAGAGTTTGCATGACACTAACAGGTCATAGGGCTGTGAGTGCAAGACGTAAGCTATCCTTGCCGTGACTTTGGCAGTCTTGGTACACTCCTGTACTCCTTAGCCCAACTTATAAATGCCTGTGATTATAAGTTCCCCTTATCTTGGCAGGAAGGACTAACAGAAGGGGGTGTATGCCTTTTGAGCATCCTTTAACCATTATCTTCAAATCAGGCTTTTTCTGATTACGACAGCTGTCTCGGTGGAGCTCAGTGTTAATCCATTGCAATCGATTACATACAACTTCGCGGTAGGCTGAGGTCCAGGCTATGCAAAAAGGAGCTACCCCTTGCAAAGATTAAGCACTCCTGGCATTTTAGCAAATGTTCCAGTCTGTTTAGTAGAGGTAGTAAAAGCCTACAGATTCTCAATAAAGGACTGTTGGGATGTTGGTACTCTTCTGGTCCCCCATGTACAATTCACTTTGCTGGCATTAAATCTTCCTTTTATGTGCTGCAGCCTGCAAACATCCTTCTGGACCGGGTGAGCAACAAGGTGACCATCATTGACTTCGGGCTTGCTAGCATGGCAGGAATCAGCTCTCGTGGCATGCCAAGCAGTGATTTGGAATGCAGCCATGTAGGCTCCCCAGCGTGGTTCAGTCCTGAGATGCAAGTTGCTGACCAGCTGATGAAGGGCAGCAGCAAAAACAGTGCATCTGAGGAGCTGAAGGGGCTTGCCAGTAAGCTCTGCCGCCCTGAGTTTGAGAAGTCTCCAGCTCTGGATATTTGGGCAACTGGCATTGTCATGGTGCAGCTCATGTCAGGTGTGTTGCTGCTGAAGGTTACTGAGACAACCGCTTGCCTTCTTGCCTAAAAGCATTGGGAAAGGGTCACTTGTAGATCCTGTAGTGATAATGGGACTTAGTGTTAATGCCCTTCAAGCTCCCAAAGTGCTATGCACACATGAAGAGTGTCAGGGAAATCCAAGCCAAGTTGTCCCTTGATTGCAGTCTTTGACAGAAATTTATGCTGCCGACGGGCACTGCTGTCTCTGCTTGAGGTCTTTCTCAGGGTTTCCTTACAGCTGGCTGTCCTTTGCAGAACATGCTGCTGCTTGGAAAAAAAACAGTAAACTCATCCCCCAGCAGTTGATGCCTGTGTTTGCATAACAGAATAACGTTAGTTGCTCGACTGTGCCTCATGGACACCTCCTCTTATGTGGATCATGGATTACTGACCTCTGATCTTGATTGCATCATGTGCATGCAGGCCAGCTCCTTGTGCGGAAGATGCCAGACATGTACTTTAGGGAGGACGGGTCCGTGATCCTTGGCAAGTACTTTGCAGACCTTGCCTATCTACAGGACTTTTTTGAGAGCTGCGGCCTACATGAGAGCATAAGCCCAGAGTGTGCTGAGTTCTTGAAACTGATGCCGAACGTGGACCCCAATGAGAGATCAAGTGCACAACAGCTGCTTGAACACTCCTACATGTGCCTAAAGCATACAGCTGAAGGACCAGACCTTTTTGCATGATCACCAAGAAGGTGTCTTGCATTGCTGCCAGTCCAGATACAGCAGGCCTATAGTTACTACTCCACAAGCGGTGTGTGCCAGGATGCGGTGATACAGGAGCAATGCACATCATACTGGCTGTCTTTGCGCTTGCACACTTCAGCCTTCCGCAATTGTCTTATGGTTTGGCCTGGATCCCAGGTTGGCACGGTATTGGTTTTGTTGATGATGAGGTTGGCTGGCCTGTAACAGTGGCCATCCTTTTATTTCTTGTGGATTTTGAGTCATTTTGTGGTTGGCAGCTATGAACCCCGCTTTCATCTATCTGTCATTTTTCTGTGTGTATGCTGGGTTCTGGGCTCCGGCGGCCTGCGGTGACTTCTGGGCTCTGGGGTCCTAGGCGGTCCTCTGTTTCTGGCGTCTCGAGAATTTATGGCTGACACGTGTATACTGTGTGCCTGCTTTTGTCCTGCCACTGTGAGGTGACACTGATGTTGTCAGTGGAGGTGAGCACACTAGCCGGGTTGATCGGTGGCCTACTTCAATACGGGCAACTTATTTTCTAGACATCCTGGTGACCTCTTCGGTTATGTTCAGGAGGCCAGTGTCTTTGGGGCCGTCTGATTGTGTGTTTGGTCAAAGATAACCCTCGCACTTGCAGTTGCCACACCTCCAATGTCTGTTTGCTCAGCTGGAATGGCCTTTTCCGCTAGCAAATGAAAGGCTACTGCTTTTGGTGGGTGAAACTCAAAAGTCCCTGTGTTAGTTCATGTGGTTCATTGAGGTGGGTGTGATCCTGGCAGTTGGTATCAACAGCAGTTGCATGCCCTACGCCTATAGTATCCGTACAAGGAGCACTAAGGGCGGTACATGCAGGAATATTATTTAGCAAGGGGGCCAGCAGCGTGGGGGCTGCCTTATAGGTGGGGTGCTGAAATCTGGGCTCTCAAGCACCTGCATGAGTAAATGGTTGTTCCGTACATTTCTGCATGTTTTGAAGCTGGTTAAAGGCAGACACATTCACAAGCAGTCTTCTCTCAGGCATCTATCTCAGTTCCCAAGATTCACTTCAAGCCTGCCAGCAGGCCCTGCAGGCATAGCTCAGTGGGCTATGACATAATCTACAGAGGTTGTTTACACATATCTAGGTATAGTGCTCGTGGCAAGTGGCAACAGCGAGCAGCAGCCAGATCACAGAGCACTATGCAGCTGTGTAGACATAAGATAGACTATAGTAGATATCAAACACTACGAGCAAAAAGAATATGCAGGTACTACGTAAAGACAACCTAATAACAGCGGCAGGAGCCATAGTGATGACAGCACAAGTTATGATGAAAGATCCCAGCAATAGCAGTGCATGCGACCGGCAGCAGATGTAGAATGAGCCCAAGAGGTGCTGCTAGGTAAGAACAGAGATTGAATTACATGTAAGAATTAAAACTTGTCACGCACTCAGAGCCCACCCAATCTCAGGTGTTGCCTTTACTGTTTTACTTTGCATAGGGGACAGCACTGTTGTGGTCTGATTGTCATCTTGTCAGCAGCAACAACACCCGCCGCTGTAGCAGCAGCCACAGTTGCTGCTGCTGTTGCTACAGCAGCAGCAACTCCTGCAGCTGCGGTAGCAACAGCAGCAGCAACTGTGGCGGGGCCAGAAGTGCCCTGAAGTAGACAGTATCGACAACCTGTAAGCGACCACAAACTAAAATCAGCAGCTATGGCTCGACTCTAACACACTAAGCATGAGCAAAATCGGCGCTAAGTAGTAACCCCAATGAGCCGGAGAACTACACACGCGGAAACACTGGGGCCGGCCGAACGGCCAGGAGGCCGCATGCGGCGGAACAGCAAAGCAGGAAGCAAGGAGACAGGACAACAGGAGCTAGGAACTGGCCGGAGGACATCGAAGAAGACCAACCAGATGAATGAAGAAAGAAGACATAGCAGTAGGGTCGAATGTAAGTCGCGAGATTAAGGCATGCAGCAGATGCGACCAGTACAAGATAAACATGGGCATGCAAAAGCGCCCGAACAACAGCAGATAGGTTCGAGGCGCCACAGCACATAGATTTTCATGTTCGAAAAGCACATATACGTGTCTGGACAGAATGGGAATTAGACGGGTTCTTTTGGACCAAGCAGTACAAGCAACACAGCAGCAATTGAAGTATGCCCTGCTTGGTGAGAAGCATACAGAAAGGAATCAGACAAAGGACTCTTGGAAAGCTATTTGAAATAGACGTAAAGCAGTCAGGAAATTATACAGATCAGGAATGGAAGAAATACCATGAGGGTATCTGAAACTTCAGCATATGGCTGCCAGAGTCCAAGAGTGCATGCAAACAGCAGCCACAAGCAAAGAAAGGGGCCACACAACTGTCCAAAGCTACAGCAGAGGACTAAAAAGAGAGTGTTTACTATATGTAGGAGTAATTAGACCATTTATGTGATTGGTGTAACCTATTTGATGTTGTTAGTGTGTTTGATCATTTGGTATCAATTTTGATTATGTTGCAATCGTCCACCTCAGCATTGTGGGCTGACAAGGACTCTAAGAATTTACGGTTGCTGACCTGGCGGGGCACACCTGCCCCAAACTGCTAATGGCGAAACATAGAGGCTGAAAGTATATAAACAAGGTAGTCTTTTGCAAATGCATCAAGCAGAGAGAGAGAGAGAGAACTACGCAGAGAAGCAAATGCATCAAGCAATCATCAATCAAGCAAGCAATGATGAACCAACTAACAGTCAGTCAAGTCTACTCAGCTATCAAAGCTACCTACTGATCATCTGATCAACCCAGGACGAGCTTCAAGTGGCAAGTCTTCGTCAAACGTGGTTCTACTATTTCAGGGTAAGCCAGTCAACCCCAGTGACCCGGTAAGAGGTCCGTGTTGAACTGCCCCTCTGCTATTCAAGTGCGTGAACATACATCAGAGCAGTACGCTCTACTAGTGGCCAGAGCAAGCCTTATAACGCCCAAAGGAAGGGCCTAAGCCATCCAGGAACAACCAAACGTTCCCCTAAAGCAGCACAAGTTGGTATTGCAAGTGAAAGCTACCAACCCTACTCAAAGCCTAAGTGTACAGGCAGGAGCCAGTCAGGCCAAGTGTAACTAAAAAGCCCAGAGAGAGGCAGTACGTACCTTTGCATCGTGTTGTGTTGAACCAGCACCAGTCTACTGCATACTGTAATTTCACTCTCACAAATCTCAGACTGATCACGTCGGATCAAGTCCTAACCCGCGCACCGTATGCAGGTAATAGATATAAGAGTAAACAGCTCGCTCCTTGACCTTGCAGGAAACCTATTAAGCCCAGACAGCTACAGCAGTAGAGCTAGCCAAAACTCAGTGGCTGAAGGCATACGGGCAAGAGGATAAAGGGCATACAGCTATAACACCCTATTGAGATAAAGCAACCGCTGGATTCCAGCTAAACTCCTACAGCCTTACAACAGTGTCATTGTGCCATATCCAGACTACAGTAGTAACCAACTAATTATCAGGCGCCCGTACGTATAGAGCCCTGCCCGTCTGCTAGCATTGCACAGCCAACAGTATACAGTCAAATCCAGCCATAGACCTAGTCAAACTAGTATACACAGCAATCAGACCCAGCTGTGGCCCATACACCGCCATTGCAAAGACTTCCGCTGCGCTATACAGTCTTGGGCCCGCTGCTCTGTTGCTCAAAGTAACTGCATACACTGGACAGCTAGCCAGCTTAGGCAGCCCTAAAGTTGTGCAGTCACCCCCGGCAGCAAGCACCGCGACCGGCGTCACACAACTCCTGCAGCTGCGGTAGCAACAGCAGCAGCAACTCCTGCAGCTGCGGTAGCAACAGCAGCAGCAACACCTGCAGCTGCTGCAGCTGCAGCAGCAGCAGTAACCCTAGCTGCGCCTTCTCCTGCCGTAGCAGCAGTACCGACAGCAGCAGCAACATCTGCAGCTGCTGCCGCCACCGTCGCAGCAGCAGCAACCCCAGCTGCGCCTTCTCCTGCCGTAGCAGCAAATGGTCTGCACCCCCCGCAAGAGCCAACATCAAGGCTCAGGAGGCGCAATAACCGTCGTGTGGTCCGTGCCCGCAGAGGCCTGATACTGGCATCCCTGAATGCTAGGGGACTTTGTGAGCTCACACGAGGTGAGTTGCAGGCTGTCATGGATAGCGAGGGTATTGACATACTAGCAATCCAAGAAACCTGGAAGGGGCAGTATGTCATTCCTAACCTCCAAGGCTACAAGTGGTATGGGCGAGCAAGGGAAGATAAGAGGGGAGGGGTAGGGTTTTATGTCCATGCTAGTCTAGGTAACAGCATCCAGATCTTTAGGAAAACCTCTTTAGCGGATTCCATATGGGTCAAAGTCAAGGGTGAAGGCAACACAACTGCTATGTGCATTGGATGTGTCTACATGCCAGATTCCAGCAAGCCTGCAGCACAAAGAAAAGCCGCATTTGAATCACTCCAGACTGATCTGGAATTGTTCAAGCGTAAAGGCGAGGTGGTACTCTGTGGAGATTTCAATGCGAGGGTGGGCAAAGGCAACAGCATACATGAGCATGTAGGAATGTTTGGAGAAGCAGTCGATGTCAAAGACAGCGGCAAGCTGCTTAAATCGTTCCTAGGTGTCAATGCAATGTATACACTAAATGGCCGTAACCCCACAGAAACCCCTGAGTACACCTGGGAGGAGCAGAGCAATCGCGGTAGGGCAACTGTTATTGACTACATTGTAGTTGAGGCAGGTACCCTTTTTGGCACAACACGCCCCTCATTTGCAGTGCGGTCAGATCTTGATGGGGCTATATCATCCGATCACAAGCTGTTGCTGGCTGAGCTTCCACGTAGGGCTAAAAGGACCAGGGTCAAGGCTGCCCAATCCAAGAAAGTCTTTAATGTAGATAGGTTCCACGACCCAGAACATGGGGAGAGGGACATTGGTCTCTACATGCAATGCTTAAGACGTAGGCTGCCAGAGTTTGAGGCTTTTGTTGAAGAGGCATACAACCAGCAGAACACATGGGGGGCACATAAGGCAGTGCGGGAGAAATTCCATGTACTAGTGGAAGCTGCCGCAGAAGAAGCCATTGGCTCCAAAAAGGTTGTTCCAGGGATTTCAAAGTCATGGTGGACCGCAGAGATTACAGATGCTATCAAAGCTCGAAGGCAAGTACATGCTGAATGGCGCAGCCAAGGTGGTACAGAAGCATGGCAGGCTTACGAAGAAGCAAGAGAAAAGGTGCATAAAATGGTCAAGGATGCAAGGTCTCTCTTTACAAAATCTGCTGATGAAACCATTTGCGAGGCATTTGACGAATGCCAGTCAGAGCGGAAAACCAGAATGGGAGACAAGCGCCTCTGGCAGGCGTTCAACTCTGCATACAGACCAAAAAACGCACAAGCTTCAGCCCCCTCCTTGCTTAAAAAGCAAAATGGTTCATATGCATGTGGCGACAAACCCATCGCCGATGCCTTTGGAGAGCATTACAAGCAGCTCGGGAATTCTGCCACCTTCAATGCTGATGCTGACTTTGACTCTGCCTTTCAACAAGAAGTCCAAGCTGCTGTAGCGCATTACCAATTACCAATTACCAAATGGCCCTGTCAAAGCAGGGCGCCGGTGGGGGCAGCGCCACCCACAAGGAGCCAACTTAGGCTCCAACGGCATACTCAAGTTCCTGTCCAAGCTGAAACAATGGCTGCCACCAGCCCCCCCTAAATCCCTTGCTAGCCAATGTATGTCAGGCCAGCCCATTTCGACTTGCCATGTGCTGACCAGTTGACCCAGTCAACAGCAAACCAAGCAGTTTTATGCCTTGCTCAGGGCAATGCATCAGCAGAGCCAGAAGGGTCAGGGGATGAGAATTTAGATGCTGACCTAACAAGCTCTGAGGTTGCCAGAGCTAGACTAAGACTTAAATCAGGCAAAGCGGGTAGTCCTCTAGAGAGCACTTCTGCTGAACTTTTAAAGTATGGCGGGGAACCCATGACAGACATGCTCCTATGCATGTATCAGAAGGCCTGGGAGCATGAATGCACCTTCCAACGCCCTGGGGTAATAGTCAGCTTTTTTAAGAAAGGGGATAAGGAAGATGGTAATAATTACCGTGGGATAACGCTGCTAAGCGTGGTAGACAAAGTTTATACCAAGATCATCAACAACAGGGTAACTAATTTTGCTGAAGCAAAGGGACTCCTTCACGAGAGCCAGAATGGGTACCGGCCAGGCAGAGGCTGCATTGATCATGTCTGGACATTGCATGCGGTCACATCCGGAAGAATGCGTGCAGGACTCCGGACGTACGCACTGTTTGTAGATGTGGTCAAAGCTTTCCCATCAGTCTGGCGGGACGGGCTCTGGTACAAGCTCTGGGAGATGGGCATTAGGGGTAAAATGTTTAGGGTTCTTGTACATCTATACGATAGCCTCTCTAGATGTGCCTTGCATAATGGAGAGTCATCAGAATACTTTTCTAGCGATTTAGGCTTAGCGGAAGGGGACCCGCTATCACCACTGTTGTATACTTTGTTCATCAACGGTCTCCTAAAAGAGATATGGGAAAAGCACCCGGGGGTTCCCCTACCAAAAGAGGTAGATAATAGTGGTAGTGGGGAACAGGGCATAGGAAGGGCTGATGAGAGTAACATTGAAGGTAGATCAAAGTTGGTAGCACTAATGCTCGCTGACGACCTTGTAGGGCTTGCAGAATCGCAGGAAGAGCTTCAGAAGATGGCTGACACGATTCATGCCTACAGTCGTAAGTGGCGTTTTAAGCTGAGCCCAACTAAAAGTGCTGTTGTTGTGTTTGGTCCTTTGGCCCCCAATAAAGAGTCCCCAAAGGTAAGTTTTAGCAGTGAGAATTTGCCAGTACTAGATGCACATACATACTTGGGGATTGTTTTCACTAGTGATTGCAAATGGGACGCTCACATTGCAGGTATGATTGAAAAAGCTACAGCCTCCATTAATGCATTGCAAACATTCTTCCAGAATCGTCATGTAAGCTTTGAGGTAAAGAGAGCCATGCTGCTGGCTTTGATAAGACCAAGGGTTGAGTATGGTTCTGAGGTATGGGCATCATCCCATCAGACAAATACCATAGAGTCTAAGATCCAAATAGAGGTTTTGAAGAGATCACTGCATTGCAAGCCAAACATCTGCCATGAGGTATTGAGGGCAGAAGCTGGTGTTAGACCTCTATCTAGCTGGTTGGACCAGAGGAAGGTTGAATGGTGGTTCAAATTACAGCAAAAGGATACTACTAGCTTTAGCAGGCAGGCACTTGAAGCATCTTGGCCAAGCCACAGGAATTATACTTCTTGGCAGAAGAGGTTCAATAAACTCAGGGCTGAACTAGGCATGCAGGAGGAAACCTTACAAGCAAGAGTGAAAGAGGGACACCTACCTAGCTTCAGGGCATATGTCAGGTGGAGTATATATGAAAGAGACAGGGCTGTTCGAGAGGAGGGTGCTAGGAATAAATCTACTTTAGCGACATATATGCAGCATTACAATGACGATATCAATAATTTCAAGCCGCAGCCATATTTGTGCACAGGCCCTCTGAGCAAAGGCATGGAACTCATTATGCAGCTGCGTGCAGGTATTCTTCCTCTCAACGCTATGACAGCAAAATTCGGTAGGCAGAGCGCTAGCAGGCAAAGTGCACGTAGGGAGTGCTGCAAGTCCTGTGATCTTGGCCCTAAATTGGGAGGTGAAGTTGAATCTCCTGAACACTTCTTGTTTGACTGTCCTGTTTACCAGGCACAAAGGCAAAAGCTGTGGGAGAAGCTGACTTCTGACCCTGATGTTGCTGCAAAATGTCAGATATTGGACGGCAAATCTGATGAGGAGAAGCTGCATAGCATGCTTAATGAAGAGTTCTGGGGTGTAGACGTCGATGAGGAGTCTGGCTTAGTATATGGCCCTTTCAAGCATGCATTTAAGTGTATAGCTAAATATATTGCAGCTGCTTGGAAGATTAGGAATGCTTATGCTCACCCTTCTGATGTGGCGTGAGGTCCAACCAATGGGGTTTGTTACCAACTATTGCTTGCACCCGGGCTTACAAGCCCTCCTTGCTTTCTTAAGTAGGAGGGGGGCTCTTACCCCCATTGGGGCAGTGGAGGTTTTGGGTGATTTTGACCTAGCTGCTGGACCTCATGTTTAGGCATATATTGTCATACATGTCGAAGTTTACCCGTATTCTGTTCCACCTCGCTGTTCTTTGTGACAGCTTGAGGTGCGGGGCATATGGCACTTATTGCTATGGCATATCATGAAATGTAATAATAATGTCATCTTGCTGAGAGGACCTGGAGACCTGTATGTCAATTTGTCTTGACGATGATTAGTTCCCTCTTGCTGTTGGTGGCCTCTATTGCCAGGTGCATCCCCTCAAGGACATTCTCGGCTCTCTTCAGCAAGCCAACGGAAACTCTTTTACTGCTCGTGCTGATGCCAACTGTGAATTTCAGCTGTCCACGGATGAGTATGCCAACATGGGGCCTGAAAGGGCAACTGTGTGGCGGCACCAGGCAGTACCAGCAGAGGAACGAGGGCCAGAAACGCTAGTAACAATGCTCTGGGCATGTAGCTATTGCAACAGAGTCAACATTCACTTGCAAGAGCAGCTTGTTTGGGACGGTGGCAGACGAGCTGGAGTTGATAAGCGTCTCAATGCTTAGCAGTGCATAGGAAAAGAAGCTGGTGGCTTATGGGGGACGGCATCTAACTTGTGTGGGAAAGTGCATGTTTTGGTGAAGTGGCTAAGTAGTCGCTTATAATGCCGCAGAACGGCAAAGTCGAAGCAAGGATCAACACATGTCCTGGTCTATGGTCAAATTGGAATGTTGGTTTGTAGGCCCATATCATCCGATGCCTCTTTAGATTGTCCTTGGAAGTCCTGTGAGATAGAACCTCCATTGGAACAGCCTATGATATCATTGGAATAGTTTGCAGTCAGTTTGAGTGACTCGGCATATCACTTTGGACCACCTCACTTAAAATGCCTTATGACACTTGTTTACAAATCGATGCTTAAAGACATGCAAGGACTACGACAAGGGACTCTAAGACTTGGAGGGTGGAATGAACCTGACTGCATTGGCTTACCGTTGCGCAAAAGCTAATGGCGTAATCTTTATTATCGAGCGGAGGAATTCTTAACAAATATTAATGTCAATTGTGAGCATGGAATCCACAGGACCTGTACAGCTTGATATCGGCTCCTTGCAGCACGTCTTGTCCTTCCTATCCCCGAACCACCTGGTCCTGTCAGCCAAGCCCCTTAGCCAGCACTTCAGGCAGTATGTCAAGAGCGCACAGGGTCCGAAGGCTAACCAGGTGGATCCTTCATCCGAAGTACCTCTCTGGGCTCTGCGAAGCTTAAGATTAGGCAGCCTCAGATATAACGAGAAGAAACAGCTGATGATTGCAGCTGCTAAAGGAGGCTGTCTTCAAACCCTGCGATGGGCTCAAGAGCAAGGATGTCCATGGGATGGCCGTGTGAGTGATGCAGCAGCAGAAGGCGGCCACCTGGCTGTATTGCAGTGGCTCAGGCAGGAGGGCTGTCCCTGGGGTGCAGCTAGAGGGGGGAACTTAGAGGTGCTGCAATGGGCGCTGCAGAATGGTTGTCCAAGCAACAGCACAGTCTGCTCTGCAGCAGCAGCATGTGGTAACCTGGTGCTGCTCCAGCGGGCTAGGGAGGAGGGGTGTGAATGGGACGGCAGCACATGCGCAGCATCAGCAGGCAGTGGCCATCTGGAGGTTCTGAAGTGGGCTAGGGAGGAGGGGTGCAAATGGGACAGCAGCACATGCGCAGCAGCAGCAGGCGGGGGCCATCTTGAAGTCCTGAAGTGGGCTAGGGAGCATGGGTGTCCCTGGGATGAGCAAACCTGTGAATCAGCAGCTAAAGGGGCCCAGCTTGAGGTCCTACAGTGGGCCAGGCAGCATGGGTGTGACTGGGATTTAGACGATTTGTGTCGGTGTGCAGCTGAGGGCGGCTCCTTAGAGGTGTTGCAGTGGTTGCGCACACAAGCGTGTCCCTGGGACATTTTTTCCTGCGGAGCGGCAGCAGAAGGTGGCCATTTGGAAGTACTGCAGTGGGCTAGGGAGAATGGCTGCCCTTGGCACAGCTGTGGATGTGCACAAGCTGCTGCTTATGGGGGACACCTGCAAGTGCTGCAGTGGCTGAGGGAGGGTGGCTGCCCTTGGGATGAAGGGACATGTCAATTCGCAGCCATCCACCCCCTGCCTCTTCTTGTATGGGCCAGGGAGCATGGATGTCCATGGGATAGTACGACATGTTCCGAGGCTGCTAGACATGGGCAGCTGGAGGTGCTGCAATGGGCACGGAATAACGGCTGCCCTTGGGATTTCTGGACGTGCGCTGCAGCAGCTGAAGGCGGCCACTTTGAGGTGCTGTTATGAGCACGGCAGCAGGGGTGCCCCTGGCATGAGGCAACATGTTATAAGGCAGCTGCATATGGACATCTGGAGATACTACAATGGGCTAGGGGGCAGGGATGTCCTTGGGGGCCGCTCACATTTCAAAAAGCATTTAATCGAGAACAATCTCATGTGTTGCAGTGGCTCACTGACAACGGTTGTCCTCAGGAGTAGTTTCCTGCGTATGATGGAGGCGAACATAAGCATAAAGAAGTGATGTGACCAAGGCCTGTTAGTAAGGGTAGCAGTGGTTCTGCATGTGGTATGTATGGTGCGGGTGGTAGTGAGGGCGTTCATACGTGAGTAAAAAGTTATATCACTGGTTGCCATGCAGGGCCAACTGTGATGTGCCACGTATGTGTTGCTTTCCGTCTATAAGTCACATCAATGGGAGTTGGATCTATGTGCAATCCTTGCTGGCTGGGGGGATGGGAATGGGTAAACCATGGATATGCACCTGTCCTGTCTGTTAGGTGTGCCATGATCTCAGCATGCATAAGAGGACATCAAGCCAGGGGGCCTGGAGGCTGACATGGCTGAAATCTTGTTTAAGTCTCACTTTTGTTGGCTGACAGCTTTTTTTGTGAAGCTTTTACTGCGTGGGATGTGGCTTTGGCTCTCAAAAGTGTTTAAGATTTGACAAACAATCTTGTTACTGATGGGGCCTCTACTCGCACCATGCTAGCACCAAGTAAGGGTGTGTTCAAAGCCCAGTTGCAGTACCGCAGTTATGGCAGCTGCTCTGGTTTGGGGTTGGACCGATGGTGGTACAGTATGTCGATGTATAGTGTTTGGGGCAGGAGGTCATGGGGACCGCAGCTATGAATTATGGAACAGTGCTTGGGATGTGCTTGGGGACCCCTCAAATGCTGATGTGCAGTTCTCAGCTGCCACTTCCATGTGATGCAGTGGTTCATTGACATTGGATGTCCAGTAGTTGCATGCATATGGAGGCAAATGTAAGCATCAATTTGTGATATGGGTTTCTAATAGTGGGATGGTAGCAGTGGGTTCTGCAGATGGTGCGGGTGGTGAATGAGAGCTTTAGTGGGAGTGGGCGATTGTTTCACTGGTTGGCATACAGCATCTGCAGAGTTGCACCTCCGGTGCCTGCTAGTAATTGTTGTGTACGTGGGGCAAAGCATATTGCAAAATTGGACCCTGTGACAGCCATCATACATAGGCACGCTGGGAGCTTCCTGGCTCTAGTTGATGGCTGGGGTGTCGATGGGGGTGAGTCCGTTCATGCAGCAACACCATGGAACTTGTGCAATCGTTTATGTTCAATTTGATGTATTGTGCCATATATATGCTCTTTCTGTCTGAGAGGTACATCAGTGGGGGGTGGGTCTACATGTTCCAGATGGCTGTGTGCATGGGAATTAAGAAGTCATTTAGGTGCTTGTGTCAGGGGAGTCTACTTTTGCAGTGACAGTCAGTGTTTGTACAAGAACGTACAAACGATTGCTTGGATGCTGACATGTCTGGGGAGTCTTTGTATGCCCTAGTCTCACGTCACATGCTTGCTTCACAGGTCTGCGTGGAGCTTCTACTGTGTGGGATGTAGCTCCTGCTCTCGCTTCAAGGGTGTTGGCTGGGCAAACCTGGGTGGGAAAATGAATTTGTCAGGCCTGCACCCAGATCTTGGATAACTGGATATGTCTGTCCCAGAGAGGTTGTTCCTCATCCCTTGCTACATACATAGCATGCAGTGGCTTTACGCCAACCTTGCTGCTGCTGCAAAAGTGGGCACTGCTGGACGAAGTGTTTAGATTGGTGTTGCTGCAGCCGTGCTTGGGTTGCATGCAGTGATAGCTGTTTGCCAGTTGTTCTCACTAGCTGAATGGAGTTTGGCACTTGCATGGAAACAAGCATGTGCTGATGTAAGCATGCAGATGTGGTCAGCAGCAATGCAGCTGACACATGAGCACTACCAGGTCTTTGACTGAGGCTTTTCTGCCGTCCAGCAGTTTTGCATGGCATGTCCGAATTGTTCTCTACAGTATGGTTGGTGCTCGTGGTACTGCAAAGGGCAGGGGTGCTGGTCAGAGCAATGGTTCGTCCATTGTTCCTGGTGCATAGCAAGGCGCTGATGGCATTGGAGAGCTTCCTGATTGTATTCTTGCTACCTGTACTTAACAAGCAAAGCAGACTGTCTCACAGCATCCGGGGTTGAACACTCCAATGTAGCCACAGCATGTTGTTCTGCTTTTCCAGGGTCTGCGTCTATTGAGCATCCCTGAATGCGGTCATCATGCAATGCTAGGCTGTGGAGCTGACTATGTACTAGCCCAGGTTGATATGGGTATGATGTGCAGGCATGGACAGGAGCAGATGTTCCAGCAAAGGAAGTATGGGATGAGGGTGCACAGGCAAAAGTATGGTAAAGCAGTACGATGCGGGTCATCCATGTATACAGACATTCACCAGTAGTTCTTTCAGTGGCTGCCCCATTATGTGCAAGCCTGAGAAGGGTCCCACTGCATATTTTTCTGGGTCATATGTTTTCAGTATGAATGGTTATTGAGATGTTGATACTCTGGGAAAAGACATGCGAGATGAATTTCAGTATGGTGATATGACCGTATGTCCCTGCCTCGCTTGGCAGTGCCAAAGAGGTAGAAGGGCTTTTTTGTTGGTCTGTCTTTCGTAGGCTCCTTGCCTATGAGCACCAAACCAGAAAGAAGCGCTTCTACCTATTTGGCACTGCCAGGCTAGGCAGGTGTTGTGGACTGTGCGGTAGGTGGGGGGAATGGTCAATGCAGGGGCAGCTTAAGAGGTTCATTATCTGGGCCAGCCTGGGCCATTGAGGTTCATTAGGATTCTTCATTGGAACCTTGGTATCCTCAGCAGGGGCAGGATGATGTAACTTGACTTCCTATGGTCTATGCAAAGCCAGTGCTGACGCAGCAGGTGCTGCTTTGCACAAATTGTATGAAGGGCACGAGGTATGGGTGACACTCAAGATGGTCCCTGTATTATACGGACAGTGTTGTGAACATGGAGCAAGACATTTAGGGGTCAGCAGAAGACCGAAATTTCACGAGAAAAGCGGGTACTAAATGGGCTTCACTTTACAAAATGAAGCGCTTTCTGTTGATGGCATCCCGACTTATAGATTGATCCTGCAAGCACTGCGGGACATTGTCTTGGTCTCATGCAATGGAGTGATGGCGAAGAGCGTCTCTGTCTTGCCGGAGCAGCAGGCAGGGGATGATAGGATGTATGGGCTCTTCAGCAGTTATTATCTGTAACTACAGGGTGGCTTAGGAGGTTGCAACAGCAGGGTAGGGTCCATATGCCATGACTGGACTAGCTCTTGTTGCAGCTGTTGTAAGGGATCACTGTCTCGACAAGGGACTGGCAAGGACTATTGTGAGTTGCATTACATCAGTATCAGCTGCAGGAGCCTCTGCAGTCATCTTGTTGGGGTACACTATGCCTGCTTCTTCCAACCCCATGGACCAACCTGTCCTCCATGATTGCAGGTAAGCAGCTGCGGACAACATCAAAGAAACCTTGTTTCTCCATGCAGTTGTCCAGTACCAGGAGAGGATTCTCCAGCTACATTGCTCCACAGGAACGAAGTTTCTGTCAGTGCCTCCAATGTGGGTTCAGCTGTGTGCTTGCTTACATGCTTTTAAAGGGAGTGTGGGAATAGCATGTTGGGGAACCAGCTGCATTGCAAGGAAACCGTAGCTTCTGTCTATCACCACATGTCCTGAAGCTGGCTGAAGACAGACAAGTGCAAAAGCAAAATGTCTCCAAGGATCTATTGCAGTTCCTAGCATTCTTAGCAAGCCTGCTGAGGTACGGCATCTAAAGAGCTTAAAGCAAAAAGTCTTGCAGTTAGCTGCATGTTAACACATGTTTTGTGCTTGCTTGCTCTTCTGTCTGCAGCTCTTCACTCTCCATGGATGGTGGCAGTGCGTCGAAGATCATGTGCTTGTCCTCCCAGCATTCTGCAACTGGAGCGCTGGTAATACCTAAGCATCAAAGAACAAGGCTATGCCCTCTAGGACTTGAAAACGGCCCTGGAAAAGGCTGCAGGTTACTGTGTGGGTTGGCTCTGCTAGTCTTGAAGGTGGGTATGCTCGTGACAACTGGTACCAGCACCAGCCAGAGCGAATAACATGCAGCAGTGTAGACACTCACCATTGCATCTAACCTCAGCATGGGCGAGTCCACCAGTTGTCATGCAACGGTCCACCTACGTGGTCGTGATTCAGGAGCCTTGTGTCTATGGCCTGGATATGTTAGGCCATTGGCTTAGCTTGCCTTGCGTTTGATCGAGTTGAGTGTAGACACACCAGCAGCAAGAGCAAAGACTTAAGGGAGCTCAAGGTAGCTAAGTATAAGCCGACCATCATACAGGCTATAGACAGCAGCAGCGTGGCAGCTGCAGACAGCAATATCGGTTGTTTAAGCATCCAGGAGAGCAGTGCATGCAGCCACAGCAGATGTACAGTGAGCCCAGGAGGCACTGCTCATCTTGCAGCAGCAGCGATGTGGTTGGCCCATGGTGGAAGGGGGATGTTTTTTCTCATGAAGCTGTGGGAAAGTGTAGCCATGAGTGGCGGCAGCCAGCAAAGCAGAAAAAGGAGCGAGCTGTCACCGGGGGTATCAGCAGCAGCAGCATGCAAAAGCAGCAGCAGGGACACTGCATTGGAGTCTGGGGGATGCACAAAAGAAATTTCTCCTAAGAAGCTTTGTTGTTCAGAAGCTGAGCAGCTATGAGAGGACGGCGGCGTTCCTAGTGATGCTACTCAAGCCTGCAGCACGTCGCATGTGCGGCAAGCATTGATATTAGGGATGCGATTGCTTTGCAAGTTGCGACAGTGACTCCCCGGATGTATGAAAGAATTGGGTGGAAAGTATCGACACAAATGGTAGAATAAATGCTTTGTTGTCGACTTTGCTGGTTCTGCTTGCAGGGTATGTTGAGATCAATGGCGTAGAGCGCACGGCTCTGCTTCTGGAGCTTGTGCTATGGAAACACAGCTCCCACAGCTACTGACAGAGGAGGCAACCAAGCATGTGATCAGGTCAATCCTCAACGGCCTTGCCTATTGCCATGCCAAGCAGATCGTGCATCATGACCTCAAGGTAGGTGTACGTGCTTGATGCTCAGCAACAGGTTCTAAATGCAGGAGAAGGCAACCATGCTCTTCCCAAGTTGCGCGTGAATACAGAAGCAATTTTGAAGCTGGCTCTTCTGTACTCCTGTTCGGCGCCTGCGGCTGAAGCACTGGGTATGTCATATAGCAGCTCATTGGCTACGGTCGCTCGCGTAGCCACTTACTAGTCTGGTCCAAGGGAATAGGTCCTGTGTAGGAACCATCACACGTGTGTTGTTTTGGTTGTCTCATGACTGGAGGTCGGGTGCCGCTGGGCTTTGCGTGAACAAAAGCTTCTTCTCAGCAGCAGCCACGTGTACATGCTGTGCGCCAGCTTCTAATTGAGGCAGAAAAGGGTCTGCAAAAATCAAAAAATAGCCTTCTTCTGATTCAGGCAGCTGCCTTAGTGGAGTTCAGTGCTTATCCATTGCAATTGATGACGCACAACTTTGTGGCTATGCAAAATGGAGCTATCCGCTGCAAAAGGTTCAGCAGTCCCGGCATTTCAACATACGTCTCAGTCTGATTAACAGATGTAGTTAAAACCCTACAGATTCTCTCTAAGGGGTTGTTTGGATGTTAGTACTTCTGGTCCGTTAGCCTCCATAGACGTTTCAGTTGAGGCCTGCATTGATCTATCCCACGGAGAGAAAGAGAAAGATATGCAAGGAGGGGCTTTAGTCGCCTCCTTGCATACCATTGAGCAAGGGACCCATTGATGTAAGGACTACACTGGGCCAGCCCACAGCACCATATGAATTACCCTTTTTTATTGTGTGCTGCAGCTTGCAAATGTCCTTCTGGAGCAGGTGAGCAGCAAGGTGAACAATATTGCCTTTGGGGTTGCTAGCATGGCAGGCATCAGCTCACGTGGCATGCCAAGCAGCGGTTTAGAAGGCAGCCTTGCAGGATCCCCAGCATGGTTCAGTCCTGAGGCTCACGCTGTGGACCAGCTGATGAAGGGCAGCAGCAAAACCAGTGCTGAAGATGCACCTGAGGAGGTGGAGGGGCTTGCCAGGAAGCTCTGCCGCCCTGGGTAGCTCTGCTACCTGGGCAACTGGCATTGTCATGGTGCAGCTCATCTCAGGTGTGTTGCTGCTGAAATTTTTTGAAGGCAACAGCTTGTCTTATTGGATATAGTATCACTGGGAAAAGGCCACTTGTAGCTCTTGTTATCATGATGGCAATTACTGTTGGGTATCCCTTGAAACTTCCAAAGTGCTCTGCACACGTGAAGAGTGCCAGGGAAGTCGGAGCCAAAGTGTTGCTGGATTGCTGCAGACAATATTCATGCTGTAGCTTTTTTTCCCCTTCTCTGCGTAGTGCTTTCTCTCTCTCTGCTGCAGCTGAGCACTGCTGCCTCTGCTTTTGGCCTTTCTGAGCTTATCCTTACTGCTGGTTGTCCTTGAAAAGAGCCTGCTGCTGCTTGAGAAGAAACACTACACCCTTCCTCCATGAGTTGGTGCCTGTATTAGCATAACAGAGTGATGTCCCTCGACTGTGTCCCATGGACTCCTCCTCATGTGTGGATCATGAACCAGTTCTGAACTCTGATATGATTGCATCATGTGCATGCAGGCCAGCTGCTTGTGCAGAAGATGCTGCAATACTACTTTAGGCAATATGGGTGCTTAGACCTTGGCAAGTGCATTGCAGACCTTGCTGATCTGGAGGACTTCCTGAGGAGCTGTGGCCTAGATGAGAGGATAAGTCCTGGGTGTGCTGATTTCTTGCAGCTGATGCTGAAGGTGGACCCAGATGCGAGAGCAAGTGCACAACAACTGCTAGAACACTCCTACATGTGCCTAGAAACATACAGCCGAAGGACCAGACCTTCTGCAAGATCACCAGGGAGGTGTCTTGCGTTGCTGCTGCGCATCCGGATGCAGCAGGCCCAAAGTTACTACTCCACAAAAGTGTGTGCCTAGATGCAGTGATACAGTAGCAAAGCACATCCATACTGGCGGTTTTTGCACTTGCGCTTTCATCCGTCCATAATATTTAAATGGTTTGGCCTGGGTCCCAGGGTGGCACGATGTCACTTTTGTTCATAATGAGGTTTGCTGCCCCTTCAACAGTGGCCAACCTTTTTCTGCCTTTGGATTTTGATTTTGGACTTGGCAGCTGTCTACCCCGCTATCATATTTCTGTCGTTTACTCTGTGTGTATGCTGGGTTCTGTATGGGCTCTGGTTCCCCAGCCGTGCCTCCTTTTCTTTCTGCGATCGAGAGGGAGTTGTAGCTGACGTGCGTGTGTATGTTACCTGTCTCTTCTTCTGCCACTGAGGTGGCACTGATGTCAGTGGAGTTACAACACCTGCATCGTTCAGTTGATGGTGGTCTACTTAGCTATGGGCGACTTTGTTTCTAGACATGCTCGTGACCTCTTCGGTTGTGTGGCAGGCCCAGGCTTTGGGTCCGACCGGTCTGATGGTGTGTTTGGTCGTTATGGTGACTTTCATTCCGAATTCCTCACCAAATCGAAAATCGTGAACCTGTCAATCTCATCGAGCGGACGGGCCTGCCATGCCTGGGCATGTGCAGCAAGTGCCCAAAGATGTTCCATAACTTAGTAGGAAGTCATGTAATCAATCAGGCGGGTCACAGGTCTCGATTCTTTGTCTCCCATGATACGAGCATGGCAGCATCCCCCTTCGTGCATGCATGCAGCATCAGGTCTAGCATTTATCGACGGTAAGAATGCCTTACGTGCCTTGGATCCATTCGTAGTAAATTTACGGAGCTTATTACGTGCTGGAATTGCTTAGAGCTTGCAAACGAACGGGTTCGCCCAAAACGTGAACACCATGCAGGGCCTGGACACAAGGAACAAAGCAGCACCGTCCGTGACAAGTAACTGCTTCTACCTTCAGATACTAAGTTATGACATCTGTTTGGGAGCTGCGCTGCTCTTGCGGTGCAGTAATTTAAGGATTCCGCCAGTTTCAAACCGTACTGACGCAAATCCGGATTTCGATGCGGGGTGGCAATTCGGAATGAAAGTTGCCATAATACTTCGCAACCTCTTGCGGTTGCAACACCTCACATGTTTGTTTGTTCAGCTCGAATGGCCTGCTCCGCTAGCTAATGGCTGCTGTTTCGGGCGGGTCAAACTTGAAAAGCCGCGTTGTACCGCGTGTAGTGCCGAATGAGCCACACACCGTAACCGCATACTATTCAGCCGATTATTCTCGATGTGCCTACTACTTATGGACTGAAACACTCCACCAAAGCATCATTCAGAGGTGGGCATCATAGCCTTGCTTGTGAGCGAAATGGCGAAACACGGCTATCAACGATTTCTGGCCATTGTTCTACTTTACACCTGTGCCCACACTGGCTGTATCAACGGACGCACACTACAGCAGGATGATGCGTACGGGGAACCTTTTGAGAGGAATATTACTACCCTACCAGGGGGGAAAGACATTCCTGAGAGGAAGACTCGCATCGTGACGAACACATTCGATTTTCGTACTGAGGGTGGTAACGGCCCAGAGGCTGTTATATCGAGGGCAGATATACCTAATAGATACGAGCAGCCCAATGCATGGACGTGGAGAGTCATTGCAAACGCTAGCAGCATCAAGCGCATGTCCTCAAGCAGTGATGAATATGACCTGGGCGTTACCTCTCCAAACGCGCTCGCAGTGGCTCTTGCCAACTCCAAGCTCGCCCCTGCGGTGGCATATGCCACAGCTTACTCAATCTCTGATACTGAGAACGCGGATGCGACGGCAATCGCGGGTGCAAACGCACGGCCTGGTCTACAATATGGTGTGGTGGTAGCGAAGTCCGATGCAACAGCAATTGGTCTCGACAGAGCTGGAGCAGATGCTACAGCATTGTCACAGGCTCGTTCTGGCCAGGGTATCACGGTCGCCGGCAGTCGGGCGGAAGCCGAAGGTCGTGCAGGTAGGGTGACAACTATTGCTAGGTCCAACGCTGATAGCCGCCTTTGGTACATGGCTCCCGGCCACGCGATCGCTGGCGCACTATCTATTAACAGAGGTGGGATCTCAGAGGGCGAGGCAAGAGCAGACGCAAAAGCGGACCTGGGTACGGCTACAGGGGGCAGTATCATCTATGCCAACAACAATGGCTTCCTGGATATCAAAGACCCCTTCGCTGACGCCGTTACTCTTGATAGCAAAACCAGGAATGACGTCAAGGTCGATGTGGGCAATGCCGCTGCAGGCAGCATAAACCTGGGCATCACAACAAACGGCAAGGTGCAACTCAGAACCGATGATACTACTGCTATTGCTGCAGTTGGCAATGCAATAGCTGGTTCATTGTCAGTGGGCATTTCTGAGACTGGGGGCGTTTCTCTTGGGGACTACAGCTTAAGTGACGAAAGAGCTCCAACATTTGCCGAAGATGTTCTTTGCAGTCCAGACGGAGGTACTGGGTATACATATGCCCAAACCGGGGGACGTGGCGCAGCAGAGGCAGGATCGGTCAACCTTGCATTCTCTGCAAGATCTAAGACTAAGATCTGCACTGCTGCGGTGGCCAATGCTGATCAGGCTCCAGCAATTAGTGGCATCTTCAACTTAGCAAACAGCTACGACGTTGCATCTATTGGCAGCGACGCCATTGCAGAGACCAGTGATTACCCAGCTGTGGCAGGCAACATAGCACTTGCTCAGTCACAAGAAAGAGCAAACGTGGCTATCGGTGCCAAAGCAAAGGTACGGTTTTCGGGGCCAGCACTGGCCTACAGCATTGGTAATGCAGTCCTGGGAGAAATCACCACCGGTATTATAAAAGCTGAAGCTGAAACAGTCAATGGCCCAGCTACGAGCTTGGCAGCGGGACAAAGCTTGGGGGGTGTGAGCTCAGGCTCACTTGCAACAACAAAGTCCAAAACAGAAGTAGGGAATGCGTTGGCCCTCAGCTCAGCAATATCTGGATCAGCTTTCACAAGCGAAGGCAGCTCGACCGCAAGCGCATACACCAACGAGGGTGCGGCCATAGGCGGGTCCATCACTGCCAATTTTGCAGCTGATTCAGAAGCTTTTGCTGCTGCAAATGCCGATGTAAACACAGGCAACGACGGCACGGCGATACAAGACTCCAATATATTGGGAGACCGTGGCCGTGGCAATGCTGCGGCAGCTTCCGGGGCATTCTCTGTTGGTGTAATACAGGGCAAGGCTGCATCAAGTGCAGGAGCTAACACAAACTTAAATGGGACGGTTGGGGCATTGTCTATCTCTGCCTCCACCGGCATTGCGCAAGCTCAGTCCAAGTCCAGTGCTACAGCTAAAACAGTCAACGGTAATGCTCAAGCGTTGGCTGGTGCATTGTCATTGGCAGGAGTGAACTCTGTTTCCTCAGCTATTGCAAGTGCAGAGGCCACCAGTGATGAATCTGGTGATGAATTTGGTGATGTTTCTGCAACAGCATTGTCGGCTGGGGTTGGTGTATTTCATGGGGAGGCAAGGTCACAGTCCAAGGCTGAAACTAAGTGCGCTGATTGTGTTTCAGATTCTGTGTCGCAAGCCATCGCTGTGGGCTTAATAGCAGATGCAGAAGCGTGGTCTAAAGCCACTGCTGGTGGTAAAGACAATACAGGAAATGCCTTAGCAAATGCTATGGCATTTGGTGTGATTTCACGTACCTCTAATGAAGGTACAGCAAGGGTTACAGTCGGTCCGGGCCAAGCTTTAGTTGGAGGCTTTGCTGTTGCTGCTCCAGCGAATGTGCAACAAGCCGTGAAGGATAGCTTAGCAAAAACTGCCAGTGCCTCTGCTCCTAAGGCTCAGAATAATGGATCTGTATCCACCAGCAGCAGCGGTGGCAGCAGCGGCAGTGGCGGCAGCAGCGGCGGCAGCAGCAGCAGCAATAGCGGGGCCAGCAGCAGCAACACCGGGGGCAGAAGCAGCAGCAGTGGTGGCAGCAGCAGCAACAACAACGCAGCCAGCCCCTTTGTAGACGAAGTGACAGCAGAAAGATTGCTTGGTCGCTCTTCCCTAAGAGATGGTCAGATCCCGTCAGCATGGGTGCAGACAGATCGACCCCTTGCTTCACCCAGCCCCAGCCCAAGGAATGCTTTCATATCGGAGGTTTCCCCTCAGAATAATGACTTCTTTATTGCATCCAAGGATGATGCAGTGGTTCCCACTGCTGCATCCAAGGACCCCGCTTCAATCCCCAGCAGCAGCAGCAGCAAGGTCAGCAGCAGCAGCAACTTCGGAAAAACTCCACTCCCTACAACATCTAAACTGCCACCTGCTGTTAGCCCAAGCCCCAAAGCTGGCCTTGGTTCGATCTTGAACAACCTCAGCAATACCAAGGTGACCAGCACTACTGCTTCAGTACCAGTACAGAATCCCCCTCAATCACGGTCAGCTTTGGGCAAGCTTACATTGGGGTAAGGGTAGCAACTCTGGCTTTCTGTCCATGTGCTGCAACATTGTGCTCAGAATTGGGGTGGGCAGTGGTTCAGGGTTGTTAATGTTGAGCTTGGGTGGTTTTGTAGTCAGGGAGGTGCTACTGGTTGTGGAAATCACAATGCACTTATCTAAGCAACTTGGCTTTGGCTTTGTTACTGATGTATTACTAGCAGGTTAGTGGGAATTGTATCAGTGGATAATGTATTGTGTGAACTCTATTTCAGCGTGAATGCAGCATGAGGAGGTATGTAAGTTGCAAAAGCAGGTATCGAAACCAGCGAACCACTGTTTGCTGCCAGGCTGCCTTGCATCAATTGTCTTGAATGTGTCAAAGCCTATGCAATGGATATGTTGCAGGAATGTGAGACAGCACAAAGCTGTTCTGCAGACAGTTGACCTTGCATGTGTTCTTTCATGCCAGTTTGCTTGTGTTCGTGTTTGGACAGCGATAGTAAGGGTGCAGCTATGTGTTCTGACTGAGTAGCACAAGATCTGCAGCGTGACGAGGAGTGTCAGTGGCCATCTTCAGTCCTCTGTGGGGGGGGGGGGGCGCATGGTAACGGTCATGGAAGATTCAGGGCTTTATTTTGTTGGTGCAGGGCATTTTCACATGGGTAACTGACTTGCTGAATGGTGTGGTTTGTGTGTGTGTGGGAGCAGGGAAGTACCTGGCCAGCTTTGAGGCCCACTGCTCAGTTCTTGCTCAGCTTTGCAACCCAAAAATGAGCAGTTAGTGGAGTGCTCCCAGCCTTTTGTTGTCAATGTTGTTGCTGTTACTTCATGGCAGAATGCACCAGTGACTCTGCAACATAGGAATTGAAGAAAGAATCCATTCATGCATTCAAGTATCTTTGGTTGACTGAATATCTGACAGTGAATTCAAATGTGTTCTCATAAGGTGTTAGCTTGTCTGCCGTTTTGCATTGAGGGCTTTACGTACCTTAGTTGTAAAGCACTCTGGGTCGCAGCAGCTAGTAGTATGACCTTGCTTGGTCTTCTAAACAACAGCTTCCTCATGCATGGTGCCAACAAGTGCATGACCTGTGGTCAAACGATCTGGTGTGAATGCATGTGATAAGTAGGTTGCATACCATCAATTGTATGTGGGCTGGACTGCACTGGCATGTTCTTGCTACATGGTGTCACGTGATGCGCAAGTTTGCTTTGTGGGTTGTTTGCAAGCTCTTAAGTGCTTATGGGGTATGCCATTTTGCATGGGTGAATGCCCACTTGCTTTTATCAAGAGAATCTTGGCTGGTGGTTAGCTCTCTCTCATATAGCTATGGCCGCGTTGACAGAGGAACCCTTTTGTTTGGTTTGTGATTTGAACTTGCTCTGCTGGTATTGGCGCCACAGGTAGAGACCTCAGTGGATACAAAACATGCTCAGACCATATTTGCAACCCCGTCTATGTGATGGGCTCGTGAGCAAAGGCTCAGGCTGCCTTCCTTAGCTATTATGACATGCTTTGCATGTTAGGAAAAAGGGAAGTGCTTGCTAGCAGGCAGTTTTGCATGTAATGATTGATTTTCAAGGGTGGGTGCAGCAGGAAAGTATGTGAGTTGCGCGCACATGGAATGCAAGCAGTGAACCAGATGCTGTCATGTTGGGTGGCAGTGACTTGAATATTCAGAATCCTGTTCTAATAGCAGCAGAAAGCTGTTTTGCAGACATTTGACCCCGCCTGGGCTCTTCCATGCAGTTTGCTTGTGTTGGTGTTGGGACAGGGTGCAGCATATAACATCCATGAGAACATGCTGTTTTCTGTTGGTGCAGGGCATTTTCACCTAGGTAATTGACTTGCTGAATGATGTTGCTTGTGCTGGGGTAAAGTGGCTGGCTAGCTTTGAGGCGCACTGCTCACTTGTTGCCCAGCTTTGCAACCAAGTGGGCAGGTGATGATAGTGTTCCCAGCCTTTTGTTGTTGTCAATGCTGTTGCTGTTACTTCATGGCGAAATGCACCCGTAACTCTGCAACGTAGGGAATTGAAAAATGGAACCCTTCAAGCATGCAAATTTCTTGGCAGCTAATGGTTGCTGAAATATGTGACAATGAAGTAAAGACCTGTTGTGTGTTCCGAGGTTCTAGCTTAAAAACAAACAAACCAATTTTAACGTCCGGGTCCAAGACCGGAAGTCAGACTGACTCATCGGACGGCCTTGCGGCGACGGTGTTGCCCAGTTGATCAGACCGTTAGCCCATTGAACAGACGAATCCATTGTCTAGGCAACGCGGATACCTGTAACCTTTTTCTTGAGGGGCCCCGGCTAAGGGCGGCGAGGAGACCGGGACTCGAACACCGGATCTGAGGATTCGAAGTCCTCTGCTCTACCAATTGAGCTTATCTGCTATTTTGCATGTGGGGGCCTTGTGCGCCTTCAGTGGAAAGCACTCTCAGTTGCAGCAGCTAGTAAGCATAACTGTCCTTGGTTGTCAAAGTACCTGCTTCCTCATGCATAGTCTCAACTTTGGTCGAATGATTCGGTGTAAATGCATGTTATCAGGTTGCATACCTTTCAGTGGGAGACGCTGTATGCATGGTCGCATAATCTTGGGTGCAGTGCAATCTAAACTTGTGGGATGTCTGGAATTGCTTCAATGCTTTTGGGGCATGGCATTGTGCATGGGTGAAATGCCCACCTGCTTCCATCAAGAGAGCATGGTTAACTCTCTCCATAGCAGGGAGGACAGAGGACTAAGTTTGTTGATTTTGCTGTTAGGATATGCTCTGCTGGCTTCAAAGGCCACAGTGTAACATCCTCAGGTTGCATTGGCAAGCCTTTTTAAGTGATGGCCTAATGGACCAAGATTCATACTGCACTATGTTTGAGTGCTGTGGCAGCCTAGTTTAGTTCACTTTAGGTTAGTTTGGTTTGCCTTGCATGCAATGGACAGCCTAGTTTAGATCAGTTTAGGTCAGTTTGTTTTGCTTTGCATGCAATGCTCATGATGATAGCAAGTGGTTTATGTCACAATGTTCTGCAGCCCCCATGTACGCTGTCAGGTGGCCAGTGTTGAAGCCACTGCCAAAACACTGGCAGGATTGCTGAATGAGAAGTTGCACGACAGGTTGTGTGTGTGTGTATGGTTTTGTAAATCAGCAGAGCCAGCGTATTGCTGTAGCCCCTGCAGGGTGGTGGCAACGATGGTGATGGGTGACTCATTTGGCGGGTGACAGGGGACTTTGGGCAAGATCATTTTGGGGCAAGGGAAGCATGACAGCTGTCGAGTTCATGTGGTTTGTTGTGCTGGTAAATGGAAGCAGCTGTGGTTTGTGGGTGCTAGCTCTGAGCATGAGTGGCTTATTAGTGAGTGAGGTGCTACAGGTGTTGTGGAGGTTACTAATGTACTTCTTTGGACAACCTGGGTTTGGCTTTGTTACTGATATATACTAGCAGGTTAGTAGCATTTGTATTGGGTGAACCATCCCAGGGTGGGTGCAGCAGGAAGTGTGTGAGTTGCAAGAGCATGGTATGGAGCCAATGAACCAAGAGCGGTTGGCATATGCCAGGCTGCCTGGCATCACTTGTCTTGAATGTACCAAAGCTTCTGCAGTGAAATTCTCGCAGAAACGTGATAGCAGTACAGAGCTGTTCTGCAGGCAATTGACCCCGCATGGGCTTACCATGCAGCTTGCTTGTGTTGGTGTTTTGACAGCGGTCGTAAGGGTGTAGCTACTGGTTCTGATCATTGAGCATGATTTAAGATCCACAGCAAATTAAGAAGTGGCATTGGCAACACTTTGGCTAAGGGCGCCATTTGAATAGTCACTCAGCATGGTACGTTTTAAAAGTCATGTAAAAGTCACGGTTTTGCTCTTGTAGTGGTGACAAGTCATTTCAAAGAATTCATTTGCTTAACGCTTTGCTTGTGTAGGGACTAAGTAGCTTGCCCGCTTTGAGGCCCTTTGCTTACGGCCTTGCTTAGCTTGCAACCAAACGAGCAAATAGTGTGAGGGCTTCCAGACTTTTGTTGTTGTTGATGTTGTTGCTGTTACTTCATGGCAGAATGCACCAGTGACTCTGCAACTTCGGGAATTGAAAAGGGAATTCTTCTGCATGCAAACAGAAGAATGCTTATGCAATGATGAAAGAACACCTTCTGTGTGTGCTGCGGTTGTAGCATTTCTGCTGTTTTGCATGTGGGGGCTAGTTCAAGCAGCTTACTTGGAAAGCACTCAGTTGCAGCAGCTGCTAGCATAACTGTGCTTGCTCTTTCGGATAGGTGCTTCCTCATGCATAGTTAGTCCCAACATGTGCATGGTGTTTGGTCCATATCCGGTGCAAATGCATGTAAGCAGGTAGCAGAACAACCATGAGAGGCTGTATGCATGTTCTTGATGGATGATGTGAGCAGAAGTACAAGTTAGGTTTGTGGGCTGTCTGCAACCGTTTGAATTGTTTTGGGGAAGAGCATTTTGTATGGGGGAAATGCCCACTTGCTTCCATTAACGGAAACTTGGCTGGTGTTTAACTCTCTCAATAGTAGCTATGAGGCATTAGGATAGGAATTATTTGTTGTCACTAATTGTCAGTAGATGTTTGTTGTCATTGTCATTGTCAGTACTTTTTTGTTGTTTGCATGTGGTCTATCTGCTGGCTTTGGAGACCACAGGTGGGAGACTTCAGCAGATGTGTCACACTGTGACAGGTAGTTTGCAAGCCATCCCATGTGATGTGGTTATGAGCATAAGTTGCTGCCTTTCTTAGCTGTTTTTGCATGCTTTGCATGTGTGGGCAAAAGGAGTGTTTTGTCCCTGTTATTCAGCTTGCAGTTGGAGAATCTTCGTTGTTAAGAAGAGAAATGCCAAGCCATTTGCCTGGCATGAGACAATTATCATGACCACAAACGGTCCATGCCAAACATGTTTTGCAGGCGCATGAATTTCAAAGACTTTGTGCATCCTATCACCTTGGTTGCGTACTATGGGGCACCTTCTACTGTCATAAAGTGAGGTTATAATGGTATCATCATGTATCCCAAGGGTTAACGGTTTCAGACTCTTTTTAGCCATGGACCTATGGTGTATGCATTGCTTTCTGGTGGCCATTAAAAAGCATCAGTTGCTGTCAGCAAAAGTACGGTGTTGTGAAGTATTGTGCCAGAGTGTGGTGCAAGGTTGTGTAAACCAGCACAGCAAGTTGTAGCCCCTGCAGGGATGGTGGCGACGGTGGCTGAGCGAAAAGTGAACAGCGAGAATGGAGAGAAGGGGCGGTTGCTGATGGTACCAAAGCATCCCGCAGCAGCAGCAGCAGCAGCAGTGGGTAATGACAAGCCATGCATGTCTGGGAGGGACTAGGGAGTGAGGCATATACCTGCAGGATGGGGTGGCTAAGGCAGCAGCAGCAGGAGCATGACACTAGCAGCAGGAGCAGTAGCAGGAGCAACCCGCATAAGCCACGGAGGTATATATTTGCTCGTTTCTTTGGCTCTAATATATGCGATTCAACGGGGAACGCGCTTGCAGTTTGCGCTCGAAGCTAACCACCGTACTTACTCACTCACACGGTGTCCAGCGGGGCCCAGCCCGACTTGTACATGCCCAGGTACGGCTCAACTGGTGGAATAAAGCCTATCACCCGCATTCCGAACCGTATTTAAGCCTCCTGGGGCGCTTGTATCGCGAGAAAACCTCGGACGAACTTGTCCGGTGGCTAATAGCAGGCTTCGCAAGGGTCAGCTTCCGATCGGACACATGTACTGAGGGACCTCATACTTGACAGCCTGAACTGTTTGAAGCAATAGAAGCTAACATGGACCAACGCACACACTGTATGGACGAGGCAGAGTATGACTGCCTACTCGCTGACACATCTGACTGCGAAACACCGTCTGCTGTTAAACAGACAGAGCCCCGGCTCTGCTCTTGTACTCATCCTTCTGCTCCTGCGGTAACGCTTTCCAGCCATCTGCTGCCGCCGCAAATGCGCTCCCACCAGGCCCGGCCTTGTTCCCACTGCTCAAGAACTCCTTCAGAAACAGCGAGTAACCAGACATCTTCCTTTTGCTTGCTGTTCCATCTCCTTTGACATGGCTGCTACTGCTCTTACTCTTGCTGCTGCTGCTGCCTTTCCCCTTGCTACTGCTTTCTTTTGTTGCAGCAGCTGCTGCTGCCTTCCTGCTTGACCTCCTGCTACTGCCAGCTTTTATTACCCCACTGCTGCTACTGCCACTCGGTTGTCCTGTACTTGAGTCCCCAGGCCCTTCCACCTGCTGCTGCTGCTGTTGTGCGGATATGACACGAGCCCGCTCACTGAACTCCTCCTGCTGCTCCTTCCCCAGCCCGCCCCACACCTGAGACGCTGCTCCCATAAACTTCATCTTCACTCCCTGCTGTTCAACCGCTGTTGTTATTGCTGTCCTTATTGCCTCCTTCTCCTCCTTGATAAACAATGCATACCCAGTAATTGACCCGGGCCTAGCACCTACCCCAGAGCCCCTCCCACTGCTGCTGCTTCTACTGCCCGCTGCCTTGCCCTTCTTCCCGCCCTTCGCCTTCCTTGCTGGGTAGGGGTCTCTCCCCTTGGCTTGGAGTTTGGCTACCTTCTCTTCTATAAGGGCAACTGCTTCGTCTAAAGTCACGTCCACAGGTCCAGGCCCGCCTTGTTTTAGTGGTACATACAGGGTTTTGTGTTGGACGTAAGGTCCATACCTGCATCATATCATGAAAAGCATCCCAGCATGTCCTATAGGCCAAAAAGCAGAAAGCAACCTGCGCATGTGGCCGAGCACCATCGCATGAACCCATCAAAGCCATCTTGCTGCTAGCTCGTCGCATTTTTTAGGGTTTAGCATCCGCTCTGCCCTTTCAAGATGGATCTTAAAACATTATCAGAGGAAAAAAACCTCCACAAACAAGCTACCTTGAAAAAATCCAGAGGCCTCCCTACCCAGAAAAAAACACTCATATCTTTGTCCACCGTGTCCATACCTGCCATCCTTTGCCATTACGCCACCCCCCTGGTCCAAATGGCTTTCAAGCTCGCCATGCACTGTAAGTAGCCACGCCTCTGTATCCATCACAGCACAATCCCACCATGCCCAGCTCGCCATATTGCGCACACTGCCTTTCCATTCCTTTGGGCCCCCAAAATTGGGGGGCCCAAAACTCCAAACAGCAACCAAGTAGCAGCCTGATTATGGTACACTATCGCCCTCAGTTTCCCAAGGCTTCGTGTTGTGTCCACCATGTGCCTACCTGCCAGCGTTTGCCAGTACGGGCTCTCCACTGTCTGGATGGTTCCCCAGCTCCCTGGGCAGTACAAGCAGCTGTAGTGCTTCATCCAAAGTGACACTCTGGAAGGTGGCTTCCTTGGGTAAGGCGGCTCGCCTCAGATCAGATTTTGGTCCTGAGGGGTCTCCCTACGAAGAGAATGAAAGTTTTCTTCTGGACATTGAAATGAAATAGTCATTGTGCAATATACGTGCACCCAACGGTGCATGAGCAAAAACTAAGGGCGGCCTCTGGATGGGGCCCATTCGTGGTCTTGTAATATGTAGACATGAAGTTGTTTGCTACATGAGCAATAAACAGTTGAGCAGCAGAGGAACAGCTGAAGGCGGAACAAAACTCTGGCATAGGAAGGCACAGGAAGATACACCGCTCTCATACTCCGCATGTACTGCAAAAGATTGTCGTAACACCCCGTGATGTAACCACATGTTGTCATACTATTATGGCTGCATACCAAAAACATCCCATATACGCTTCTGTGGTATCATAACAGCTCGAGGTGATGGCCCTCTTCCTATGGCATGTCTTGAGAGTAGAATAACAACACTGCATCTCCGCTATCTTCCACCCGACCCTTCCATCAAGCATACCAGAGAGAGAGAGAGAAAGAGATCTACGCGAGGAGACCGTGTATTCTTCTCCAGCGTGGAATTATGGGAAGGGTTCCTTATCAAGCATACCTCCTGCAATCCTTTGCCAGGTTGCTACATGCCTGCCCTCTGCAGATTGGTCGACAATGTCCATTTGCCACCCGCACTGCCGCCCCCGTCCTTTCACTTCAACCACAACCCAGCTCCCCCTTCCTGCAAATCCCTCAGATTGGTTTCTTTACATTGCTACCCACCTTCTGCAGATATAGTCCATAAGGTCCCTTTTTCACCAGTACAGGATGCCCTGTAGCAGGATCATCTCCTAGGTGCCGGACATTCATAGCTACACCTCCTCCTCCTGCTGCACCTGCTGCCTCCCATGCTGCTCCTGCTGCTGCTGCTGATGATGATCCAGGTCCATCTTCTGCATCTGAGTCTGAAGTGAAATCTCCTGGATCATCTCTGATGCTTCTGCTGTAGCTACACCCTGTGCTGGAGTAGTTACTGCAGCAGATAGGGATACATCCACAGAACTTATTATAGCATTGTTCTTGTTATTATCATTACTTTTCAAGATATGCCACAGCAACAAGCGCCACAAGGCCCCGCACTTCGAGCTGATACAAATACACCGAGGTGGAACAGATACGGGTTGTCTTTGGCATGCAACCAGAAACAATTACGGCAGATTCAGTAGTGTCAGGAGCACTCATATCAAGTTGAAACTACCTGCTGAAATAAATACCCAGTGTGTGCCACGAGCAAATGAGTCGTGGTGCTGGTGTCCAGGATACCAAAATATAAACAAAAATCTAAAAAAAACCAAAAAAACAATAAACAATAATTATAACCGCCAAAGGTGCAGCCGTGCATGAGCTGAAACTTATCCACAGCATGATACCAAACCAGATGTGTTACTGGTCAGCAATACGAAACAAACATTCTTCTATTTCAGCGCCTGGCAATGGACAACACATAAACTATCAGCCCCACTGGTCACTGTGCAAGAAGAGGGTGCAGGGAATACAACTTTTAGTCGGCCCTTGGGTCCTGGACCAAAATGGAGCCAGTGTATTCCGCTTGCTACTGATTTTGGTAGCTTACACTTTGTGTCCCTCTTTCTTATGTTATGGCTGAGGTGTAAGGTGCATTGGTCCGTTGCTATCATACATTAAAGCGCCAACAATTTAAAATACATACTGCTCCTTTTGCATGCTCCGTCCATAGCTGTGCCAGGTAGTTCCTCCGACTTACTCTGACTTGCTCTCAAATCAATGGCTATAACCCACAGAAACTGAATCATGTCTGCTTCTAAATGCAGATCAAGCACCTTCCAAGTTGGGTTGCAGCAAAACCTCCCATTTTTCTGATCACTTGTCACACCCGGCTAAACCCTATTCCCTGTCACACCACAATACCCTAATATCCCATTACACCCTAACACCCATATACCCTGTCACACCCAGAAATCCGAAAACCCCATCACACCCACCTGCACCCGATGAAGCCTCCAACACCTCTTGAAGGTTTCAACACAAGCCGACCACCACAAGCAGGACATCGCCGAGGGTCAACCTCTGCTGCTGCTCCTGCTAATGTTGGATCTGCTACTGCTGCTATTGCTGCCAAACCACTAGCCCCACTACCGCCGAGCTGTGCTGAACCATCAGCACCACCACCACCTGCAGCAGCATCGACACTAGCACCACCACCAGCAGCAGCAGCAGCGCCACTAGCAGCACCATTGGTGGAGGGCGAAGGTGCAGCAGCAGCAGCAGCAGTGCTAGCAGTAGCATCACCTTCTGTTGTTGGTGCTACTGCCGGGAAGAGGTAGGTGTCCAAGAGATGGTCCAGCTCTTCATATAGCTGCTTTGTGGTGATGGTCTTAGTGGCTGACACAGCATCTTTGAAGGGGAGCCAGAAGTCTGACATGAGATCACGCCACTCCAGACGACCAGCTGCACACAACACCAGAAGGATGTATTGTCATCACATGCTGTTACACTTGGTATCAAAAAATGTTATCACATGCCCTGGTAAGCTGTGGATACTTGCATGGACAGCTGTTGGGAAGGCACAGAAGTCAAGAGGGGGAAACTTAGTGAGCTGCCCTTGCATTCGGGAGGCACTACTTTAAAGGGGTGCCAGAAGTATAGTGTAATTCCATGCCATTCGACAAGGCAGACGGCTAAAACACACTATTCAGACCTTACACGACTGTCTCCAGAAAGCCCCAATGGCTCGGAGTGCAATCAAGCAAGGACAACTTGGTCCATCATAGGAAAAACCAATCCGATGCTTTGCAGAATTGCTTTTACATAAAAGCTTCCTTCTGCTTATATAACCTGACACCTCATCCAGCCTCTAATCAACCTTGGATTCCCTCCCATCTCAACATTCTGGCCTCACTTCTATTTCCCCCACTTTTCTCTCCTTTTCCCACGTGAAACCCATCTGCAACTCCAGCTGCTTGCTTGCCACTTCCCCCTTCTCCTCGCCACACCCTTCCCACCCTCTCCTTCCCCCCCCTCTCAACCCTTCTTCCTGCCCCTCTCCTCTTCCCTTCCCACCCCACTCTTCTTCCTGCCCCTCCCTCCTCGAACCTCCTTCCTTTCCCTCCTCTCTCTACCGTTTACCCTCCTGCCCCCTCCCCCCTTCTCCCCCGAACCTACCTGGCACTTCATAAACTCCCTCCTCCACCTTGCGAACTTCCCCCCGGCGTTCACTTTCAACACCGTTCCACCCCCCGCCCCCGACACTTGCTTAAGCCTCTTTGGGTGGTCTGCAAGAATACCCGGGCAGCCTGACTTCATCCAGCCTCCCCTCCACCTTGCTTGTGAACTCCCCCTTCCTCCCCACCTTTTACCCGCCCTCCCTCCATCCCTCCATCCTTTCCCTCCTCTGCCCTTTTCCCATGCCCTCCCCATAATCCCTCTCCAACATGACACAGCGTCCAGCCTCTGCCCCACTTCCTTGAACCCCATCCGGCTTTGTCCGCTCTACCCAACTTTCTTCCTCCCCATGTCCTGCCCCTGCTCTCTGACTTTCCCACACTCACACTCTCTCCTACCTGACACATCATCCAGCCTCTTCTCTGCTTCCTTGAAACCCCGGAACTTCTTTCCACCCTTGCCACTACTCTTGCCTCGCCCCTCCCCTTGCCCCCCCGGCCCCCCGCCTTCATCCATATCCCCACTCTCTCCTAACTGACACTTCATCCAGCTTCCCCTCCACTTCCTAAAACCCTGCCCCCTTTGTCCACCCTTGCCACCCCTTTTCCCGCCCATCCCTCTTCCCCGCCACCCTTCGTTCTCCCCATCTCCTGCCCATCCCTTGCCCCTCATCCATACTTGCCCCGCCCCCCCCCCCCCCCTCTTTTCCTACCTGACACTTCATCCAGCTTCTCCTCCACCTTACTTGTAAACCCCACATCAACATACTCGCTCAGATGGGTCTGCAAGAAGGCACTGAGAATCCGGCCCAGAGGTGTGGGCACCATGGCTCGCCCCTCCTTCTTCACATAGTTCCTGGCCTGTGGTCAAGGCACCATGAAGATTCAAGCACATGTAAGCCTTCAGTTTCTGTTATTGCGCTGACGGTCTGCAGACATTGGCAGAGAGAAAGATACCTAAGCCAGAAGGGCGCGGATTGCATTGCGCTAATGCTCACACACGTGCCAACAGCCTCATAGCCATGCTTCATATGAGCGCTGTGTACCCTGCTAATGCTTACGGTTTAAAGCTAGGGTTTAGGGTTTAGGGCTGATAAGGGCTCAAAACGCCCATGTTGCAGGGCAGTTGTCCGCAGGACCAGGAAACAGTACAAACATCCTCCTGCTCTGCAGCACTCCTTCGCCCAAGCTCGTAGGAGTAGTGTGTTAAGACCAATGATTTGCAGTAGAACCAGCGTCTTGGAATGAGTTAATGCCAATCAGCCTACATGAACATGTCTCTGCAGAAAACGCCAAAGAAACGTGTCACTTCCAAAACCCGGACCCATCCATCTAGGGCGACTGAACACAGCCGTTGCATTTCCTGCCAGCACAAATTCTAGGTCAAAGTTATGCATGGTGAAAAAGATGACAGCAATCCAAGCAAATCTTTGCAAAGGAGTAAAAGTATATAACCCCAGCAGCGACAGCATAAGACAGCTGCTTAGACTAGGCTGGGCTGCCTTATCATTCTTATAGTCCATGATACGCCTCACCAAAGATGTCATAGGCCCTGCATCTGAAGCTGTGAAAACAACAGGGACATGGAACAACAAGGCTGCCCCATTTCAGCGCCACTAAAGCAGAGATGGTTAAATGCCCAAATCAGATCATGAGATCAGCATCCATCCATCCATCCTGCCTGCCTGCCATTGCAAGTTCCTCAAAGTGTACAAAAGGAGGAGAAGAAGAAGCATGAGCCCTGCAATCCCAAAAGCCAACGGCACGCAGGGCGTGCATAACAACTCTTTATACCTCCTGTGCAGCTGAAGCAAAACTGCCAATGCGTGCCATGTGCATTTGGGCCTTCTGGTACTTATCATAGGGACTAATCACGTAGGATTTAAGGTTTGGGGTTAGGGTACTCACCAGTAGGGTTTTGAGTATCACAGCATATGTTGATGGCCGGCCAATGCCCTCTTCCTCCAGAGCTTTCACCATGGTGGCTTCAGTGTACCGGGGTGGAGGCCGGGTGAAGGATTGAGTGGTCAACACCTGTGGTCAAACATGGTCAAACTTGGTTCAGATGCAGCAACAAATGTCCGGAATATTGGGGATTTATCACCTAGAAGGTCAAAAGCAACGCCAGCATGGTCAACTCTTGGTCAAACCTGGTCCAAGGGAAACATTACACTGGGTACTCATGTGAGCCAACTAATAAACGAACATTTAACAATAATAAAGAATAAAATAATAACCTAAGAATCAAGTAGTAAACAAAGAATGACGGCTGCTTATTGCTGCCAATGGACACTAGCATACGCTGCTGCGCTACATGTACACTTACAGCATGGTGCGGGCAAGCAACAGAAATTGCAGCAAAAAACCCGTTCCGGGGTTTTGGGCCTCAACAGCCCTGCACAATTGGCGCACAGAGGTCAGCCAACTGTCCAGGGCTCGGCTCTTTTGCTCACAAGTAGTGCATGGTCGAGAGAGCCTCATGCACACTGACCCCATCCAGCTTTTCAAAGGTAGAAACATGGCAAAAAGCAACCATTGCACACACAAGCAGACGTGCAGAAATCTTTTGAAGTGACCAATGTCTCATGATCAATGTAACTTAAAAACTCTTGTTAAGAACTTTTGAAAGTAAAACCAATCTCACCTGCTCCAGTTTCAGCTGACCCCCTTGCTTCAATGTTGCTAACCAAGCTGCCTGGCTCGGTTGCTGTTGCAACATGGCGTCCTCTGGATCACCACCTCCCACTCCATCAACCCCACTGCTACTGCTACTGCTGCTGCCAGCCCCTGCTGCTGCCGATGTTGTTGAGCTGTCATCGTAGATTTGAAGGTAACCGGGTGACGTCAGAGTGCTACTGGAGGACCTCAAGACCAGGTCACCAGCAGCAGAAGATATCACCACAGTGACCTACAGCAAGAGCATTGCACAAGACATAGTAGCTTTCAAGATATGCCATAGCAAATAAAGCCATAAGCCCCGCACCTCAAGCTGTCACAAATTACAGCAAGGTGGAACAGAAGAGCATTGCACAAGGCATATACAGTCGAGTCAATAATCAACCACTTTTACAAACAACACCTCTGTAGAGATATCAAAGCAGGGCTGATCATATTGTTTTACACCTACATTGAGTGTATCCAGCATCCTGGCATGTGACACAAGAGGGGACCCCAATCATCAGCAGCAAGGGTAAAGCAGGGTGAAATGGTGGATGCCACCCACTGAGTATTCTCCACCCGTATGGCATGGTACCACATGTTATGAAACCAAACATAGTTGTAATGTATGCTGCCCAATGTGGGTCCTGACCTGATGTCAACCTCAACAATCACCTAAGGTAAGCTGTTACCTGAAGCACTGAGGGCTCATAACTACGAATTCTGTTAATACGGGTGGTCCAACCCCTGGTATGAAGCATGCAGCACCCTGCTGGGGTGTCGACAAAAGTATAAGGAAGTGGCATCTCATCAGCTTTGCCGAACAGCACCAACAACTAGTTGTAATCCTATCTGAAAGGCTCTTGCTTGCAGCCTCCGCCCTCTACACCTCTGCCACCTGCTCCCTACCCCTCTCCACTGTCTTGCAGTCTTCCAACCGTCAGCATCCATTGTCTGCTTCTTCTGACCCATTCCTGACCCCCTGCTCCTCTCCCACCTCTCCCCCAACCTTCCTGAGCATGTCATGGCCCCCTCTCAACCCCTCCCATATTGTCCTCACCCTCCTCCTCTGCCCAAGCACAATTCCTTGACACACTCTCACCCCTTTCGCCGGCCTCTCCTCCAAGCCCACCCCCAGTTTCTGGTGGTTTCTCCCTCCTCCCCTGGCCCCGCCGGCCCCCCACCCCTCCCTGTTTCTCTGCCCCTCCTTGTTCTGCGCCCGTACCAACTCCCTCGCCCCCCTGTCCCATCCTCCCCCCCCCTCTCCCCCTACTCCAGCCAGCCCTCTTGACCTGCTGCAGCGCCTCCTCCCCTGTCCCTTCCCCCTCCCCCACCTGTAGTACTATTTTCTCTGTACAAAGCATGGTCCTCTTCACCCTATCACAATGCTTTCGGCCCCCTCCTGTGCCCCAGCTCCCATTCTTTGAGAGGCCCTTTGTCCTGCCCCCTTTCTGCCACCAGTTTCTGCTCTTCCTGCTCCCCCGGCTCGTCATTGCTCCATATGGCTGCACACTCTGCTGCCTCCCCCTTTTCAAATTGTTCACCTGATGGAGTCCCCCTCCCCATCCTGCCTATTCCACCCCCCTCCCCCTCCACCCCATTCCTTTCACAGCTCCCTTTCCTCGCCCTGCCCTCTTTGGATCGACTCCCTTAGCCCCCTCCTCCCATCCTGACAACTTTCCCCTCCCCCCAAAGTGTTCCCCTTCAGCCCCCTCCCCCCCCCCCCCCGCCCCGGCCCCTTTTCCCTCAACAGCCCCCCCCCGGCCGTCCAGTCCACTCTCCCCCCATCAGTCCCCTTTTCCCTCCGTAGCCACTCCTCCATGTCCTGCCACATCCACCCCCTCCTGCTGTCTCTCTCCCCTACAACCCCCCACCCCCTTTTCCTCCCCCCCCCCTCTCTCCTCCCTTGATACCCCCCACTCCCAGTGCTGCCCAATCCCCACCCTCCCTTTTTCCTTCACGTACCCCCCCCCCCCCCCCCGCCGCTCCTGTTTCCCTCCGTAGCCCCCCCACCACCGCCTCCCTTTTCCCCTTCATAGCGCCCCCCCCCCGCCCCATGCCCTCTCTCCCTGTCCTGACCTGTTGCATCTCTGCATTGTTCATCTGACAGGCCATGGTCCTCTTCCAGATCAGATCATACAGCCTCCTCTGATCAGCATTACATCCAGGTGGCAACTGATCAGGAGAACGGGAGGCACTGGTCGGACGAATCGCCTCGTGGGCTTCCTGCACAGTGCAAAAAGTAACATAAGTGGCAAGGTATAACACATAGCACAGTTCAAGAAGGCATGCGTTCTCTGTCTTATAAGAACACATAACATGCATGAGCGGCAACAATGCTTGTTTGCAGTTTATTTCAGGATTGGAGAGACCAGGGGAAACATGACAGGTATGAAGAGGTATGGAGACAGCCATTCATGAGTGGGATGAGGGAAAAAATGTGTGGATGTTGCCAACGGCCGGGTTCTACAAACTCTACAATATTCCTTCAGTTGGAGTCATGCGGAGGGTGCTGCATGGCCCAAAAGCTGTGCAGTGATCTATCTCATTAAGACTCCATCAGTGAGCACATGATGTAACAGGTCTGCAATATATTCCATAGAGGCATAAACCACTGCTATCCAACATCATTGGGGGATCATAATCATCGTTTTATCACGACTCGCTTCTTTTAGTATCCAAGAGTTCCCACACGGCTTGAAAGAGAAGAGTGAGATTGCTCCACTTGCAGAGATGGCATAAGCAGCAAGTATTGGGTTTTGGAGGCAGTTTTGCACAACATTGCTGTAAGCGTGGCCTATTAGTGATGCTAAGCAAATACCAACAACTGAGATACCTTGACTTGCACACTTCCCCTGGTAGCACATGCCATAGGACATTACAGCTGGAGCAGGGGCTGTCTCTGCCAAGCTTGCAGTTGCTCAAGCAATGCCATTATTATTAGGCAAAATCACAGTTAATGCGATGGTTGCCCTTAATCTTATTACCAGTCCTACAACATGGACCCATACAGCTGCCATCTTCTATAGCTCCTCCATCAGATCACCCAACATGATGAATCAGATTAACAAACATGATCCAAGCGGTAGTACTTTCCATACAAGAAGCATTGACCAGGCTCTACAATTTACGCAACCATCAGTAAGAAACTATTGATGTCACTCAATATACTGGGCCACACCCTGGGGTTTTGCGCTCCAGCAGTGCATGGCAAAACCCTGCTTTCCCTCATCCACACTCGCCCCCTGCTTTAATTACCTGTACCCAACCTCCAAACCCCAGAAACTAAAAACTGTGCCGCACCTGTGCGTTTTTAGCTTTGCTCTTGTAAGCCCTAGGTGCAGGTGGCATCAGTCCATCCCCATACATGCTGCTGATGGCACCTCTAATATCATCTGTGGCCTCTTGTGATAGATTCACACCATCAGTACGCATGTAGGTGATTAAACCCTCACCTGCGCAGAAGATGAGCGAAAACAGGGTTTCACCCGGGGGGGGGGGGCAAGCCCGTCAATTTCAGACCACATGAACGCAACTCATAAGTGTTTATTTTCATGATATGCCATAGCAAAAAGTGCAGTAGGCCGGGCACCTCAAGCCGTCACAAAGAACAGCGAGGTGGAATTAGCTAATCTGCCACGCCATTTCGAATTCGTCAAGTGTAAAAAGAAAAGAAAGAACAGGGAGGTGGAACATAACACGGATTGTCTTCGGCATCCAAGCAGGACAGCATGTGTAACAAGTTAATAAATCTCCTGCCCACCCCCTTCCAATGCTAATCGGGTACGGGACTGGCACAAGGGAGGGGATTGGGGGTTACAGAGATGTTCCACTTCGCTGAGACCCGTGCTTCATAATATGAGGAGGGAGGGATACAGAGCAATCTCCAATCCAGGCATCAGACCCTATGACTTCGGCCCCTAAACCCTCGCATCAACTGAGCCCCCCCCCCCCTTCATAAAGCACGTGTGCCACACTCAAAGCATTAAAAGCACTAAACCCTAGCCTCCTGCTGTAGCACGGCAGGAGTTGGGACAACAGAGCAATCACCAATTAAAGCAGCATCAAACCCTATGCATCAAACCCTAAGGCATAATCAGCGCTAAAGCCCAGTCTCACCTGAGCCCTCCCCCTCATAAAGCGCCTGCGCCACGCTCCTGGTCTTACTGGCACTAAACCCTAGCCTTTTAACCCCCTGTGGTCTTACTAGCAATAAACCCTAGCCTTTTCACCCCCTGTGGTCTTACTAGCACTAAACCCTACCCCCCGCCTCACCTGAGCCCTCCCCCTCATAAAGCGCCTGCGCCACGCTCATGGTCTTACTCGCACTAAACCCTAGCCTCCGTGCGGCCTCCTGCTGCAGGGTACTAGTGACAAAGGGAGCAGGAGGGTTGCGCTTCACTGGTTTGCTGCTGGTGCTGCTCACAATGAAGCTGCTGCTGTTCATAAGCCTCTGCTCAAGGTCCCGGGCCATGGGTTCATTAGTAATTGACATCTGAGTTAGGCTCTGACCATCAACCTAAAAACACATAAGAGGTGGTGAAAGGGTTTCAAGCTGCAAGGTCTTAGAGAACGGGCTGGGAAGGTTCTGTGTGCAAAATTATACTAAAAATGGTAGGATAGATACATTTGACAAGAGCGATAGAGGACATCTGATTAGTAATGTAGCTGTTGCTGCTGTTCATAAGCCTCTGCTCAAGGTCCCGGGCCACGGGTTCACTGGTGATGGACATCTGAGTTAGGCTCTGACCATCAACCTGTAGATACACAGGTAGTGAAAGGATGTCAAAATGCAAGGCTGCACAACGTGCTCCCTATAGCCTCCACACTATTAGCCACCTAAAGCCTACTGATGCTCCCACCTTTCCAACTAGAATCAGCATAGCCTGTGGCACAAATACCCACATCTCTCTCTCTCTCCTTTTTTGAGTGCGGCTTCATCCAGGCCCCCTGTTTCCCTCCCCTGCCTCTCATATGCCATTGGCGGCCCCCTCCTGGTCTGTTCTCTACCAGCCTAACGCTTTTCTGTCTGGTCCCTCCTAAAGTCCCTCTACCTGCACCAACGTTTCCTGCCACAACCTCATGCGATACCATTCCCAAACAGCTTCCATCCTGCTTCTCGCCATCTCCTGCTCACAATCTTCCCGGCCAGGGCCCACTAGGATTTAGGCAGACCTCAAACCCTAACCCCTAAATCTCAAACCCTAGACCTTAAAAATCTAAACCTTAAACCTCAAGTCATACCCTAAACCCTAAATCGGCCAGGGCCCACTTCTCCTATAACTTCACCAACCTCCCTCCTTTCCCTCCCTGTGTTTTCCCCTCCCTCTACCCCAAACCACCTACCTTAACGAGTTTTGCCAAACAGCTTCCATTCTGCTAACCCACCACCAGCACCACCACCACCACCTCCTGTTCTCATTGTCCCCCACCAGAGTCCAATACTCTTGTGGCACAAGCCTCTCAATGCCAATAGCAGGCCCGCCTCTGTCCCTTGCCCCCCTCCCCCCCCCCCTCCATGCTTCCCCTTGCCCTTCCCCCCCCCCCCAAACCACCTACCTGCACTAACTTCGCCACACAGCTCCCATTCTGCTGCCCACCATCACCACCTGCTGCTGCTGCTTTCATTTCTCCCGCCAGTGTCCAATACTCCTGTGGCATGAACACCTCCATAGCAACCTTGGCCCCCCTCACCACCCTCCCATCTTCATTTCTCTTCCCTGTGCGCCCCCCCCCCCCCCAAAAGCACCTACCTGCACTAACTTTGCCACACAACTTCCATCCTGCTGCCCACCACCACCTGCTGCTGCTGCTTTCATTTCTCCCGCCAATGTCCAATACTCCTGTGGCATGAACACCTCCATAGCAACCTTGGCCCCCTCTCCCACCACCCTCCCGTCTCCCCTTTTTCCCCTGTGTTTCCCCCGCCCTGTCAAAAAGGACCTACCTGCACCAATTTTGCCACACAGCTTCCATCCTGCTGCACACCACCACCACCTGCTGCTGCTGCTTTCATTTCTCCCGCCAGTGTCCAATACTCTTGTGGCATGAACACCTCCACGTCCGCCTCCCTATCACATATAATGCGCAGTGCCACACTCTGCACCCGCCCTGCTGACCGTGCACCAGATATCTTAGACCACAGCACGGGAGATATGGTGTAGCCCACTAGGTAGTCCAGGCTCCTACGAGCTAGGTAGGCATCAACCAACTCCTGACTGACCTGCATGGGACACATGGAACAGTCCAGGGTTTTATGGGGTACAGGGCTTAGGGTTTGAGGTTAAGGCCTCGGGTTTAGGGTTTGGAACAAGGTAGCACAGGCTCCTCCTTGCTAGGTAGGCATCAACCAACTCCTGACTGACCTGCAGAAGACATGGAACAGTGCAGGTGGCGCTAGTTAAGGGTTTTGGGATATATCGTTTAGGGTCCGCGGTCAGTTAAGGGCTTTGGTATTAGGGTTGAAAACAACGTAATCCAGGCTCCTCTTAGCTATGTAGGCGTCCACCAACTGCTGATTGACCTGTGGGAGACACATGGAACAGTCCAGGGTGTGCTACTTTAGGGTTTAGGGTTTAAGGTTTAGCGTTGGAGAATAGCTTAGGGCTTTGGGTTTACGTTTAATCAAGGTAATCCAGACTCCACCGAGCAAGGCAAGCGTCCACTAAACTCCTGACTGACCTGTGGGAGAAAAAGATGGAGCAGTGCAGGGGGTGCTAGTTTAAGGTTTAGGGGGTTTGGGTCTAGGTTTTTAGGGTTTGCCGTTAGGGCCTTGGGATTAAAAAAGGTAATCCACGGTCCTCCTGGCTCCACCAACTCCTCACCAACCTGTGGGAAAACACATGGAACAGATTAAGGCCCTACAGCATCCCCCCGATGCTGGTCCCAATATGTGGCAGATGGCCTTCCAAACTTCCGGGGAGGTTGTGTGCCAGGCAACACATCGATTTTTGAGTTTAAGTTTACAACAATAGGGGTCTGAAGTGAGATGTGGAGCTCATATATAACACAGCCAATTGACACCTTGTGTGCTTGGTCATTTGGATCCTAGCAGCCCTTTTGCAGTCGCCACACCTTGACTTCCCAATATAGGAGCAACCTTTTTTTCTCCAATAAATACCTGGTATGTGCGCTTGAAAGCCCCAGCTATTTCCCCAACCACTAATAAACTCCCATTTGCTGCCATGCCTACTGGCGTGGATGTTATCATAGTCCCAATCTAATGTTATAGAGCAAATTGAGACTATGAAAACTCCTGATAGGTTTAATCTAGACCCAAAAGAGCAGTCCTCTCCATCCCTTGCTTATCTGGCGTGGATGTTTCCATGTCGCAATCTACCCCACACAGCAGATTGGAGGTTATCTAACTTCTGAACGGGCTAAGATCACTCAGCTAATCCCCGTCAGTGCTATACAGCATGCTGAGGGTTTTGGGGTCCTGACCAGTTGAAATCTGGGGTTCAAATCCTAAGCATGCACCAACGCTTTTCCTCAATGCTTACTCCTGCATTTCATGATATGCCAGAGCAAAAAGTGCCAGAGGCCCCGCACCTCAAGCTCTCACAAAGAACAACGAGGTGGAACAGAATGTGTTGTCTTCGACATATATGACAACATATGCCTAGACATGAGGTCCAGCAGCTAGGTCAAAAGCACCCCAAACCTCCACTGCCCCAATGCTTACCTGGCGTGGGTGCTGCAGAGCATCAGCCACTGCTATCTTTGTAACTTCCATGTCGCAATTTAACCCCACACAGCAGATGGGAGGTTGTCTAACTCCTGAACAGGCTGAGACCACCCCGCTGTTTATCCCATGTTGACACTATACAGCAGGCTGAGGGTATCTCATTCCTGCAACATTAACCTGGCCTTCAAACTCTAAGCATCAACTCTTTTCCCCCCATGCTTACCTGGCGTGGATGCTTCAGAGCCTCAGCCACTGCTTTCTTGGTCACTTCTGTAAAGGTGACACGATCAACTGACACACCACGCTTTAGGACACCACGCTTCTGTACAACACAGGCATTGCAAAAAGAACGACATCCCTTCAGTTAGCAGCCATGGACTTTAAATTATGCCATTAAAGAGCTGGAGGCACCTGCTCCACCTCGCACATGCAGCACACACAGCTTTGATGGCTTCATCCTTCACCTTGCTGTGCAAGGTTAGTGCAAGATATAGGCACTCCATTCTATGGGGCATCAGGGCATCTGGGGGCTATAGCTGCAGACCATTCGATATTACATCTGTCACATAAAGGGATGTTCCTAGGACACAGCGACATACCCTGAGCTCTCTAGTAACAAATCAAATCAACTTAGTCAAGCCGCAAGACCAAGGTAACAGCAGACAGGCCCCTACCTTGAGCTCCTTGGTGATATGCCAACTGATGGCCTCCCCCTCCCTGTTAGGGTCAGTAGCAGCTGCCTAGCACAGTAAAACACCACCAACCCTGTAGCATCTCCTTTTAACCCCCACACATAGCTTGCCATATCATCTGCTTACCCCACCTATTCTTCTTCTCCTCCTTACATTTTGATTGATGAATCCGGGATGTCATGCAGGATAGCTACCTATCGCCCAACCCACTCAGCCACATGATCACCGCATCAAATGTTCCCAGCACATACACCCCCAGCTCCTAAACCCTAAACCCAGCCACATGGCTGCACACAGCCCCTAAGTTCCCTAAACCCTGAGCACCTTGAGCTCCTCAGTAATATGCCAGCTGATGGCCTCCCCCTCTCTGTCAGGGTCAGTAGCCAGCAGCAGCTGTTGTGCATTAGCAGTGGCAGCAGTGATGGCCTTGAGCTGGTCAAACCCTCTGCTGCTAACCGCCCAGGTCATGGCAAAGTCCTCATCAGGTTTGACTGAACCAGACTTCTTGTTGAGGTCGCGCACATGCCCGTAACTTGCAAGCACCTGGAGGAAGGACATGGGAGCACTATGTTTGACTACCATGATACTGGTGAGGGTACGGATCGCTCTAATGCTCCAGCCGCTTGCTCTTTACCATTGCTGCTGCTGCTGCTGCCACTGCTGATGTTGTTATCACCCATGCTCTCTATATACCCACATTAATAGTCACTGCTGTTGCTACAGTTTGCCTGCTCCTACTGCTCCCACGGCTTCTGCTCCTGGTTTTTTTGAATGATGCTGCCAGTACCTGCTCCCAATAGTCACTGCTGCAGCTGTTGCTGCTGTTGCTGCTGCTGCAGGGGGAGAGGCCCAGGTTTAGGGGTGGGTTCTAGTACTGACATTATTCCTGCTGCATTTTCACGCTGTTGCTGCTGCAATCTGCTGCTCATACAATCCGGCTGCAGTTGCCTGCTCTCACTGCTTCTTTCAGCTCCTGCTGCCAATCCCTGCTCCCAATAGTCAATAGCTGTTGCTGCTGCTGCTGCTGCAGGGGCGGAGGCGGTGGGGTGGGTTTTGGTCCTTTTCCCTGCTGGATGTCACGCTGTTGCTGCTCTGATCTACTGCTCATACAATCCGGCCGCCACCCTGCTGCTGTTATGGCTGGTGCCTCTCCTACTCCTCGTCCCTGTTCCTGGAGCAGCTGTACTTGCCATACTTTCCATGCTGCTCCTGAAGCTTGCCCTGCAGCTGCTGCTATTATTGCTGCAACAGACTTGCTCCACTGCTGCTACTGCTGCTGCCATTGTTGCAGTTAGTTCCCCTCCTACTCCTCACCCCCATTCCTGCTGTATTTGCTGCAGCTGTACATATCACCACCTTTTGCTGCTGCTGTTGCTGCTTCCAGTCCATTCTCTTCTGCTAGCACCCACCTCATAATCACTCCCCAGGAACTTCTGTATCTTGGTGGCTTTAGCAGGAGACTCCACCACCATCACCTTGCTGGCTGCTGCTGCTGTAGCATGTAACCAGGCGGCTTGGCGGCGGCTGTAGCACAACAACCAACATCTTGCAGCCTGCGAGGGGCAGTAGCAGCAACAGTGGCAAGCCAAGTTTACTTCGATGCAGAGGGAAGCAGTATCTTTGGTTGGTGTTCTAATTGCCTTGATTGGGTTGAGAATCATGGTTGCAGATTAACACCATGGGGGGCCTTTGGGTTACTGTCTGCTTTTGGTGTGAGTGAAGCTTTTGAAGATAAGAGCTGGAAGGAGAAGAGTTGGAGGGGTGGAGGAGTACCAACAGTAGTCCCCCAAGCTGTGAGCGTGCAGACGGAAGCAATTCAAGTGGAAATGCTTTGGTCAGGAAGGATGCAGGAAGTTGCAGCTGCAGGCCTTCAACTCTTACAGGAGGAGGACTGCAGCAGGTCATCATTCAGAACAAGCTGCTGCTGTTGGTGTATGGAGGCTGCCACATTAAATTAGAATTCTGCATGCCAACTAGGATCCATGCTTTGGAAACATTTTGTTGATGTGGTCCTCTGCGACCTTCAGGGCTGCTTCTTAGACCAGGCACAAGGCCAGGCACCAACAACTTGTGTTCTTGAGAGTTGTTATATGTGGTGAACCCCGCTTCAGTTTGGGTTTGACTAACCAACCCTGGACTCCTATCGGTCAGCACTTGCTGAACCATGTGGCCTATGCTGTACGTATACGTGGGCTGAAGCCCCTGTGCTCTCCCATGCAGCTATTCGATGGGATGCATGAGGTCAAGTCTCTGAATTATGATTCCGAGAACCCAGGCGTGCGGACGTACCTGCGGCGGGCTGAGGGTAAGCCCCAAGCGGGGTCCGACCAACATACGGCTGGGCAATAGATCCCGCTGTCCCAGCATGCCAACTGAAGTAGGACTGGAAGCTATGGTCATCAACCTCTGCTGGGAAGGCTTGTTAGACGTCTCCAGTCGACGGCCGCAGATTACATTGGAAGTTCAAATCACTCCAGTTCTGTTATGAGCGAGCTTATGGAAGACATATGGGGCTACAAGGGCTCAAAGTATCATTGAATGTGCACTTGTTGCTATAACCCAATAATTAATGGACAAAACTGCATGTGGTGGCAAAGAGTCGACCAGTGCAAAACAGGAGATTGTCACGCCTGGCCAGGTGTTTGGAGCATACCAATATAAAAATGCCCCCTAGGGCGCTTTACCAACTGATTCAAGGTCTCCGTGAGCGGTACAGAGAGTAACTCAAGTGACTTCGTCTCACCACAGATCATGGTACTCCACTGCGAGTATACATAAAATGCAATGGCTATTCAGCTGTAACTTGCCTACATGGAACCCATGAAACACTTCCCTTTCTCTATTGCACTCTTTGGAAGTTCTATGTAAGACCTCGCTTACCGCAGTTGAGTCCAAACCAAAATTCGCGTTAGAACTATTATAGTACCGTCCTGTATAAGCTCGCTTACTTGCCATTGGTCATGCGCAATGAGCGGGCTGCGAAGAAGGCGAGGTCGGGTGATCTGCGCTATCCATGTCCGCGCCAGCTTCAGCGTGCTTCAACGGTACAATCACAGCTATTGCATTCATGCAGGAGGGGAAGGCGTTGAAGAGCCACTACTACCAGATGAAGAAGAAAGCAGTGCCCCCATCAGGACAGCAGCAGCTCATGAGAAGCAGATAATCATCCACGTACCCTTCACTGTCGAGGGTTTCATCCACTACATAGCGCAGCGATGGACAGCCTTCCTCCGTAAGTCAACCTCACATCATTAGGCCCGGATGGTTACCTCCTGCACTTCAAACTAGTTAGTCTTCCTTTTATTGACGTAGGTTCCTTGAGCGACTGTTTACGGGGTCTCCTTGGTCAGCGCTCCTTCACCATCTCCTTGCAAGAGGTAATTAACTGGATTAGAAATGCTCAAAAAACATTAGAGAGGCCCCCAGATCCAGCTGCAATGTTCTCAATGCAGTAACATATAGCCGTTGGTGAAAGCTTACGGCAGTAGCACTTGCATCAATCGAGCTCTTCTCCATCCTCAAAGTCCTTGGCACCTCTACCAGATCCTGTGCATTTATCTGACTATCCACCATCTAGCTCGTGCCACTAGAGTGTGATTGCATGAGTTTCGGCGTGTAGCCAAGAGAGTCTCTTCAGACTAGCACAAGTAAGGATTGCTCGGTTCGCCTTGGCAGAGCTTTCCAGGTTGTCCCGCTGCTCTTACCACCAAATGTTCTTCTTCAGAAATGTGCCAGGAAATTGCCGAAATTGAATGTAGCCACTGTCATGCACCCCAACTTCAGTCAACCCTGCTCTCTTATTCTCTCCTCCCTAATGCAGCAACAATGGCAGCAATCTTCTGTTGCCTGGAAGAACACCACCGACAGTGAACCCTTAGTGCAGAGGTTTCCTTCCATCTGAGCACACTTTCTGAATGCTTCTGAGTTAGTCACTGACCTGTAGGCACTGCAGGAATTTGACATGCTGCATTGGCTCATGTGTTCTGGCACTAACAGGCACAGCAGCTAGAGGATCTGAGGGACAAGTTAGCAGTACCCTATGACCCCAACAAGCCAGAGCACCAGCAGCACTTGAGAAACCTATGGGCCAAGGCCTTCCCTGATCTCCCATGTACAGTACTGAAGACCCCTCAATGGAAAGAGATGGGGTGGCAGGTATGTATTCAGTTACAACATCTGTTTTTTCTGATCACAGCATCGGTGGCGGTTGCGAGTGATTTTGATAATGTAAGCTTAATCATCTTCCACTTATGTAATCAACCCTCAACTCATGTAATCACATCTGCTAGGGCTGCTCCCAACCCCTCAATGGAAGGAGGATGGGGTGGCAGGTATATAGTCCATATGTTTCAAGTCGAGTATCAGTGGTTTAGGCAGAATTCTGGTACCATAAGCTTGCACCACTGGTCTTGGGGGGCAGATATCTCCCAACTGATGTAATCACATCTGGTAGGGCTGGTTAGATCCCTCAGTTGAAAGGAGATGGGGTGGCAGGTATGTAGCTACACTCAATTTCCAAATGTCTCAAAGCAAGTATTAGTGGTTACTAAGCTTCAATCAGCATTGCGAGGCAACCATCTCCCAACTCATGCAGTTGCATCTCCTAGACTGCAGCTGCTACTGCTACTGCTGGTGACATCCAGCTGCTGTCCCAAATACTCTAGTGCACATGTTCGAGCAGACTGATAGGTGGTCATTATATCTGGTTGGATGCTGAAGACACCCGCATTCTGTTCCACCTCGCTTGTAACAACTTGAGGTGCGGGACCTATGGCACCTTTCGCTATGGCATCTTGCTATTACATTTCATGATATGTAAATCTTTGCGATGGGACATCATAAAATGTACAATCTTAGTGCAACAGCTAGGCACGGTAGAGAGGATGGCTGGCGCTTTGCGTCATGACTCCAAGTCCTTGCGCCTTTGCTGTGCCTTCTGCAGGGGGAAGACCCTGCCACAGACTTCCGAGGTGCAGGGGTTTATGGTTTGGATAATCTGCTCTACCTCTCAGAGTCATACCCCCAGCTATGGCAGCAGCTGCTACATAAGACCCAGGGGGTTAGGGCTCAGTGGGAGTACCCCTTTGCAGTGGCGGGGCTAAACCTGACATTCATGCTTGGGGAGCTGCTGGAGTTGCATGGGAACAAGGGAAAAGTGCCAGCTACACCTGCAGGTGAGGGCTTAGGGTTTCGGTGATAGGTTCTAAGTCATTTCTGTAAACCCTAGCTGGTATGGGCTGCTTGGGGAGCTGCTGGAGTTGCATGGAAAGAGGAAGAAGGTGCCAGCTACCCCTGCAGGTCAGGTCTTAACTTTTTGGGGGTTCTTTAGGGTTTACGTTGGAACAGAAACCCTAGCTAGGGGGTTTGGTAGGGTCTAGACTGTTACAGTAAACCATAGCTGGTCTCGCAGGGATGTGAATCTGGTGTGTATATGCAACTTGTAGAACTGGGAAATGCAAGGAGTAGGTAAGTCGTGGGTGTTGCCAACTTGTGCGCCCATGCCACCACAGCAAGGTTATTAGCAAAGATCAATTGAGAAGTGCATGCGTCCTCCCTGTTCCACTCGATTTCCATGTGTTTTGGTTCACAAGATCAGCATGCAGGGAGGCACCTTACCCACATAGAGCAGCGGAAGAAACAAGCTCTACCAGGCAGTGAGTAACCATCTTAGGGTTGCAAACCATGTTCCAAATAATTGTTGCGAATGGGAATTGCTCTTCCAGCAGTGGTACTGTTTTCGTGTCCTCATGAGTGTTCATCCTGTGCTTGTGAAGACCTTGCTAATAAGGATCATTCCCTGCTGCTAATGCTCCTGCTCCTGCCCCTGCTGTACAGCTCATGGCTTTGTTGGTCTGATGCAGCAGGAGGGAGATGTAGCTTTCGAGGAGCTGTACTGCACAGCTTTCTGCTTGCTAGACCAGGTGAGGGAGGGGGGGTATCTTGTAGGGAAGACAACCGGTAATCTGTCCCGCCTTGCTGTACTTTGTGACAGCTTGAGGTGCAGGGCCTATGGCACGCCATACGCTGTTATGGCGTATCATGAAGTGTAATATTATATCTTTTAGGGTTTCTGTGAGCGTGTTGTGCACTGCCTTGCATTCTGCTTGCTAGACCAGGTGAGAGAGGTGGGCGGCTGCATTGTGCAGTGCATACATGCACTGTACCTTGTAGCGTATTGTTCTTTTTCCCTTGCTGTTTGTAACAGCTTGCGGAGGTGTGGGGCCTATGGCATTTTTGCTGTGGCATAATACAAAATCTGTTTGAGATACCTTTTAGTGCTGCCCGTGAGGTTCTTTTGCACTGCTTATCAAGCCAGGTGAGGCAGAAGAGGCTGCTGCACTTTGCAGCGCAAGTGTCTTTATTACATTCACCTCGGCCCAACCTCAACCCAGGTTGTTCTGCATCACACATTCTCTTGCTTGTTAGGGAAAGCACCACAGGTGCCCGTGACCTAGCCCTTCAAACCTTAAAATCTATGCCTAAGGTGCTTTTGACCGAGGCGTAGGGGCCGCAATCTGACGATCTTTACAGTCCACGCCTTGATAGCCTTTGCTCCCTTTGTTACTGGATCCATGTATCATCTATCGATCAGAAGTCCTGCCTCTTTGGACGGGGTAATCCACCCACGTTGCACCAGGTATGGCTGAAATTCACCTCAGATCAAAGTTTGGTCTGCATGTAGTGCTGACTGCCGTGAAGCACATATGCTATGACGCATCGTGCATGATCACTGATTGCAATGTTTGCTCATGTTGTACCAGGTTTGGTTGGAGATGAAGGCGTCATACATGGAGTTCAACCAGGTGATGAAGGAGGTTAAGGCACGGCTGGACCAGGGCCTACGGAGGCAGCCTAAGACAGTGGCAGCATTAGCAGGCAGCTTGGGAGTCCGGATTCCAAGCTCATAGCTAGCATACCGCAGCGTTTGCTGCATCAGAAGATGGCTGATGTCAGGCTCCTGTGAGTGAGTGGAGGTTGGACGTTAGCCCTGCGTAGTTTGAAGGCAGAGGCGGTACTAGCACGCGTGGTGCGTTCCCCTCCTACCCTGTCCTCCCAATCCATCATTAGGCTCCTGCAGTAGATATGCTGCCAGACAATCCGTGTGTCACTCAGTGCTTTGGTGTTGAAGTATATAGCCACTGGCACTACGGCAGAAGCAGGCATGTTGGAAAGGGAGGGCAGTTCTCGAAGGAGACAGGGGTGGGTGGTGGTGGTAGGGTTCTGTTGTGGTTCTGGAAACTTGTGGCTTGCACCGACAGGCGTATGTAGTGCTTAGGAGTTGCAGTCTACTCAGGAAACGGACTTATATGCGGTTGAACGGTACTAAGTGGATGGCATGGTTATCGGGAAATCTGTGAGACGAGACTTTGTCTATTAGTAGTAGATGCTTACTCGGAGGCTACAAAGCAATTACAAAGCTCTTGGAGACTGCAATGGCCGAATTGGTCTGCTTCGTGGTCGGTCATGCTTTGAGTGACTGGCATGATGAGGCGTTGCACACTTGTGCTCCACGCACGGTGCAATGAGCCTACTGGAAACCTATGTGAAATGCGGGGAACATTGAGTTTGTTCGCTGCTGAAGCGTGGCTCACCACCATGGTGGCTGGGTACTTCGGACTCTATTACGAGCCGAGCGGCGGACCGATGGATTGGGTGCATGCCGCGTGGAAGGAGTGACACTCATGTTACTTGTTACATTGTTACATCTACGCTCGCTCCACCATGAGCGGCGTACAGTTAAGGAAGTAGGCTTACTACAGTGAGGGCACCCGCCTCCTGAACACGACCACTATGTCCTGGCTCTTCAAATCACAACCTCCAGCCCATCCACCTCACTTTTCAGTTCCTACACCATATCCTCCCAGAAGGGGTGGCCTCGCCTGCCCTACCCTTCTCCACGCTTCTGTGCCCTCCTAGCTCCCCCGCCCTGATCCCTCTCGTCCCCCCCAAACCCCCACCCAAGGCTCACCCCCCCACCCAGATTGAAATGCCCCTCCACCGGGGCCCTGTTTTGACTAGACGGATTGACCTGCTTATTACCTGCTTCTTCCTGATACGCTCCTGTCGTGCTTTCCAGATCTCATGGAGACTTTGAATGGCATGCCTTTGCAATTTGTGTATGCAGCTTCGTAACAGGTTCCCTTTCACTCCAAGGGACTCCAACTGCCTCACCGTAGCTTCTGCATATACTGCTCCTGCAACTCCCAAAATGATGGGCTTCCTTTCTATAATGGCTGAGGGGTGCCTTTGTCGCAGTATCTGATATAAATTCTCATGCTGTTGATATGGATCTTGGTGTGTCCTGCTGGGGTCAGTGTCCCTTGTGTACTTGACCTCAATAAGCGTAATTTGAGCCTGAGATGTCATCCATTGACCCTCTGGGGTCCGTCTAACCGACTTGCGTCGATATAGGACAATGTCGGGCCGAGAGCCGGCTGCTTTCAGCTGTGCTTTGGATAGCAGATCGGCCGGGATGAGTACCGACTGTCTTGTGCAGGTGCGCTGCTCCTGAACGTGCCCATTTGGCAGCGTTGCCACCGTCGTTATAAACAATGCTATCAGCCCCGCGGTCGCCACTCGCGATAGCCTTGGTGATGATGCGCACTGCTGTGTTGTGCTTGTCTTGCACCATGGGCATGATTCCGGGGCACCACGCGACTGCATGGTGTCCACTATCTGGATGCTTGTTGCAGCAGGGGCATGTGTCACTCTTCCTTTTCTTGTACCTCTTGAGGTTTTTTGCCGTGGGAAGTTGGCCTGTCAGATATTTAATCCTTGTGTTTTTCATTCCTTCTGTCACCCCTGCAATGGTCGTCCAACTGTCAATGTATGGCCTGGCCATGTCTGGCAGCGTTCTTTTCATGGCTTGATAGTAAATTGTATCTGTCTTGGCTGTCCCAAGTCTCAGCTCCTTTACTTGCACTCTGTTGGTGAGTGCATCTTCTAGGTTTTCCACTTGCTGCCATCTCTCTCTCAGGCCAGTGGCGCTGTTTTCATCCTCCTCCCAAACCTTCTGCATAGGCCATGCTTGGTACGGCCTGTGGTTACTTTCAACGTGAGACATATCCATGTCTGCCCGCCCCGTAGTTGCCACAGCTGTAGCAATGTCGTCTGCAAATTCATTGCCGGGGATGCCTGCATGCCCCCGGACCTTGATCAGCTGCACCTCTCCCTCCAATGTCATGATTGCTGTTTTTATTAATTCAAGCAAATGTTTGTGTCGGTGATACCGGACCTGAGCTGGGTAGTACATAACAGCTCGAATTGCATGCACTGAATTGACACTGTCTGTCATAATGCTTGAGTATCCTTGCTGCAGGGCACCTAGGATACCCACCAATTCTGCCCGGCCGGTATGGGGTATTGTGCCTTGTGGGTGCTGTTGATTGGATCCCTATGCACTGCCCTTTCTCAGTGTCTATCTAAGCTGGGACATAAATGCCAGACCCAAGTTGGACCGTCTGTCTGCCGTTTGGCCCTATGTCTGTCTTACGTTGGCTGCCATCGGTGTACACCATGCTTCGCCAATCGTACTTTAGTGGGAGGAGCTGGTTGAGCTGGAGCTGTTCCGAGGCTGTCTGCAAGAGATGAGCCAAGCTGTTATTCAAGGTTAGGGCTGCTGTGCCTGCATCACTTGGGGAAGCCAGCACCTTGGCTGGTGGTCTGTAGATAGTGGTGTCCATCTCTTCTTCGTTTTCAGATTCGTCTCCAGGGCTTGACTCCTCACTGGGACCATCAGGCCAGTGATGACCTAGTCTTGCCCAGGTGAGCAATTCACTTGGGTGAGCATGCTCATTAACTGCTTGGATCAATTTTTGCTTGAGCTGTTTAGCCATGCCTGCTGCATCCCCATTGGTCAAAGTCTCAAACCCCCTGTTGTTGGCTACAAGGAGGATATTTATGTCCCATTTGGGGTGGCCTGTGTCCTCGGGTGGTAATCCCACCGTCGTCGCTTGTGGCTGCTGGATGAACTTGAAGCTACGCCTTGGGATAGTGGCCATTAGTTTGCATGTGTGGGGCATTTTGCGAACCCATTTCATGTACGCCGTGTTGCTGCCCTCGGTCCATGCAGGAAGCACAAATACTGTGACACTGGGAGTTCCAGTGTTCTCTGCTGAGTGGACCGCCCAAGACACAGCCTTGTACATCTCTTTAGAGTCGTATTCTGGATTGGCTACTAAGTGACCTGTCCAGCGGCACTTGTATGCATCATGCATTGCTCCAAAAAGCTGATCCCTCTCAAAGGCACTCCAATACTTTGTCATGCCCGGGTGATAGTTGAGAGGGCTAGCAAACCTTTCTTGACTTAGCTGAGGGACGGGCGTCTTGCAGCATCTGGTACACTCCTGGAGGGGTTGCCCAGTGATTTTTTAGATCTACTTTTCGCTTGGTGCCAGGTATGGGTGTTCCCTCTTTGTAACGCCGCAACAATGCAGCTACTTCCTCTGGAAACGAGCGTGGTTGTAGCTTCGCAACAATCTCCTGCCTAGTGGAGAGTACTTGGGTGTAGTTGTGGTACAGCAGAGCAAGCCTTTCCGGTGTTATCATGCCGACTGTCCTGCCCGTGGGGTCATGCACTGTCACCATTTGTCGGTGATAGTCCTTTTTCTTTGCTCCGGACAGCTGAGCCCTTCTGTACACCTCTCGTTGCTAACACACTCATGTCCAACATCCGTCCGTAAGCCGCAATTATTATCATCGAAAACCTATAAAACTGTGGTAGAGCATATCGGATCTGCCCTTGTCCTGCGTTCTGTGAACTCGTGGTGTGACTTGTTTCGTTGTACCAGCATGCATTGTATGCGGGCACTCTCCCACGTGCTTGTTCCCGCCCCTCCCACCCCGCTTGGCATGAACAGGTGGAAGAGGCACGCAAATGCCGACCTTTTGAATTCTTCACCCTTGACGTCTCAGATTCCTCACTCCATGGCATATATAAGTTAGACGGACCTCGGCTCCACCGTACAGCACATTAGCAGCACACAATTGAAATCCCATAATGTCTAAATCACCTCAGAGTCTTATGGATTCATAATGTGCAGCGAGAGTCCCGGGCAGGCTGTCAGGTTAGGATACACTTTCAGACATTTATGCCCTTATGACACATACACAGTCATCCATGCACTTTCAAACAGCCACACAGTAGCACAAGCTACAGCTGCTTAAACCTAGACAAATAGAGACATAGCATATATATCTAGGACCAGGAGGGAGGCCACGCCAGCATTCAGTCCACCTGATACGGTCATTAGAACCCAGTTAGCCAACAAAGCTAGCTTCACTGGAAGCTAGGCTTAACCGTCCATGAATACTCCGCCCAGATGGACTATTACAGCTGTCCCCACTGCTTCTGTTGTCGGCTGCATACGCATGCAGGAGTGGTTTTCAAAAAGCCACAGTCCATAGGACATCATCTAAAGTTCCTACTGGCTTTAGGCAGAATCCTACCTGCTGCACTCGTCGCCCGGTCACTCAGACCACTTCTGGGCGTCACTGTCGTTGCAGTCCCACAGATGAAGCTCGTTACCATTGGTAGTGTCTCCTCTAGGAACATCCAAGCACTTCTGAGGAGCATGGAATGGCCTGAGACGGTTCTCTTTATCAAAGAACCAGTTTTGGTTCGCCAAATTATTGCAATCGTACAAGCCCACTGGGGACCCGTTCGCAGTGCCGAAGCCAAAAACGTCCAGGCACAGCCCGCCATCAAAATACAGAAGCGGCAGTGAAAATGGCCGGATAAACTTGGCCTGGTTTGGGCCATTGTTGCAATCCCAGATCCGGGGGCGTGTTCCAAGAGTGACGGGATTGATGTCGATGCACTTGTTAGTGTTCCCCAGAAGCCTGATGGAACCCTCCGTAGTGCGGAAGTTCCCTGTGATGGGATGAGGGCAAGCATGATGGCACCACAACAGATATTAGACTAAGCAAGTCTGTTCTTTAATTGTCACAACCTGAACTGAAGAAATAGTAGGTCAACCAGAAGGAATGGGTCTGTGTATTTTCTAGATGACTGAGAACACGCACGGGGCATCCCACAGCCCCATTTATACGGTCAGGAGTGGGCCAAACAAAATCCACACACAGTCATTAATGCATAGCTACCTCCTCCAATGCGTCCTTGGGCAATCTGGTGGCTTTGGGGCTTATCATTCCACAAGCCCGTTTGAAGAGTGGCAAGTATGAGAGAGTCTATCCCATGCACAAGGGACCACCTTTCTTGTTTTCGGCACTGTGTGAAGGGAAAGGCCCCGGTGTTTGCCCTTTGTGCATGTTAACAGTAAACTAGGCCTCTGTCTAGCTATCTAGCAGAAGGTGCACAAGACATGCATCAGCTGCCGGGCGCCTCCATCCCTCAATCACCATGTAAAGATGATGCATCATGGCAGGACATGGGACTAAAAGGGAGGGCTAATCCTAGGTTAAGAAAACCACCTAGGTTCTTTTCAAGAAAAAATACTGCCGCACACAGCTGGGGCATGGGCGGCAATGGAACAGCGGTTAGGCAGTGCATGTAGTTTTTATGAACTAGAGGCAGGCGGAGAGAGAGCAAGCAAGTAGGGGCTCAGCATGATAAGTAGAGGACCCAGAAAACTACTGCACATAATGCTGCCCGGCCAGCTTGATATGAAATTTAGGCTCACTTACATGTAGAGGACCAAATGGAGTACCAGTACGAGTAAAGGATGGTAGTGATGGTATCAATAGGCGCAAATACAGCACCACCTCTTGGGTGGAACCCAGAGTTGATGCCCAAGATTCTGTTGTCCACAATCACTGGTCCGCCAGACATGCCTCCCGAAAGAAAGATGCTGTTGCTCCTCAATGCATCATTGTTGGTGTCGCACAAGTCGTTGGCGTATGTTTGGCCATCAGAGCACCACATCTGTTGGCCACCCTTGTCACTGGGGTAACCACAGCTCCTTGCACTGCGGGTCAAGCTGCCACAGGGTCCACCGCCAACATCCATCCAGAACGTGGAGATTCGGTCGACATATACCAGAGCTGTGTCCAAATAAGCGCTGCCAGCCACTTGACCATCACTTCCGGTGTAGGGTTTTCCCAGCCAAGCTGAAAAATAGCTTGTATACTTGTATCCCCAGCTGCCGCACACCATGACAGAAGCAGCAGATTCAGCAGGACGAAGGTTGGTTTTCGGGGTCTCATATTACCCGTATGACATTTTATGATATACGTTATGATAATTCAAGATGTCATCGGCCTTGCCCCTGTAACTGTTACATAGTCATGCATCGAGATGCAACAGAACAGGATAAACAAATGTGTGCATTATTAATATTTAAAAACAGTGTTCGAGCTTTGCAGGTAGAGCAGAAAGTCTGATGGAATTGGACCCCACAAAGAGTTAACAAAGAGCAATTGCCAGCCACATACAGATTTTCTGTAACAAGGTTTTGTGTATGTTTACCGGTATCCGGCATCCAGAGTCAATCCAAAGTGAATTTGCCTCATTCTATGCAACTACTATGCAAGCCAAGGCTGGGGATAGACAGCTGCACCTTACTTGCATGTACGGACAACCAGCTGCTGCCAGCCGGCTGTTTTCCAGCCAACACCTAGCCGTGATGTATGCCGGTAACTTTGCATATATACTGCAGGAAGGGATGAACTCACCACCACCCACCACCCAGACCCGACTTCAAGCTATCACCTGCCATGTATAAGGCCGCGCCCGATCGCGCCCCACCAAGCCCACCCGACTACCCGACCCCACCCGGCCCGACCTCACCTGCCATAAGGCTCCCAGTCACCATCCTTGCCGGGCGCAAATCTAAAGTCCGTGTAAGCCTCACCAGTTTCGGAATCAATAACACAGTGTGCAGCAGTCAGGAGGTCGTCAGGGCTGATGAAGGAAGCAGAGCACCAGCTGGTGCCGCTGCTCATGCGGAAGGTGAGCTTGCCTATGGGATAAAAGGGATAGTCGGTAGTGCTAGAGGGGCGGAAGCGGTTGTCATTGGTCTGCTGCAGGGCGCGGCGATGTCCAGGTTGAATGGCAGACTTTTTCACAACGGCAACTCCAGTGCCGTTCCCTCTCATCAAAGCTCCTGGCGCTGTGCGATTCATAGCACCAGGAAAGACTGATGGTAGAGCCATCCCGGTGTCTCGAAGGGTGGTCCATGTTGTCTTAATTGCTTTAATGTAGTAGTAATTAGCTTTGCCTTTCACCAGAGTGTGCTGCTGCAAAAGGAACGTCTCTGATGCATTTTGCACCAGATCAGCGGCACGGAGCTTAAACGGGGGTGGTGGCTGCGCAGCCTGCTCGGAGGAAAGGTCTGCTGCATCTGCTTGTGTTGTGGTTTTCACACATCCCAGGAAGTAGGAGCCCTCCTGGGCCAACCTGAAGATGTCTTCCCTGGTAGGGGTGCACCCAGGTCCAGCAACCAGAGGGGGATGCTTTGCGGTCAAGCGGGATTCCACTACTGCAGGAAGAATAATAATGGAAGCCACATTGACCCTTGTATTAGAAGTTGTATTACATACATTCAATGAGGTTAGGTTGGAAGTAACGTGGCCTTTGGAGGCATGAAGCAGAAATAAATTCTTGTAAATCGACCGGTACTGGAACTAAGAACAATACATAATACAAGTTGGGGCCGACTGCCCCCCCTCCCCCCCTCGCGCTCTAGCCCGCCAATGGGCCAGCGCAAGGCCATGGGGATTCACACTGATTGCAACGTTGATAATGTCACCTTATTTGCTGTCAATGACGATGTCCAGCATTTTATGAATGGAAGCAATAGCAGGGGCACGTGATGAATGGAAGTATCAACAGGGCCACGCCTGTCGGCATTCACAAAAACTGGCATTCAATGATATAGATGGATTTTAGATAAGTTTACATTTACATCAAACCCTGCACGTGCAGTGTCTCCTCGCTGCTGCAGCTCACTAGGACTGCTGACAAAGGCTTTGTCTATTTGTCATCAGTACACATATACTATTACCACATATATAGCATGGTGTCAGCTGTAGTTGGGTCGGGACATAGCAGTAGTACATGCTTAGTACCTGCACCCTGGTATCAGTAGCTGCTGCAAGTTCACTGTTGGGCAGAGATATGAGACTTGATGAAGGGCTGGGTGGATCAACTCACTTGCCTGAGCGGCACTGGTTTTGATTATGTCACCCGATTGCTCAGCACGCTCACTCCCATCAAGTGAATGAAGCAGTCAAAGCAACACTGCTACACCCTCACCCGTTGGGGCAGCTATAGCTAGCAGTTACGAGTCAACGGCCTACTGTCGTTTCAAAGTCTCGGATGATAGGTATGTACTCACTGCTTGCAGTAGACGGCACTCCGTTGTTGTTGTATGGCTTGCAGGCACCCTGTTGTATTCTGGTGAAGCCCTGGCACTCGGCAAGACACTTGCTCATCACCGTCTGCGTTACTCCAGGTACAGTTGGCATCTCCGCGCAGACAGACCCACTGTTCACGGGGCACGCATCACAGCGCGGACCAGCCGCTTTTGCTGCAGCCATGAGTGAAGCGCCGGTGCCGGCCTCGGCCATGCAACCCATGAACAGCAGGAGGCTAACAACGAACATCAACGGGGCACCCTCAGCTTGAACCTTATGGATCTGTTTCGAGTATCTGGCCATGTCTGAAACACATCCACCTTTTGATGACGCTTAGCAGAGGCGCGCTGCTGGATAAAGTGCCGGATGTCGGGGTAGCTGCGGTGGGTGCGGGGCCGCGAAGTCATCATTGCGATCATGGCATGTTCGCACGTCATTTATAGGTGCTATGAAATGTTAGAAGGTGGGAGACATATTGAGGTAAGGGCCAAAGCTCGTTAGCTTGAAGTTTGGTACCCGGTGCGTGCAGACTTACGGGGCAGCTCCGTCCTGTGACTAAGGAGTACACACCGGTTCACTACTGGGCAGCTCTGCACCGGCTTCCGGAGACCATATCATTCCCATGCAGTTGCTCGTGGACGTTTGCACCTCCAGAGCTACCTGCCCTCGAAACGAGTGACCAGCTTTCCGTGTAGATCCCGCAATGCAAGCCCATGAATTGATTCAGATAAAATCCACTTCATTGTTGGCTGCATTGCATAGGATGGCAATCTCTTTTCAAAACATCCCAAATATCCTCATGCAACAGGCCAAATAAATGTCATGAGTACATGCTCCATGTGAAACCAGGCTACCGACTATTGCAAGCCTTGTTCATGAAACTTAAACAAGAAAGGTTCTACACAAGGCATGCACCGGCATCTTGGTGGGTGCACGGACATGGGCTGGAAGCCTTGCTAATTCATATCAGTCCTCTGCAAGTTTATGATTTATTAATCAGTACGCTGCATACCTGCGGAAAGATGTGGCACCAGCCCTGCTCCCTGGGTAAATCCTGGGGGCACCTCGCCGACTCACCCGGTGTCACCCTTACCAGGTCATGCACTGGTAAACACTGCTACTGTTATTCCCACCTCCATTGGTACCATCGCACCTATTGATGCTGCTGCTGTTGTTATTGTCAGCACCGACTTCTGCTGCTGCAGTGGCTCCAGACTGCTAGAGCTAGCTGTTGGTGTTGGGGTGCTGCTGCTGGAGTTCCTCTAGTCTATCTGCCAACACTGCTGCTGGCACTGTTATTCACCCCCTTCCCATTGCCATCACGCCCATTGGTGCTGCTGATTAGTAATAGCTTGCTGGGTACCGCCTGCACACACCGGTAAGCACTAAACTTGTCAGAAGGGCTGACAGAGGCCAAGAGTGTGCAAATGTTAGGGCATGTGCAATGCTCCATATCAGTTAGTGAAGGCCATTAGCACTCAGTACAAGAGGAGAAAGGGATCAGGGTAGCTGCAGTGCGGGTTGCAATGAATGGCTTTAATTGGAGCATCTGGGAAGATTTGCAGCAGATGTAGGGATAGGATCACATTATTACATTTCATGATATGCCATAGCAATAAGTGCCATAGGCCCCGCACCTCAAGCTGTCACAAAGAACAGCGAGGTGGAACAGAATACGGGTAAACTTCGACATGTATGACAATATATGCCTAAACATGAGGCCCAGCAGCTAGGTCAAAATCACCCAAAACCTCCACTGCCCCAATGGGGTTAAGAGCCTCCACATACCATCATCCCCACGCATTTTACACCTACTGAGCACAAAACACTCCCTGCTACTGCTACAAGTAACTGAAAGTCAACATAGCTTCATCTTGCAGCCTTCTACCAACGGGTAAACAGCCTGAACCACATTTTTGCAAATCACTGGCACAAGGGCTAATGTACACAGGCCCCTGGGAAAGCAGGGCAGAGGCAGGAGGGAGCAGATTGGAAATGCTTTCATTGAGAGGCTAAGCTACATAATACTGCACATAGTCTCCAGCACAGGTTGAGGGACCAAAAATCAGCCATTGACATGTGCCCCATGGACTCTGCAAGGGGCCCTCCTCATGCTCTGCATTCGTCCTCTTGCCTGTCATGACAGCTGCTCCCTGCATAGCTGTATGTCTGCTAATTAGCCATAAATCACCCATGCTGCACGTACTACCGCATCAGTAAGTGAAGCAGCATGGGTGGTATTGCAAGCAGCCAGGCTCGCTCACGCACATGTGCTTTCATCCTGAAGGGTATGTTTGGGTTGATTGAATGGCCGCCATAGGCATGGACCTGCATATGGTGGTGAGGGAGTCACTGCAACCAAAGAGACCCAACTTTTCACTCACCTTGTTATGGATGCTCACAGAAAGGGTTTGACCTCTGTAGGACTTCTCAGGAAGTTACCAAAAGGACACGCCCATCATTAGTTGACCAGAGGCCCCTGCAACTGCCCCCTTTGGCAGCAATGCAAAGGAAGACCACGCTTCACCACTTACTATAGCCATCTATCACCATGCACTACATAAAAATGTGGTGCCAAGTGGGTGTTGAATGTTTGGTCACAAGCGCCGGGCAACATACGCTCTTTTGATGTGCTCTAGACGGACATGCAGCACCATGAAGTCACCAATGAACACTGCTGAAGCTAGAGCCGGGCAGGGGTTATAAGACCTGTAAAATTGTACCATGTCCCTACCAGAAGATTGTGTGTTACAATCATGCCTGCAGCTTGAGATGAAAAGGACGAATAAATGCAAGAGCTAAACCACCATCCGAAAGGCGAAATCGAGACCGAAGCGTCGAGATGACTCATACAGATGGTCATTCCTCCTGCCCCCATGTCAGTATGCACACGCACACTTCATTGATACTAGCTCCCTTGTTCATCCAGAGCTTAGCTTGCTGGTACGGGTGGTAGGGAACATTGGCAGATCTCTAAGGAGTCTGGGTACATCTTGTATACTTACATTGTCACCTGGCTGAGTGTATGGGAGGGAGTCAACTGACTATCCGGACCAGAGCAAATTCTGGGATGGCAACGTAAGAAGGCTCAGTACAACACAGATGTAAACGTTTGGATACCTCCAGAGTCTGCAAAGGCATCTGCTATCGACAGTAGCAAGCATATAAACTTCATTGTCATTCCTAAGCATTTACAGCGGCTCCCTGCATAGAAGGTGCACTTACAGGGTGAACTAAAAGGTAGTGTCTACCTCTGCCACAGATTCACACTTAGCTGCAAAGGCACGACAAGCACATATATACAGACATGCTCAAGGTATGGCTGTGAGCATGCTGACACTTTGATGCAGATCCAGCAAGTCCATATCGTGCTTCTGTTGGAACGGCCACTGGAGGTCAAAGCAGCCTCCGAACAAAGTGTCCCACACACGTGTGTGCAAAGGGCCCTTAGCCAATGTCTCATAGGCGATCTGCTGCATCAGCAATATGAGCGCCACATGCAGCACCCTCACCCGCTGTCAGACTGGGTTAGAGAGTTGCTGCTTAGGGCTTAGGGCTTTGGGCTTAGGGCTCACGAGGCCTGGGCCGCAAAGTAGATCGTACAGAGGCTGCATCTGCAACACAGCATGCCAGGGATGCAACACAGTCCATGGTGAGTATTTTGCTTGGACTTCCAGTGTATCTGAGAAGGTGAGAAGTCGGCAGGACGCCAGCGAAGTAGCTAGCTCCATGCATTGGGTCAGTAGCCTGCCTACCGTGTTCTTTGTACAGCAGCTAGCGAAGATATGGTGCCTCTGCAGTAGAATACACTAATGCTTACGCAAGCGTCCACTAAAATAAAAAGGGCTGCAAGCCATAGCAAGATCTGCCATATGCAATCCTAATGCCATGCTGCCTACTTAGGTCACTTTCGTTGGGAAGAGGTCACATGGTCAGCACGAAACAGCAAGTAAGAATATCGCCTGCAACCTGAGATGAATGCTGCCCAATCTACGTTTTGTTCTCTTGCTTGCGGGCGAACACCGCGGGATGCCTGTCGTGTCCCCCTGCATGCGTTGGAAAACTAGGTGCATGGTTGACAGCGTACTGCGCATCATACAGAGATGATAATAGTGACCCTCAGGATGTTCTTGGACATTGCAGCTCATGAGCTCTCCAAGTTGGCTCCAACCCTGTGGCTACTTGCTGTGACACATGTGACCCGGTCGTGGCCCGGTGCTTGGGAAGCGACAGATTGCGCTCATGTGTGATTTTTGTGCATGCTCATCTGGTTTGAAATGCTTTGGTGGCAGCTAGCAGCCTCTTCCGGCAGGACCATGAAGCGACTGTGAACTCTGCTGGAGTTCGCAGCCATGGCAGCCGGTTGCGTTGTACCAGCGCCCTCCCACGTGCTTGTACCGGCGCCCCCTCACGTGATGCTTAGTCAGCGCCCAGGCCCGGCACTTGCCTTGAATAGTTGTAGAAGGCACGGAGATGCATTAGAATGTAATGTATCCTCCCTGAGGGGTTGTCTTCACTCGACGGCATCCTTACACGCACCTCGTTAGACCAAAACAGAGTTGCGCATGCGAAGGAAAGTAGTGAGCAGTTGCAAGAGGCACACGATTGTGACTGGATTGTACTGTATTTTCCCTCACACGTCTTCCTTCACTTGGGTAGCATTATGGCCTATCGTACCGAGTGAAAATCACCCCAGTGCCAAACGCTCTGCGAAACCAAGTGCCTCTTCCTATTTCGGTGGCCCCTCCGCAGTGAGGCCCGTCAACCAAGCTGCCCAGCACCTTGGCCCTGTGCGATCATTGCGCATCCATCTTGTATGCTAAGAACATGTTGCTTTAGCGGGCCAGTGCTGCGATGAGAGCTTAGCTTACCCCTGCCCGGGCCCCATGGGGCCACCCTTGAACGGCAGATTTTGCAGGCCAGTACAGATGCATGACATATGCGCCCGATGCATCAATATACGCCTAATGGTATAATAAAGGGCTTTTCTGAAGGATATCATGATCGGCGTGTTATCTTTGCCTGCCCGAGCTGCAATGCCTGCCCTGGCCTTCGGCTCACGGGCTCCCACTCATAAATGGGGGCATCGCTGCCCAATCCGCCCATGTTTCAGATCCGCCTTAGTATATGTATGACTATAGTGGTGTCAGCGTAGTGTTCCGATAGCTGTTGCTCTCGTCAAAAGCAATACCGACCCTAGTCTGGCCAACCCCAAGAGCTTGAGCAAAAGTAGGCCGTCTAGGATGTCCGAGCTCAACAGGAGTCGTGCTTAAGGCCTCCTGAGGATCCTACTGCTCGCTAGAACCTGGAGAGGGGCCCATGCAGCTGGATCTTGGGGTCCAGAAGCCACAGCTCTACTGGCCTTCAGTGGCAGAAGCAGCAGCAAACGCAGCTGTGCACCTGCCAGACCCATCATCGCAGTTCAGTGAAGAGCAAGAAGACCAAGAAGATGTGATGACTCCAGAGCAGCTCCAAGAAGTAGAAGAACAGTTAACAGCAGCAGCGCGGACAGACGAAGGCCATCAACCTTTAGACAGCTTGATGCAAAGGGGCTTTGCAGCAACTAATGGTATCATCAAGCAGGAATGAGAGCAGTGACCCTTCAACAAACAGTAGCAGAAAGAGCTAATGGTACAAAGACTGCTGATATTGAAATGATGGGTGCTGAGCAGGGTTTGGTGGCAAATACTGTACAAGCTATGCTTGCCGCTGCTAATGGCCTTGCAGCATCAATAGAGCATTGCATTGCTTTCCATGTGAGGCATGGTACTTTATGCATGTTCCATTTTTTTCTGGACTCTTCTCCTTCACGGTTGTGGGCACCAAGTGCAAGTTCCAAACTGGCAGTTGCTCTATTTGGCTGTGGCATCATTGCAAACGAGTTCATACTGGCATCCTTGTTATGCTGGTGTTCATGCTAATTTCTGCATACTCCCTCTAGCTTGAATTTCTGGGGTGGTGGCATCGCATGGCAGTGGTCATAGCCCCTTCAGGAAGGTCCTGCTTCCAGCAAGTCCTTGAGTAGCCTTTCAGACGTTGTTTTAGGTATACTGTTGTGTTCGTGGAAGTAAGAAAAGCATGGATCTGCCACAATATGGGGTGGGTGGTGGCAGCGATGCCAGGCATGGGGTGGCGATGGGTGAAAGGGCTCATAACGTGGCCAAAATAAGCCCCGAGCAGCTCGTCGAGCTCAGGACGACCTAAGGAACGCGCCCATGTGCTCAGAACTCGATTTCGATGTGTTCTCCGAATTATATGACCAGTGCCGGTTCATCTTCCCATCCGGCACAAGTCTCGGTACGATAGGCCATATAGCATACGAGAGACGGTTTTCGCTCCACCGATCAAATTTGCGCATGTGAACCATTGTTGCTGGCGTGAAGGCCCGCATTTCCTTGTATGTAGCCCATGACGGTATATGAGCTACCATTCTGTAGCACAAAGCATTTACTGCCGGCTAGGAATGTCCGGGTCGCACTGTGCAGGCAGCGCCATGCCTCCATCCCCTTCACGCATACCAGGCAGGAGCCGACTCCGAGCTACCAGACGACAAAATGGCCAGCCAAAAGGCCACAAAACAACAATGGTTAGTAACAGGCCATCTGGCGCTGCTCAGCCAAGCAGAGAGAGAACGATAAGCAACGGTTAAAGAGCTCATCTGCCGATAGCCAGTAGGCCCGGTACACTTGTTCAAGAAAAATGCCCAAGAAGACTGCCACTCAACAATTTTCCCTTCAGAGAGAGAGAGAGAGAGAGCTACGCAAGGAGGGGCGTGAGGTGCCCTCCCGCGTAAGATTAAGGGAGGGGCCCATTGGTGTAAGGATTACACTGGGCCAGCCTACCATAGGATAGTTACATCCGTGGGTGGGCTTCCGCCCACCCGCCTTTGTTAGCTTACTTTCTTGTAGTTCCTCCTGTGCCATTGAGGCTCTTTGGGCTTTTCCAGTTTTCTTTTTGTTGTGTATATGCTGTGTAAGGACTTAACTGCTGCAGTATGTACTTCTGAAATGCATTGCTTTTGTCAAGTGGCATAGGCCTTCTTGGGCGAAAAGGGAACCCGGGATGCAACGGGCGCAGCGGAATTGCCCCATATATCATTACACTCTGCCCCCCTACAAGGGCCGGCGTCCTCGACGGCCACTGCTCCCGCCCCGCGCAGAGCACAAGTACGTACACGCTCCCCTGTTTTAGGCAGATTTCCCAAATCGCATGTCACTGGTGGGGATCGATCCCACGACCTCTAGGCCACCTCAGCCTGCACGCCGTGCGCCTTAACCACTAGGCCACGGGGGAACGCTGGGTTGCGCCAAATGGGAGTCGAACCCGCAACCTCAGGATCTGCAGTGGTCTATCCTACCAACTGCACTAACATGGCTCCGAGACCAATTGTCAAGTGGCATAGGCCTTCTTGGGCGAAAAGGGAACCCGGGATGCAACGGGCGCAGCGGAATTGCCCCATATATCATTACAGCTTTAGAGCTTGCCCTTTGATACCGAGGGCTTGCAGATTCATGGTGGTACTGTTGTATATGGTGCTTGCAACTCCGACAAGCAAGGGATAGTACCATACTTTGGCAGTGGGGTCTATGTCTTTGATTTTGTCAATGAGTACTTGGTGTTGATAATCAGCTTTGCTTTGCTGGCCTGTTGGGTCTGAATCCCTGCAGATCTTGACCTCTATTATCCAGTACTCTGCTGGGTTGTTTCCAATCTTGGGTTTGTAGAGCATACCATCAGGGCGCTTATCGGTGGTGCCTTGTGCTTGTTGCACTGCCTCCTTTAGGCCCCTTGGAAGGAGCTCCCACGGGATGTTTCTAGACTGGTGGGCCATGATGCCGTCTTCTGCACAATTTTCAGTTGATCCAAGGTCCATTTGAATGACAAATGCTCCTTTGCGTCCCCTTAACACTCTTGTCATGATTAGTCGGCCGACCTTGTTATGCCTGTTGATGTACATTCTTTTCAAAGTTGGGCATCCTGAGGCTGTGTGGTGTCCGCCATCCTCGTCACCGCACAGGAGACATTTGCTACTAGGTGCATGTCCACACCTATAGGCCATCTTCCTTGTCCACATGGTCCCGTACCGGTAGCGCAAAGCGGTTTTTCGTTCTGCATACTTGATTTTTCCCGAGGTCATGTACTCGTTGCTAGCAGGCAGGTCCAGTCTTTCCTCAATCCTTTTAAAAGCCTCGAAATAACAGGTAGCTCTGTTTGCCATCCCAAAGCGACTCTTTTGGTGGCAGTAATGACGTACCGAGTCGTGAAGGTCTGTCAAAGGGTTCACCCGCTTGAAACGGTCAATCAACGTGCGCTGCCCATTGGTCAGTGACCAACGATTGTTCCATTGGGTCTTGTACGGCCAATATTGGGTCAACCTGTTGTTACTAGGACTTTCGTACTTCTCACATTCCTCATAGTCGGAGGTGTCCCCTGTCGCAGCCGCCTTAGCGATTGCGTCCGCTTTTTCATTACCGATTATGGAAGCATGGCCCTTGACCTTGTGAAGGGTTGTCCTCAGTCCCCTGTTGACGATCTCGGTTACTATCTCTTTAATAAGCTCACAGTGCTGGTGATTTAGGAGATCTTGTGGGCGTCTCAGCATCTTTTTGATTTGGTACATTGAGCTGAGGCTGTCGGTGGCTATCATGTGGGCTCCATGCCTCAGCGCAGCAAGGATACCAACCAGTTCTGCTCTGTTTATGGTGTTCTGGGGATGGCTGTCGCCTGCAGGGACAATTGGAACCCCACGTTCATCGTCCTCATTGGCTGCTTGTGGGGGGAAGTACACTCCTGCCCCTATGCCTGGGGCATCACACTCTGCATCTATTGGTGATGCTTTGTGGCTTGTTTGCTTGTAGCTACCATCCGTGTAGACATAGTTTTTCCAATTGTACCGGAGGGGTGGGGCTGTTGGTAGGGCAGTGGCTAATTGCGTTTCCAGGTCATCCAGTGTAGTGCTGGCGTCAACCATGGCTGGAGGGTCTTGATCAAGACCCTCCGGGACGATTCTGCCACCAGTAATGACTGGTGGCAGAATCGTCCCGGAGGGACTCAGAGCCGTTTGTTTGTTTGGGGTAACCCATTTTGCTGAGCTGTTTTGGCGTCAGCAATGTTGGCTGATGAGATGTGCTGGGCGGGGCATTGCTGCTTGGGGGGTTGTAGTACATGCTGATGTCTTGTATCTCTTTGTCGTCCGGCAGGGACTGATTAATGGCATCCTGCAGCGTTTGCAGAAACCTGGTCATGTAGCCGCTCTCCCAGTAACGGAGGTGGGCCTCAAAACCCTTTGCGTTGCCTGTGACAATGATATTTACGTCCCATCTAGGGTTTCCTGCATACATGTCGCCCCGTTCCCAAGTTGTGGGTTTCTGGAACCTGAAGTGTTTTCGGGGTATTTGTAGGAGATGCATGCAGTTTTCTGGGAAGTGTTGTAGCCATGCAAGGTAGGCAGTTCTGTTTGCATCGGACCAGGCAGGCAGGATATGTATGCCAAAGACAGGGGCTGTTGTGTTACGGGCCGCTGCTATGGCAGTAGCCATGTTCTTATTCAGGTCTTCGTCCTCATACTCTGGGTTGTGCACGCTTCCGCCGGTCCACCTATATCTGTAGCTATCCCATTTTGCCCCAAAGATTTGGTCCCTTTTGTGGGCGCTCCAGTACATCGTAAATGTTGGGTTGTAATTGAGTGGGCTTGCGAATCTCTCTTTTGTTATGTCTGTGAGCTGCCTGAGAGCCTCATACACCTCAGGGGGAGTGGCCCAGTGGTTCTTTATTTGGACCTTCCTAATGGCTTTGTGATCTTTGATCTGTGCTCCATCTCTGTACCTGCACATGAGGGCATACAGTTCTTGGGGAAAGGTACCTGCCTTCAACTTCCGCATAACCTTTGGTTTGTGGCGAGTGCTGTGGCAGTACTGTTGGTACAGTATTGCTGTCCTTTCAGGGGTGAGGGTGTAGCGACATTTGCCATCTGGTGTGTATATGCAGGCGAGCGTTTTTATCCACAGTTGTCCATCTATGCACATCTCTACTTCTCTAATATAGACTTCGTGTCTTCCTGTGGGGTGGATATCAGCATGGATATCAGCATGGATATCAGCATTGGTGATGTGTCCATGTCGAAAATGTTGCTGTACTGCTGTCCAATGTTGATGTTGTATCTTTGAGGGTGATCGGGGTAGTAGTCGCCTTGTTGCTGCAGTGCCGATAACCCTTGCTGAGCTTGAGCCAGCTCGCCAAGTGCAGGAGTTGCCGGGGACCGGTCATTTGCTGCTGCTGCCTGTTGCAACCGGTAAGCAGCAATCATCTCAGCAACAACTGGATTATGTGCGATGAGGTCGCTCTCACTTTCTCGACTGGGCTTCCAATGGACGTTGTAGTGCCTTATATCAAGAGGGAGGCCTTTAGTGGCATACTGATCCCTGTTACATTCAATGCAGGTCCAGCCTGTCGTGACATCCTCGTCCAATATGTCCCCTGCAGGGCGATGGGTTAGCGGGAGACAATCAATATGATATCGTCTGCTACATATGCTGCAATGTGCTAGGGTTGTACGTGCAGGGATTCGTCGTGCTGGCAGGTGGGCGTTAGGACAGCAGCATTCAGTCGGGAGGTTTGGTGTGTTGCAGACTTCATGATGGGTCATTGGCTGTAGAGCGTGCTCTGGAGCATCATCAATGTGATAGCCCTTTTGCTTAGCCAGTTCCACCACCCATCCTTGCATAACTGTTGGGGCCCATCGCACAATGACCTGGTTCTGTGTTGCTACTTTCTTTCTCTTTTGCCCTCGTCCGGTGTGGCGTGCCGCCACTGCCAGACCTTCTATACCTTCTACTTGGTCCTGCCCTTCTGCAAAGTTGTTATATAATTGCTCTCGCATATCTTTGAAGGGCTGTCTTTTCTCATCTTTGATTCGCTGGTAAACGTGATAGCCTGTTTCTATTCGGTACACCAGTGGGGCTGTGATGTCTGTTGCAGTCTGGCGCACACTGCTGCTTTTAGTGTGGCCTCTTGGTGGTGCGCTGAGTGAGGACAGGTAAGCCTGTATCTCTGTCAGGGCTTGCTCTGTGCTTGGGGCATGTGTCTGTGCAGCCCACAATGCTGGGAGAGGTGCATTGCGTATGTCTATGTCATCGATGATGTTGTGGAACTTCAGCAGCCTTGCATACTCCGGATGGATTGTTGGACCATGTCCTGCTTGCACAGGTGGCCTGCTGCAGTAGGTTTCTTTTGTTATGCCTGGCGGGAGAGTGAGCATGTATGCAATACGTTTAAAAGCGGTCAGCGTCCTAGCGGTGATATCCTTGTCCAGTTTCAACATGAGCTGTCCTGTTGTAAGGACAGTTCTACCTGTGGAAGACATAATGTCCTGAAGTCGGTGCATACCTACTTGTCTGAGTTGGTGAAGGTCAGCTAGGAGGAGGTCTGGTGGTTGGGGGCTTGCAAGTGCCTGCATGTTCTGCAGGTCTTGCAAGAATGGGCTGGTATCGGGTAGTTCTGTTGGGCCAAGTCCCTGCTTTTTGAGCTCGACATCTATGCTTGCGCATGCAATCACCTGCCTCAGCCTCAGGCTGTGGTGTGTTAGGGCAGGGCGAGCCATTGCTGTCAGTTTGTCCAGGCAGCTGCCATCTGTCTGCAGGCGTGTACGGCTGAGCTCTCCCACTGGTCCGGGGTCATTGAGAGCCTCTGTCAACCGCTGTATTTGTACAGTATTGTACTCTGCTAGTAGGGAGGGGCACCCTAGACCGCCTTTACTGACGTCTTCATGTGCTAATGCCGTGGCAGTACTGTTGGGAAGACCATATGCTTCTTTGGCTGCCCTACAGAGGGGGCTGTCTAACGCTTTGAGCTGAGCTTTGGTGTAAGGGGCCACACAGAATGCATACCGAATTTTTGTCCGTATGCATGTATTCAGGGTGCGCATCTTTTGGGAGGTTGTAGCGTATGACTGCTTCATGTTGTGACACATGTCTCGAATGGTATCCCTGGTCAGTTGATATTGGGCTGACCAGTCAAGGTGCATGGTGAATTGCAGGCCCAGGTAACGGAACGGTTTTCGTGGGTCGTGGAGTGTTGCAGGGGACCGTTGGACCTTCACATCAGTTAGGCTACGCCGGAGCTTCTCCAGATTAAAAGGGTCTTTGGTGTCAGCCCCATATCTGGCACCTGTGAGGAGGGTCTTTGTGTTGTTTATTTTTAGGTGTCCCCAGTCAGCAGGGTGACCTTGTCAGCTTGGCTGGTTAAATCCCCAATGCATGAACATATCAGGTTCAGGTCATCCGCATATGTGACATCTGGGATCTGCTGTTTCAGTTTGAAAAGCGTATCACGGTTGTTGTATGCACCTGGGATGTATCCTCTGGCACCTACCCTTAGCCAGCGTAGCAGGGGCTCCAGATATAAGATGAACAGAAACGGTGAGAGGCTGTCACCTTGAGTTGTCCCTCTGTCCATGGGCATTGGTTCGGTATTCCCGAATGGGGTTGTAAATGCTGTTGTTGCACCCGTGTACAGGTCTTTGACCACCTCTGTGGCATCTGTCGGGAAACCCAGGTCATACATGATTTGCAGCAGCTTGTCATGGTCAATTGTGTCAAAAGCCTCGGAAAAGTCAACCATAAGGAGATAGATGTCTTTCCGGGTCAGTTTGGCATCCTCAAGCAAGAGGGTGAACAGCTCCAGCTGGTCCATGCAGGTTCGTTTGTTTCTGAACCCACCCTGGGTGTAGCTCAGAATGTTGTGTCTTTCGGCATAGTCAGCAAGGACCCATGTGATCATTCTGGTCCATAGTTTGTATATTGTCATCTCTAGGCCAATGCGTCTGTAGAATTGCAGTTTGAGGGGTGTGCCTTTGTTTTTGAACAGGAGCACTGTGGTGCTCTCTTTCCATGCTTTCGGGGTGTAGCCTGTTGCCCACATCAATTGGATGTAACCGTGTAGGAGGTCTTGTCCTTGGGGAGGCAGCATGTTCAGCATCTCATTTGTTATTTGGTCGGGTCCCGGGGCCTTGCCGCGAGCCAGGGATTTGAGGCAGGCCTGAAAAGCTTGCTGGTCCCTTATTTCATTGTGCAGCCATCGTCGTGGAGCAGCACCGCTAGTGATGGCTGTGTTCAGGTCAAAGGTATCTTTTTCCCTTCAGATTTGCTGGGATCATCTCTCTCCCCGGATACTGCTGTTCTTTTGCTGCTGTCTTGGCTGCTAGTGCTGCTGCTTATACCCCAGAGCTTTCAGAACCAGCTCAGTGTTGCTGCTGCTGCTGCTCCTCGGTTCATGTTCCTGCTGCTGGTGCTTCACCACTTGTGCTGCTGCTGTGGCTCCAAATGCTGCTGGTGCTGCGGTTGTCACCACCTCTGTGGCTGCTGTGCCGGCCTCCTGTTGCTGCTGGTGCTGGAGTGCTGCTGCGCAGCATGCTGGTGCTCCTCGGTTCATGTTGCTGCTGCTGCGGTTGTTAACACTTCTCCTGCCGTGCTGTGGCTCCTGTTGGTGCTGCTGTTGATGTGCTGCTGCTGGTGCTTCTGGGTCCTGCTGCTGCTGCTTTTGGGCCTGTTCCTGCTGCTCGGCTGCTGCTGCTAGTACTGTTGTTTCCACTCCCCCCAGTGCGGCCACATCTGCTCCCGCTGCTGCCGCCGTTGTAAAACAGTTCTGCTTCTATGCACACGTTGCCTTAAGAAATCTGTCAGCACCCCCTTCCTTTGATCAAGACTGCCCACCGCCTGACAGTGACAACAAGAGGACCTTGATAGCTATCTCCGCATTGCCTCACAGGCTCAGCAGGAAAAGTACCAAAGAGCTGCAAACAAGCCCACATTTCAGCGCCGAGTACCACTGCTGATGGAGCAAAGTCATAGATCATTTTCACCCTCCTCCACAAGCTCTTAGCCGCTGTGCAAAGTTGTATGGACTTGCTATGGCGGGTGTGATATGCTGTTGGCCGGGGGTTTGCTGTAAGATGCTTTTGGGATCCCAAAAGCATCCCGGAGCTAAAGATGTTGGTGCCATCCGACGAGCCAAGGACCATGGGGTCCGCGGGGGGTACACATGCAGATAGCCCCAACCTGCTCGCTACACCCTTTATGTATATGAGTTCTCTTAACGCGTCCTCACGTATATGCAAGTCCTAGCACGCCCTCGACCCCCACAATCACCAATTTCTAGCCTGCTGTACCTACTGCTAATGGTGGAATCTTCCCATGCACATATATTTCCGGCTCCAAGCAAGGGACCTGGTCAGTATCACTGTGTGCCCATGCCTTATTTGTCAAGGGACCCTGGGTCTCGCAACACACACCTGTCTACATATACTTCTTCAACACTTATGAAGCTGAAGAGTCTCTCCATCACTGATCCTGCAGTTGTCTGCTTCAACACGGCACGACAGGACCTTGCTTTGATTATCTCCCCCCCTGTTTACCTTACCTAACTTAACATCCAGCTTAAACGTGACTGATTGTGGATCAGTCAGCAATGCACGAAGCCCACTTCAGGGGACCTTCTGTTTTGGGCGGCAGCTGTGCGATAGCCATGGATCCTCTGATTAAAGCTCCTGGTTGCCCCACACTACATTTCCCTGTTCCTGCCCTCCCAGGTAAGGGTGCCAGTGTCTCTCCTGGATTTCACAAAGATGGCAAGTCTCTCTCTCTCTCTCTCTCTCTCTCTCTCTCTCTCTCTCTCTCTCTCTCTCTCTCTCTCTCTCTCTCTGTTTCTCTCCTGGATTTTACTGTCGTCCCTGGTCGCAAAAGGTGCGTCTTGCATGGCTGCCAGCGCAAAAAGATTTTGAAGCTCTTAATGTGGCACCAGTGTCTTTTATTTGCCCATACAACTGTAGAACCAAACAAACCTGTGGGGACTATGGGGCCCTCTAGTCAACTCCTCTATCCCACCTGGTTATAAAAGTTACCATTGTGCTGTTCCTTTTTAGGATATGTGGACACGACAGCCTTTTGTTCCACTGCTTATAGCTGCCTGTTGTGCAGGAGACGTTTGATTTGTTTTGTTTGCTTGCCCGGCAGGAGCAGAAGGAGCAGGAGCACGAGCAGAAGGAGCAGGAGCAGAAGGAGCAGGAGGAGCAGGAGCAGAAGGAGCAGGAGCAGGAGGAGCAGGAGCAGGAGCAGGAGATTTCGGCAAATCTGACTTTGGCTATGCCGACCCAGGGATACTTGGGTGGGGGACTGGTTTGGGTGGAGCAGGCCATGTGCTAAGTGACACTCAGCAACGCAATCGACTATCTAAATGCAAGCCTAACCGCATGATTGGCTGCCAGCCTTCAGCAGATGCTACCACACATTCAATGAGGAATTTTTTATCTTGATCAGTTGGGTTGATCGGCGCCGGTCTATGGTCACTGAGTCAAAAGCTTTGGGAGGTGGACGTGAGCGCCACACTTGTACACACAATGAGTTTGGAACGCGGTATAATAAATGCTCCAATAGCCTTTGCCGCACGGCTCCACACTTTGCACTACACACAACTTTTACAGATTTGCTGTCTAGGCTGGTGATGGACTTTAGAGTTCGATGGAAACATTACTGGGTCCAAAGTAAGGAAAATGGATCCTGGCGAAGCGTGGTTGGGCAGTATCTTCAGACAACTTACACATTGCAGTGTGGGTAAACTACACCTCATGGAACTAGAAAACACAAGAGCAAGACCCACCTCATATGCCATATCAACAAGTGCCATAGGCCCCCATATAACAAGAACAGAAGAAGCAGTCCCAGCTATGCTAAACACATCCACCCACCTCATGGAACAAGGCGGGAACACCAAGAGCCAGTTCATAGGCCATATCAAAAAGTGCCATAGGCCTCCATATATAACAAAAAAGCAAAGGAAGCAGTCCCAGCTATGCTAAGTGATATCCACCCACCCCATGGAACAAGGGAAAACCAAGAGCCATATCAACAAGTGCCATAGGCCCTCCGTGGATCAAAAGAACAAAGGAAGCAGTCCCAGCTATGCTAAACATGTCCACCCACTTCATGGAACCAGGAATCACAGGAGCAAGAACCAGCTCATCTGCAGCTTAACTACACCACATGGCACCAAGGAACAGGACCTAGCTCATATGCCATAGCAAAAAGTGCCATAGACCCCCATCGAATTGTTTTTTTTGTTTTTTTGTATTTTGTTTTTGTTTGTTTTTTTGGGTTTTTGTTTTGTTTTTTACTAAGGGACCAAAACCTAGCTCTGCTGAACATCCATACACCCCATGGGATAAAGGAACAAAACAAGCAGTCCCAACTCAGCTTGAAGAAAACTCCCCAGGGAACAAGCGCACAACATAACAAGACCCAGCTTCCCCCTGGCAATCACAGCATATTATCATGTGGTTGTCACACCGTCATGCACGGGCATTACATGTCCTGCATGGCTCCAAAGCGGTTGTCAGATAACCACTTGTGCTGCAAGCTGATGAAAGACTGTATGACACGAGTTGGGAAACACGTGCCACTGATGACTTCCCATGCCACAACCATGTGACAATCGTCGTTCACAGCAGCCCATGCAAGGCGGACTTGCATGAACTCCAACACTGCACCGAGGCAGCTGTTGGTCTGCATGTGAACCAGACATCATAGCCTAACATCAACCTGCCCAGCACAAGGCGACCACATCTCACAGCACACTCTGTGGATCCAACTGCGCACTTGCCTGTGTCTGATGGCGGACAAGCACACAAAGCTGAGTAATGCCTCACATGCTTGTGTAGAAACACTTTACTCTGCACGGACTGTAGGGGCAGCAAAGCATGACCCAAAGAAGGCCTTGGTCTGCCTTAGTGCCTTGGTTACCTTGAAGTCAAACTTGCTGCTGCTAGCACCAGCTTTAGCCATGGGCTCATCGATATCAGCAACCTTGGCACTGGGAGGTACTGCAGTCACTGCAGCTCCGGTCGGGGTGAACTGGAACTTCACTAGGAACTTCTTAAAGGAGATGGTCTCCTTCACTGCAGCTGCAGGGGCGTTAGGATTGATACCCTTCTTTGTCAGCCTTCGCAGTAGGGTATTGCGGTTGGGGTTGAGCTCTGCCCCAGAGTCAGCAGCCAGCAGCAGCATGTCAGCCTGGTGCTCCTCAAAGAGCATTTGGCTCTCCGCGGCCTGCAACTGACGCTCCTCGGCCTGCAGATGACTCTCTTTGCGCAGCTCCTTTTTAAGGGCACGCTCGGCTTTATATGCGGCGGTTCTCTTCCTCTTCTTGTTGCTCAATGGGGTTGTCAATGCGGAAGTCGGAATAGGCTGCAGAAAGAGAAGCAGGTCCATTCTCATCAGTGCCTATGTTGTTTTATTAAATACGTGTGACACTAATTGACTGGACATATGCAATACAACTGCCTAGAACTTTGCTCAACCGCAGGACAGATAATAGACAGCATTTACTGCAGCACTAGTGTATAGTCCTATCTGTGTTGGAACTTATGTAACCTGGCAATTGTACCAAGAAGGAATGGCACATGGATATCCAGTGAGGGCGACGGACATTGCACATGACCCAATACAAATGCAAGCAGTACATATGGCATTACAACCATGGGCTGGTGCATCGTCACATCATCTCAACCCAATTTTAAACCCTAGGCTGGCATGTGTAACAGCAAACCTACCACAAGCATAACTACAAACACTTGATCGCTGGTACCGAATTCGTGCTAGGACATGTTTATTCTAGGGGAGCTGAAACTTACCTCGTCGTCGCAATCGACAAACATTGTCACCGTCTGCTGCTTTGCCTGCACGGCAGCAGCAGCCTGGGCCTCAGCTGCAGCTTGTTCAGCTTGTTCAGCTAGCTGCTGCTTGGCCTCAGCTTTGCTGGAGCGGTGCTGTGCGCGCTCAGTCTTGCTTTTTCCATTCCAGGGCTTAGTGGTCCTCTTCAGCGTCATCTTGTGTTAGCAAGTGAGCCTTCTCGCTTTGTTAGCGGGGAGTGTGCCTGGGGTCAGCGTCTAGCCGCACGGAGCGTTAAGGAGAGCCTGAAGCATTGAAAGGCACATGATGAGAGATGAGCATTGACAGAAAACTTTGGTATGGACGGGTTTCTAGGGCTTGCATGGATGCTCCTCAGACATGTAGGCCGGGGCGGTGAGCCGGGAACCTTGAGATGACCAGCAGGCCCGCTCTAAAGCCCAAGCGGGAAAAGATTTTGCATGCAGCAACCGCATTAATAGCCATATCATGAACGTTGTAAAGCGGTTGCCCTTGTGTGACTCACCGAAATAGATAGGCGTAGCTGAGCCTTTGAAGGGTCTGTCTCGATGTCGTCTAAGACCGGGCAGGTTGTTGACTTGCTCGTTTACAGTAAGTCTCGAGGTACAAAAGGATGGAATTCTAGGACTGCTTCTCGTCTATTTAGGTCAGTGTCTTCGCTGAGGACGCGCTTGCAAAGTTGATGGCTCGGGGTCACTTGGGGAGGCAACTATCACTGCCCGGACACGGAGGAGTCACTGGGCCAGCCCTTTGGCACCCTTAGTGCGACCACGACTACTGGGGTGGCCCAGGGTTTTGCGGAGTTTAAGGATGAGCTCAAGGGATTGCCTGATTGGGTTTGTGCTACACAGCCACTGGGAGTGACTGGGTCAAGCACTTGATGCCGATCGATGGGTCATTCAACCGAACATTAAAAGGGCACTTGGCATAGTCAATCTCTCTCTAGACCTATATAATCAATCACAGAGGTCAGGCGAAACCTCATACAGTTCTAATGTCGTCCCAAAGGAGCATAGCAACTGCCCGGCTGCTATATGTCAAGGCCGTCCATCCTACTTGCGGCTCCACCTCACTGTCACTGCTGGCCCTCTTACTGCAATATTCCCGAATAACTTCACACGAGTGTTAAGCTCCTTATATACTCATTCACCATTGCATGGGCGCTGGCACCGGGACCAATGCTTCATGTTGCTGAAAGAACGCCATTGCATCCTCTTCCTTCAACACCAACCCATAAGGACACCACACATCAAGCTTCCCGCCTTGCAGCTGCTGCTGCGTTGAGTCACGTCCAAGCTGCTGCTGCTCTTGCTCGTCCCCCAGTTGGTGATTCTGCTGCTTGAAACCACTGCTGCTGCTGCTGTTTGTAGTATCATGGGCACAATCCCAGCACGCTACACCTAGCCCCCCTTTACCCCACCGTCTTGGCACCCCTTTGTAACACTGTGACACATCCAAGTAATGCCTTAAGTTGTCTTGCGGTTGGTGCTGGCACTCGCCGTCCCTCAGACCTCGTGCCTCACACACACCACCACCACCATCACCACCACTATCACTCCCCTTTGCTTTGCTGGGATCATCATTCTCCCCTGTTCCTGCTGCTGCCCCAGCTGCTAGGGCTGCTGTGTTTGCCGGATGGCTTCCACAACCAGCTGCTGCTGCTGCTGCTGCTGTTGGTACCAGCGCTCCCACTTCCACCCGTGCCGCTGCACTACCTGCTGCTGCTGCTGCTGTTGTCAGCACTTCTGCTGCTGCCATGGCTCCTCTTGCTGCTGTCGCTGGGGTGCTGCTGCTGTCCTGGTTGTGATACTGGTGGTGATGGCTATTATCAGATGGTCTTATACAAGGCCAGGGTGGTGGGGGTGCTGACCAACTGCCATCTGGTTTGACCATGTGACTGCGGTAGGAGCAGAAGTTCCGCAGATACAGCTCGCTGGGCACTACACGGTATCGCCTGCACACATGGGGGAAGCAGTAGAGGCATTAAACTGACTGACACAGGACCAGAGCATACAGATCCCCAGACTGGTCCCTCATTGGAGTGGCCTTGATCGGCTGCAAACATAGGAGCAGGTATTTGCACAGGACAAACAGGCACAACATTGACAACAAACTTCTGCATGCACTTGCAGGATGCTTGTGAACTTTACGTATAGCTCTCACAGGATGTCATCTAAGGCTGGAGCTGGTGCCAGACGTCACCATTCGCTTGTCAGGACCCTAATACAAAACCACCTGACTATGATTCTGTATCTGGTTCTCAGAGAACACATTGCAGTATCTGTACCTTAAGAATTCCAAATAATCTATGTATAAAGTGCAGTACCCTAGTCAGGGCATATGCATATACACACACTCCGCATACATTTCTGTTGCAGAGTGTTTGGGGCTAGATAGTTTATCTGAAGGGCAACACGGCCTTCTAGCAGAACCCTGCACCCTCCACAAGGGTCTCCCACATTCCCTGCTGCGGCCATGGGCGACAATCTCCCCATATGCAAGAGGCCAGGCAGGGTCGATAAGTGATGACATTCATGCAAGAGGGATACTAAACCCCACATGCTTACAAGCAACCCGCAGTAGACGTGTGTAGTGTCTGTTCAGGCTAGGCTACCCCCTAAAGCCCTGCAGAAGGTAGACGTTGTTATACCTTTGGTGTTCTGGGCCAGGAGCGACGTATCCTATCTGCAGGGCATACTCGCTGTATGCTGCCAACTCGCATGGGAAGGGCAGGAGGGTGTCTAAGTCCCACACACGAGGTGCTTCCTGGCCCTCATGGGGCAACTCCACTGCTAGCACCTGCAGAAGGGATTGCATCAGGGGCAAAATGAGGGAGCTACTATGAGCTTTAGCAACCAGAGACAACATGAGTTTTCGAATATCAAAGCATTGTGTATGTCTAGGCATATGCTGTCTTCACCTTTTATTGCATGGCTAAGATAACCCGTATTATGTTCTACCTCGCTCCTTTTTGCGACGGCTTGAGGTGCAAGGTCTCTGGCACTTTTTGCTATGGCATGTCATGAAGTGTAATGTGGTATGTACAGCAGTCAGTAGCTGACTGGCCATTTGATGCGAGCATCCTGCAAACGGAAAAAAGGAGAAGCGGTGAAGGCTGTAAAGGCAGAGTTCCAAGCTATGTAAAGCCAGTGAATACAGACATTGGGCGCTGAACTCCTCTGGTGCTGGACCCTAGCTGATTTGGCTTGCTGAGATAGGCCTGATTACAGCTGGGGCCGTGGCAAAAGCATGGCCATCGAGACTACAAAGCTACTAGAAAGCTGCTCAGAAAGATTGGGTTTCAGTCGACCAAGTAATGGACTGGATGCACTGGTGCAACAGAAAACTGTGATCATTGCACCTCCACGTGAAATGGTCTGCTAGGAAGGAGACACAGGAGATGATGCTGAGTAGTATTTGACAATGGGATCATCGGCGTACTTCGTAACCATGGCTTATGCCTTGCTTATGCCTCGGAGTGAAAAATGCTGCTTGCCTTGTGCACTCACGTGGTAGTCCCAAAGGACGAAGCCATCAGTGCCGTGCCCTACTTTCTGGTACCAGATTGGGGTCTGAAGCAGGTTTAAGATGGTTTCAATAAGGTTAAGTCGATTCAGGGGCAGCAGAGGTCCTCGAAGCCCGTTGCGTCAGCACCTGCTTCTGGGGGTTGGTGATGAAGACCGCATATAGGTGCTGAGCTAGGCACATGCCGGATTCTATAAGCTGCCGGCACAGGAGATACACATTCTCTTCACAGTAGCATGCAGCATACTGACAAGCGCTTCTCAAAGGCGTCCGCTTATGCTGGGTCACAGTGGAACCCATCCCAGCAACCTGCACAGAGCCTCGACCGTATTGTGCCACCTCGCTCAGGCAGCAAGCAATTCGACACCTTGCCAAAGCGCATGCTGCTATCCCAAGAGAGTCCATGTAATTTGAATTGAGGTCCGATGTTTGCAGGGTCACCGGGTGCACCAGAAAAGCACTCGGGAATTCCAGGTCGCCTGCCTAACTTCCTTCGTCTTAGTCTTCCTTGGCCCTCTGCACAATAGACTCGCCGGCAACCTTGCTTGTGGCTGGGTGCTTCGTGGAAAGATGTGAGTGGGACTACAACTATTGCATGTTATTGTCGAAACCGCGGGATACAAGTTGATCTTGGAAGACAAACCTATTTAAGCCTGCTTCAATCTTTCACACCTTTCAGATTCTGCGTTTGCAGCAGCTGGTGGGGAGGTACCATCATGCAGTGCTTCACCCAACTGCAGGACATCTCCGTCACCTCAGAAACCAACTTAGTATCATGGTGTCCAACGATGGACGTCTGCGCTGTTGTATCAGCAGACGGACAGCTTCACCTCCACCGCATGGATTGGCAGCTGCTCTGGTCGGAAGTACCGCAGTCCATGATCACCGCTCTCTGCTGGCATCCTACCGGCAAGTCCCTTGCCGTTGGCCATAAAGACGGCACCTTCAGAATCTTAGACACAGAAACCGGAAATGTTAAGGCCGTGCAGAAGGCGCACTATGCGCAGATCGTGCACGTATCCTGGTCAGAAGAACCAACCACCAGCACCAGCAGCAAAGGCACTCCTGCAACCACCTCCACCACCAGCAGCAGCACGCCAGAAAGCGCACTCTTCTCAGGTATTCGCCTAAAGATGCGCCACAAAACCCTCTTTGCCCCCATGGACCCGCCAGGAGCAGCCACTCCTGCCCACCAATCCTCCCACGCTAATACCCCAGCCCCCTATGATCTAAAAACCAACCAAGCGTTCTTTGGGGGCCGACCTGGAGAGGCCCTGATGGGCAGCTGGGGTGCAGAACCTAAAACCCTGGACATCATGTCTGTAACTGACAGCAAGGGGCGGGTCAGTTTATGGGTCCATGGTCAAGTACAGGTATGTACGGACACAATGCTACGGTCCCATTTTCTATGCCTCTTACACTTTGGCAAAAGCGTACCTGCTAACCGCAGGTATTAGCGTGGTGCATGTGGTGGATTACCTGATAGCTGCACTCTTGGTCGGCCTCCCGCTCAGTTACAGTGCCTGGGAAGCTGGCAGAAACTGGCCATTGGAGCTGGCATCAGAGCTGATAGTCTATTTCATTGCTCACAATAGGGGACAGGGACCTAGCAACTAGCTAATCCTCTGAACCCACAGCTATTTACCAACCAACTTGGCTGCCTACTTGGCTGCCTACAAGAGGAGCCTGGCCCTGACCATTTGCATCCCATGTTTTGTCTATCGCTGCCAAGGGCCAGTCTAAGAAGCTGTTTGGTTTGTTGCTGTGTGCAGGTTGCTGAGTTGGCAGTCACAACCCCAGAGCCTGAGCTACAGAACTGCCAAGTCTTAGCGGTAAGCACAGGCTGGTGAAAACACAAGCAGGTTCATGGTCCACCCAGTGTTACAAGCAGGGGTCCCAGGGCCTCACTGTGAATGCCAAATGCTTCCTGTTGCAGCTCTTGTGCTGCTGCAACAGACTTCGCCTTTGCCATGTGTTTACGCCGTCAGCTCATCAGGCACCCTAAGCTTATTGTGTAATAAATCTCTCCCTTGCAGTACACGCCATTTTATCTATAAGTTGCCTCAGGCTGCGTGTGGGCAAGTCACTCTTGACTGTGATCAGGAGCCGTGTTTCCATGGCCTCGGTTATATACGAACTTTGACATAGCTGTCTTTCCTATTTGATTGATTCAGATCTGCCAGCTGCGATGTCTGCTTGCATGCTCTCTGCTGGAGGTAAAGCCACCGGATCTCTTTCCCAACAATCGGATGAACCCTTACGCAATTTGCATTATGCTCACACGCAAGCTCCTCCTTCTTGCTTGCATACACCTCCAAGTGAAGGCTGCACGCGTCTCATGAATGAAAGCAATATCCACTATTTGACTCTGATGTGAGCTGCATTTACAGCCTGCTCGTCAACATAAGCAGCGGTACCAGCGTTCTATTAACCCATAGTGTGACCTATGTTCAACCCAATATCTGCTTATGCCAGCATGGGAGGGCAACTCAACACCCTGATCAGCTATTCTACTATCGAAAGCCAGGTTTATCTGTAACACCTTTCCTTGTGCTGCTTATTGTGTGGTGTCAGGTGACTCCTACCAGTGACTTGCAGCAGCTGCTGGTGATGGCAAAGGAGCCTCAGGGTAAGGGGCAGGACGCTGCTTTGTCGCTTACCAGAAAAGGGGTCTGGGTTCATGTGGCCAAGAGCTAGATCAGTGCATAGCCCATGGCATCAGATAGACCAGTAGTTAGTCTTAGTGTTGAACTGATGTTTTATTTCAATGTTGTGCCATACTCTTTGCAGTCATTGCATCGTGCTCCACTGTGGTCTTTTGCTTGAAACTGACGTACTACTTTTGAAGCTAACTGTTGGAAGGAACTTGGGGCAACACATAGGACTTCATAACAACCCGACTGCTGTGGTTGGTGGTAATGGTAGCTATTATGCATCTCAACCTCCAACCTATCCTCTCACCCCTTTGTGTAGATTATACAGAATGGACTTTCCTTTCTTTTTATTTGCTGTAACTGTTTCCTTTCCCTCTGTAGGCTCCAGCTTCTTGTGCTCCTACAGCTTATCCCTCCTGCACCAGCACCACAAGGACCTGCAGCACTTCACACTGCTCTTCACACACATACATGACCTGCTGACAGGTGGGTTTGAATTTGAATGCAACTTGAATGCAATTGGTATTGCCTGAGTAGTTTCAAGATAATATCATTTGCTTGCAAGCGTGGCCTGATGACCAACTATGGAATTTGTTGGCTAGGGTTTTAAGCCTGTTCTCACTGATTGTCGTCGGACCCTTACGTTTGAACACAAATTGTGGCCTAGCGCTTGGATTGACCTTAGGCCATAAACAATTTCCAGCCCTTTGGGATTTTATATGATGCAGCATCATCTGCATGTGAACATGTATTGTGGGCGAATTAGCAGCTATTAGGATGGCTGTGAAATGGCTATAGATTATTGCTCTTGCATTCTGGTTTGCCTCTTGGCCATTGTTTTTGCATGCATTTATGCACAGTTACAGTACCAGTAGCTAGTTGTGCATATTGGCTCTCCTCCTACGTCTCTTCAAGATGTATGCAAGAGACAGCACCTGAATCTGGGCTCATGATCGACCAATCATTCAGTCAATCAGTGCAACAACAGCTATGCAAATAGGTCAGTTCTTCAACATGAAACAGCATGCACCACATGACCCATTGTAGCTATCATCCCCCCCCCCCCGGCTCACTGCATGATCCAACCTTCATTGCCCCCCAGGTTCCCTGAAGTCACTAGAGGAGGTGTCTGGTGAGTGGCAGGGTGCCATGAAGGAGTGCCACAAGTGCCTACATGGGAAGCTGAGGCAGGACCTGGAGGACCAAGGGTCAAGCCTAACAGGTAAGATATGTAGGACTAGAGCAATCATTATATGAGTGTTACTCGAGTGTTTTGTTGAATTGAAGGGGGTGTCTGCTCCCGGTCTGTGGGCGGTTTGCCCTAGATGCCTTGTGTGCAGCCACTGCAGTACGTCCCTTCTACTGGAGAATGTACCGCAGGAGACATTCTGCAGTCTAAGCTTGTTTGTAAACACAATTTGCATGGTATGCCCTATCTCCTCGGAATCATAACTCTAGCTTCACTGCATTGATATAAGAGGTAGCAACCTTGATGTTAACAAGTGTTGATGGGTGGTGCGCAATGATCCTTTGGTGAAACTACCCTCATTTTACCAGAAGCCGCATGTTATAAAGCAAGAGACAGTCATAGACGTGACGATATGACATGTGCTGGTGCTGCTGTTGGTGTGTGCTAGCCACAGAAACTGGGCCTGAGTCCCTTCTGCTACTGATTGGTGTCTCCGTGACTGACCAAGCACCAATTTTAGTTGACCATATCAGTGACAGAAGAGCTTGATTTATGGTGACTATGACGCAAAACAAGTGATTTTGTTGGACTTGGCTTTTAGCGGACCTACGTGCACACATTATATTTGCAGCTGTGCTTCAGCCACATGGAGACATGAGGAAGAGCGTCGCTAGTTTGGCTGAGCCAGTATTGCTGCGCATGTGCTGCTGCTGCTTGTGCCAGACACTGGTGCTGAGTTCCTTCTGCTGCTGGCCACTGGCTCCATGACTGCCGTGATGAATGGATACCTCAGTAATACACTGGGGGAAGCTGGGCTCAGGAAGCTGGCACGAACAGTGGATGCAGCAGGTGGGAAGGGGAGGGGGCGTGGAAGGAAGAGGGCAGGGCAGTGAGGAAGTGGGGAGGGCAGGCGCGGAGAGCGGTATCTGCGGGAAGTGGGGAGAGCAGTGGGGAGGGAGGGGAGGGAGGTGGGGAGGCGGGTGTTTGCAGGAACGGGGCGGTTGGGGTGGGGTGGCAAAGGGGGGGGGGAAGACGTTTGGAGGAAGGGGGAGGGCAGTGGCAAAAAGGGAGGGAGGGACAGGTGGGGGAGGGGATGCTCGTGGGAAGGAGGTGGGTGTCTGTGGGAAGTGGTGAGAGCAGTTGGAAGGCAGGGAGGGGGCCAGGCGGGGAGGGTGTCTGTGGGAAAAAGCAGGGCAGTGAGAAAGGGGTGGGGTGGGGTGGGGGGGGGGCAGACGGGGAAGGGTTTGTTTGCAGAAAAGGGGGAGGTCAGTGGGAAGGGGGGGGGGAGAAGGGTTTGGTTCTGGGAAGAGGGGAGGTGTAAGCCAACGGTTAGTGAGGTGTAGAAGGCGCACTAAGCAAGCTATTGATAAGCATGTGGAGCGCTATGTGGTGCCTTTCAGTGGCTGGGAGGATGGTGGTTCACCAGTACCTAGGTGGTTGGAGCCACCTCCAGCCCCTACTAGGGTGGTGCTTGATCCTGCTGCCTCCCCGCCACCCATGTGTGATGGAAGTGGAGCAGGTTTTGGGTTTTAGTGGTGGTGTTTGTTTCCCCTTGGTGTGCACGCCGTTGCATCTAGCCTCAGCTTGTGTGTGGCAAATTCACCATCGGTTGTGTGGCTTCGTGATTGTGATCAGGAGCCTTGTGTTTGTGGCCTAGGTTTGTTTGGCCATTGGCATTGCTGGTCTTGCGTTTTGATTGATTGATTGAAGAGGGGAGGTCAGTGGGGGGAGGGAGGGAGGGGGAGGGGGGAGGGGCTGTTTGCAGGAAGAGGGAAGAGCCGTGGGAGGGGGGGGGGCAGATGGGAATAGAGAAGGGCAGTTGGGCAGGCGAGGGGGGGAGGGCAGGGGGGAGAGGGGTTTGTGGGAAGCAGGGAGGGCAGTGAGAAAATAGGGGGGGGAAGGGACGGGTGGTAAGGCGGGAGGGGAAGAGGATGGTGGGATGAGGCAGAAGAGCAGGACAGTGGGGTGGGGTGGGAGGAAAGGAGGGTCAAAGGACGGCAGGGAAGGAGGGAAGCTGGGAGATGGGGCCAAGGTGTGGAGGGGAGGCAGGCATGATAGGCAAGCTGGGCCGGGCACAGAGGGGAGGGCAGGAGCGGTTTCCACGTGGTGGGATGGTGAGAGAAGAAGTGGAATGGAGGGGCTGGGAGAATTGCGAGAGGGGGGGGGGGCTGTTGAAGGCGAGTGAACGCGAGTGGGAGGGGACAAGAAAAGTCTTGCAGAAGGCCAGAAGGGGCGGAGATGAAGGGGGTGATGGCAGGGTGGGGGGTTGTGCTTAGTGTCAATGGTAATCGCCAGCCCATGCCATGTTGCATTGCACATCTATCCCTACGTGGCTCTCTGTTATCGATTGCTATCCATCAAACGCCACTGGCATCATTGTCTCAACCGAAGTCTTCGCCTCATTGTCCTGTGTTGCTGTGATCTTTGGTGGTAGGTGATAAGTTACATTGCTACCTGCTAGACACCCTCCTCCCATCCCTAGAGCTCGTCACCTTCCTCTTAGGGGAACTCCGTGGCCTTGCCTCCTGCCCGCCCGCCGCCCTCCCCGCCCTCCACCTCTCCCCCTCACTCTTCCGGCAGCTGGAGCTCCTGTCAGCGCTACTGCTAATCAAGGGGGAGCAGCTACGGCTGGATGTACTGCTGGTGCTAGTGCAGTACAGGTCGTTTTTCAGCTGGCTGTTGATGAGTTTACGAGGGGCGGAGGCGGCGGGGGGTCGGGCGGAGGGGGCAGCGGCGGCAGCTGGGGGGAAGTCGGAGGAGGCAGGGGGGGTGGCGAGTCCTGCGGTGTTGGGAGATGTGATGGCATTTTTGAGGGGGCAGTACAAGAAGGATTTGGTGGGGTTGCAATTGCAGGTGAGGAAAGGGGGTATGGGATTATGGATTAGGGGTTAGGGTTTAGGGACTAGATGTGAACGGGGAAAGGCATTGAGGTGGGGATCTGAAAAGTGTTGCTAACCGGAAGAAAGGGGGAGTGTGGGTTGAGGGTGGGATGGGGGGGGGGGTTGCAAGATGCTCGCTGGTTAGGTATAGGAGGGGTTTGGTGGGGTTGCGCTTGCAAACAAGGATTGCAGCATGTGCAGTCGGCGGCAAGGTTGTAGTCCCGCAGGAGGAAATGAGGGAGGGGAGGGGAAGAAGTGTGCGGGGTGAAGGTGGAGGTGGGGTAAAGGGAAAGAAGAGAGGAGACGGTGTGGGGAGGGGGCAGTATGAAAAGGAATATATATGAGGTTGGACCCGCACGGGGAGGGTGAGAAGGAGAAAAGCTGGGCGTGGGGGCTGACTGGGAAGGGCCGCCAACAAGGGAACCGGGTGAGAATTATAGGAGGTGGCCTTATTCAATTTTTTGGAGGGGTTGCAGCTGCAGGTGGTGGTGGGGGGTAGGGGGTGGGTGGGTTGGGAGGGGGAAGAGGGTTAATGGGGAAAGGGGGGGGGGTGGCCCAGGAGGGTGGGAGGTCTGGGACCAAACTGGGAAATGGGGGAGGGGGAGGGGGGCAGGATGTAGAAAGAGCAGGGTTCAGGGTGTGCTGCATTCAGCACTGGCAGTCGGTAGAAGTTGGTGGCCTCGCGGTATGGGCTGATTGGGGGTGACCGGCGGGGGTCGGCGGGGTCCATCAGGGGGATGTAGCAGGGCTATTGCTGTCCGTGGTGAGTGAGGTGTTGTAACTTTGACTATCGTGAGAGGGCTCTTGACCCTAGATAGGGCTCTAGAACCTAAGGGAGGACAGGGAAGGGGGGGAAAGCACCACGCGTGCTAGTACCGCCTCTTCCTTAAAACTATGCAGAGCTAACGCCCGTCGTCTATTCACTCACTCACTCACAGATCCTAAGTATTGAAACCATGTACCTGGATGGGCTGCTTCATTCCTTCATGTTTTACTGAAATGTTTTTAAGCTCTTGCATCGCTGGTGTTGTGCAACAAGTCATTTGATTTGTCAATGATTGCATTGACCCATTGCATTGCTGTTACTCATCTTGCAGGATCAACCACTGGATGCCACTGCCCTTGCTTCAGCAGCTCAGCACTTACATCATGGTCAACCTTTGACCAACCACCTCACACTGCTACAGCAGATCTTCCCGGTAGACCTAACCCCACAACCACCACTACCATTTCTAGCAGCAGCAGCAGGCAAGACAGGAGCAGCAGCAACAGCAGCGGCAGCGGGAGGTGGAGGAGGGTATGATATGAGTTGGGATGTTAAGCAGAACTTAGATCAGCAGCAGCAGGAGGGGGTAGAGCCGGTTATGACAGCAGACGCTTTGAAGCTTCCGCTCCTTGCACAGCTGCAGCAGTTGGTGGAAAGGTGTGGTGAAGCACTGGAGTTGCCGCTCATGGCGATAAGCCCTAGCGTGAAACCCTTATGGCAGTTGCAGCTACTGCCACCACCACCAGCAGCAGCAGGAGCAGCAGCGGCACCACTATCATCGCCAGCAGCAGCAGCAGCAGGGAAGGGCAGTAGCAGAAGCAGTAGCAGCGGGCTGGTGGTGGCCTTGGGGCCACCTTTGTTAAGTCCGGTACAGTACCAGGATCATCATGTGTACTGCTGCTGCCAAGTGCCACATGTACTGCTTACGGGACCTGGGGCAGTACAACAGCAGCAGGAGGAGGATGGAGAAGGGGAGGACGGGGAGCAAGGTGAAGTGCTGCTCTTGGTGAAGCTGCTACAGCAGGGTGCGGGAGTATCAGCAGCAGCTACTCGAGCTTCTGTGTCTGGCAAGTTAGCTGCTGCTGATGGTGGTGGTGGTGGTGGTGGTGGTGGGTTGGTGGCACAAGGTTTGCTGTTGGGTTTGCCTGCTGGTATGGTGGTGGTGGATGTTGCATGGTATAAGGAGCAGCAGCTGGCACTGCTGGTGGAGCAGGAGACCGTAGGAGAGGGACAGACAGGTGAGCATGGGACTAGGGCTTAGGGTACCGCAGTATTGTCTGAAGGTTTCAGGATGCTTTGTCAGTTGTGTTTTTGCGGGTGCTTGGTCAACTTAGCACTGCCGGTGGACCAAAAAGCACAGGGGAGGGGAAGGGAGGCAGGTGGCATGGGAGAAGGGTTTAGGGTGCAGTCTGATCTGAGAGGTCCCGAGGGTGCTTTTTTATTCAGGGATCAGTAGGGTTGGTGGAGCTGGTGGAGCAAAGGGGCCCTGGGCAGGAAGATACATACAGGGGGGAAGAGAAGCAGCCAGTGCCGTTTTCACAGCTATATCTCCCCCCTTGTTTATGATTTAGGGTCTAATGTGGGGTCTGCTAAACTCCATTGTGAGTTCAAGGCTGAAATCCTGATACTGATACCCTAAACACACTTTTCCACAGCCCACTGCCCTGTTTCCATTTATGCTGGAACGAGTGGATGGTTCTATCCACTCCTGGCCTTCGTTCTGGTGGTGTCATTGCTGCTGCTGCTGCTCTCTGTCCTCGTTGTGGTGCTGCCGTTGCTGTTGCTGCTTCTGCAGTTTTCCTTTTAGCGACCATTGCCCTTTATTGACTCAGCCTGACCTTGTTACCAATCGTGCTGTTATCACAGGGGCCTGCCAGACAATTCTTTCTCTAGTGGACTTGTCATCTGCGGATTTCCATTCACTGCAACTTGCACCCATCACCAACACTGACAACATCGGAAGCATCGCCATTGACAGCAACACCAGCAGCAGCCGGGACAATGTTACCCCTGCTATTGTTCAGTTGCAGTCTGAGCTGATAGTAACTGCAGGGACCAAAGTGACTGAGCTGAGCGAGTTGCCCCAGAGGCAGAGGCAGTTGGGTTACTCTGGGCTGGCTGCCCCACTAGGCGTGAGTAGGAGCAGGGGGTTGGCACTTGTGTTGTCTGATATGCAGCATCTGGGGATACTTGATTTGGAGGAAGACCAGGAGGATGAAGAAGAGGAGGAGGAGGAGGAGGACGGAATGGACACTGAATGACATAGTTTTTACGTATCTATTCAGTGGGGTGGTGGCGGCGGCAGCAGCGCCACCCACAAGGGGCCACCTTGGGCCCCAATGGAATTTCACTAGCTGTTTTGACCCTGAGGGCGGCCATTGAGCATAACAAAAGATCGTATGTGCAAGCACCTGTCATGTGCCCTGGCTGCAATATCATGCAGACTTGCAAATTATGGAGGACTCCGTCCTTATTATCTACGTCTGACTACCGGTATACCAGAATACCAGATATGTCTGACTATAGCCCATGCCGGGGCAAGACCGCCCTCACATGCTGACTAAAAGAGGCCGCTGTAAGGGGCCGGAAAAGCCCTCCTCGAGCTGTAGCTGTATGTACTCAAACCAAAGGGCTTACAGGCAGGCAAAACTTTTCCAGACTCCGCTCTTGGTTAAGCGACCTATGCCGCTGCAACAACCAGAGTATTACCAAATGGCCCCGTCAAAGCGGGGCGCCAGGGGGGAGAGCGCCACCGACAAGGAGCCAACTTAGGCTACAGCGGCAGTCTCAAAGCCCTATTCAGGACCCTCACACTGGCCCACCACAAGCCCACCCTTAATCCCTTGCTAGCCAACGTATGTCAGGCCAGCCCATTTCCACTTGCCGTGCGTTGACCAATTGAACCAGTCAAGAGCAAGCCAAGCAGTTTAGCGCCTTGCTCAGAGCAACAAGCAAGTCATCTCTCCCGTTCTCCCGCCGTTCCCATCCACTCGTTTCTGCAATGCTCCTATCCTTCCCCGCAGACCCTTGCACGTAGACGCATGCTATATAGATGAGACATTGATAATGATCAACGTACCGTGCACGGTGTGATATACATTCAGATTACATATTATAAAGTGGCCCCGCAAAGGGGGCGCCCGTGACGGAGCCAAACTAGGCTCCATGGGCATCATACACCATGCCAGACTCACTGAATATGATCAGCATAATCAGACGAAAACGTATCAATCTGATAACCAACCAGACCTAACTCCTCTAGTGTCTCCCTGGTTGCATTCAGACATCCATGCATGATAAGCAGAACAACCAACTTTATCAGATGACGTAGTTCACATAATACCGCAGATACCCAAAACAGACTCTGTGTCCACGCGTTCATCTGCACAAAATTGAGTAATAAAAGTGATCTCACCCTCACAGTTGGAAAGTTTGATCTCATCTTCTCCACATAGTCTGGAACAGCATCACTGAGGCACTTCATCATCTCAGCACACCATAGCCGTCCTTGGTCCCCAGTGATTGACATCTCCAAAATCTCAAGGAAGGCTGTACGTAGTATGGACATAGAAGTCTGAGCAACTAACCTGATCCAAAAGCCACAAGCCATCTTAACCCACGTAAAAGATACCAGGCATGTCACAGCCAAACTCAACATGCAACAACTTTCGTGATATGGACTTCCTAAGCCAACTGCCACCTACTTGCCTCAAAAACATGCTCTGTACCTTCTGAAGGGGGTTTGCAAATGGCAGCTTGGATGTAAGGAAAGGTAATGACTATATTTCACACCCATACGACATCACTGGGAGTACTAAAGCCTTGAACAACGCCACATTTAAACCAATTTGCTGAATGTCACGTTCCTGAGCCTGCCGTACAACACTCCACATAGCTCTGGTTGCTGCACACTTCATCACATCGACAGCACCTTTACAACCATGATCAGTCTCCAGGACTATGCCCAAGTATTTGAAACTGCTATCAGAACGAGACGCTGGTGCTTCATCAATTTCTCGTTCTGATAGTAATGAAGCATGCGATGTATTGATGGCAACGTGCCGACCAAAACTAATCTGACTGTTCCCTGACCTCCCACCATAAGCACTCATTGCAATCGCTCCAGCCCCACCACCACCCGCTCTGCACAAAGTGATCCCTCTGCTGCAATTGCGGAGGCAGAGTGCTGCTCAATTCCCTTGGAAGAGGCCCTCTAGCTTCTGCACAGCTGAAGCCAGCTTCCTCTGCACCCGATCCCTCCACCCCCTACCACTACCCCCACCACCCCCACCACCCCCACCCGGCCGCTCCTCCACCGGCACCAGCTGGACATACGCCCACCCCATTCCAGTCTTCGACAAGTTACTCGTGTTCCAAAACATCAAATGCACGGTACTCGGCACCACAACCTGCAAAACCCCAGCGTCCACCACATGCCAAGCCCCCTGCTTAGGCTGACGCTCCAACTGCAGAAGCTGCTCCTCAGATAAGCTCTTAATTATACCTGCCTCTGCTGCTGCAATGCGCTCAGCTAAAGACACAGCAGCTGATGGGACCAAAGCTGTCGAGCTCGAGCTCGGCAGTGCTGGGTCTGGGACCAAAGCTGCCGGTGTTGCCGAGGCTGAGCTAGTGCGAGCTGAGCTTGAGGCTGGAGTGGAGCGGAATGAGTGAGCTACATCATGACGTGCATTGGGGATAGCTTGGGCGCTCATGTGCATGGGTTCTGTGGTGGAAGGGTTTCTGAACTCCATGTGCCACAGGACTTTGTACTTCCCAGGCGGTACACCTACAACACAGAACAGAGCGATACATGTCAGTGAGTGGATGCCGGGCAATAGCCCCGCATGTGGTTAAGGAAAAGGCAGTGTTAGTGCATGTGTGGTGCGAAACTTCCTACCGTGCAGTACGGTACATACTATAGTGAACATATTGAACCTATAATTCACAGCTTCCCGTGTCTATTACATTTCATGAAATGCCATAGCAATAAGTGCCATAAGTCCCGCACCTCAAGCTGTCACAAAGAACAGCGAGGTGGAACAGAATACGGGTAATCATGACTTCTGATCTGGCAAGCATACATTCAGCAGCATCACATAAAGCCGTAATTTACTGCAGCAGTTATGTGAATTCCTTTCAAAAACATGAAGGAAACACATTGCCCACAGCAGGCTGTCAAACCAAAAAAGAGAATGATGCATTGTTGATGCAAGGACGTTGGCTTCAAAACGACACCATGATAACAAGGTAGCAGCAACATTGAATAAGTTCTATTAGGTACACCGCTAGAGCAAGGCATGTTCATCTTGCCTCCCGTACACATTACATTCCCTGCTTTACTCCTTGTCCCAGCCCCATCCCAAACTGGTCAATAGCTTCCCATCCCCCCTCGCCACCAACCGTGTCTCCCTCCTCCCCCCAGACGTGCTACCCAGCCTTACTCCAGCCTACTAGCCCTTACATCCCTTTGCCAACCCTCAATAGCCCTTCCCTAATGTCCTGCCCTTTCCCCTTTCCTTGTCCCTCCCCTCCTTCCTTCCTTCCCTCCCCCTCCTTCCTCCCACCCCCCCGGTTCACTTCTCCCTCCCCCGCCCCCGCCCCCGCCCTCCCCCTATCCCTCCCTCCCCCAATCAGCCCACCTGGTATAGTTCCACTAACATCCAGCCAACACACGTCGTTGAGCCGCAGCAGCTGCCCACAAGGGCTCTGGGGATGAGCCAGCCGCTCCAAGTTCGTCCCATTATCCCACACAGCTGACATGTGTACTGCATCCAGCCGCAGCTGACTCAGCTTACCGTACAACTGCCTGTACTGCTGGGCAGTGAGCTCTGTACAGCAGACACCACATGGTTCAATCACGCAGGTCAGTACTACGATGTCGATTGGTGGATACCGCCATACTGGGACCAGAGTATCCAGTCTCCAAAAGCATGATGTTTGCTAGTACTGCCATTTCCTTGCCATTCCCTTGCCATTCCCTTGCACTCTCCCACTCGAGTAACAACTAGCCATCAATCATATTCACTAAATCAGCTAGTACCCCATCAATCACTTACATACAAGCTACAGAGTCAGGTGATACATAGCACATGGCCAGCGCAATACATTGGTGCCTTTCCGCATGTTTTTGTCAACATGGCATACCATTATAACTGCATAAGAAAAAGCAGTCGTTGTATACAAGATAATAGTCCCAGCCCACCTGGCTTACCTCTATTAGGTGGTTGTGTGACCTCCAGCCCCCGTTGCCCCAGCACGTACACCCCCCTGCCCCAGTCTCCACTCCACCTCCAACAGCTCTTAGGCGGTAACTTAATCAAGGAACACCCACATGTGGTCACTGCAGTGATCATATTTCATTTCGGACGAGGCTGTGTTGAGTAATGTTGACCAATGGGATAAGGATCCTCCCACAAGTCCCTGCTGCTCCTGTAGACCTCGAAATTGTGTAGGAGTGCGGGCAGATCGAGGCAGTAGTTGCTACGGAAACCCTGTTTGGGAGGGACAGGTGCGGACCAGCTGCCGTAGCACATGTGGTTGCAACTATGAGCAGCAGGAGTGGCACCAGGAAAGTAGGTCCATCCAGTAACCTCAGGCGGCCAGAGACCTAAGAAGAGATGACAAAGGGGGGGCGGGGGTGGAGTGCGTGATGGGAGAATTTGATCTGTGGTGGCGTCTTGGACAATTGCGGACAGTATAAGGCATGACCTGTCAAGAGTCCAGACCATCAGCAAAGCAGTAGATAGCACTTTTGCTTTGGAAGGGAGGGTGGGTGGATCTGCGAGCAGCAGCAAGAATGGTCCTGAGTAGAAGTCAAACAAGCACAGGAGCAGGGTGGGGGAGTAGCGGTGACTTGGAATGGGGCCAGCCCTCAACCACCCTGACCATCTCCAGGGTCGGCAGCCGGCCACTAATAACCTAAAATTCAATAGGCACACATGTTTGAGACACGCCATCAACAGGGCATTATTTGCAAGTCATTGTATAAAGAGGACAGGAGGCTAGTATGTGGAGAAGTGAAACTGCATAGGCAGAGACAATACATATTGTATTGGCTATAGATGACCCCTTGATAATGGTGCTCTTTAAGGCTGGAGGGCAGGTTGAGGCAATAAAGGGGTAGAGGAACAATAGGAGCGGAGCACCTGCCATAGTTGCAACTAGTTGCAGACATGCACCAGAACATGTGCTTGGTGGGTCGACGTTTATCTAAAACCTTTCATAACTTTCGTTAGATCTCATCAAATCTTCCACAGTTACCAAGCAGATGCACATGCGACTGGCAGAACTTAGTGTACAGACCCAAAGTGACGGCAAATACTATATACCAAGATAACCTCATAGCCTATCTCAAAGCTCCTGTTCCCTCTGCGGTATGGCGCACTCACCTGCATCAGTTGCAACAGGGGGCTTGAAGAGCCCCTCCTCCTGTACCACAGACTCCCTGACATACAGGCCATGGGCAGGGTCAAAGGAGAACCAGCGCCAGGAGTGTTGCAGCAGCGCCGGTTTGGTGAAGACTTGACCGGTAGTGCACACAGCAGCATGGTCTGTGACACAAATATGGGCACAGAAATCCTTCTGCCAAGGCATAACATGGCTCACAAGCATGATACGGCACACAAATATTCACACTAGGAACTGCTGATTTACTGCTGTCTGTAGCAGAGTTTGTTTCAGCAGGCTAAGCCCCAATTTTCGTAAAGACAAGGCAGGGGCAGAATTAGGGCGAAGGGCAGCCTCACTGCAGATAAGCTTATGTCACATGGAGTCGTCCAGACAAAGCAATGCTTTTTTTTGAGGCTTCACTACTAAATTGCAGTTAGCTTGATTCCGAGAATTGCCAGTTCAAGCTGAACAGTTGATGGATGTTTGGCCACATTCATCGGATGCCACGTGAAACACTAAGGCTGGCACACCAGTCCCTTGGCCAATGGCCTTGTATGGTCATGCCATCTAGCAAGTTCACCCCTTTTGGTGCACCAGACTCTGGTACGGGAACAAACCATCACGCCCTCTATTACAGGACCGCAACCCTCACATGCAAAGGCTGCTCAATAGTGCACACTGCCGGGTAGTAACACGGGTGAAGAGTGCCATCCCCTGGAGCAGTGCAGCGCATGAGATGTCGAACTCATCTTACCATCCAGCTTCCCTTCCTTCTTAAAAGCACCCTCCAGCTCGCATGCCTCTACTGGTCCTATCTGTGGAGTTGGGTTACCGCCATCTGTAGCGGTGAGGCCTTGATAGAACACCCAGCCTTCACGTTTGGTTGCTTTGCGTGAACCTACAAGGGTGTGCAGCTGTCAAGTTTGTACCGTGGCTTGTGCCTAAGGATGCCACAAGCATGTCCTCGTAGATGTAGTAAGGAGATACAAGTTTCCTATACAGCAGCGTTTCAAGATCCTCAAAGATTGGTCAACATAAGACTGAAATTGACAACTCTTGCCAACTCCAACCACTTGGCAATTGGTCGCTGGAGTGGCGCATTTGACTTGTGGCTTACCTGCCTGCTCAGGCGCAGGTACTATGTTTTTTCCGAACCGCAGCTCCAGAACGTGCTGCCATATTGAGACCTCGTCGCACGCACGCTGCAAGGTCTTGCATGTGAGAGACACTCTCACTAGGTCTTGGGCATCTGGACACAACTCCCGGACTATTTTGTACAGCAAAAGCCCCGGCATGCAGAGCAGATTCAATGCCTCTGAAGCGCAGTCCGAACTGTCCCCAGTTCCAGGCAGATCCAATGCCTCTGAAGAAGTTGCCATGTCGAGTCGCCGTCGAAATGAAACCCAACCAACCCTGTCACGACAGTTAACCCCCTAAGCACGCTCTACAGAGGCATAACGACAGGCCGATCGCCAATGACTCCCCACATCCCTGCCAGGAAACAAGAGAGCAGAAGGAAGTGAGTTCCGAGAATCGAGCTGTGCCTAACTGCCAGGCAGTGAAGCGAGAAACTCAGTAAGCACATCTATATAGAGCACCTACAGCGACCATGTGAGCACTTGGCATCCATACAGCATGCTCCAGTGCTCTTCGCCAAGCCTCCCGCACTCTGGTCACCAAGTGAGACGACATTGGATATTTTGGATACATTGGACAGTGCACACACTGCACAGCCTTCCCTACAACGCGCCCATCTTGACCCAACATACTTCGTATAACCTATGCAGTATATATTTGGGACACCAAGATGCAACCAGCATCAGATCATAGTTACCACCTAGCATCTCAATCTCAGATGAGTAATAGAAAACTTGCAGGGCGATGACCTTGCAGCACCACATGCCAATACTGACCGGCGATATAACGGTCCATACATATCCCATCACCACATGCCTGATGTGTTTGCCATTGACACCAGTACGTTCATGCATGGTTAGGCACATTCGACTTCATCCGACCCAGCTGCCATCCACCCAGCCACACCTTCAAGCTTTCCGGTGTTTGTTTGTCCATCCCATTCTATGACTTGAACCGTGCACTAAGCATGGCCATACAGCAAGATATTATCGTTACATTTCATGATATGCCATAGCAAAAAGTGCCATAGGCCCCGCACCTCAAGCTGTCACAAAGAACAGCAACGTGGAACAGACCCTACGAGCGTATCGCTGTAGCTGACTTGATGTGATCACACCAACGTTTGCTGATTAGGCAGAATGCACCACCATCCACCTGCTTTAACCAAGTAGATAGATAGAACAGCACTATGCATTGTTGAAGGTGGTCTTACTCGCACCTTGCGAGCTGGCCTGCCTTTGGATATTATTGATGGCATTGATGAGGCATTGCATACTCGGTACACTGAGCACATTCAGCGTCTGTCCCAGGTTGTCAATGGTCATGGGTCCCGTATTGGTCTGTATTTCAGGGTTGTTGGTACACATGTTTTGGGCGTTGTCCCTTCTTTTTACTCATGTCGACTGTCTCATGGTGTGTTCAGTTGATTGGTACGTTTCTTGCGTTTTCGTCTTGGTTGCCATCATTTGCGTATCCATACTGGGCGTTGGCTTCCGCCCCTCCTTCCGCATTCTCAACGCACTTGTTTGCGGTGTAGCTCCACAGTAGTTGATGATGAGGCGCATTGTTTGTTCCTGTGTGAACACCCCAGAATTGTTGAGGCTAGAGATTTGTTTCTGGCAGCTGTGGTTCCCCCCGTGGCCGCGTTGTCCTCGCTCCGGTATGCTGATTTCTGGGCACTGTCAGCCACTGGCTGTGTCCCTCTCTCGGCCTTGGTCAAGTATGTGGCCGTGTGTGTTCGTGTCTGTTGGTACTGCCATCAGTCAGGTGGTACTGATGTGGTGGATTTACCGGATATCTTGCTCCCGGCAGGTCAATATTTGGATATGTTTGATTCGGAGTCGGAGACAGATGTTCCTAGTGATTCGTCTGATGAGGAACTGGTTGAAGTCTAGATAGCTACATGTTTGGGTATTAGCCTTGATTGGTGTGCTGGACGTCTTGGGTGGTACATATGCGGTGGACTTACTGGACATCCTGCTTGGTTGGTGCTCTGGATTGTGTTTGATTTGGACACACCAATCAGTCTCCTGCTGGTGATTTGTTTGCTGGTGCTACTATTTGCCGTGTCCGTAGTTGGATGTCTGCTTGGGTATTCCTCTTGCTTGGTGGTATGGATTCCATTGTTTTTGGACCCATCCGATGGTGCGTTTGGTCTTTTCGACTTAGCAGCCCTTTGCGGTTGCCGCACCTTAAATTTTTGTTTGTTTGTTTGTTGTACCTGCATGAGCAAGGTGCAGTGGTCCCCTGACAGCAATTGATGGCGGTATGCAAAGAGAGAACTCCAACTAATGATTCTCATAGATCCTCACTACTTAGGCTCTGCATACCCACCCATGCATTTGCCCTGCATGCAAGGCCACGAGGATAACCCTAGTACGGTACATACCAAGATTTGTGTCTCAGTGCATGCAGTTACGGGAGACAAAGCCTGATCTCCGGAGGCATTTTGAAGACTACCATGTTGACCTCTTTTCCTCTGATGGTGATGGTTGAGCTGTACATGTTTTACATGTTCTACATGTTTAGCATGGTACATATTTCCTCTATGTTCAGGGTAGAACCATAGGTGCCCATTATATAGTTTGTCATGGTTTGATTTTTGGCTGGAACAGTTTCCGTAGATATGAGAGATCACTATATCATGAGATATACTCGGATTTATGGTTATATGTTGGTGTTTTTGGCCCTATGAGCCTTCATTGGCTCCAATGGGATGCCCTTCTGGGCTAGTTGGTAATCTGGTAATCTGGTAACCACCATTGTCATGCGCTTTGCTGCATCCATCCAGGGCTGTACCAATTAAAGCAAGCCATAACCGCTAGTTCACCTTGGCCTAGTGTCCTGGTCAGAGCCACCAACAAAACCCCAAGGGATTAAAAAATTGCCACTAACAGAACTCCCACTGCCATAACAGATTCTTGTAAACCCAATGATGCATCACTATGACCAACAGAGACATTAGTTAAGAGAGTGGTCCCACTGCACAGCCCTCCGGGCCATGCAGCACCCAAGCATGAAGCCAACCAGTTTGTTAGGGGTGTGGTGTGGTGAGTAAGTGAGAGAATAGAGAGCGGTATTGACGCGCGACTGAGCCAAGCAGACCGTAAGCGGAACATGATACGTATCTTACATTGCTAATTCAGAAAGCACTGCCAATCCGAGTCAAATGCGTTGTGACTGGCCAACATCCCCTTCCCTGCCTACCCCCTGACCTGAACGAGTCCGAATGCAGGCTAACGCTGAATACGCTGAACTATACGAAGGAATGCAAAGGACCTAAGCGACAAGCAGGCATACTCGCGAAAATACAGACAAAACAAGCGAGTAATACAGGTCATACGAGCAAAAATGCACCTAGAAGGCGACACAGAGCTGGAATCTTCCCTGTAAATTGTGGCTGCTGCTGTTCCTTCTCCTGAAAGCGTGTCCAGCACTCCCCTCCTCCCACTAGGCCAGCCATCCATAGAAAAACCAATCGGCACACACACCTGCACGGTGCCACACGATGCACGTAAGCAAAGATCCAGACCAGAAGACCACGTATGCACGTGAATGACGCCCAAGCAGAAGATGCCTATGCCACAGAGACATTAGCTGTATTTTAACTCGATACTCAAACCAAAGTGAGATGCTCACATCTAGACAGGCAGGCAGAGACTTAACCAAACTCTGCTTTTGGTTAACACACTGCTGTTGCAGCAACAAGGGACCATTCCCGTCCGCTTGTTGCAGCAATGCTCCTACCTTTCCCCACAGACCTCGCACATAGACACATGCTATATGAAACATTGTTCCCTTAATTGGGTCTTCCCTCCTTTCCCTGCTAATAGTGCTAATGTACTTGTGACTGCTGCTGCGCTCCTCTGCCTGGGTGTTCAAACACACAGCTCATGTTGTCTAAATCCTTCCACTGCTGCGCCCAAAAGGCTTCGTCTGCTGCTCCCTGCCTTACACCTCCCTCTGTCCCCCCTGCTCTGTTCTGCCCCAATCTTCCTGCCATCATTATGCTTGCTCAATGGTAGCAACGCCACTGTCCTGGGCCCAGATTCCACCAGGGTCAAACCACAACGCCACATCCTGTAAAATTGAAGGATTAACAGTTCACCCTTTGTATCTGCTCGAAGGTGTATACCAGGACCACCAGTGGCATTATGCCATAAGAGCGTGTAGCGCTACCAACATAACAGAGATACTAGAGTTCATGTGGGCAGCCTTTTGCAGCCACTGCTGTGCCCCTGGCTCAAGGACGTCTGAAGACTGAGCATGTACAGCAGAACAAGCCCCTTCTCAAGATGCTGAAATCATGCTGGTGGGCCATGCTGTGCATGCAAAGGGCCCTCGCTGCTACAAGCATGTAGCAGGAGAAAGAGATGTTATGTTGTCCACCCATAATGCTTTATGACTTTTCCCCAGTGAGGATGAACTCCTCTGGTGCTGCCGCAGAGGGGAACCCTTGAATGGCAAGCTGGCTATGAGATTGACAAGGCCCTGGCAATGATCTACTACATTGCCAATACAAGCACCAAGACACAGACAAGAGTATCTCACGGCAGAAATGGCAGGCGCTAGTAAGCTGGAGTGCTTGCCTTAATGGCTTCAGCTGTTGATGGATTCAAGTTACTGCTTGGCTTGCTGGTTCGCATTCCCTGCCTTCAGCTGCTCGGCGACCTGCTTGATCTGCTGACCAACCTCGTCCTCGTTGGTTGGGAGAGTGTCATCCCATGTTTTGTCCCATAGACGGCTGTCGTTGAGGTCTTGCTGGTCTGTGCCCCAGTTATCGGCAGGGAACTCCTCGAAGTCGTCATCCTCCTCCAGGGCCTTTCCCTTACGGGCAGGGTCCATTATGACTTGTCCTCAGCGAACAACAAGCCGCTCCAAACGACACTAAGGGTATATGAAGAGTGGTGGGACCAAGCATGCAAGACTCGAAGACCTCTGAAGGTAGTTTGAAGGGCTGACAAGCTTGGCTGCAGCAACCAGACCTCAGCATACGATCCTGCGGTGCCTGAACATGAATAGATTGTCGAGCCACGACCGGCTATGCTTTCATTCGGCAGGCAATGCAGCGAGTGACAGTTGTACTGTACGAGCAGTGCTCTCCCAGCATTCGGCTTGGCCTTTTGGCACCAGCTATTAGTATGAAACGTGGCTTCAATAGGCATTTAGTTGACATCAACCCAGCGTGCTCGTGGACATGCTCTGCTGACTCCCACTCCAGCCCTCTCCAGACACTGCCCACTTCTGCTGCCTTGTCCCTTCACAGGATTATACATGTGCACAACCATATAGCCTTGGAAACTATCAGATCAGTTCGGAGACTCTCATGCAACCGTGCGGAGCAATATGTGTCACCGGGTCTGCCTACTTGCTGGTCATTTGGCTGGCCATATGGAGGGCAGAACGCCTGCATAAGTAGCCCCTATCTTATCATTTCAGGTGCAATTCAGCTTGGATCGCACAGTCAGTCGGCATGTATAAAATCAACAGCTTTGCTGATTTGGCCTGAAGCGATCTGAAGATGGAGGTGCGCAGACTGAATAAGTTTCAGCCATATTGCACAGCGCTCGGGCCCACCATCAAGCAGAGCATCAGCAGCGAAAGACTCCCATCAATTTAGAACCACACATAACATAACATAACAATTTCTAAGAACCACACACAACGGGGAGACCCCGCTAAGTGAACCCCCTAAGTGGCACAACCACACACACAGACCGCTCCCCTGCATGCTTGCAAAAAGATACGCGTAGCATGGTTCGCCTTGATTGAAAACACCCTGGAGCTCGCAATTGACTCGCACTCTATCTGCTTACATCTGCTGCAGCATTGACTCACCCTTACATGAGCAACCACTGCATGCATGGCTCCAGCCATGTGCCGCTCTGGACTGTCCGCACCATCCCATGGTGCCTCAACCGCCATTGCCCCACTTCCACCATTCAGTGATAGCCTGTCTTTCCTTATCAACCCCTGCACGCAGCCACAGCCTGGCGGCAGGACATAGCTTTGTCTGCTCATTCGCTGGTACATCACTGCGGCTATCTGAAGGCTGGCAACATGCCTATCAAAACAAGATCACTGTTCCCTCACCTCCCATCATGAGCACTCACTGCCACCACTCCACCCCCACCAGCACCAGCTGCACAAAGTGATCCCTCTGCTACAGGGGTGGGGGTGGAGTGCTGCTCAATTCCCTTGGAAGAGCCCCTCTAGCTTCTGCACAGCTGAAGCCAGCTTCCTCTGCGCACGATCCCTCCACCCCCCACCACCCCCACCACCACCTCCATCCTGCTGCGCACTCCCACCACCAGTGCAACCAGTCACCCCCCTAAACCACCCCTGCACACCCGGCCGCTCCACTTCCACCGGCACCAGCTGGACATACGCCCACCCCATCCCACTCTTCCACCAGTTACTTGTATTCCAAAACTTCATATGCACGGTACTTGGCACCACAACCTGCAAAACTCCAGCGTCCACCACATGCCAAGCCCCCTGCTTAGGCTGATGCTCCAACTGCCGAAGCTGTTGCTCAGATATGCTCTTACTTATACCCGCCTCTGCTGCTGCAATGCGCTCAGCTAAAGAGTCAGCAGCTGATGGGACCAAAGCTGGCGAGCTCGAGCTCGGCAGTGCTGGGTCTGGGACCAAAACCGCTGGGTCAGGCACAAGAGCTGCTGGGTCAGGGACCAAAGCTGCGGCATCTGGGACCAAAGCAGCTGGATCAAAGACACGCGCTGCTGGGTCAGGGACCAAAGCCGAGGGGTTTGGGACCAATGTGGCTGGATCCGGGACCAAAGCTGCAGGTGCTGCCGATGCTGAGCTTGTACGAGCTGAGCTTGAGGCTGGAGCGAAGCGGAATGACTGGGCTGCATTCTGAGGTGCGTTGGGGATGGCTTTGGCACTCATGTGCATGGGTTCTGCAGAGGAAGGGTTTCTGAACTCCATGTGCCACAGGACTTTGTACTTCCCAGGCGGTACACCTACAGCACAGCACAGTACATGTGAGTGAGTGGATGCCGGGCATTAGCTCTGCATAGATTTGAGAGAAGGCAGTGCTAGCACGTTTGATGCACCCCCCCCCCCCTATCATGCACTATAGTACGTAATATAGCGAACAATTAAGGCTTATGTTCACAGCTTCCCTTGTTTAATCAGGGCTGCTAATCTGGTGAGCACGCATCCACCAGCATCACATAAAGCCGTTATATGCTGCAGCAGACCTGTGTATTCCTGAAAGGTACATGCAGGAAAGCACATAGCCCACAGCAGGCTGAGCAACCAAAGAGAAGGATGCATCTATGGTTCATGCAAGAAATTGGCTGTGTGAAGGAAACCGCGTAGCCGCATTGTCTACTAACTTCCGTCATGTATACAGGTTGTGCAATACATGTAGATCCCGCCTGCCTACATTACATGCCTGCTATACTGACTCATGAAACATGGAAGAGACGGAAAGCTGAACCAGCAGCCGTTTGTTTTTCTTTTTTGATTCTGGTGGTTCCATAAGGCGCGAAACATCGCGTTCGAGATTTGAGTCCAGCCTCGGGATCCCTCTCCCAACTGGTCCATTCAAAACATCCCCATCCATCCCCCCTAAGCCCAAAGTTGCCCCCCACCCCCCGCCCCCCGCCCCAAACTTGCCCCAAACGTCTCCCTCCCGCCCACCTGCCCCCGGGTCCTGCTACCCAGCCCCACTCCCTTCGATCCTTCTACCAACCCTGTTTCAAGTAAGCATAAGACCTGACTGTCTTGTATCCACATCTACCACCACCATCTCCCTATAGCCCTCCAATTCGGATCTGACCATTACAACAAACAACAACAAACATTTAAGGTGTGGCAACCGCAAAGGGCTGCTAGGTCGAAACGACCAAACACACCATCGGATGGATCCCAACACAATGGCTTCCAGACCACCAACCTAGCAGTACTGATACCGAAACATGTATCCAGGCAAGACAGAGCCCATGAGCAGAAACACCACCCACTCCTCCATTGGTTGCAATGGCATGGCAAACACTGACGATTACCACGGGCTGGAGATGTACAAGAACCATGCAAAGGACTCAACCACAGAGGGATATATGCAACCAGACCCAACCACCATGGAATGTGGCCACCATGGAATGTGGCCGAGTCAATCCCTCCAAAGTTAAGGCAACGCTCCTATCGAGACAGAGCCCATGATCAAGAACACCACCCACTCCTCCATTGGTTGCAATGGCATGGCAAACAATGACGATTACCACGGGCTGGAGATGTACAAGAACCATGCAAAGGACTCAACCACAGAGGGATATATGCAACCAGACCCAACCAACATGGAATGCATGTGGCCGAATCAATCCCTGAAAGGTCAAGGCAACGCTCCTGGCGAGTGCAGGCAGGTGCGGATGATGGGACACAGCAGTCCTCCAATGCCAGTCCACAAATAGCATCAAAGAGAAAACTGCATCAACCATAATGGCTGGCCACAAGCATGGAGTGCTATAGGCCAGCCCAGCAACAGCTGGCCCCCCCGACATAGGCAAGCTGCGGCTGCGCACCACGGGACACAACGTATCGCACAGCTGTCTGAAGAGGCTAATCATCAGGTTGTCAAAGCATATAGCCCAGTGGCTGCCACCAGCCCACCCTGGATCCCTTGCTGGCCAATGTATGTCAGGCCAGCCCATTTCGACTTGCCGTGCGCTGACCGGTGGACCCAGTCAGCAGCAAGCCAAGCAGTTTAATGCCTTGCTCGGGGCATTAACATCAGGAGTGGGCTGGATAGAATAAAGTACAATGTACATCTCCACCCCACCCCACCCCCCACTGCCGCACCACCACAGAATACCCCCTTATTTGCTGCTGCCACTCTTCAATTCCTGCGGCAGATCCACCATTTCCCTCATACACTTCCCTCAGCCCCCCCGCCTCCCTCCCTTGCGCAGTTGTTTCCCTCCTCCACCCTGTACATCATCATGGTATGTCCTGGAACCCTCCTTCCCCCATACTTTCCCACATCCTGAAACAGACATCCTGTCCTCACAGGCCACGTTCTACAAGGCCAACTACCCCATGTCCCCCCCCCCTTTCTTCCTTTCTACCCCACCCCGACACCCCCACACCCTTCTCTCTTTACCACCTCCCCCCTCCTCCCAACGTCTTTCACGCCCCTCCACCCCCCCTTCGCCCCCACTTTCCTTCTTGCAATGCCTTTCCCCTCCTTCCACCTCCCCAAAACATTCCCTACCAATTGTGTTTCTTCCCACCCCCCACCATTTCACTCCCTCTTCCCTCCACCATCGCCCCCATCATCCACCGCTTTATTCAGCCACGCCTATCAAAGTGGCCCCCCATCTCTTCTTGCTCCATCTGGCTCCTCTCTTTGATGGCCCCCTAGTCAGCTTTTCCCATGCCCCCCCCCCCCCTTCCTCCCCAGTCTCCCGTGCCTCCCCCTTCCCGCCCATCCTCCTCAGTTCCGCCTTCCCCTCCCCTCCCGCTTTCCCCTCCTGCAGTTTCCCCTTCAGCCCACCTGGGATAGTCCCACTAACATCCAGCCAACACACGTTGTTGAGCCGCAGCAAGTGCCCACAAGGGCTCTGAGGATGCGCCAGCCGCTCCAGGTACGTCCCATTGTCCCACACGGCTGACATGTGCACTGCATCCAGCCTCAGCTGACTCAGCTGACCATACAACTGCCTGTACTGCTGGGCAGTGGGCTCTGCACAGCAGACACATGCATCAAAGGGACAGGTCAGTACTACAAAGTTAATTGGTGAATATGGTACTGGGACAAGAGTAGCATCATGTGTCCTACCGGTACTTCCGCCGTTTCCCTGCAATCTTCCACTGGGCTAACGACCAGCTTTTGATCACATTTGCTAATTCACCCATCAACCAATCAACCATCACCCATCAACCAATCACTTTCTGTAGACTTGATAGAGTTGCAAAGTCAGCTGATAGACAGCACATGACCTGGGCAATACATCTGTGCCTTTCTGGACAAGAGTTATGATTTCCAGCATGATAGGTTGCTCCCTGTGTTGACAGGGCAAAGGCTTGAGAAGATGACAGCGCTTACACGAGCAATTGACTCTGGACAGCTGGGTCAGATAAGCAGGGGGAATTTCCTCTAGTATATTGAGGGAAGCAGGCTGCAAAGAGCGGCAGGGACAAGAGCCTAGGCAGGAAAGATACATAACTATGTGGTGGTGAGACCCTCTGCCACAATCCTCAGGCCACCTCATATGCTTCTGGCCATGTCAGCATGGCATAGCCATGCGGAAAACTGCATAAGATGAGACGGTACTTGTTTACAAGATGATAACTCCCCACCCATATGGCTTACCTCTTTTAGGTGGTGGTGTTAGCTCCAAGCCCCGTTGCCCCCTAAGCAAATCCGGCACATACACCCCCCTCCCCCAGTCTCCACTCCACCTCCAGCAGCCCATAGGTGGTAGCTTAATCAAGGAACACCCACATGTGGTAACTGCAGTAACCATACCCCGATTGCCATGGACACCAGTCCTGCTGGCCCTGCTGCTCCCATAGGCCCCGCTGCTGCTGTTGCTGCTGCTGTTGTTGCTGTTGTTAGGGCCATTTAAACCCTCATGGTGTTGCTGCTGCTGGGCTGCTGAGGGTCCCGGGACCACCCACTGGTGCTCTAATTCGTGTAGAAGGGAGGGCAGGTCGGGGCAGTAATGGGAAGGAGGGCCCTGTTTGGGAGGGACCGGGGCGGACCAGCTGCCATAGCACATGTGGTTGCAACCATGAGCAGCAGCAGGGATGGCACCAGGGTAGTAGGTCCAACCTGGAACCTCAGGCGGCCAAAGACCTGATAGGAGGTGTTTGGAGGGGGGGAGGGAAAGGAAGGGTTTGAATCTGTGGTGCAGGTTTGGACGATGGCGGACAGTATAAGCCAGCAAAAGTTAACAGGTCAAATTGTCAGGAAAGCGTAGCTACTACTCTTGTCCTGAAGAGAAGCAGATGTCACAGACAGGCCATCAACACAACGCTGATAGCAAGTTAATATATTGCGGAGACAAGAAGCCAGGGTATGGGGAAATGAAAATCTATATGGCGAGGCAACCTAAATGGCATTAGATTCATGTGACCCCTTGGCACTCGTGCCCATGTTAGAGAAAGGGCAGGTCGAAGCAGTGAAAGGAAGGGGAACAAGGGGGCCGGAGCAGCTGCCATAGCACATATGGTTGCAACTAGGAGCAGCAGCAGGGGTGGCACCAGGGTAGTAAATCTAATCAGGGGCCCCAGGCGGAGAGGCACTTGAACAACTCAACGCAGACACACAGCTGAACATACCACTTCATGTTTTGGTGGGTCGACATTGAATTACGCAACTGCTAGAGTCGACCAAGCCTTCCACAATTACCAAGCAGATGCACAGACGGTTGGTAGATCTTTATACATGGACTCAAACGGCAGATAAGATATACCAAGATGACCCTATGGCCTATCTCAAAACTCCTGTTCCTTATGTAATATGACAGACTCACCTGCATCAGGTGTGGCAGGGGGTTTGAAGAGCCCCTCCTCCTCTACCACAGGCTCCCTGACATACAGGCCATGGGCAGGATCAAAGGAGAACCAGCGCCAGGAGTGTTGCAGCAGCGCCGATTTGGTGAACCCTTGGCCGGTGGTGCACACAGCCGCAAGGTCTGCACACACGGAGGGGCACCAAAAAACATTTTACTAAGACATAGCATGGCATACAAGCATGATACACAAATATTTACAGGGCATTGCCACTTTATTTCTTGCTGTGTGTACCAGAGTTTGCCTCAGCAGGCTAAGGCCCATTTTCCATAACGAACAATACAAATACAAGATCAAGGCGAATAACAGCCTCACTGCAAATAAGCAGATTTAGGGACTGGGTCACATGGAGCCATCAGAACAAAGGAATGCTTTTTCTTGAGGCTTCATTCTGGCCTACCAGGGCTGTGGAGCGAATTACATGCCACTGCAAACTGATGCATGTTTGCTTGGCAAGATACATCAAATGTGCATGTAAAGACTAAGGCTGTGATCAACCCCCTAACCAATCGCATTATATGGTTATACCAGAGCAAGCTCAACCCCTTTTTGGCATCAGGTTCTGGCAAAGGAACAACCACGCCCTCTAGTACAGGACCGCAGCCTTCACATGCAAATGCAGGCTTGAAATGCACGCTGCCGGGTAGTAACAGAGGTTGAGAAAGCTGTCACCTTGAGCAGTGCAGGCATTACCTGCGATATGAGTAAATACATGAGCTGTTGAATTCTGTACAGTACTGCAGGGCCAGCTTACCATCCTTCTCTGCTTTCTTGAAAGCACCCTCAAGCTCTACCGGCTCTACTGGTCCAACCCGGGGTGTTGGGGCACCTCCCTTTGTGACAGTGAGGCCTTGATAGAACACCCAGCCTTCACGCTTGGTTGCCTTGCGTGAACCTACAAGGATTTGCAGCATATCAATTTTGTACTGTGGCTTGTGCCTAAGGATACCACACGCATGTCCTCATAGCTGCTGTAGTGAGGAGATACTTGTTTGCTTTACAGCGTCCCAAGGTCCTCATAGATCGGTCAGGAAACAACTGAAATTGGCAACTGCTGCCAGCTTCGACCAAGTGGCAAGTGGTCGCTGTGCTGTCACATTTCATGCGCGGCTTACCTGGCTGTTCAGGCGCAGGTAGGATGTTTTCTCCGAATCGCAGCTCCAAAACATGCTGCCAAATCGAGACGTCATCGCACGCACGCTGCAAGGCCTTGCATGCGAGAGACACCCTCACTAGGTCAAGGGCATCCGGACACAACTCCCGGACTATCCTGTATAGCACAGGATCCGGCATGCAGAGCAGATCCATTGCCTCTGAAGCGCATTCCAGCCTGTCGCCAGTTCCAGGCAGGTCCGAAGAACTTGCCATGTCGTTGCCGTGGAAAAAAAACCCAATTAATCCTGTCAAAGAATTGAACCCGCCAAGCACGCTCTACAGAGGCGTATCGACAGGCCAATTGCCAAAGCCTCCGCACATCTCTGCCAGGAAACAAGAGAGCAGAAGGAAGTTCCCGGGACCGAGCTGTGTCTAAATGCCAGTGCAGCGAAGCCGAACTCAGAAAACGCATTTGTATACAGCACTTTACAGCGACCACTTGAGCACTTGGCTTCCATACAGCATGCTCCATTGCTCTTCACCAACCCTTCTGCGCTCTGGTCACCCAGTGACACGACAGTGACTGGCAAGTTCTATCCGTGACCAACAGGGACGACCTGCATTACTGTGCAACTGCAGCTGGAATGATGTGCATTACCCATGATTTTTTGCATAATAGTGACCTACACCAAGGACTGGCTCGAGCCCCAAAGGCAGTGAGTCCGCCGATACTTGCAGCCGTGCGGACTTGTTTCAGGTCTGACTGCAATATCGGATGCACACCCTGCACACCCTGCCCTAAAACGCGCCCATCTTGACCGACCATACCTCGTATCACCTATGCAGTCAATGTTTAGGAGAGCACCAAGCATCTCAGATGAGTCATAGAAAACTTGCAGGGCAATGACCTTGCAGCACCACATGCCAATACTGACAAAATAACATTCGATGCAGATCCCATGCATGGTGTGTTTGCCATCGACACCAGTACGTTCATTGTTAGGCACATGCACCCTTCAGACCAGTACCCCCCTGACTTGATTCCATTCTATGACTTGCACCGTGCACTGACCGTGAAGACCATACAGCAAGCTCATACTTGACTGTGTCACACCATTGTTTGCTGATTATACAGGATGCACATCATTTACCTGCTGTAGTCATCCAGAAGAGCAGCACACACAACGTTGATGACTGCTGCCAATGGGCCCTATCAAAACAATTGTCGTAGGCGCTGCACATCAAGCTGCCATGGTGAACAGCGACATGCTCACATACCAGTACTGCTATCGTGCTTTACAACATAGGTCCTGCCAAGAAATTGGTATTCATGTCCAACAAGATGCTTCTGTTCTATTGCAACCTTATGCAGTGTTGCTGTCAGCTAAAGCACGATGCAGTGTGCTCCTCACAGCCGTAACAACTGATGGCTGTACACACAGAGAGCACTGCAACTACAGATCATGCTAGATCCTCACCACTTATGATTTGCATACACACTCATGCAAATTGCCCTACATGCAGGGTCACAAGGACACTCTGTTACATACTGGCGCATTGCAGGGGTCTGCCAACCAAAGCAAGCCATAACCGCTAGTTCTCTTTGGCGTAGTGTCCTGGTCAGAGCCACCAACTCCCAATGCCACAACAAGTCAATGCAACAAATGCATCAGCGGTAACAGAGGCAACTACCGTAGCTTGTCAGCAGAGGTCTAAGGCCTGTATCCTTTGAGTAGGGACCCCAGGGTGTTCCATAAATAAACCCCTTTTCTTCATTCACCATTCATGGTAAGGATGCCAGCCGCTGCTGCACTCACAAAGATGTAGCCCTGAGGCAGACTGCCAAACTCTGTAACTGCATGCCCCCCATACGCCGACCAACGCCTCTAGTGCCATCTTCACACGTGCTACTCTCCAGATCTTTCATCCCCCACATAGTACTCCAATTTGGTCATATTGTTGTAACCATGCCAGCACCAAAGAACTTTCTCACACCACTTAGTAATGGTATCTCACAGTAGGCCAGCAGCCTTGCTCCGCCTTAACCTCCCAGCCTAAAATTCCAACCAATGAAATCTGAAAACTCCTGGCGACTTCAGCATGAGCATTGCTTATCAGCTATCTTGGATAGACTGCCCTTAACTCTCTCCAGTCAAGTCAATGACGATCCGCTGCTGTTGTACTGCCGGTGGACCACCATGCGTTGCTGCACAAACGAAGCACTTAAACGGTCCATCACGACTTCTCACAGCAAGCCGCATTTGCTCCTCCAGCTTGTGCAAGGGAATCCTCTTGTAGTGTTCTAACTGGGGGTGGCACTGCCAGATAGGGAGCTCCTTGAAATATCCCCATGGTTCTGGCTCATCGGGTAGGCCTTCCCAGATCATCAAGCTAGAGTCAATGTCATACTTGTGGCAGCGCCGCAGGAATGGCGCTACAGACACGGCCTCTGGGTAAGGCTCACAATCATCACATAGTTGGAATTCACCCGCACCTTCAACTGGAACAATCTTCCCGCACGACAAACAATCGAAATGCGTCCCTTCGCGTTCATCCACTATGTGGAAGTACCCTTGACCCTCGGAACCCTCAGAGCCTGGTTGCTCTTGTGAAGCCATCTTCGCTTGCAATGTTACCGCCGACAAAAACAAGCCACCGAGACGACAGGCATTTCCTTGCAATGTTAGATATAAAGGATGTGCGGACGGAATACATGTCAAGGTTCATTGGAGCCTTCATTGCCAGTGCTCCGAAGGGCCCTGTCACTCAATTGTTCAAAACGCGATCTGTAGTCCACAAGGGTTATTGCTTGAGATTGAGCATGATACTACATGACAACCGAGCGAGGGATTCTAACTCCTTGTAACCTTATGAGCAACAATGTTTATGCCTACGCTGGTGACAAAGTCCATCTGCACGAGGTCGCCAGAGGGACCTAGGTGGTTCAAACACGAGCACTTCCATTGAGAACAACATGCCCCTCCCACCAATTCGGGATCCTTGGCAAGATGCAGACCCCCTGCCTCAGCCGTTCCGGATGCTGGACAAATTATTGGCAACCATCATTGACAAAGCACTGGAAATCGTGGAGCTCAGAGAGGCAGAGAAGCTCTTAGCCAGCGCTTGCAGGGCACCTCAGGTTGTCCCATGGCTTGCATGCATCTCTTCAAGCCATCCAATCTCATGCCTGACTGGTATCAGCTCCTAGGTGCTCCTCCCCGACCATACACTGCCCTTATCAGGACCTTGGGACCACGCGTGCACTTCCTCGGGCAAGTGCTTGCATGTATATGTCTTCTTCCTACTCTATGCTACCATTGCCATGCTATTCTGTCTTGCAAAGGCACCTTCAATACCCTAGCTCCACACATCCTAGTCCCCTCTTGCAGTCCCACACATGCAGCTTCCCAAGATGATCTCTCTCCATGAACCCTTAAAGCACCATTTTCTTGCATACCTGGTCCTAAATGTAACTTTACGTGAACTGAGTCGTCTTTGCCCCAACCTGTGAAGTGGCTTGGTTTAAGCTTGTCATGTTGCTGTCTCATGCAGGTTATGCAGCAACCACATCTTCCAGCAGCAGATCATTGGAGCTTTATGCTGCTGGCAGATCGGCAGCACATTTGGACATGCCATCTTGCGCGATGGTCAGAATCAAGCTTTTCCTACCATGGAACAGTGCATGGAAATGTGACTGCTTCTATTGTTCCAATGATTGCAATGAATCAACCCATGTCAAAGTTATAGTCAGCGTGCAAAGTGCGTTGCATGCAGACATTTGGCAGGAGGGATTCGGCAAAAGTAGTACAGCTCCACTGTGCTTTTGCCTTCCCTGACAGCAATAAGTCCGTTGGAGCCATGCCATGCACATTGCTGACCGCTCCTACCACAGGAGGCTTACAGCCAACTCCAGATCCTGTGACAATATGGCCCTATGAAAACTGCTATACCATGTGGTTGCCTCTTTTTTGCCAACCATCTGCACTGCTGCATCAGATTGCCAAGGTTCTACTCCTCACCTTTGCAATCAGCTGATCACCAAACTCTTGCCACAAAAGAAAAGCAATCATTGCCCTGCGAGGCCCTTTATATGTCTGTGCGACGTCTTAGGCATCTGCATTGTACTGATAAATGAAAATTGGAATCTGCTGAACTCCCCCAGTGGCACTGTAACACATGATGTGATTCATAACCCTTGTCCGCTTCTTTTGTTGCATTTTCAGGCCATGTGCTGCATGAGGGACCCTTTGGGGATTGTGACGCACCTCCTCCTGGCAGTTGTTCCAGCAGACCAGGACAGCACGGTTCAGCTGTATGCTGCTGATGCCTCAGACATTAACCTTCAGAATGCCCCCGCCCAGGTGAAGCTCTGGTGATATGAGCTGCTGTCAAATGATGAAATGATTCCTTAATCAGAAGGCAAGGCCAGCTATGCAAATGGCCAAACAAACCCAGGGCAAAAATACAGGGTCTCCTGATCACAATTACAAAGCTACTCAACACCTAAATGGAGAGAGCGTGATGACTTCTCTTGGCCCTGATCAGATGGATGCCCATAGTGCACTGTGTATCTTGCAGATCTGCCTCAGAGCAGACCCATGTGTAGTGCTGGTGGAGCTCTCGGAGCACACACCTTTTTAACGATGAGTTGGGGACCATGATGCTGGCTATGGCTTCCACTGCGACACTGTGCTGGGTATGCTCTGGAGCACTCTGTTAATGATTTGGCTAACATAATGATTCCTTTCTCTTGCGTTGTTGCCATGCGCCATCCTTTTGATGTGATGCTGGAGGTGGGTTTGCCAGCTAATCTTTGCAACACAAGGATCTGCTCCACATGCAGCATTCTAACCATGTAAACACATTCCTTTTCTACTGGAACACTGCTTGTAGTTTGACCTGTACGCTATAACCCACTCACCATCCTAGATAGAATGAGCTAGACATAACACTTTTCCCTTCAGGAGCTACATTAATAGATATTACAGCACCAAAAGCAATGGATCCTGCATGGCCTCTGACAGGCTTACGTGCGACTTTCTTTGACTCCCGCTGCCTTCATACTATCGCCATGTGGTTGTGTAACTCCAGACATCAGGGTTCGTGTGCTGCTTGGTCTCAAGTGACCTTTTGGCATAGCCGGTTTTTCTGTTGTGATAAAATTGATTGTGCTGCCTCTGAGGGTTAACATACCATGCTCACCACCCCTTGCTCCCTCACCATGCAGATACCAGCACCCAGCAGCATCAGCCAATTGACATCAGTTGTTGTGTGCTGCTTGGTCTAGTGACCTTTTGGCAAAGCTGGTTCTGCATTGATCGATTGATTGAGTGTGATGCCTTTGCTGGCCAATGTCCAGTATTGAACCCCCCTTGCTCCATCACCATGCAGATTTCAGCCCCAAGCAGTGTCAGCCAATTGACTTTCTCTCCAGATTGCCAGCTGCTGGCTGCTGTGTGTACAACAGGCGAGGTAGCAGTGTATGGGATCGACACGGTGCTCGCAACCAGCACTACAAGCAATGCTGATGCTAGCAGCAGCAAGAGTGGGGGTCCTATGGTCCAGCTTCTGCTGGTGATACCTCCATGCACCTCTCTCGCGCACAGCACAGGTAGGGTAGGGTACATGGGGTGCAGTACTGCTTAGGGTCTAAGGTTATCTGTCTCAAGGGAACGTAGCAACAATTGGTTTGATGTTTGGGCCGAACTGGCAGTTCTGGCTAGGCAGTTCAATTGAAAAAGGGCATTCACTGTATGAGTGTTGTTTGTCTAGCACACTGTTATGCATTGGGATGAGCAGTGAGAGAAGCAGTGGTTGCAATATTGCAGAAGGAGAACATGGGGAGCAAATGGCATGATGTAATAGTCTTCAATCTGGTCATCAGGGATTTGGAGCCAAGATGAATATTGTAAAGCTTAAAGTTTTATCTGCCGTTACAAAGCCCATGTTGCCAGAGCAGTGCGGGTTGCTTTTGTGTCAGGGTTTCACCACTGACATGTACAAGTCAATCGCTACGCATTCTTTTTGTTGCAATTGGCTGTTTATCAGTTTGCTGGATTCGGCAGGCTGAGAGGCTCGGTAAGGCGTCCTGCTTGCCCGCCCAGTTCATTAGATTGCGCCCTGTTGACTAGGATTCTGTCTGTACATTTGCATGTGTAGGTACTGAAGCTGTGGCTGCCCCCATCATCATTTGGCAACCTGCCGCTCACAACCGAAGGCACAGTCGTGTCCAGGTAGGTCAAGCAGCCCTAGGAACACCGGTCAGCGGCAATCTCTGCCTCCGGCCATGTGCCAACGGCTGGGATAAAATGTGCAAGGGTTTGACCAACATGTGTCGGTTCTTACTGTGACGTAGTCATGCCTTATATTGGTTGATGGCCTTCACAGCTTCCGTCTGTCCAAGTGCCTCCATCCCCGCAATATGGGCCATGGCATCCTTGTTCATGCGTAATACAGATTTGTATGCGGCAGCGCTGACTTTACTACGGGGATTGCAGGAGCTTTGCTAGTTGTGCATGTCGTGATCTAATTGAACAATGTATGACCGTTTCCATCAGGTAGGCCTTTATGCTCATGCTTAGCAGGTGCTGCTGCTGTTGCTCCTCAAAGGACAACCTCATCTTCATTGCACCAGTACTACCAGTATCACCAGTGCAGATGTTCTTCACATGTGGCACGGTAGGCTTATACGGTACATGCACTTGCTTCCTGTGTGCATCCATAAAACTTATGTACACGCTCCAGACATCGCAATTGACCCCATCTGGCAATGCCATATGTCGCTCTAAGAAGCACATGCACCCACAATCCTGCAACAGGAGACTGAGGGCATCTATGTCACCTACAAGGGCTACAACAAACTGCTGCTTTACAAGCTGGTACATCACACATCCTTGAACAGCTGCACTACCAAAAGCACCACCATCACCCCAGTCTTGCAGAATGGCCGCAGCAGCACAGACAGCTCTTCTTTGAAGCTGGCTGGCAAGTGGTTGCTGCCCGAGGCCGTTGCTGCTGCTGCCTGCTCTGGGGATGGGCGTCAACTAGCCCTGGGGCTGTGCTCAGGGGAGATTCTTCTCTGGGATGACTTGTCAGGTGGGTGGATATACTGTTTAATACTAAGTGGGTTGTCTTCAGGTTTGGATGTTAGCTTTGCAAGCTCTGCAGCAAAACCAGGACGAAGGTACTTGCAAGCAGATGTCAATCAATCAATCAAAACGCAAGACCAGCAATGCCAATGGCCAAACAAACCTAGGCCACAAACACAAGGCTCCTGATCACAATCACGAAGCCACACAACCGATGGTGGATTTGCCACACACAAGCTGAGGCTAGATGCAACGGCGTGCACACCAAGGGGAAACAAACACCACCACTAAAACCCAAAACCTGCTCCACTTCCATCACACATGGGTGGCGGGGAGGCAGCAGGATCAAGCACCACCCTAGTAGGGGCTGGAGGTGGCTCCCACCACCTAGGTACTGGTGAACCACCATCCTCCCAGCCACTGAAAGGCACCACATAGCGCTCCACATGCTTATCAATAGCTTGCTTAGTGCGCCTTCTACACCTCACTAACCGTTGGCTTTCCCAAGGGTGCGTAAGATCCCACAACCTCTTCCTCCAAGCACTCTTAATCTGACATGAAGCCTCCCAGCTCCCCTCATCTTGACCAAGCACCTTCAGATCTGCACACACGCATTTCTCCCAGGTATGGCGAGGCCTACCCACTGGCCTCGTCATGTCACCATGTAATGAAGAGAACAACGCAATATGCGGCAACCTGCCCTCCTCCATGCGGCCCACATGCCCCAGCCACCTCAGCCTATTTGCTGTGATGTATGCTGACAAGGTGGCTACCCCACATGATTTCCTGATATGCTCATTGGTGTGCCGATCTGACAGCCTGACCCCCAGGATGCTCCTAAGGCAGCTAGAGTGCACCCGCTCAAGCTTTTGCGATTGCACTTTGGTCAGGGACCAACACTCACTCCCGAACAGCAGAATTGGCAACACATATGCCTTGTAACACTTCACCTTCGTAGCCAATGACAGATGCTTGGTACCCCACATCTTTTCAAACTGCTTAAACCTCCCCACAGCCTTACCCCTCCTGATATTCAACTCCACATCCAACCTGCCATCAGTCACAAGCACACTTCCCAAGTACTTGAACTGTGACACCTCTTTTACCACACCCTCACTGATAACCACCTCTGGTCCTTGCTGCACTGGCACATCCCCCTCCTTCCAATCCTTGTCAATGGACAAGATCTCAGTCTTGCTTGCATTGATGCGCAACCCAAGACTAGCAGCAACCTTGTCCATCACCTGCAGCATGACCACCAACTCCTCCCTGCTGGGACTTAGCAACACCATATCATCTGCATACAGCAGAACAGACAACAGCTCCACACACCCACCACTACCACACCCATCACGCTCAAGTTTCCCATCTGCATGATAGGCTAGCTTCACCCCACATCCCTCCGGCATCTGAGCCATTGCCTGCCGAACCACAAAGTCCATGTAGATGTTGAACAGCAAGGGAGCAATGACACATCCCTGCCGCACCCCGCCATGCACATCAAACCACTCAGACACCACACCACCCATCCTAACAGCAGCCTGTGTGCCAGTATGCAAGTCCATCAGCAACTCTATCAGCTTTGTGTGTACCCCGTACACATGCAGGATGCGCCATAGCGTGTCTCGCGGTACAGAATCATATGCCTTACGCAAATCCACAAAAGCCATGAATAGAGGCTGATCGAATGCTACAGACTTAGAGATGACCTGGCGTATGGTGAACAGAGCATCAGTGAGGCCCCTCCCCTTCCTAAAAGCAGACTGGTTATCAAGCAGTTGTGCATCGATATGAGAACTGATCTTAGCCAAAGCAGATGTACTGTGAGTTTAAATGGTTAATGCCTGATAGGACCAGCCATAGTGGCCTTGGGGCTGCACTCAAGGGAGAACTGCTCTAGGCATCTCACTAGGTGGATACGGCTGGGATTGGCTGTGCAGGATTGTGGGTAAGACCTGCTGGTGCATGGGTGGTGCTGTGGGTGACACACCGGTAGCATGAGGGGTCGGTCAAAGGCACAGACTCCAGGGAGAGACACTTGTGCATGGGCACAACACAAACGCCTCCTAGGTTGATCCCATCAGATCTCTTAAGCAACCAAAGCTGCATAAACCTGAAATGCACGTGCCTGTAAGCTGGGCCTCATGGGAGACTGTTGGCAGCCAGCACAATCCTAAATGAATGACATAGTGGCAATTAGGCTCTGCCTACACCTTGGCCTGCCAGATGCCATTTATGGCTTGAGACATCAAGGCACATGGTAGACATGTAAGGGATGGGACAGTGGAATGATTCCTAGCTACAATACCCTGTTATGTGATGTTCTGCGTGCAGGTGGGTTCAGTCAAGTATTGGGCACCTTGCCCAGCCCAGCCACCCACTTGGCCCATTACGTGAGCAGCAGCAATGGCAGCGGTGCCAGCTGCCTCGCAACAGGCGCATATGCAGCCCCAACTAGCAGCATCAGTGACGGCAGCAGCAGCACATGGCTAGTAGCTACACAGGCAGGAAAGCTTTACCGCTTGCCTAGCCGAAGCAACCATCAGCAACAGCAGCGGCAGCAGCAGCAAGAAGTTCAGATCCCGCAGTTGCTCGGGGTGCAGGAGATGGTCCTGCTTCCTGGTGCGGACTTTGTACTGCTTGTGTGTCACAGTACTGCACCTGCTCAGGCAATACATGGCTTGCCTCCCTGGGCGCACATAGGAGGGGCTAGTGGTGGTGATGGTAACAGGAACACGAGGGTGCCAAGCAGAGCAGAGGGCATGGGGTACAGTGAGAAAGGCATGGGCAACAGGGATTCAGCCAAGGGAGACTGTATTGGAGCTGCAGCGGGAGAGGGTAATGCCATGCAGCATTATGGCAGCAGCACCAGCAGCATGGGTGTGAGTGCGGTTGGGGTTGGCCTAGGTGGCCCTGCTCGGATGTTGGTTGTGGATGTAGCAACTGGGCAGTTTGTTGCTGAGCTACAGCCTCCTGAGGTATGTAGCTGGGGCTGGCGGTCAGCAACTACTGCTACTGCAGCTGCTGCTCTTGGGGCGGGCACGGCAACAGCAGCAGCTGGTTATGCGGTTGCTGGGATTGATGCTGGCGGTGGCGGCAGCGAGGATGCAGCCAGAGGTCATTTTTGCAGCAGCAGCAGCTTTGAAAACAGACCACTGCGGACTTTAGACTGTGTTGTTGGCGAGGGGGGGCTGATTGCTGGTGAGTGGTGTGATTCGTTGTTACTGATGACAAGCATGGTTTCTGTCATTATGAGCACTTCACACTACCCTGGGGCAGGCATCACTCAGCACTCGTCATTGGGGCAATTCAACTCCATGCTGTCATTGGGCCTAGATGGGAAGGTGCCAGAGATTGGGATGACTGGGTGCTGCTCCTGGCAGTGGTGTGGGTAGAGGTGCAGTTGGTTGGAGCTGGAGTATATAGGGGTTGCATTACAGAGATGCAAACATGTAATTCTTACCAGCTGCTGATAGCATACATGTAGGCTGTGTCACATGAGGTAGCAAAGTTGGCATGAAGTTATGTCACAGGCGCTGCCGGGCTGTAAAGCTGTGATATGATCTATCTCAGTTTGATATGAGAGTTGTAAATGGCAAGGACCATGTGACAGCAGGTTATTGAAGCAAATGCTGATGGCTTTCTTTTCATCTTATGTTCATTCTGCTGTGTTGCTGGCATGTGCTCCTTAGGTTGCATGCAACAACGCCAGGTCTTAGACTCGGTTGACCCCACCACCCCAAGCACAACAGTTGCATGGCCATCTATTGAACCTGCTAGTACTTCAGCTGAAGCAGCAGCAAGCAAAGCAGGGGCAGCAGCTGGGGAAGGTAACGGCAGCAGCAGCCCCAGACCGGTTGTAGCAGCTGGGAAAGCAAAGGCGGGCAAGGATCCAGCGAGCCCACAGGGCAGGGCTACTGCTGCTGCTGGTACTAAGACCAGTGGCAAGGGGGAGCAGAAGAGTGTTGCTGGAGCTGCTGGCAGTCTTGAAGCTGAAACTGAGGGAGGCGAAAGTAAGAAAGAAGCTAAGGGGGAGCCGTATGCTTTGCTGATTTTTGACACAAGCAAAATGGGGCAGCAGCTGGTTAACAGACATGGAGGAGAGGTAAGCATTGGTAGCACATAGGATTGCTGTCAGAGTGTAGATCAAATTTTTTTGGGGTCCTGCAATGTATAAGTAAACTTCAGTGTAGGCTGCATGCATCGCTTCTCAGCATGCAGGTTGCATTGGCGCCTTGACCTCGCTCTGGCTTAATTAATTAGCAGTGCAATGAGGCTCAAGCTTTAGCGGAGAGTACTTGACCAAAGAGTGGACTTATGCATGTTCAGGTTGTACCCTCCTCTAACCTCTTGCATTCTGTTATGAACATACATGGCCTTTCTTAGTGGCCAAGTCGGTGCTATGCTCTGTGCAGGGAACAGCATCGGGTTTCACCCACAAAGCCAAGGCTCGCCGGCATACTGGAATCCAAATAATCTCTGGCCCTGCCAGCATGGAAGAAGCTTGCAGCAGCAGCGGTATAGGCAGTAGCAGTAGCAACAACAGCACTCATCAAAGCAGCGCAGGAGCGTCTGCTGTGACCATGGGTCCTAAAGACGCTGGTGAGGCTGCCGTGCGTCGGGTGCATGAAATGGTGAAGACAGTTGCGGCTGTCCACAGGGACACTGGTGGGAGGAAGCTGAGGAGCAGCATTGACCAGCTGGCAAAGCAATTGGCAGCCGAAGCTGTGGGAAGCAGGACCCCTCCTGTCCTGTTGGGGAGGTGACTTCAAACGGGAGCACGAGACTTCAAACACGTCAAGTCAGATGCTGCCATGACGACTCGTATCATCTGTTGAGCAGTTTGTGTAGCATGTTGCAGGTTTGTAGAATTATTCTATCTGCCCTGAAGGCTAAGGCCTGCAGTATGCGACCACATCGGGGGATACCAAAGCTGGTCAGTCTAAGATACACCGTGCGTGATGGGGCGAACCAAAGCTGGTCAGTCTAAGCACAGCCGTATGCGAAAGAAGGCAATCCGGTACATTAATATATAGTACTGTATTATTGAAGTAGGCAATGATCATTCGTGGAGTGTTCTTCTGGAAATGCCTGTCGTTCCGGCAATGATGCAGGCCGCCCCGGTGCGACTGACTGCTCGAAAGGTTGCCGATCATATTACTACTATACATCTCGTAGTATGTCACATGTGAAGTACCATAGGCTCCGCAGCTCAGGCTGTCAGAACCCAGCAGCAATCCCGGTGGAAACCTCAGATGTGATGTCTGCGTGGAACGGCCAGCCGCTGGCGGTGCGGTGTGCAGACGATAACATGTAAGCGTGAAGGAGTTTACATATGTTACAGTTGGCTCCCCGTTGATCCAGCCTCGCACAGTATCAAGCTAGGATGAGCACAAATATTCATGACCTTCACCAAAAGCTAAAAGTGTCTTCAGCCAAGCACACTCTTGATGCAAGCCATGTCGCTATGGTATGGCGGTACTATGATCCATAGAGTCAGCTAGACTTGTCAAGCTTCTTGCAAAACTACCTGATGGAGATTCTCACATCCAAACAGCTGCTGCAAATGTACACTGCAGCAGTGACACAAAAGCGTGGATTATTTCCATCCTCGCATGAGTTCCTGTCCAACCGCCAGACAAATACCACATGAAAAATCAGAAAGCATGATACTGCCATAGGGTGCTAGATAGTGGTCCCAACCAACGTTGTGGTGATTATTTATTACATTTCATGATATGCCATAGCAATAAGTGCCATAGGCCCCGCACCTCAAGCTGTCACAAAGACCAGCGAGGTGGGCTCGTCCCAAACTGCCAAGGCAGCATCGTGTATGTTCAAAAAGTTCTTGCACAGTGGTTGAGGACGAGGTACACTTTCTTTTTGAATGCCCAGCATATGATAGAATTCGTGAGAAGTATAATACCGTTTTGTTTGCACAGTTTGGAGGTTGCCAGGAAGCTTCTAGTACAATCAATCAATCAATCAAAACGCAAGACCAGCAATGCCAATGGCCAAACAAACCTAGGCCACAAACACAAGGCTCCTGATCACAATCACGAAGCCACACAACCGATGGTGGATTTGCCACACACAAGCTGAGGCTAGATGCAACGGCGTGCACACCAAGGGGAAACAAACACCACCACTAAAACCCAAAACCTGCTCCACTTCCATCACACATGGGTGGCGGGGAGGCAGCAGGATCAAGCACCACCCTAGTAGGGGCTGGAGGTGGCTCCCACCACCTAGGTACTGGTGAACCACCATCCTCCCAGCCACTGAAAGGCACCACATAGCGCTCCACATGCTTATCAATAGCTTGCTTAGTGCGCCTTCTACACCTCACTAACCGTTGGCTTTCCCAAGGGTGCGTAAGATCCCACAACCTCTTCCTCCAAGCACTCTTAATCTGACATGAAGCCTCCCAGCTCCCCTCATCTTGACCAAGCACCTTCAGATCTGCACACACGCATTTCTCCCAGGTATGGCGAGGCCTACCCACTGGCCTCGTCATGTCACCATGTAATGAAGAGAACAACGCAATATGCGGCAACCTGCCCTCCTCCATGCGGCCCACATGCCCCAGCCACCTCAGCCTATTTGCTGTGATGTATGCTGACAAGGTGGCTACCCCACATGATTTCCTGATATGCTCATTGGTGTGCCGATCTGACAGCCTGACCCCCAGGATGCTCCTAAGGCAGCTAGAGTGCACCCGCTCAAGCTTTTGCGATTGCACTTTGGTCAGGGACCAACACTCACTCCCGAACAGCAGAATTGGCAACACATATGCCTTGTAACACTTCACCTTCGTAGCCAATGACAGATGCTTGGTACCCCACATCTTTTCAAACTGCTTAAACCTCCCCACAGCCTTACCCCTCCTGATATTCAACTCCACATCCAACCTGCCATCAGTCACAAGCACACTTCCCAAGTACTTGAACTGTGACACCTCTTTTACCACACCCTCACTGATAACCACCTCTGGTCCTTGCTGCACTGGCACATCCCCCTCCTTCCAATCCTTGTCAATGGACAGGATCTCAGTCTTGCTTGCATTGATGCGCAACCCAAGACTAGCAGCAACCTTGTCCATCACCTGCAGCATGACCACCAACTCCTCCCTGCTGGGACTTAGCAACACCATATCATCTGCATACAGCAGAACAGACAACAGCTCCACACACCCACCACTACCACACCCATCACGCTCAAGTTTCCCATCTGCATGATAGGCTAGCTTCACCCCACATCCCTCCGGCATCTGAGCCATTGCCTGCCGAACCACAAAGTCCATGTAGATGTTGAACAGCAAGGGAGCAATGACACATCCCTGCCGCACCCCGCCATGCACATCAAACCACTCAGACACCACACCACCCATCCTAACAGCAGCCTGTGTGCCAGTATGCAAGTCCATCAGCAACTCTATCAGCTTTGTGTGTACCCCGTACACATGCAGGATGCGCCATAGCGTGTCTCGCGGTACAGAATCATATGCCTTACGCAAATCCACAAAAGCCATGAATAGAGGCTGATCGAATGCTACAGACTTAGAGATGACCTGGCGTATGGTGAACAGAGCATCAGTGAGGCCCCTCCCCTTCCTAAAAGCAGACTGGTTATCAAGCAGTTGTGCATCGATATGAGAACTGATCTTAGCCAAAATGACCAAGACATACACCTTCCCCGGTATACTTAGCAAGCTTATCCCCCTATAGCTATCTCTCACTTTGCGCTCTCCTTTGCCTTTATACAGTGCCACCAACAGTGCACGTTTCCACTCCACTGGAGCTTTCCCTGACTCCCACACCGCCACAATGACCCTGTGCAACCATTTCAGCATGGTCCCACTGAGCTTTAGCATAGGCGCTGCGATACCATCAACCCCAGGAGCTGCCCCATTACGACAGGCAAAGACAGCTTCTTCAACCTCCTGCACAGTAGGTGGCTGAGCTGCTGCTTCACTCTGCTGGTTTGCACCTTGCCCTGCCTCCATCTTCTGCACTAACTCCTCAATGGTCTGCTGCATTTGCTGGTCGAGCTTGGCAGGGCAGTTGAGGACATCAGCAAAGTGCTCAGCAAAGCACTTCACCACCTCCTCCCTGCTTTGGAACAGCTGCTTGCCATCAGCACCCCCTAGCACAGCCGTAGGAGCAGCAGAGCTACTGCCCTGCTGCTCCTTGAAGATCCGCTGGACATGCTTGTGGAACACGGCTAGATTACCAGCTTTTAGAGCATGTTCCGCAAACAGCGCAATGAAGCATAATTCAGACAACGTGAGATTGTTCATGGACCAAGAGCCAAGTTTCCAAGTTGCAAAGTTTGTTTATTGGTGACCCTCCTCGTGGGGGTGACGTAGGGCTTGCCCCCCTGCGCTCGATTATAACCAAAGGCTGCGCATCCTGGCATCCTTGTGACGCCAGGCCTCGTATATCTGGGATGATTCTGCTGGAACTACCTGTTTTAGGGCCAGTGGATCTTTCTTCACTCTAAGGAGTGGGACGTTACCGTGCTAGTTTAGTGCTGTAATGCCTGGTCCATCTATGATGGCGAGTACAACATGAAAGTTTGTTTATGAATGCATGGAATTTCGGAGGTCGGAGGAATGTGAGGACTATAATCCTTACTTTGATTTGTCATTATTCGGGGATGAATGGCAAGGTCGTATTTTCGATACCTTTTCTTCTGGACCAAGAGGTGATATTGCTGAGACATTCACTTCTGATGGACCAGGTTCCAGTATTTCTGCCCATGGAGCCTAGGTTGGCTCCGTACGGGCGCCCCCTTTGAGGGGCCATGATGTAATCGTAATCGTAATGAATACGGGTAAACTTCGACATGTATGACAATATATGCTTAAACATGAGGTCCAGCAGCTAGGTCAAAATCACCCAAAACCTCCACTGCCCCAATGGGGGTAAGAGCCTCCCTCCTACTTAAGAAAGCAAGGAGGGCTTGTAAGCCCGGGTGCAAGCAATAGTTGGTAACAAACCCCATTGGTTGGACCTCACGCCACATCAGAAGGGTGAGCATAAGCATTCCTAATCTTCCAAGCAGCTGCAACATGTTTAGCTATACACTTAAATGCATGCTTGAAAGGGCCATATACTACTTAAGCCAGACTCCTCATCGACGTCTACACCCCAGAACTCTTCATTAAGCACGCTATGCAGCTTCTTCTCATCAGATTTGCCATCCAATATCTGACATTTTGCAGCAACATCAGGGTCAGAAGTCAGCTTCTCCCACAGCTTTTGCCTTTGTGCCTGGTAAACAGGACAGTCAAACAAGAAGTGTTCAGGAGATTCAACTTCACCTCCCAATTCAGGGCCAAGATCACAGGACTTGCAGCACTCCCTACGTGCACTTTGCCTGCTAGCGCTCTGCCTACCGAATTTTGCTGTCATAGCGTTGAGAGGAAGAATACCTGCACGCAGCTGCATAATGAGTTCCATGCCTTTGCTCAGAGGGCCTGTGCACAGATATGGCTGCGGCTTGAAATAATTGATATCGTCATTGTAATGCTGCATATATGTCGCTAAAGTAGATTTATTCCTAGCACCCTCCTCTTGAACAGCCCTGTCTCTTTCATATATACTCCACCTGACATATGCCCTGAAGCTAGGTAGGTGTCCCTCTCTCACTCTTGCTTGTAAAGTTTCCTCCTGCATGCCTAGTTCAGCCCTGAGTTTATTGAACCTCTTCTGCCAAGAAGTATAATTCCTGTGGCTTGGCCAAGATGCTTCAAGTGCCTGCCAGCTAAAGCTAGTAGTATCCTTTTGCTGTAATTTGAACCACCATTCAACCTTCCTCTGGTCCAACCAGCTAGATAGAGGTCTAACACCAGCTTCTGCCCTCAATACCTCATGGCAGATGTTTGGCTTGCAATGCAGTGATCTCTTCAAAACCTCTATTTGGATCTTAGACTCTATGGTATTTGTCTGCTGGGATGATGCCCACCATACCTCAGAACCATACTCAACCCTTGGTCTTATCAAAGCCAGAAGCCATGCATGCTGATAGCATGGCTCTCTTAACCTCAAAGCTTACATGACGATTCTGGAAGAATGTTTGCAATGCATTAATGGAGGCTGTAGCTTTTTCAATCATACCTGCAATGTGAGCGTCCCATCTGCAATCACTAGTGAAAACAATCCCCAAGTATGTATATGCATCTAGTACTGGCAAATTCTCACTGCTAAAACTTACCTTTGGGGACTCTTTATTGGGGGGCAAAGGACCAAACACAACAACAGCACTTTTAGTTGGGCTCAGCTTAAAACGCCACTTACGACTGTAGGCATGAATCGTGTCAGCCATCTTCTGAAGCTCTTCCTGCGATTCTGCAAACCCTACAAGGATGTCAGCGAGCAAGGTCGTTGTGGTGATGTGACCAAAGTCAGTGGCCACCAAGATCCACCATCAAAGCATACCCCTATGAAAACACATCCCTCCTGCTATGCAGACTACCAAGGGTACTCTTGATGCTGAGAACCAATATGCAAAAATGGTGCTCAAATCACAATCTTGCCCATTACTACTATCTTACATCTATACCAATCACCCTGCCCAACAGGCTCAGTGGCAGGGTGCGCAAGATACCAGTTGCCAAGAGCCTTGAATCCTATACAGAAGTTCCTCGAGCAGGCTCACAGTAACCAGTGCGCACTGCTGACAATGATTTGATTAGTCAGCCCATCCCGTACCCTTTAATAAAAACTTAACGGTTCTTCAGTGAGCGCATTGAACTACGACTGCATTGAGTTACATGTAAACAAACAGTGATATCAGGAGGACCACAAACACATCACAATCTTCAAGAGATAGCTTATACCATTTTCCCTCCTGCATCCCATGAATGGTACACAAATCCAGCCCATCATGACCTTCGCACGTGGCCCAAACAAAGGCCCCATCCTTGCATAAAGCCATACGAGTTGATATCATGAGAAAGCGAAAGTGAGGTTGCAGCACCTCAACCTCTATAATGTTGACAAGCCCCCACCCAACGACCCCTTCCCAAAGAATTAACACTTTTGTTTCACATCCATGGGGCCAAGCTATCCACAAGAACCTTCATACCAATGTCAGCTAGTCCCAAGTAGCACAGCACCCTATCTAAGCCTGTGCTTAGCCCAGGTCGAAAGGGAAACACCTTACTACCCTTGAATGGCGCCAGCATCATTGCAAACTTACTGCTCACCAGACGGCCATTAAATGTACATGGTAAGATACCTTCAACTCCCAAGGAAAAATCTATTTAGGCAACCTCCTGCCCCCCCCCCCCCTCTCCCCCCCGAGTCACCAGATAAACCCAGCTCCCTCAATTCATTCCAATGGACACACCCCTACCCTGCATGAATTCTCACAGGAGAAAGCTATCCTGCAACTCCGCTGCACCAATGCAAGCAGCATAAAACTGCCTCTACTTGCCATCAACGACATCATCTCCATGTCGCCCCCGTGTGCGATGGCACGTAGGTATATGCTACACCAGACACTGTGCATAATCGCAGAGCGGTAGACATAAGGATGTAGGAGACGCATCAAAACTGTCACACAAACCCGCATTAAACAAACTACACGCTCTATAGTAAAGTTTCAGCTGCCTATCTCACCATTGATTCCCTTTCTGCCATAATTGCCTTGAAGGCCATGTCTGCTTGTCTGCTTGTCGCCTTTAAAGCCGTGCCTCCTTGTCAGGACTGCAGTACAAAACTCAATAATCAGACAGTCCAACTTCCACATTACATATGATTCCGTATCTGCTTTCTTTCAAGGGCATGCTTCAGGGGTGTGTAGGCGCTCTTGGAGAGCAGCCATGTACCATATTCACAAAACATACTTGCAAAACAGACAATGCAACTGCCTGCACCTGTGTTAAGCAGCCTTCATCTTCTGCTGGGGCTTAGGTTTCAGGGCAGCGAAGGTATGTTCCACCAGCACACCAGCAGCACATCCTCCTAACACCAGGAGGGCACTGTGGGTGAAGAGGGCCTGGCCTCCCAGTGACTCCATCAGCAGCCCTCCCACTAACCCTCCCAGCCCCACACCAAGACCCAGGTAGGCAGCCTGGAAGACACCCTACAAAGAAGACAAATAAGCAAGCATACCACGGGTCAGTAAACGAGCTGTAAATGTGAGCATACTGTTGTTGTTACAGTGCCCATGATTCCAGTACATCTTTGGTTACCTAAAGCTCACGTTGAAGAGAGTACTGCAGGTAGTGTATTATTAGCAGGTGTTTTACTAAATTTAGGTACTTATGGATTGTTGCGTTTAATTTGTCTTTATTTGCTTATGCAAATGCTTTGCTTGGACTGTCCACGGCAACTCATGGTAGCAGCGGACATGCTCCACCGAAACAACTGCACCCGAAAAACACAGCACCTGCAGATATTGTACGCAGCGACTAAAGCTGGGCGAGACAGTAAGCTGGGCGAGACAGTAAGCTGCTTAACCCCCTACCACAGCCTGGGCTACAAATACCTACCACTGCAACCATTGCACACATCTACTGCAGCAGCTCTGGAATCACACGCAGAACCAATGATTTTTCAAGGTCAAAACCAAAAAGCCCCACATGTGCAATGGTCGTTGTTGCTGAACTGTGCCAATGATAACTGCTGTCAAGAACATCAAAGTTACCCAACCCCGGTCCAAATGTCCCAAACCTACCTGCATGGTTGCCTCCATCCCCACAGGTGCGATCCTCTTAGCATGCACTGCTGCCGCACCAAAACCACATGCAAAGGTGATCCCATGCAGCAGCTCCACAGGCAGTACCGCCCAGATGTTGCTGGTGACAGCAGGTAGTGCAGCGTAACAAGCCAGGCGCAGGCTGATGGCCAGCAGTACAATGTTGATCATGTTGGGGATGGAGATGTGCTTCAGCAGGAGGCCTTGGAAGCGGAAGGCAGGGACCTCAGTACAGCAGGAGATCTGTGAAAGGCACAATAAAACATATCTGAGCTGGTTCCACAAAAGAGATGAGCGGAGTGCATATGAAATGACGATACGGCTGTTGCATCTGACCCACCAGTAGCAAAGCAATGTATTCCATGCAGAACTTGTAGCAGGGAGACAAAACAGCAGTAACTTTCCAGATCAAAAGGATTTGGCAAGAGGCCTTAAAAGCACAGATAAGATGATCAGTGCAGCAGGAGATACAATGAAGCACATGAAAAAACGGGGTAACGGAGATAAAGCACAAATACACCAGTCCAAGGGGTGGGGAGACACATGCATGATGCAGGTAAGATCCAGGGTACGGTAGATGGGATAGGTTACAACCTTGGGCAATCATAAGTATCAGCATGGATGAAATGCAGAAGGCATGTACTCAATGTTGTTGATAGCAGCAGATAACAATACACATTGGCAGACACACTGCAATCATTCCTCCCTCTGCCATTGACCCAATTCATGCCTGCTTGTTACAGGCTAAGGTTCTCTGCACACAGCTACTGCAACATAACAACGCACACTGCAGGTCCCCTGTCTCAGCCTGCATGCCTTCAGTATTACTCTGTCTGCTCACCAGCAGTGCCATCCCAATCAGTGTCTCAGGTGCTCCTAGCTGCTTCAAGTACAGGAACTCGTATGTCCCCAACACCCCCAGCCCAAAGCCCATAACCACACAACGCCACAAAAACACCAGTACCGATGGATCAGCTAACAACTGCATCAAACCCGCTGGCTGCTGCTGCTTTTCCTCTTTTTTGGAATCATCAGTGCTGCTACTGCTACCCTGGGCGGTTGCAGCAGCCTGAGCGGTCTTATCCACGCCGCTGCTGCTGCTGTTGGGGTCAAAGGTGGCGGATCCCTTCACTAAACCCTCACGTAGCTGCTGCTGTTGCTGCTGATGCTGCTGATGCTTCTGGTCTTGATCCATGGTCCAGGTATCATCATTCATATCCAAGGACCCCATCCATGGCTCATTAGGTGCAAGTAAATCATGAGGGTGAACATGACCCTCATGATAGCCATGCTGCTCCTGTTGTTGCTGCTGCTGTTGTGGACTACCACTAGGACTTGGTCCTCTGCTTCCCGCTGCTGCTTGCTGCTGTGGCTGCTGAGGGCTGACACTATCTACGTCTCCATATCTATATGGTAGCCTCTTAGCTACATAGAGCAGCGGGAGGGAGAGGACACCGAAGGTAAGGAAAGCTGCTTCAAGGCCAAAGCGAGAGATAAGAGGCCCAGTCAGCAGGCTGCATCCACCCCAACCAATAGCTGCCCAAAGGCGCTGCTGACCAAAGTCCCCATCCTGCAAGTGCAGAAGGTATGCAGCGATAAGTAGAGGAAAGCAAGGGGCAGCAAATGCCCAGACAAGGCATCAACACATGGCAGGACATGTCGCAGAACTAGCCACCCATTTGCTAGCAACGCACAAGTGCTGTTGATGATATTCACCATCCTGTTGATGAAAGCGAGTGATGAATCAGACAATGCTGCTTGAACTGCCAAGCTTGAAAACCTGAGCTTCTCACGCAAGTACTAGCTGAACCAGTGCCAAGCTTGCAGAAGCAACCACAGACATGCACCGACTTACTTGCTCTTCATTTTCGTACTCAAGCATTCCTCTTCCATAATGGCACATGCCCTTGAGATGTTTTCTAAACCTTCCATACAAAGAAAGCTCCGACTGCTCAGCTTTCTACTCTTTCTGCCTCATAATTCTGAAACCAACAGTGTCTATTGTTTCCCCTACATCCCTTAAGGATCCTATAATCTAGACTAAACAAGCCACAAACTCGACCCTTTGCCCCACACCCTGCACTCACAGTTTTGCAGTTGGACAGCACCGTTGCATCTCCTATCATGCTGGCCCCTGCTCCCATCACCTCCGCCAGCACCAACTGAGCAAAAATTAAAACAATACCATCACTCAGTGGCAGCGCCGCCCTCAAGAAAGTAGCAGCAGCAACAGCAGTAAGCAGCAGCGCATTGTGTGCCTGTCGCTTATCTGCTGCCGCGCTTGCTGCCATGCCTAAAGGGGCTGAGATCCAGGGGCGGAGGGCAGCCAGGAGGCCGATTTGGGTGGAGGATAAGCCGCGTTGTGAGAGGTAGATGTTGAGGTACGGGAGGATGAACACACCAGCAGCTCCTTGAAGGAAGTACCAAGCCTGTGAACAGGATCAGATGCGTTGGAAGAAGCTCGTTAGAAGATTTGACGCACAACATTAGCAACGTGAATAGCAAGTCACAAGCAGTACAAGCATCTCATACATCATAAAATCTGGTAACAAAAGTGATACAGGTTTTGGGTGGAGTTACTCATTCGCAATACCCACGGCTAAATGACAGCAGCTGTGGAAGATCGTTGAGAGGCCAATCTGGGTTGAGATAACCAATCAGAGACCAATGAGTTGTAAGAACGCATCTCCCTATCAAGTGGATAAGCTGCCCATGGCGTATCTAAACTGCCTTTTATTGATCTCCCTCCAGTCGCCTACCACCACAGGGACAAGCCACTCTCACCTGCACCTCTCCCCTCCCTCTATCCTTTGCACTGCCCCCACCCCTTTTCCTGCTCCCCACACTTCCTCATCCACGCTAGCCAATAGCATCAATCCCTTCCCTCCTGCTGCTGCTTCCACCCCTCCACTGGCACCCACTGCTGCTCTTTCCCCTCATTTTCTCCAACAGCTGCCGCCAATGGCATGTCTTGCAAGCATGGTATAAACCCCATCCAGATCAGCCTAACCCTGAATTTGCCAGGTCCCTTCCTTGCCCTTTACTCCACAGAGTTTTGATCACCCTCACTCCTTCCCACCCCCTTGCTTCTTGCTCCTCTTGCCCCGGACCCACCCACCTTCGCCAACAGCATCTCCTTCCCAGCACCCGCTCCCGCTCCACCACCACCAGCTGCTGCCATCTTCTCCCCGTCCGTCGCAGCTGCTGCTGCCGCTGATGGTGTCTCTGGTGTTCCTGGTCTGGAGCCCCCTCCACTAGACGCCCCACTCCTCGGCTCATCGTCACGTTTAAATTGATATTCATGAGCACCTGCTGACGTCTGGTATCTGTTGCGCAGGGTCATCTGCCTCCAGGGGTTTGAAAGCTTGGGTGGGCAAGAGACAGCTTTGTGGGGATAATTCTTGGCAGGGATCTGCAGGGATGCACAGGCACAGACACAAAACCAGGTGGAAGCAGGGGCATTGTCAATGGGGAATTGAACCGAAGATGGTGATCTAAGTTTGTATGAATGACCCTTGAGCAAGGCCCTGTAAGTAAGAGTGTCCAGACCCAAGGTCAGGCAAGGACAGGGGCAATAGGGTGGCAGCATGAGGTTATGCTAAGTAACGCACCGGAAGGGACTGCAATGTGCACTGGTGCAAGCATAGGGAGGGTGAGGTGGCGGGAGGGGATGAAATTGTGCGATGGCCCTTGGCAGGAATCTGCAGGTATGAACAGGCACAGGGACGAAATACAGGCACAATATGCATGGGCAAGGGATGGTGGGAAAGATGGGAGCTTCTCCCGATACTTCTTGGCAGAAGTAGGCATGCAGAGGCACAGGCTCAGAACACTGGCATGGTTAGGAGGGGATGACTGCTAGCCGATAAGGTTAGGAGGAGCAATAAACTCGTGCGAACACGTCTCCCCAGGATCGCCAGGCATGCACAGGCACAGGCACATGCAAATACCCATAAGAGCGTGAGGCTGACGTTAGGGGGGGATGCTGGTTGGCAGGAACCCGGGATGTGGGCATGTGACTAGCTGGATGCAGAAGCAAATGCACATGCATGTGCATGTACTATACCGTTGCCATGGCTAAAAACATTATAGCGATGCGGGCATGGAAAATTGCTCTTTGCACCTCCTGATTGAGGATGCTAGCCAGCAGAGACCAGCAGGATGCTGCTAACACTACCAGAGCATACATATCACATATCATACGGTAAGCCAGAACCAATTACTGAAGAAGAAACTGCGTACTGTTCCTGCCTGTTGCTGCTGCTGGCAATGATCACTGCCCTGCCGAAGATCCCTTCGCTGTCGAAGATTGACAAGGGTCTAGCAAATGAAACTCCATATATTTGAACTTCCCTTATTGGTCAGCGCTGCTGTGCATGAATTACAATCCAAGGTTGGTGGGAAGTTGCCGATAGCATTGCTTAAATCTCAGCCTTACCTGCTGTGATTGTGGCCTGAATGGAGCTTGAACTCGCTGTGCAGCAGAAGTCAGACAAGCCTGCAGGAAGGCACAAATGCCTTCAGCACTGCATGGAACTTTCCCAAAAGCATAGGACTTTTAAGCGACTACAGCAGCGACTGCCTATGTGCCTAACTAATTGCCTTACACCGCTGGCATTCATGGAAAGGCATGTAGTGCATGAGATGGTCGAGTGCCTGTCAACTGCTCGTAATGAAGCCACATGGAGCCTGGTGCCTGCTTCATGGAAACGACACTGCTATTCAAGGCCCATTAAGCTGCAGATGCTGCCAAACGCTCCAGCTTTGTCACCCATGGCTGCTGCAAACTGCTATCAAAGACCCAGCCAAGGGTGCTCGGAATCTAATCCATGTTGAGCACTTACCGCAGGCTGAAGCTGACAGTGTGGAAGAAAGTGGGGTTTCCTAACGCTATATGTCCAGCTAGTGCTGCTCGAGGGAGTATGCAACATGTGCAAGTGCGTAGCGGTAGGGCGAGCTGCAGATGCTGCAGCAAAGAAAGCTGAGGATGCAAACCTACAAGGACACGACCATGCGTGATCGATCATCCAGCGTATGAGTCGTTTATAAGGTCCAATTACTGAATACAATATGTGAGTTCAAGGCAGCAAATGGGGAGGCTTCTAGACCATGCCCCCTACCTCAACTGATGACTCAATCGAGCCACAGCCATGAGCGCTGGCAGCGCTTAACAGCGTTCATTAGACACGATTATCTCCTAGTAGAGCTTCTGCAACCTTGCGAGCCGGTGACAATCAGGTCCTTCTACCACGATGCCTTCCGCGCAAGACCAGTCAGGCCCCACACAGGTACAGCTACCGCTCGAACGCAAGAAACAGGCTACCGATACTAACAGACAGAGGCTATCTTGTCGCAAGTTATTGGCAGAAGAATGAGCTGTTTCAATAAAACGGCCCAGCCAAGCAAAGCAAATGGGGCAGGAGAACTGTTGAATTACAGACCACAAGACATCATATAGTAAATGAACAGCACCTCAGCGGATGCTAAGTGTTGTTAAGGGTCGCCTTATACGCCTATTCAAGGCTTGCTGGCTCTTCTGATGACCTCATGCCGCAGGACTCTAGTGACAAGCAGTTGACGTCACCGAAAGCTCGTCCAAGATCTCTTTTGAAAAGTGAAACATCTTACAGAGTAAAGCGGCAAACGGTGTATTACTACATCAAGGCTTGGGCTCTTAGCCTGCTCTTATGGCGCGGTTAGCAGGACATCTCTGATGCCTGGAGGTGGCAACGGCAGGTTCTGACATTCCAAGCACACTGACTGAATACTTGGGAATTCCTTCGAATTTACGTACTAAACACTATCATCTGTCTCCACGGCTGCTACTTTGGCCTCTGCCATGACCACTTCTGGCGCCACCACTTCCACGTTGGGTATCGACCCAGGTGCTCCTGGTGGTGCTGGTTCTAGCTCTCTGTACTCCCCACACTTCGGCACGTCATTGTGCCATATGCCATCAAACCTGCAACGGAAGCAATATACAGCCAGACCCCAAGCGACCACTGAGTCAACTAAGCCAGCAGGGCACGTGGTGGAGAAAACAACCCCTGCAACAAGCTGTTATTCTGGGTGGGTCGCCCTAGTGCAGGCATGAATGGTCCAGGCAAGCCCCGTGCTGCATTCCTAGATGCAGCATGTGTCCGCCGTAAAGCATGGGTACATAGGGGTAATGCAGCATCTGGGAAGAAGCAGGGATTATGGAGCGCATTGAAAAGCAGCCCTTCTACTAACCTCCACATAGAACTAGAGCCATCTAGGCACTGCCTGTATAGGCAGATCACCTGTGCCTCCAGGCTGAGACCACAGCAGCTGCCAGGGAGCTAACAGCTGATCCCATGGGAGGACTAGTGCCTGTGCGGGGCCTATGGCACTACTGCTATGGCATATCATGCTGTGCAACAATAGCCTAGGGCTTGTGCATGTGAGTACCATAGATTTAGGGGTTGTATGCCATGCAAGGATGATCTGGCAAGCAAGTAGTCAACTGGCCTAGCTGCCATTCATATCTTACTAGGCCTGGTCGGTTGTGCTCTTGGACACAAGCTTGCAGCAAGAACAGGTTATGCAAGGCTCATCAAGGCTCAATCCAGCCGGGACCTGCCCTGAAGCTATTCCCCTGACAATTCAATCGAGGGTCATTCCATGTACGCCTCACCTGCGCCCCTTGTTCATGTAGAAGTAGCTCCCCTCTCCATGCTTCATGTCTTTGTGCCAATGGCCCTCATACATGTCCCCGTTGGCAAGCACTAAAGTCCCCTTGCCCTCCCTGCGTACAGCAACATTACTATATCACTTGTGTTATGTACCAGTGCTCTATCTCCGCTTTATCATGTATATAGCAGGAAACAACAGTAAAGGCACCAGATAATCTTGTGGACGTTCGTTCCATAGGAAAAAAAGGCGTCCCACATTAGCCAGTTAAGTGCAGCAGATACACAATGTATTTACGCCAGGGCTAAAGCAACAGCAGCAGTGGTGTCAGCAGCAGAACATGAGAACACAGGCAGGGGGCGTCCCGAGGTGCCAGACCCAGCCCATATATCACACCTGCCCCCCCCCCCCTTTGTCCTGCTCTATAACGGCAAAGTGTCGTCTATAACACACTGAAAGTCCCGATGTGCCATACGAGAAGACTGAACCTGAGAACTGACAATGCAGGACACCCCACATTTTGTGAGCTAGGAAAACAGCAGATTTTTGGTGCATCATCCCCCAGCAGGGCTGGAACATGGAGTGACCTATGTGCGTCACGCTTGTGCTGCAGTAGCCATAAGCCACCATCCAGCAGTGTGGCCACCTTGCTGACTGAAAAACACAATTGCAGTTCATCTTCTCCCCTGCTGGACCCTGTCTATCACCATCGCTTCGCGCTTGCCTGCTACCTGTCTCTGCAGCGCCATCCACCCCTTGCCTTTGGATGAGCGACACCTCATACACACCACACCTTTTCCAAAGCACAAACCAAACCAACCCCAAATGGCAGCCCGCTATCAGTGACAAGTCTGCTATGTAACAGGTGATGCATACACTGGCGCAAACCGTGCACATCATTACCCAGTTACCAGAGTTACCAACTAGCCCAAGAGGGCATCCCTTGGAGCCAATGAAGGCTCATAGGGCCAAGCCCCCAGCATCACTCACTACACAGGTTTCCTCTCAGACCCCCCTCTCTACCTGCCGCCTTCACAACTCCTCCCATGTGAAACCCTCCGCTCCTTTCAGAGCTCAGAATATGACAAGCCTTGAAATAGGCCTATCCTTAACGTATGGATAACGGGGCAGCACTTTCTCAACTCGTGCTCCACTATCCCTCAAAGCACACTGATCTCCACGAGATCATAAACTTATCCTTTGACTCTACACACCCCTTCCCTACAGGCCCCTGAAGCCCTGCTTACAAATTCGGCGCCACAATTTAACCACAATTTAACCCTACCCTGCAAATCCAACCCTATCCTAAAGACAGACACACCCACCAGGTAAGCTTCCCTTTCCACACCATCCCTTCTTCCCACCCCCCTAAACAGCACTCACCTCAAGCCATGCTCCCAGCATCCCTCATACACATCTCCTCCAAAACCATCACTGGCCCGCCCACCATACACCGCCCTGCCTTGACCATGGCGCTGTCCTCGATGCCACTCCCCATCATAGCTATTCCCCTGACCATCTGAGATGAAGCCTGAACCCTACAACAGAGCAACAACGATAAGGAGCCACACAAGACAGCTGAATGGCAAGAATGGAGCAAGCAGAAAGTCTAAAAGTCCACTGTCTTAGTTCACGGGATGGTGTATTACACAGGTGACCTGCTAGCCTCCATACCTGCAGTAGCATCATTCCATTGGAAGCAAGGGGACGTTTTGACCTTGGTAAGCTATTGGCTTTCAAGCTTCAGATGTAGCATTACCGCATTTGTTCTGGAGGCAAACATTAAGCTAAGATTGACCACGGTTTGAAAGTAACATTTGAAAAGAGAAAAAAATCCGGAGCCAACCCGAGGCTCAAGGGGTTTCCAAATTAACTTCCAAAAAACCAAACTGACTGATATCCACTTCAACCAATTCATTTCCATCATCACTAAAACAATCACCACAACTTTCTTCATCACTCGACTCAAATCGATCAAGCTGTAGATCAAAAAGCCACTTTGTATCTTCATCTCAAAGGAGAGCGCAAAGTGAGAGATAGCTATAGGGGGATAAGCTTGCTAAGTATACCGGGGAAGGTGTATGTCTTGGTCATTTTGGCTAAGATCAGTTCTCATATCGATGCACAACTGCTTGATAACCAGTCTGCTTTTAGGAAGGGGAGGGGCCTCACTGATGCTCTGTTCACCATACGCCAGGTCATCTCTAAGTCTGTAGCATTCGATCAGCCTCTATTCATGGCTTTTGTGGATTTGCGTAAGGCATATGATTCTGTACCGCGAGACACGCTATGGCGCATCCTGCATGTGTACGGGGTACACACAAAGCTGATAGAGTTGCTGATGGACTTGCATACTGGCACACAGGCTGCTGTTAGGATGGGTGGTGTGGTGTCTGAGTGGTTTGATGTGCATGGCGGGGTGCGGCAGGGATGTGTCATTGCTCCCTTGCTGTTCAACATCTACATGGACTTTGTGGTTCGGCAGGCAATGGCTCAGATGCCGGAGGGATGTGGGGTGAAGCTAGCCTATCATGCAGATGGGAAACTTGAGCGTGATGGGTGTGGTAGTGGTGGGTGTGTGGAGCTGTTGTCTGTTCTGCTGTATGCAGATGATATGGTGTTGCTAAGTCCCAGCAGGGAGGAGTTGGTGGTCATGCTGCAGGTGATGGACAAGGTTGCTGCTAGTCTTGGGTTGCGCATCAATGCAAGCAAGACTGAGATCTTGTCCATTGACAAGGATTGGAAGGAGGGGGATGTGCCAGTGCAGCAAGGACCAGAGGTGGTTATCAGTGAGGGTGTGGTAAAAGAGGTGTCACAGTTCAAGTACTTGGGAAGTGTGCTTGTGACTGATGGCAGGTTGGATGTGGAGTTGAATATCAGGAGGGGTAAGGCTGTGGGGAGGTTTAAGCAGTTTGAAAAGATGTGGGGTACCAAGCATCTGTCATTGGCTACGAAGGTGAAGTGTTACAAGGCATATGTGTTGCCAATTCTGCTGTTCGGGAGTGAGTGTTGGTCCCTGACCAAAGTGCAATCGCAAAAGCTTGAGCGGGTGCACTCTAGCTGCCTTAGGAGCATCCTGGGGGTCAGGCTGTCAGATCGGCACACCAATGAGCATATCAGGAAATCATGTGGGGTAGCCACCTTGTCAGCATACATCACAGCAAATAGGCTGAGGTGGCTGGGGCATGTGGGCCGCATGGAGGAGGGCAGGTTGCCGCATATTGCGTTGTTCTCTTCATTACATGGTGACATGACGAGGCCAGTGGGTAGGCCTCGCCATACCTGGGAGAAATGCGTGTGTGCAGATCTGAAGGTGCTTGGTCAAGATGAGGGGAGCTGGGAGGCTTCATGTCAGATTAAGAGTGCTTGGAGGAAGAGGTTGTGGGATCTTACGCACCCTTGGGAAAGCCAACGGTTAGTGAGGTGTAGAAGGCGCACTAAGCAAGCTATTGATAAGCATGTGGAGCGCTATGTGGTGCCTTTCAGTGGCTGGGAGGATGGTGGTTCACCAGTACCTAGGTGGTGGGAGCCACCTCCAGCCCCTACTAGGGTGGTGCTTGATCCTGCTGCCTCCCCGCCACCCATGTGTGATGGAAGTGGAGCAGGTTTTGGGTTTTAGTGGTGGTGTTTGTTTCCCCTTGGTGTGCACGCCGTTGCATCTAGCCTCAGCTTGTGTGTGGCAAATCCACCATCGGTTGTGTGGCTTCGTGATTGTGATCAGGAGCCTTGTGTTTGTGGCCTAGGTTTGTTTGGCCATTGGCATTGCTGGTCTTGCGTTTTGATTGATTGATTGATCTTCATCTCTGAAAACAAGCATATTTAGCACCAACTTCGCCAAGATATGCTGCTTTGAATGACACAATTTACCAACAGCTGCATATGACACACAAAACAGAACACAGCTAATGCCACCGCCATGGAAAGCGCCTGCAATTGACCAGGCAAGCCCTGTACACTGTGACAGGTACACTGTTCGCTGCTTTTTTTGACAGCTTGAGGTGCGGGGCCTATGACACTTTTTACTATGGCATATCATGAAATGTAATAATACACTGTGCTTAACCGTGGCTTCAGCTTCAGGAAAGCAACTGCCAAAGGAGGAAAGGCTGCATATGAGCTACGAAGCAGGATCCTGCTCAGCTCTTTACGGCTGTTGCTCCATTTCAAGTGCCAAAATGTGCTGACCGCTATCTGGCAGATCACCACAGCCATTCCCCATGTGGTGCTCTTGCATGTTAGATCATCTTCAACATTCCTGCTGCTCAATCAGCATATATACTGTCGTGGCACACTGGGCTAGTGCTTCTGGAGCTCAGTGCTGCCAATGCACGTAAGGCTGTGACCTGTGCGCCACTGGAGCTGTGGTGCCTATTAAAATCTCTGTGTACGCATGCTGCTCCTTTCTCAAGCTGTGGATGTTGCGTTCTCAAGCTCTTGCTGCTCTGTTTCCAAGCTGTTGCTGCTGCTGCCGCTTCCTCACATATGGAGTTGTGCTGATGCAAGGACTGCTGCCCTTTCGAAGGTAGCACCACAACATGTGCTGCTTTTACTCTTCTCCTCAAGCTAGCAGTGATGCTGTTGCTGTCGTGCATAGGAAGTTGCTCGGGATGCAGCCACAACACCCATGATTGTATCTAAGAATGTGTTGGTTGTACCTTCTGTCCAACATTGTTTTGGGGGCTTTGTGCTTGTGATCGGAAACCCTGTGTTTATGGCCTGGGTTTCTTTGGCCTGGCATAGCTGGTGTTTTGATGGATTGATGTCCTGCTGGTCAGCTACTGGCTCCTGCTCTCATGCTGAGTCTGGGATGTCTACTGCTGGCTGAGCATGGCATGTGTGCTGTGCTGGACGTCGACCTGTAAGCTGCTGTCTGCTGCCTTCATGCATAGGATAACCCCCCTTGCAGGAGGACAGGCTGCTGTACAGCGAAAAGAGCCAGTCTGCAGTAACCCCTGCTGTGAAGCTCCTTGCCTGGTAGGGCGGTCTTGCCTCAGGCTCTGTGCTTACCTCTGGCTTATCGTAGGCCCAGCCTCCCTCGTATCTCAAATAGTATTTGCCATCCCTGAATATCCATAGTGCCCCATTGCCATGCCTGAAACCATCCTGCCAGTCGCCTTCATATTTGTCCTCGTTCTTGTATGTCACCACTCCTTTTCCTGTATGCCAGCACACTCTGGTGATGTACATATATGCTTCTTTCAACGAGCATGTATAAGCAGAGGGGACTGCTGCAGTTCCAATCTGCTGCATATAAAACGCAATTTCCAAAGGCATAAGAGGCCAGGGAGCACCTACCGTGGCGTTTGTTATCACGCCAGCTGCCTTTATACTGTTCCCCTGTCGGTAGGAATACAGTAGACCGCGGTCCTTCCTTTTGAGCCTGCATGCATGGTGCGAGCGTAAGCTCCTTTGGAGCGGGATGGTGCAGGTAGCAAAGCGTCCGGGGTTAAGCATGCCTTCTTGTCGTTTGTGCGCCAGAGCTTTTCCGAGTTCGAGCTCTCTGTAGCTATCATGATGGATCGCTATGAAGCAAGCTTCGAAGTTAAGAATACACAAAATCGCTTCTTTTTGTTCTGGTCACCGCACATGTTGACACCTTGCCCTGTGACCCCCTATAGCTGTGAATCGATAACGCATTTGTCAACGTAGCTCCTTAAGTTGCTTCATAAACTGTTCTTTCTCCACTGAATGCAGCTCGCGTGCTCTCCTTCTGCCTGGGCAGGCACTTCGAAGTGCTAGTCGTAGTGCCGCACGCCCGGCAGTAGCCTCACTGTAGTCACGTCGGGTGCTGCAAGCAATCCTCGGCAAGCAACAGTGGACCGGCCCAGAATAGTAAGCGGGAGCCCGAGATATCTCACCATGATTCAGGCCCTTGCTCGCAGAAGGGGACACCTGCGGCAACCTGCTGTGCTCAGTCTTCAAACGGTTTTGCCTTAGTTGAACAAAGATACATTGCGGATGACATTGATAGACCAAACGGCTGGCTCTCTCTTCTGGAGCTGGATAATCTGCTGCGTCAGTTGCCTCTCGATTCAGCAATCACTGGCAAGCAAGCCAAAGATAAACCTGCTTCTCCTACATGCTATACCAGTGCTTCTTGATCCTTGATTAAGGAGCCCGTGAACTCAAAATGAGTATCTCCATGACAGGAATCCCTTGCAAACAGAAATCCCCCGCAAACAGACAGCTCGGATCACTACGGTAGGCTGCCCATCCACGTGCAGACACTTCTCCCTTACATGCTATCATAAGCTCTGACACAATGCATTTGGTTCTAAACCCTCTTCACTTACATTTCATGCCGTCTGCACAACGAGAAGTGTACCGTACAGCCATGGATCAGACATCGCAACCCCGCATCACACTACTTTGCATGTCAAGGACTGACAGCAAGCTGCATACTTTAACAGTAGCTGAAGAGAGTAGAGTGCTAGTACCGCCTTCCTCAAAGCTACGCAGCCGGCTAACGCCCAGCGTCTGCTCACTCACTCACTCACTCAGCTGAAGATATGCACTAGTCACTCCACATGGCAATACCTCCACGGAAGGCTGCTAGTGGTGCCATGCTTGCACCATTCCTGCTCTCACCCAGGGGCAAAGTCAGTTACTGCTGCCTCTCAGGCCTGCTACGTTCCAACTGCTTCTGAAGCAGTGCAGTCTGTATCAGCAGCTGCTGTGCCTGCCCCTTTGCCTCCTCCGCCTCCTCCCTCTCTTTCCTGGCTGCTTCCAGCACCTCGCCATGACGGTCCACCTCCCCCTGCCAACCACTTGCTAAAGCCTTCATTGCGGCTGCCATGTTCACCCCGTACAAGCACTGCTCCACAGCATCCCCGTAGCGGCTGTGAATGCTGCGTACAAGGAACGCCCACACATTCCACTGCTGGCGTTGTGCTGCTGCTTGTGCTGCTCCCAGTAGCTCCTGCTGCAAATTTGCCCCAGTGGCCCTCACCAGCAGTTCCACAACCTCCATGTAAGCCTTGGATGACGCTGCCATAAGTGCTGTCTTACCAAACTTGTCAATTATACTCCAATCAGCACCAACGGTCAGGAGCTGCTGCACAACAGCAACATGTCCATGACGTGCTGCTGCATGCATTGCAGTCCGACCATAGGCATCCCTTGGGTTAGGGTTGGCACCGGCAGATAGCAGCAATGCCGCCGTCTCAGCATGCCCCGCGTCTGCTGCGGCATGGAGCGGAGTGTAACGGGATGAAATCTTAGATATACGCATGTTCGCACCAGATGCCAACAGCAGCTTGACTATCTCTGCATGCCCCTGCCAGGCTGCAGCAATGAGAGCTGTGGTACCATCCACTGTCTGAGCATCCACCCTCACCCCTTTTGCTAGCAGCAGCTGCACCACCTCACCATGCCCTTTGGCTGCAGCACAATGCAGTGCAGTTTCTCCCAAAGCGTTCACTGCACTGACATCAGCCCCACTGGCCAGTAGCTCCTCTACCACCTTCACGTGGTTCCTAGCTGCTGCAATCTGCAGGGCGGTATTCCCACCAGTCCACCTTTCGCCAACATCTGCACCTTTGCTGATTAACAGGCGCGCCAGCTGGTGGGCACCACGCAGTGCTGCTAGGACTAAAGGATGGCCCTTAGGGCCACCACTATTCACGTCAGCCCCGGCATCTACCAGCAGTTTTATCGCTTCAAGGTTGCTTAGCTGAGTGAAGGGGAGCACAGCCATGCACGGTAGAAGCATTTGCTGGTGCCCCTCTCTGCACCAGCAGCTGCATGGCCTCCAGCTGTCCTGCCATAGCTGCTGCATGTAGTGCTGTCCAGCCAGCTGCTGTTGCTGCTCCTGGGCTGAGGCCTCTGTCTAGCAGCTGATTCAGGAGATGCAGGTTACCAACAGAGCCAGCTGACAAGAGATCGTTGACTGACATGATGAAGGGCTATTTGGACTACTAGGCAGGAGGAGGGAGCAAGACAACCGAGTTCAGTCTCCAAAGGGCTTACAAATTGACTGTTCTTAGCATCTTGGCTGCTTTGTCCACAATTAGACCCAAATGAATAGAAGCCAGATGAAGCAGCAAGCCCCTTAAGAAGCTTACAGCGTAGTTAAAGCAAGTACAGGAGAACATAGGTGCCGTTCCTGAAATCGGTACGGTATACACACTTTTAGGTAGAGGCCAACGTTCATCTCGCTCTGCCACCCGGTCACGTCGGTAGCCAACTAGCCGGCGCCTCGGCAGGATCGAACCGTCCTAGCCTAGGCGTTGCATGCCGATGGAGTGTCCAAGGACCGCTTTTAGGATAGTTTAACGTATAGAAGACAACGTCCTTGACTGGCGGGCCAGCGGACGGTGTGATGCATACTCCACTCATCTCGAAAACTCTCGACGCACGTCATAACGTATTAGGCGGTACATGTACGTCCTGTTACAGGATTATGCTGTACGCCCTGTTACACTTCTCCCCATTGCCCTCGATCATAAGAGACAGATACAAAGAGAGTGCCTAGATGATAACCAAAGGCCAAGGAAGAAGTTGGTAACCTTCGGAGGTGGAGTTACCCGCCCGGCGGGTACTCACAACATGATAAGACCTCGTCATGAGCGCTCACAGCATGCATAGACCAACCAACTCCATGTTGCATGGCTTACACAACGTGTGTCAGAGCATCAGAACATACTTGCATGATCTGAATGCCCTCATATGCCCATGCAAAACTCATACTCAAAGGGTCTCAAAAAGGCGTTGCTATCCGCTGCATTCAGCCCTTCTGCTTTCTTCATATATTCCTATTCAACGCAATATTGATTTGCCAATGTAGATTCACCAGCTCACCTCATACTCAGCATGCTGCCCACAAGTACGCAAAGCATACCTTTACTGTGCTGGGCTGCTACTTTGACCGACCATCAGCCAGCCTATAGGAGCTGTTGCTATTTCCTGTCCAGACAAGTGACCTTGCACTCCCTTCCCCTGCGTTCAGCACTGCGTATTGTGCTTTGCGTGAGCAGTCTCTTGTGCCTTCCCGTAGCACCATTCCGCTTCGTCCTCCGGCTAGGAAGGGGGCAACCACACCACTTCATGACAATCAACTGTCCTCCATGCCAACCACCTGCTAAAATTCTGAAGCTTTCAGATGCCTAAAATGGTCATAAGCTACCACGGGTGCTGCGACAACCATCAGGATCCACACATCACCCCAGACTACTGCTACAGCCAATACATCCACACTCACACGTTCGCTCCACAGCAAACCAACAGCTGCTGGTGCCCCAATCCTGATGATCAATATGGTTCCCAGGGTCCCATTGCAACGCCGCAAGCACCCATGCACTCAATGTAAGCTCAGTCTTGGTCACCTCAATGCGGAATGCTGAGGCTGCAGCTGGCACTGCCACCTCCACACCGCAACAGTTCAAAGGAACTGATGTTCCCACCGAAGGCAGCTGCTACGGGTGCATGGCAGAACCCACCAGAACTCAGGTTCTGCTACCTCCTAGGCCTGCTACGTTCCAAGTGCTTGTGCAGCAGTGCAGTCTGTATTAGCAGCTGCTGTGCCTGGCACTTTGCCTCCTCCCCTTCGTCCCTCTCCCTCCTGGCTGCCCCCAGCACCTCCTTATGACGATCCACCTCCTCCTGCCAACCACCTGCCAAGGCCTTCACTGCTGCTGCCATGTTCACCCCTAGGCCTGGCGGCAAGCAATGTTCCACAGCATTCCCATGACGGCTATGAATGCTGCGCACAAGGAAAGCCCACACATGCCAATGCTGGCCTCCTGCTGCTGCTTGTGCTGCTCCCAATAGCACCTGCTGCGAATCTGCAGCAACCCCCACCAGCAACTCCACCACCTCCATGTGTCCCTTGGATGATGCTAGCGTAAGTGCCGTCTTACCGAAGTTGTCCACTAGACGCCAAACAGCACCAAAGTTAAGGAGCTGCTGCACAATATCAACATGTCCATGATATGCTGCATGATGCATTGCAGTCAGACCACTGGAACTCTTTGATCTAGGGTTGGCACCGGCAGATAGCAGCAAGGCCACTGTGCCAGCATGCCCAGCGTCTGCGGCAGCATGGAGCGGATTGTGATGGGTTGTAATTTGAGAAAGATGCAAATCAGCACCAGATGCTAACAGCAGCTTGACTGCCTCTTCACGCCCACGCCAGGCTGCAATATGTAGAGCGGTGACACCCTCCATTGTCTGAGCATTCACCTTGGCCTCATTTGCTAGCAGCAACTGCACCACCTCACAGGACCCTTTAACTGCAGCACGATGCAGTACAGTTTCCCCCAAGGTGTCCACTGCGTTGATTTCAGCACCATTGACCAGTAGCTCTTGTACCACCTTCATGTGGTTCCTATATGCTGCAGTATGCAGGGCTGTGGACCCTCTATTCCACCTACCATTAACATCTGCACCTCTGCGGATAAACAGGCGCACCAGCTGGTGGTGTCCACACACTACTGCTAGAATAAAAGCATGCTGCAACTCCGCTCCCGCTCTGAGCAGCATGTGAACTACACTAAAATTCTCATACAAGGTGGCTTTGAATAAAGGAGTGTCCTTAGGGCCACCAATATTCACATTAGCCCCGGCAATTAGCAGCAGTTGCATTGCTTGAAGCTGTCCCGTTCTACTGGCTGAGTGAAGGGGAGCACAACCATGCACAGTAGATGCATCTACTGGCGCCCCTCTCAGAATCAGCAGCCGCATGGGCTGCAGCTGCCCTGCCATGGCAGCTGCATGTAGTGCTGTCCATCCACCTGCTGTTGCTGCTCCTGGGCTGAGGCCGTTGTCCAGCAGGTGATTCAGGAGATGCAGGTTGCCAACAGAGGCAGCTGACAGGAGATCGTTGAATGACATGATCAAGGTAGGGCTCTTTAGACCAGGCAGGAGTGCCAGGGTCTGGAAGAGTCGTGCTGGTTTGTGGTCAACCCAGGATCTAGCTGCCACAGACCAACACGGGTGCCTTACTGTCCGGTAGTAGTGCTGTTGTATGCGAAACCTTCAATTGATGTATGTTGGCAGAGCTGCTATAGCCTCTGTGGACTGGTTCTTGCTGCTGGATGGACTCCTAGGACATACAATGTCTAATGGGTATGTGCACTGATATGCACTGGATTCGATTATCAACTGTATGGGACACGACCAGGATTGCCTTACTGTGCTTGCAGACAATTTGGTTGCTTCTAAATAGAAGTAACAAGTTTGCGTGTGCGAGGGCACAGCGTTTCGTTCACTACAGCGCTTCGTTCACTACTCGTAGATGGCGGTAGTAGAAAGCCTTCTGAGCGGTGTCGACTCAGGATTCTTCCACTGAAATGTTCCCAACTTGTCCTCTCTATTTATACTTTTCCTGAACGCGCCAGTTCCACACTTTGCCAAGTGCTGGATGATTCTGCCAAGTCCTGGATGATTCTGCCAAGTCACAAGTTCTACCAAGTCGAAAGGACTTGGTACAGACTCAGGGGACAAGCACAATTGTGAGTCACGAATACCCTTTATGCCGCACAATGTGCAAGATATAATCCCCCGCAGCTGCAATGACTTGTTAAGATTCATACTCTACCGAGTCCTCATACCCGCCCGCCATCTCGAGTGGATCTATCGGTTGCCTTGCAGGACACGGAAGCGAATAGTGGGCCCCTTTCCCTGGGTCTGACCAAATACTTTAAAGACGATGCTGAGATATTAAGCAACTTCTTCATTGACACTTTCTGGGCCTGGAACGGCCGAGTCCGCTACAGGGAGGGTGCAAGACGTTTGCAAGACTACTACACCTTGGTTCAATTCTCAAACAACATGTGGTACATACGGGCATCCATAAGGTACCGACAACCCCAGGATGACCTGGTTTAACCAAGCAGCACCTGCTGCTCATCCCACAGCTGCATCTAATGAGTGCTGCTACTACCACTGCTCCTTCTGCATGCTACATCACCATGTAACCACGCACCCCACCAAAAATTCAAGCTCCTCTCATATCATGTTTATATATCTAACATGAATGATGAGTGAAGAGATGAGGATGGACGTAAGCTAAAAACAAGGTGAAATGCTGCTGCTGCATGTTGTTGAGGTCACGCCTCATACCATGCGGCAAAGGAGCCGCAACAGCAATGTGATGTGCGAGCGTCAAAGCGTAAAGAAGCCTTGCATCCCGTTCACAAATGAGCCACGTAGCTGTTGTTGCTGCTGCAGCTGCTTCCTCTGCTGCCGCTGCTGCTGCTGCGTGTGCTGCTATCCATGCGGCTACCCCACTTACACAAAGGTAAGGGCTCCGTGAAATCTTTACACCAAGCAACCCTTCCCACAATCCCACACTGGAGAACAATACACGGCCTCCTTGTGTAGATCTCTCTCTCTCTCTGTCTGTCTCTGGACCCCACCAAAATTCCAAGCTCCATGCGGCAAATGTCCCACACAGAGTCGTATGATGTGCGAGTCTCAAAACCCAACACACATGCCTTGCATCACTTCACACCAATGACTAGCTATGTAGCTGCTGCTGTAGCCGCTTCCTCTGCTGCTGCTGCTTCTGCTGCTACCACTGATGCTTGTTCTCCAGGTGACACCACCCTCCATGCCCCCACCTCTGCCTCCCCCCTGGAATTAGTACCCAGCAGCAGCACCTTCTTGTGGAAGCCCAACAGACTGGGGCGGTGACCCACACTGATTACTGTCACTCCAGCATCCAACACAGCCTGCGATTCAGAAGCAAAGAACCAAGGAAATTACACCTCAGCATTTGGTAATGAAGGAGAGGCTTCGGATTAACACATACACAAACACACTGATACATGTCACTCCAGCATTCAGACAGCCTGCACTTCAACAGCGAACAACAAAGGAAAGACGCACATCATAAGCTGGTGTGGAAGGATAGGTTTGGAACGACACACTTTGAATCACACTGAAACTAACACAAAGCCTGTGATTACAAAACAAAAAACCAAAAAATACACCTCACTACTGTTATCAAGGGCTACAGGTTTGAAGACACAGGTTCTTCATGTTGGCTGACACTACTACATATCAAGCATCCAATTTGCCCTTTGCACCTTGCCAAGCCCAAAGAGAATGGAAAGAGAGTGGTAAGCTACTGTGGATATGGAGCTTGAGAGCCAGTGTCCCTTGACTGGCCAGATGGGGACCAGTCTTATCATCCCCATATTAATAATATATTTTATGATTATATTTTATCATATGCCATAGATATATTTTATGATATGCCATAGCAAAAAGTGCCATATGCGCATACTTCTATGCCAATAGTTTCTAGCATAGCCTGTGCCAAGCAAGGGCGGGAAGAACATTAGTAGAATTTGCATCCCTTTTTCCCCTTTGCACTTGGCAACTCCTTTGCCAAGGATAGGAGTTATGTTCCCTTGTGCCCCTGAAACCCAGCCCCACTGTAACCTACCCTGTACAAAATTGACTCATTGGTTGTGTCCAAAGCGCTGGTAGCTTCATCTAACAATGCCAACCTTGGGGACGCCAACAGCAAGCGAGCAAAAGCGAGGCGCTGCTGCTCCCCCAACGAAAGCTGTGCCGACCAGTCTGCAACATAATTCAAAGCCATCTCCTCTGTGCTACTGCTGCTGGTGGTGGTGGTCATACTGCTATTGCTACTGCTGCTACTGCTGCTGGTAGGGGTGGGGCTGGTACCGGTAAAATCGCTGCTGCTACTGCTACTGCTGCTGCTGCTGGTGTTGTTGAACGCTTGTGCTGCTGCTGCACATCTATCAATGAGCTTTGAAAGCTGCACCTTGTGGAGGACATCCACCAACTCTGCTGTTGTTGGTAGAGGGGGCTGCAGAGGCAGGGAGACGGGAGCAGCAGGAAAGCAAGAGAATCGTATTAACAGTGATTGACACTATGCATTTCATCATACGTCATAGCAAAAGTGTATTAAAGTGTATAAAAGTGTATTAACAGTGTATTAAAGTGTATCAACAGTGATTGGCACTTCATCATACGTCATAGCAAAAGTGCCATACCCAACGACTTGGAGTAGATGACCTGCTGTTAGGAGAGCTACCGAGGTTCTGGTGCAGGGCACCGAGCAAGGAGAAGGGTATCACGTACATTGCTTGACACCAAACAACACCAGCGCATGTAAAATTGAAGAACAAACACCGTCAATTGTGTTGGCGTAATTTAGGATGTGCAATGCAGGCACAGCTTCATACATTGGCAGTCACGCTGATGAGTTCTGGAAACATCTGATCAACAGTTCACAACTGGCCAATAGACTGATATTAAGAAATCAATGGTGTGTTTGGTCGGTTCAACTTAGCAGCCATCTTGTGGTTGCCACACCCTAAATGATTCTTAATTTGGTTGACCCAGCAGCTTTGCCCCCCCCTCCCCCCTTCATTACTGCATTGATGATAAGCCATAGCAAAGTGCCATGAGCCCCGCATTGCCAGCTGTTACAGAAAAGTGGACTGATATGCAGCTGTTGCCACCCCTATTCAGCTATACAAATCCCACCCTATTTTCCAGCGATGTAAAGGAGGGAACATGAACACATTACTTTAAGATCAAACCAATGCAAGTCTGTGCCCTAACCACAGAGATGACCAATACCCCACTCCTCTTAAACCCTAACACTCACCAATTTGATTTCTTTCCCTCCAGCTGTCAAGTTACCAGATATACTCCCCTTGCCATTCCCGTTCCCATTCCCATTGCCGTTTCCATTGCTCATCTCCCCACCACCACCACTAGCACTGCTACTGCTGCTGCTGTTTGCCTCTCCTCCTCCTCCTCCTGCTGCGGCTGCTGGTTCTACCCTAGGTCTCTCCGCCCAAGTAGGGTATAGCAGCTGATCCCTCAAACTCCCTAAAACCATGTAGGGTTTTTGGGGCAGGAAGAGCACACTGCCCGGCTGGGTCCCAGGGTCACCTAAACCAGGAAGGTTATAGGAGGTGATGGAACCGCTGCCACTGCGCCATAGGCCAGCTAGGGTTCTGAGGACTGAGGTTTTGCCGGCACCTGATGGGCCCATAATCAGCATGGACTCCCCTTGGTGGACCTGACAGGGGGTTTAGCAGGATTTTTTGAGCAGTGGTTAGGTTTAGGGTTTAGCAGAATGAACAGGGTTTAGGGTTTAGCAGAACAAACAGAGTTCTAAGGACTGAAGTTTTGCCCGCACCTGATGGCCCCATTATCAGCATAGATTCCCCTTGGTGAACCTGGCAGGCCCTTGAATAGGGGTTTAAAGTTTTTCTTTCTTTTTCTTAGCATATTCACTATTCCGGCACCTGACACTCCATAGCTATGCCAACACAATAATGGCTGGAGTCAGACAATCCCATGCCGACAAACCATACGCCCCCCCTCCCCAGGCCAACCACTCAGGCCACAGAACACAATGCACCCCTTCTCCCCCCACCCCCCAAACCCTCCACCCCCCTCTCCCCCCTCCATCCCCTATACTGCCCCCTCCCAATCCCTCTACCGCCAACCCCCCTCCACCTCCTCTACTCCCCCCCCCCCCACACACCCCGCACCCACCTGCAGATTCAAACCATCCACCAGTGCCAAAGACCCATCAGGAGTACTTATACTCAAATCATGTAATGACAGCAGCGTCTCCCCCTCCTCACCATACCCAGCCCTCAACACCGTCCCTCCATCTGCCTCTGCTGCCGCTACTGCTGCCGGCGTTGTTACATGTACAATCACAATCCTTTGACCGGATGCACTTGCTACAGCCATATCGCTGCTCCCACTGCTACTGCTAACATCTGCTGCTGCTGCTGCCGTTTCTCCTCTTTCCTTCTCCCCTTTTATACTAGGAGCTTCCTCTCTGCTAGAAGCAGCAGTAGCAGTAGCAGAAGGCGAGGTAGCAGTAGCAGCAGTAGCAGTTTCTTCTGTTGAGGCTGTAGCTTCAATGCTTGACTTGCCGTGCTGCAGCTTTGCTACCACCACCTCTTGGAATTCCCCTAGACGATCTACCACCGCGGAAAACCCAGCCAGAGTCTCAAACTGCAGCAACAAGCAACAGCAGCAGCAGCAGCAGCAGCATTAAGTTCTAGAATCCTGGCCGGGGGGGGGGGGGGTATGCAAGGACGATCTTTTGTGGCAGAAAACCCAGCCACAGTCTCAAACTGCAGCAACAAGCAACAGCAGCAGCAGCAGGAGCATTAAGTTCTAGAATCCTGGCCGGGGGGGGGGGTATGCAAGGACGATCTTTTGTGGCAGAAAACCCAGCCAGAGTCTCAAACTGCAGCAACAAGCAACAGCAGCAGCAGCAGCAGCATTAAGTTCTAGAATCCTGGCCGGGGGGGGGGGGGGGTATGCAAGGACGATCTTTTGTGGCAGAAAACCCAGCCACAGTCTCAAACTGCAGCAACAAGCAACAGCAGCAGCAGCAGGAGCATTAAGTTCTAGAATCCTGGCCGGGGGGGGGGGGTATGCAAGGACGATCTTTTGTGGCAGAAAACCCAGCCACAGTCTCAAACTGCAGCAACAAGCAGCAGCAGCAGCAGCAGCAGCAGCATTAAGTTCTAGAATCCTGGCCGGGGGGGGGGGGGTATGCAAGGACGATCTTTTGTGGCAGAAAACCCAGCCACAGTCTCAAACTGCAGCAACAAGCAACAGCAGCAGCAGCAGGAGCATTAAGTTCTAGAATCCTGGCCGGGGGGGGGGGGTATGCAAGGACGATCTTTTGTGGCAGAAAACCCAGCCAGAGTCTCAAACTGCAGCAACAAGCAACAGCAGCAGCAGCAGCAGCAGCATTAAGTTCTAGAATCCTGGCCGGGGGGGGGGGGTATGCAAGGACGATCTTTTGTGGCAGAAAACCCAGCCACAGTCTCAAACTGCAGCAACAAGCAGCAGCAGCAGCAGCAGCAGCATTAAGTTCTAGAATCCTGGCCGGGGGGGGGGGGTATGCAAGGACGATCTTTTGTGGCAGAAAACCCAGCCACAGTCTCAAACTGCAGCAACAAGCAACAGCAGCAGCAGCAGGAGCATTAAGTTCTAGAATCCTGGCCGGGGGGGGGGGGTATGCAAGGACGATCTTTTGTGGCAGAAAACCCAGCCAGAGTCTCAAACTGCAGCAACAAGCAACAGCAGCAGCAGCAGCAGCATTAAGTTCTAGAATCCTGGCCGGGGGGGGGGGTATGCAAGGACGATCTTTTGTGGCAGAAAACCCAGCCACAGTCTCAAACTGCAGCAACAAGCAACAGCAGCAGCAGCAGGAGCATTAAGTTCTAGAATCCTGGCCGGGGGGGGGGGGGGTATGCAAGGACGATCTTTTGTGGCAGAAAACCCAGCCACAGTCTCAAACTGCAGCAACAAGCAGCAGCAGCAGCAGCAGCAGCAGCATTAAGTTCTAGAATCCTGGCCGGGGGGGGGGGGGTATGCAAGGACGATCTTTTGTGGCAGAAAACCCAGCCACAGTCTCAAACTGCAGCAACAAGCAACAGCAGCAGCAGCAGGAGCATTAAGTTCTAGAATCCTGGCCGGGGGGGGGGGTATGCAAGGACGATCTTTTGTGGCAGAAAACCCAGCCAGAGTCTCAAACTGCAGCAACAAGCAACAGCAGCAGCAGCAGCAGCATTAAGTTCTAGAATCCTGGCCGGGGGGGGGGGGTATGCAAGGACGATCTTTTGTGGCAGAAAACCCAGCCAGAGTCTCAAACTGCAGCAACAAGCAGCAGCAGCAACAGCAGGAGCATTAAGTTCTAGAATCCTGGCCGGGGGGGGGGGGGGTATGCAAGGACGATCTTTTGTGGCAGAAAACCCAGCCAGAGTCTCAAACTGCAGCAACAAGCAGCAGCAGCAACAGCAGGAGCATTAAGTTCTAGAATCCTGGCCGGGGGGGGGGGTATGCAAGGACGATCTTTTGTGGCAGAAAACCCAGCCAGAGTCTCAAACTGCAGCAACAAGCAGCAGCAGCAACAGCAGGAGCATTAAGTTCTAGAATCCTGGCCTGGGGGGGGGGGGTATGCAAGGACGATCTTTTGTGGCAGAAAACCCAGCCAGAGTCTCAAACTGCAGCAACAAGCAACAGCAGCAACAGCAGGAGCATTAAGTTCTAGAATCCTGGCCGGGGGGGGGGGGGTATGCAAGGACGATCTTTTGTGGCAGAAAACCCAGTCAGAGTCTCAAACTGCAGCAACAAGCAACAGCAGCAACAGCAGGAGCATTAAGTTCTAGAATCCTGGCCGGGGGGGGGGGGGTATGCAAGGACGATCTTTTGTGGCAGAAAACCCAGCCAGAGTCTCAAACTGCAGCAACAAGCAACAGCAGCAACAGCAGGAGCATTAAGTTCTAGAATCCTGGCCGGGGGGGGGGGTATGCAAGGACGATCTTTTGTGGCAGAAAACCCAGCCAGAGTCTCAAACTGCAGCAACAAGCAACAGCAGCAACAGCAGGAGCATTAAGTTCTAGAATCCTGGCCGGGGGGGGGGGGTATGCAAGGACGATCTTTTGTGGCAGAAAACCCAGCCAGAGTCTCAAACTGCAGCAACAAGCAACAGCAGCAACAGCAGGAGCATTAAGTTCTAGAATCCTGGCCGGGGGGGGGGGTATGCAAGGACGATCTTTTGTGGCAGAAAACCCAGCCAGAGTCTCAAACTGCAGCAACAAGCAACAGCAGCAGCAGCAGCACCATCATCATTCAAGTTCTAGAAACCTCTGGGGGCGGGATATTCATGAGACATATGTGGGATAAATGGAGCAGTGACAAGGACGCACTCCATGGCAGGAAAGCAGCAACAGTCTCAAATTGCAGCAACAGCAGCAGTAATAAGTGACAATCCAGAATCCTCTTTGCCGGGAAGTTTAGTGAGAAGTGGCAACAGTGGTCTGCCACGGCGGAAAACCCAGCCAGGGTCTCAAACCGCAGCAAGAACCAACAGCAGCATTAAAAAGTCATGTTTCAGAGTCCTCTGGGCATGGAAATGTGAGGAGCAGCGGCAAGGACGATCTACCACGGCGGAAAACCCAGCCAGAGTCTCAAACGGCAGCAAGAACCAACAGCAGCATCGTAAGTCATGTTTCAGATTCCTCTGGGCATCATGGTTATATCGGGAGCAGCGGCACGAACGATCTACTACAACAGAAAACCAGCCGGGGTCTAAACCACAGGGCAAAACCGGCAGCAGAAGTGACAAAAAGGGACTGTGAGTCACTTTCTGGTTGCATAACAGACAAAATCAATGAGAGCCAGCTCTTTGCCAGGTAGGAGAGAGGAGGACGGGAGCATCCAAATCTATTATTTCCAGGGCACTCTGGGATGAAGGACAAGAAGAAGGCATGCTATCCACTATCGACCATAAACCCTAAACCCTATCCAATAGAAACCTTAAAGCCCTGAACTAAAGGCAGGCTATCCTGTTAACATGTTCACATCCACGCTCACTCTACATTGAGTGGCGTACGATTAAGGAAGTATGCCTACTGAGTGAGGTTTCCCCCCTCCAGAGCATGACCCCAATTGGTCCAACTCATGCCCAACAATCCACCTCCAACCCAACCACCTGACTCTTCGACGCTACACCATATCCTCCAGTGTCAGCCATGCTAGCCTGCTAGCGGGGCACACTTTTCCACACCTTCCAAAAGGGTGCCAGCTTACGCCTCGTAAGTGCGCGGTGTCTGGGTGCTGGTCCCAATATAAGCCAACATACGGCCATCTGGTGCGGGGACATCCCCCACAGTCCACCATTTGCAACTGTGCATTGTATGTGATGCAATAATGATGAGAATACCATGTTCAGCTGATGCGGGGACAACCCCCACAGACCATCAACACATCTTCATGCTAGCACAGGGAAAAAACGTGTCCTGATCTAGAACCCCACTAAATTCCACCAGGAACCGTCTACACACAGATCTCTATATGTGGGGATGCAATGCATGCACACTTCCATGTCCTCCCTCTGCCTGAAACCATGTGCACTATTGTGTATTATGTGCAGGACATTTTAAACCCTTTCCTGATCGGGTTGCAGGCTATCCCATATCTAAAGAAGGATGGCTATGGCTAAGTCTCTACGCCAACCCCTTCCAAAAAAAAAACGCCATGTGACCCCCTTCATGAACCTTCCCGCTGCCTCTCCGGCCCCCCCCCCCCCCCGTCCAGTGACCCCCAGACTCCTCGCCTTCTGCCCCCCCCCAAAACCCCTACTCTTGAACCCCGACTCCCCCAGTGCCCCGCCCCCCGGCTCAGTGAACCCTGACCCCAGAAACCCCCCCAAAACCCCCACTTTTGAACCCCGACTCCCCCAGTGCCCCCCCCCCTGGGCCCAGTGACCCCCAGTTCCCCCTCCCTTGATCCCCCCCCCCACTCTTGAACCCCGGCCAAGTGTACTAGGCTTAATGCTGCTAATAGGCTCTCCCAGTGCCCCCCCCCCCGGCCCAGTGAACCCCAGTGAACCCCCCTTCTGCCCCCCACCTCACCTGATAGACCACTAGTGACACATCGTTCAAGATATGATTAAAGGCACTTTGACTCTGATTAATCACTCCAAATTCAATCTTCCCAGAGAAGTACAGGGGGGCCACTACGGCTGCTGGTAGGAGCTGAATCAGGAAGCGATAGAAGCTGGTGAAAAAGTCCAGGTTACGACTGGCCACCAACAAATTGAAGTAATTCTTCACAACCTTGTTCAAACGCTGCACACAAGATATAGACAACAACGAGGAGCAAAGGGCCGGTCAGTACATGCACAGTCTTTCATGAAGCACATATTACACACTTACAGCTACTTGTATGCACGGTTTTGCAAAGAGTGTAGTGTTAACAGTCCTTTCAAGCCACTTCTGCCATGCTACAGACATGAAGACACACAATTGATGGAAGCAAGCACAGAGCCCAGTGCATGCCAGGGACTAATGCTGCAAGCTAGGCAGATATACAGAGGCAGGGTGCCATGGTTTGCTTTGCTGCGTCCCTGCTCTTCCTCATACATAACTCCAGCCAAAACAACAACGTGATACAATCCACATGACCCTCAGTTACTAAGTCGCTGCGCCTCACTGCTCCCCACTCCATATCTGCCAAAAAAATATTAATTCAATACATTTCATGTTATAAATGCCATAGCATAAGACGCCATAGGCCTGCACCTGCACCAAGAACAGCGAGGTGGATACATGGATATACAGAGGCCTGTCTTACATTGAATATCAAGTACCTATACCGTATTGAATTGCTTAGATCCCCCATTCTCAACTGCTGCATCTCACTGTCGCCCCCTCCATGAACACTGCAGCCTTCAGAGGTAAAACATCAGCACTCAGGGTTTGCCTCCTTGTGACGCCAGGCCTCACATAACTTGGATGATTCTGCTGGGACTACTTGCTTAGGGCCAGTGGATCTTTCTTCACTCTGAGAAGTGGGACGTTACCTTGCTAGTTTAGTGCTGTAGTGCCTGGTCTAAGATGGCGGGACTACATGACTGAGGGTTTAGGCTTGTTTTCAGGGGCCCAATTAGCACAGAGATGTAACAAGTCCCCATACCGGCCCTCCCTTTCTCACTTTCATGCATTGCTGCATCTCACTGGATTCCCCCCCATACATGCCCCATACATCTAGGTCTAAATTCAGGGTTTAGACACAGAACTATTGAGAATGCCAGTTACTCCTATTCAAGGGCCCCTCCCCCCCCCCTCACCTTCATGAGTTGCTGCATCTCACTGCTACCCCCTCCAGACATGCCCCATGCATATAGTACAAAGCTTAGGGTTTGGACACAAAACACAGAGAGTACCGGCAATTTAGGGCCAGTGGATCTTTCTTCACTCTGAGGAGTGGGACGTTACCGTGCTATTTTAGTGCTGTAATGCCTAATCCATCTCTACGATGGCGAGTACAACAAGACCGGCCACGGCTGTAGAAGACCCCCCCCCCCCCCTCCATATCCGCAACATGGATCCAGGTAAAGAAAAAACATACATAAATTACCATTGATCGATCCTTGAGACCCCTGTCCCCCCCCCCCTCACCTTCATAAGTTGCTGCATCTCACTGCTCTCCCCTCCATAGAAGGCGATGCTCTCAGCATTCTCTCTCACACGCACCAGACCATACCGCAAATCTGCTTCACGAGCTTCCTGATTAAAGTTCAAACCCACCAGACTCTGCAGTACAATACAAGGCAGTACAACAATTGAAATGGCAGTACAAATGCGGCAGTACAAGTAACCGGTCAAAGGACTGCGGAAGAGCTGCAGCCTAAATGGCAAACATGACAATGCCATAAGAGTTGCGAGGGGTGGGCTGTGGGAGTAAGGGGGCTTGTACACGGTGTTTTTTTTATGCAAGCAGCCTTCTTAATTATTGCTGCATCCTTGGTTGTTTGTTTGTGATAAAAATGCACAAACTTGTCAAGCAGCCTAGCCTGTTGTCAACATGCCCTCGTGTACACAATTTCATCTGGGCCCATGCCACTTGCTTCAATTATGGGCAATCATTGTGTTACGTCAATCCCCCCCCCCCTGACCACTGCCCTACCCCTATTGTCCCAAACATTCAACCCCCCCCTCACATACATCCATACAATAGTACCAAACCCTCCCATCTTTTCCAATAATCATTTAACTCAAGTTTTCCATGAGCATCTCTCCACCAAACGCACCCCCCCCCCGTTTCTGATCAGCTCCCTGAACCCCCACCAATACCCCTCACCCCTTAAACCCCCAAACCCGTTACCACCCTATCAACCCCTCCTCTACACTGTTACATGGCCCCTCACCTTCCCAAGGTATACTGAGACCACAGTCCCCCCAACAGAGTAGGCCAGCAGTGCAGCAAACAGTGGTGGGTAGATGGAGTACAAGATTTCACTGAAAGACACCAAGTCTGTTACGCTGTTAAGCAGGATCAAGGCTAGCCCCACAGCCGTATCTGTGAAGTTCCTGTGGCAACGAACGATGACAAGCAGAAGTTTCAACAGCAACCGATGTGCAGCCAAGGTGTAGTAGCAGCACCAGTCAATCTGCAGCTACAAATCTTATATTATTACACTTCACAACATGCCATCGCAAAGGCGTCATAGAAGGAAGTTCCACTGCTGTATCAGTGAAGTTCCTGGGAAACAGAACAATGACAAGCAGAAGTTTCAACAGCAACCGATGTGCAGCCGAAATGTAGCAGCAGCACGAGTCAATCTTCAGCTACAATCATTATCTGATCACACTTCACAAACAAGCCATGGAAAATGTCATAGAAGGAAACCAAGTCCATTAAGCTGATAAGCAGGATTAAGGGACAGTTTCACTGCTGTATCAGTGATTTTCCTGGGGGACAGAACGATGGCAAGCAGACAGTTCAACAGCACAAGATGGGCAGCCAAGGCGTAGCAGCAGCACCAATCAATCATCGCTGGCGTAGGTTTAGCCCTTAGGCAATAAACACCCGATTTAGCATTTGGGCACTATCTTAGGGTTTAGCATGGCAAACTGTATGCACTACTTTATGTTTTAGGGTTTAGCATGTTCCCACTATAAACTTATACCGCACCTGATGTCTGCAGCAATACGCTGATCAGGGTTATCCACCAAAGCTGATGCTTGCAGCTGGTAGAAGGACCTGTCCTCAAAGTACTGCGCCATCAGCTTCTTGGTCATCCATTCCCTCCACTCCAGGGCAAGGATAGACTGCAAAGGAAGCAGGGAGGCAATCATCAAGGGGGCTTTGATTGTCAGCTTCTTAATTACACCTTCATTATCTTTACAGTTCTATTGTGTATACCAAGGGCACACATTGATTGCTCTGGCTGTACCAGAACCGAGTCCCCCTGTGACCCCTGTAACCTCCCCCTGTGGCCCCCTGTAACGTTCCCCTGTGGCCCCCTGTAACGTTCCCCTGTGTCACCCTTGTGACCCTTGGGACCCCTGCCTGTGCAAAATGGCAAGTGGAAACTGCCTGGTCTTCCTGTTTTTCGTCGGGGTCTACGATCCTCATAAGTATGGTGCGGCGAGATGCATAAAAACTTATCAGTCACCAGCACAACAGATTGTGCAATAGGCTGTACTGCGGCAGTACAATTCGGATAACACTTGAGCTGCGCAGCTGCTCTTGAGTTGTAATTAGTGCTGTCAGAGGATTGGGGTTTAGAGAGGTTTTGAGAGCAGCATTCAAGTGTGACGGATTTGGTCTCGTTAGCGCTTGTGGCGGTTTTGAAATGTGTTTCCCCACCCTACCTGGCCTCATGTCGACAGTGCACTGCTTGTGCGCAAAGGAGGAGCCTGGCCCCAGACGGTTTACTGACTTTTGTGCGCCCATTGTGCCGGCCCTTTGGGAACCCCAAACCCCGGCGCCTGTGGTTCTACAGGTTAGCCCTTGCATGTTCATTGTTGGGCCTACGGCGCTTCTTTTGCTATGGCATATCACGAAATGAATTAATCATGTTCTTTGTCGTGTCATTTCTCACCTGGTAATAGCCCTTGAAGACAAACACAGGTATGCCCACAGCAAAGCCGCCAAGGTACTTCACCAGTTGCATGTAAAACCCATCCACATCTTTCTCACTCAGCGCATTGAAGAAGTCACGGCCTAGAAAGTTGAACACCACGCTGCAGGACAGGAAGAGAGGAGCAGCTGTCAGCTGGATCTCTTACCAGACATTGGCATCTCTACTTTGAATAGTGAGTGCAGGGGTAAGTGCTCCTGCTGCTGCTGCTGCTGCTGCTGTGCATATCTCCTTTCTTGCATTTGCTGCCAGTTATATTCCCCTGTAGTAGTTGCTACCAAATGTGGCATCACCTCTGACCTCTGATTTCTGATCATCACCTCTGACCTCTGATTTCTGATCATCACCTCTGACCTCTGATTTCTGATCATCACCTCTGACCTCTGATTTCTGATCATCACCTCTGACCTCTGATTTCTGATCATCACCTCTGACCTCTGATTTCTGATCATCACCTCTGACCTCTGATTTCTGCGAGCTTCCTGTCAGTTTGCGCAGAGTGCTGGATTAATGGACGAAACTGGCGACATGCTCCTGGGGGGGTACCCACAAAATCCAAGATGGCTGCTAGCTATTTGTTAGATGCTCCATAATCCTGTTGGAGTATAATCCGTGCAAGCACCAAGCACCTTGGGCCATCTTCATATCTATCTTTGAGCACAATGCAAATGCCTAAGACTTTAGTGCAGCTCCTCATAGCCAAACCTTTGCTCCTGTCGTCGGTAATTGCAATAAATCCAGCCATAACTAGGTCTGTTTACTCGAGGCTGAATATATCTAGGAGTCAATCACAGCACAAGTAGAGTTTGACCTCATGCTTTTCAAGTAACCCTCAGGGGTGTATGGTAAGCCAGGAGATGGAGCCTCAGCCTTTCAACTAACCCACCTGACACCAGTGGTGGCCAGCGTAAGACCTACGACGCCTGCAAGCCTCCAGCGTGCTTCCGGACATTCTTGCCAATAAGGGAGAACTAGCTGCGCAATCCAACATGTTTGCAGTGAGCATCAACTGTCCGAGTTGACTGCAGTTCTACAACTGCGTATACCAGCGAGCGGCCCCACAGCGGGCAAGGACGAAGTATGTCGCATCGTAATGGGCGTTACAATATATGTCTAGGCAGAGGAAAGCGGCGTAATGGGCTAACATTGCGTGCATGACTGTATACCTTGGAAAGGCGAGTGCTGATCACAGACAAGTCCGTGCTGGGTCCCTCTATGTCACGCCCTTTGCCAGCTACTGCTATGCATCTTAGTGCAGGCTTTGCAGCCATCCTATGCCTCGGAGCTCTGAGATTTGAACTGGATAGCTTCCATGATCCTTGCTGTCCTCTTCCTACCGCTGAAGGCCTACTGGTGCGTGTGCGAGGGAGCATGATGATATCAAGCGCTCCTGTGTCCGTATATAGATGCCTTAGTTCACTGAGATACTAAGCTAGCGAACAGCGTGTGATTATAGGTTGTATCCACCTCTAGCAGCGCCCACGCATGGCCAACTCGGCCTCTTGCACTGTTCAGGACCAGAGTCTAAGATCACTTCGCTTGCAATGCCAAGTTACTAAGCCGAACGGCGGAACGGGGCAACACCAGTCGGTTGCTAAAATGCATCAGAGACAAAATGAGACACACACATCATTTGGGGTCACTTTTGCTGTCACTGGAGTAACTTAGGTGAGCTGAAACCTGTCCTTGGAAGGCAGAACGTCAAGGGACATGATCGAGTTGGCCGAGTCATCCTTGCTCGCTGTTTGTACGTGGTGCACACCACCTGCAGGGGCAGTTGCCGTTTCGTGCATTACCCCTGCTGTCGCCTTTGTCTCTGGAGGGCCATTTTGAACTGATCAGAGGGCCTTGTCCACCTCCGTTGGCACTTGCATTCACCCCACTAGTGCAGAGCGAAATTGTGAGATTTCTTTCATTCCGTGTCTCTGTCGGCGTGTCTAGACCTAGAGGTTCACTGGCGTTGCTACTTTGACGTGCGCTCCGAGATTTGGCGAGGACTGAGAGTGTTGCTTGTCTTTGACGCCCGGAAGGACTCCCCTTGACAAGGCACTGGAGCCATGGCCAGCCCGTCGAAGAGGCGCGAGATGGACGTTATGAAGCTGTAAGTACAGAACAGTGCAGTGCAGAGGAGAGTGACTCCCGCTGCTGCTGTTGAGATACTAGTGTCTGCTGTAGTCGGAGCAAGTAGCAATGCTGCTTTGCGGTCTATCAGTCTAATCGATTCTCTGGCTGCAGGATGATGAGCGACTGGAAAGTAGATCTGATTGAGGACAACATTAGCGAGTTCTATGTAGAGTTCCAAGGCCCCAAAGACAGTAAGTCTGTCCCAGCAGTTGCGCATACCTTCGGTTGAGCCCATGGCCTGCAAGCATATGCCCTGCCCGTTAACGCTGACGAAGAGGTACCTTTGGCTGCAGGCCCGTACGAGGGTGGGAGATGGAAGCTTCATGTAGAGCTCCCAGATGCCTACCCATACAAATCCCCCTCCATAGGCTTCGTCAACAAGATATTCCATCCCAACGTCGACGAGGGGTGAGGGGCAGATATCCGTAGAATCATGGGCGTTGCGCTGCTTCGCAAAGTCTGTTTATGCTAATTCAGCGCGTTGTCAACGTCGCAGAGCTGGCTCCGTCTGCTTGGATGTGATAAATCAGACGTGGAGCCCTATGTTTGGTGAGTGGCACCCCCAAGCATATGCTGAAAGCCCTGCTAGAGGGACATGATAAATCATATGAAGCAGTTGGTTCCATAGAGGCATATGGTGCGCAGTGCTGAGGCAATCTGCTTTGTCTGCAGACCTGATCAACGTGTTTGAGGTGTTCCTGCCCCAGCTCCTGCTATACCCCAATCCCAGTGACCCTCTGAATGGCGAGGCAGCTGCGCTTCTGATGCGTGAGCCACAGACATATAACCAAAGAGTCAGAGGTGAGCTGCAGATGCCTCTGGCACTTGTCTCTGGCTGGCGCTGGCACCTGCCTGTGATGCTTCTGGTTGAGCTGCAGTCAGCAATTTCCTGCACTCGGTGCAGTGCATCCCCGTGGATATACCGTATGCTCGGACCCTAAAGTACTTAAGAATCCACAACATGGATGTTGGGACCATACAGCACGTGAGCAGCAAGGACTTTGCATAACTGCAGGGAGTGGAGGAGGAGATGTTTGGTAGCAGACCTTTGGTTAGCAGATGTACTTGTTCATTTTGTATTGCCAGGCCCTCCAGCCCTTGCAGTTGGGCTTGCGGGCGACTTGCATCCATGCAGCAGCTGGTAAAAAGCAGCAAATAGCAAGGCAGCAGCAGAAGTTCCGCACACGTTGTTTGCCCCCTCAAGCAGCTTTCAGCAGGTGCAGCTGCGTCCATGGGTTGTTTTATGATGCCGGTTGACAGAAGTATCGACTGTGTGCTTTGTACTATGCTTGCAGAGTATGTGAAGCGGTATGCATCTGCAGACTCGCCCATAAGTAACAGTGGCGGCAGCAGCAAGTGCAGTGACGATGGCTCAGATGAGAAGATGGCAGATGGGGATGAGGAGTCTGACGAGGAGTCGGATGGCTTCTTGTCTTCTAGTGAAGAAGAGGAGGAGGACGACGCCTAAGCAGCTGCATTAGTAAATGGGCTGGGTGGGGATTTGGGTGGGTTGCGGGGACAGTCTGAAGGCTGGTGTATAACAGCGAGGCAGTGCAGTGCATTGCCAAAGCCCCAATGGTTTATGTTCCCAAGCATTTGTGGCTGTTGTAATCTGTAAGGTAGGAGTTGCATGTACTTGTAATCATGTATCAAGAGCCTGTTCCTGATTCTTCTCTCTTTTACTGGGGGTGGGATGGGGTACAGGGTGCAAGAGGTATGCTGTTGGGCAGTGAGTGGTCTGTGCTCGAGTTTAGGCCATTGCCTTTGCTCAGGTTCAGGAAGCAGAAGGTTCAGGAAGCAGAAGTTGGTTAGGATTTCAATGTGCTGCCATTCTCATCGAGGGAACAGCGTAGCATGCTGCACAGTAATCAAAAAGAGATGTGCAGTCTGGCTGCGGGGCATGTGCTTCCTGTCTAGGTTTGCAGAGCAGGCAAGGGTGCTAGGTTTGCTCTGCGGTTGTACATCATGGTTTGGCGTGAGGGAGGCTAGTTGTTGCGAGCAGGTTGAGGTAGGTGCAGCTGTTAGGTGCAGGTGCTGCATATAACTCGTGTGCAACAGGTAGCTTGCTTGACGGTAGGTTGGTTTCAGTAACCTGGTTTACCCTGAAGAAAGCATGGTGCTTGCTGATTGTGCAGCAGTATGCTAGCATGGTGGTAGAGTGCAAGATGGAGGTTTGGCATGGTCGTTGCATGGAGCCTGGATCTTGCTGTGTTGCTTTTGAGGAAGGAATTGGATTTTGGGGTAGCCTGACCTCCATTCTCGAAGTGCTCTTGGAATCATGGTTTGGAAGGGGCATGCTTGGCGTAATAGTATGCATGTTTGTGGCTCAGAGGGCTTTGGGATTTGTCGCAGCGCCAATGGAGTGTTGTAGCAGTTAGTGGTCCTGCAAAGATAAAGCTTGAGCTGTTTATGTCATCTAAACATGTGTAGCTTTCTTTCACTTCCGCATCTTCACTTGATGCTTGATCTGTTACATGACTGGTGGGTAGTTGTTGCTGGTGAGAGCAGTTGTCTTTTCCTGGTCAGAGAACTGTGCTTGTATGTGATATGGGAAGGGTGATGGATGTGCTGTTGCAAGTACCTGCTTCTGCAGTTGTAGGATGTCATCAGGGCTAAGTTTCAATGAGGTTGGGCATTGTCCCAGATGTACCAATATGGAACTAACGAGCTTTTATGCTCTGTGGTTTATAGGCCATCCCCCATGAGTTGGTCTAATAGACTGATCAGTTTCGCAGCGCAGCATGTGTCTGCGGTGTATCAATATGGCTGCATGTGTCTCATATGTCCTTGCGGCCATGACCTACCGTTCAAGTTTTGCTTGGAGGATTGCTGCCCCTCTGAAGCAAATGTATGCCTGGATATGCAGTCCTTTGTGGGTTGCCACACCATGTTTTTTTTTGTATATGCTCCTGTCGTTGATGGGTCGGACGCCCATGAGTGCAAGGGTTGCCTGACTAGTGCAAGCGCAGGATCATACGATCACAGCTATCGTATCATTTAGGGATGAGCGTACCGTACAAAAGCGGAATAACAGACATTCATTGAATGCCAACAACAGGCTCACTAAGTCTTTGCGCCGTTGCCACAGCGAAGTTCTGATGCACACGAATGACCCGGGCAGAAGACATCACTGCCGGATCAGGCTAGTGCCGGCGGAGCTTAGTGACCGGTGGTGCTGCCACATACTCCCAACATATCCCGTATGGAATTCGAAGTGCCCGGATCCGGAACCGCCCCATCCGTCTCCGCCTTCAGCAGACTCCCGGGCAGGTGCATCTACATATGGACTCCCTTGGCCATGGAAGGCCAGTGTCATCTTTTGAGTCCCTCCCGATGGTATGGGGACTCACTTCTAGGCCATGTCCCACTCGTAGACCGACTTAGAAAGCTTTGAAACGAATATGGGGTGAGCGACCGTTCCGGGGCGGAGTTTCAGTCGCCAAACATTCTATTCGCCATTCCGGGTTCTCAAGGTCAGCTTTGCTGACTACTTGTAAGTTGGAAGCTCCGGCTTCAAGAGGATCTTCAACCTGACTGCCAGAGATAAGAAGCCACCCAAGCAAGCAGACCCTGGTCCGACATTCATTCAAAGACAACTTGGGCGGAAACCTGCGCTGTTAGACACTCGCCTCCGTTCGCTGCAGGGACCTGAGCCTGGTCAACCTCTGTGCAGTTGAATAATGGCAGCTCAGGCTGCTCAGGCCTCTAATGAGGACCACAGGATCAGCGTTGTTGAAATAATGGACAATACGCATGGGATGAAAGTCCAGGCCGTGAAGGTGGAGCGCTCGCGGTTTACCCGGATGCTCGCAGACGCAGGCAAGGCCGACTGCAACCAGCACAACAACCAAATGGCAACAACAGCGGCCTCTAGGATCTCCACTGGGCTTGCCATGGGGTGTGTGGTTGGCAACTGCTACCTCCTGCGCAAAGATGGCAAGAACCTCTCCATAGAGGAATGGTGGGAGCTTTGGGATTACCTGCAGACCCTGATGGGTGACTATGGGGAGGGGCCTGGGTATGTCACCCAGCGCCTGCTTGACAAGTACAAGAGAGAGCTCGGCCGGAAGCTGCAGCGGAGGGGCATCAGGAGAAGTGGTGCAGGTGCGAAAAAACATGGCTTGTCTACTTATCACCACTATTTAATGAAAACCAGCACAGGATCGGATGATCAGAACCAATTTTGCACATCATGTTGTCTTTCTTGAACTCTGTATCTGTAGGTGGAAAATTTGTAAGTCTCAGGACTAGCTCTGTGGCAGCAGCCGCCTCACAGTCTCAGACCTGCTTCTCCTATTGCTACTGCTACGCCTGCTGTCGCTGTCGCTGCTGCCTTAGCATATGCTGCTTCACAGGCTTCGAGTCCTGGTTGGGTTTCACAGTTGAATTCTATATATTCAATCTATATATGCTCAGTGGCAGGCAAAGTAGCTCCTGTCCAGAATGCGGTCAATGTCACTATGCATGGTTGTTGCACACCATGCACTTCCAGGTTGTGAGGCTGGCAGTACAGGTATAATTGACCTTTATCAGTGTTCTATCTGTTTTAGTGTCTTCACCACTCCTGTGGTGCACTGTGGCACCGCACATGTGCTGATAGCTTTGGCAATCTAAGATCCATTGGCACAAAGGGTATTTGGGCAGTGCATGCTGCACTGCTTGAGCAGTAGCACTACTCTCGAATTGTGTCACCATATAGTCGTGCTTGCTAAATGGCCCAGGCCAGCTTGTAAGTGAATCTGTCTTCATTGCGCACCTGATGCATATGCAAACGAAGTGTGGTTCACATGCCCATGATCGAGGGGCACCATCCTTGGGGTTTTGGTAGCAGGTTTGTGACGGCGTACCAAGGGTATGTATGCCTTGTTTATCACCTGGTGGTTGAATGCAGGTAATCAAAGCAGGGGAGAGTGAAGCCACAAGAATAGACGGGGCCCTGGAAGCAAATTGACAGGGTTCATGCCAAGTGAAAGACGTACTAAAATTGACAAAGGGCCGCCATCCCAAGAGATTGGTGACCACTGACCCCGTGCCTGCCATGAAGCCATGTATCGGCGTAAATGTGCATATGTCCATGTGTCCACACTACATATAAATGAACCACTTTCCACATGCCTTTCCACATGTGCCTGCTTGCAGACTCAGGCGACTTCTGCCTGGAGTGCTTCAAAGAGGAGGAGCCAGGGGAGAGGCTGCTGCAATGTGCACGCTGCAAAGCTGCTCGCTACTGCAGCAGAGAATGCCAGAAAGCCCACTGGCGTGCTGAGCATAAGAGGAGCTGTGTGCCATATCAGGAGGGGGTGTCTGTGGAGCAGCAGGAGCAGCAGCTGAGGGAGACAACGGGGCTCAAGCCAGAGCAGGTTAGCGGGTCTTTCTAAGGTTGATGGCATGCCTTATGTCCTCCTGTGCACGCCAAACAGGGGCAGTTTCTGCCCTCTCCAGCACCATGAGAAAAGTGGGGTGCAACAGGGCTGAAAAGACGCTAGAGAGTGTAAAACAGCTTGAAACATGAATATCTGTTACTGCTATTACAAGGAATACTATAAGAGTGTGCTCACTAGAGGCTCCAACACAAGGAGAGATATGTGCATGTTAAGGAGGAGTCCACCGGCAGCAACAGAACGGGGTTGCATGAAGAGCAGTCAACATTGGGCAACATCTGTGTGTGCTGGAGACTGCAGTTCTTGGTTCGCGTGCTGAGTAAGAGTGCACAAATACATTTGTATTTAGGTGATGCAGAAGCTGTAGTCTTGCTAGATTACCTCTCAAATTATGCCATAGCAAAAGTGCCATAGGTCCTGCACCTCAAGCCGTCATAAAAACAGCGAGGTGGAACAGAATACGGGTTGTCTTTGGCAAGCATCAATCAGAAGTAGTGACAACATGTTCTTAGACATGAGGTTGCTGTTCATACTTGGCTGAGGGTAGCACGAGCTAAACACTAGCACCTGTGCCTCACCACGATACCATGCTTAAGCTTTTAGTGCTTCAGGGTGCTTCTTTGCTTGGAATTGCACTTGCATTCCTGTCCTTGGATACATCACTTGAATGCACCATTGTTAAACCTGGTCCTTCCCCGCATCCCTCGCAATTTGTGCTTCAGGTAATTGTGCGCGATGCTCCCATTCCAGAGCTGCCTGCTGGTGTACCTGTGGAGTTGGCTCAGCTGCACCGGGTGATGCCGCCAGACCAACACAGGATGTTTGTGTTCAATAAGACCATGCAGAATGAGCGGATATGTCTGGGGTGCAGGACACACTACAGGTGGGATATTATGGCTATGCCTTTAACACCTAACTTCTTAGCTTAGCTTAGCGGGTTGAAAGGTGGGGGACGAGCTGGTAGGGGGACAAGGGCTGGGAGGGGGTTGAAAGCTGGTGGGGACAAGCTGGGCATGTTACAGAAGGCTCGTTGCGGCAAGGGAATGCATATTGAGAGGTGCAAGAGGCGCTGGGAAGTGCAATGAATGGGCAGGTCAAAGCACGGTAGATTGGGGGTGCCATTTGTGGGGAGCAGGGGGTTTGGGACGAGGCACTGGTAAAGAGGGAAAAGGATTAAGTGTGGGGAGGGACTGGAAGCTGAGCAATGGACAGCACTGGGCAGGTTGACCAAGGGGTGTTGGTCGAGCGGAGGGGACACAGCAAGTGGGCGAGGGTGCATGTTATAAATGGGCTGCGAGTTGAAGGAGGGGCTTCGGTGGGGCTGCAGCGGGAACATGATGGGAGTGGCTGGGCAGCTGTAGCAAGGGTAGGCTGGAGAATCTAATTGAAGGCAATGGGAGACTGGAGTAGGGGCTTTGTGTCTGTGAGGGGCTGGGGTCATTGTTGGCAGGATGAGCATGGCAGGTAAGACTGTTAAAGGGAGGCAGGGACGGATGAAAGGAATATGGCGGCAAGGGAGGCTGGTAGGATGTGGTCATTTGGCACATTACAGCTACGTGCAGGATGTCCGGAAGTTCAGAAAGGTAGTAGAAGTGGCTAGTCAGGGGCACTTCTGATTGTCTGATCTGGCTTGGTTGCATTTGTGACACTGTTGGTTATGAAATGGACAACAGATTCAAAAGCAGTTGAATTTTTTCTGTGGCAGGGCAGGGGAAGTGACATCAAGGTGGGATCCCAGAACAGGCAGGTCTTTGACAGGTTGGGCTGTTCTGTTGATAAACTAGCAGCACTGCATGTAAGCCAGCCAACTGGCGCCATCAGAGCATTACACAGCTGTGGATGTGTGATGGCTTTTACCTCCATCACACCAAGCAGGTGTTCATGGGCCTTATGATATACAGCGGAGCACAGCTTGCCCGCCGCTCCCTTGGTCAGAGAGCTCGTGCTCTCGACTGCTAGCTCTCCCTGGCAGCTATTGCCTTGCTTAGAGGCTACAGTTCCCTCAAGTTGACCTGGCAAAATGGTGATATTCAAGAATTAACCTAATTTGATTTAATTTAGAATCAAATGCACGGTTTGGGAAGGCTGTTGCTTTATTGGGCAATCCATGTGCTGACACGACCTGCTGCTGCTGCTGCTTGCTCTTTGTGTTTGTCACAGGTTGCTACCTGGGGAGCCAACGGATCCTGGGAGCAGGGAGCAGCAGATGAGTGGCATCTGCAGCTATGCATGCTTCAAGAGGGTGAACCCAGAAGGACCCATGTCCGCCCCAGAGTGGTATGGGCAGCTTGCAGAGCCCTCGGACAATGTGCACTTTGTCATATGAGAGCAATAGGTTTGCGGGAGTTTGTTGTTGGTTGCGCTTAGCAGGGAGAACTCGTTGTACAAGGTTGCAATTGAAACGTTAGGGAGCAATGGAGGGAGGCACTTGTCCTGGAGGGGAGGGTACCTGGTTGATGTCATGTGGAAGGGGTGGTGGATCTTTACTTGGCAAACGACCGAGTCATGGTCTGGGAAGGGGCTCTGGTAGGTTTACAACTAGATAGGCTTTCGTCAGTCCCCTATGCGGGGTTCCATGGATCTGATTGGCGATGCATGCAGGGGAATGAGTCATCCTGGCTGTGCTGAGGCCTGTAGTTTGCAGGGAGAGCGGCCTTTTGGGGTATATCATGCGTTGCTGAGAGAAGGAGGCTTGCAAAAGATGTTCATGTAATGACTTCTAGGAGTTTTGAGTCGAGGGGTAGCATGTGCTGCCGCTGGTTGCCTACCTCGAATGTTTTGTGGGTTTTGGAGGGGCAGGAGGACATGTATCCCAACTTTGGTTGCGGCAGCTCTAGAGAGCCTTGTGAAGGCTGGGAGGGACTTTGAACCCTATCTGCGTTCTGTATGCGGTGGACCTGCTGGGTACTAAACAGTGTGCCTCTGTCCAGATACTCCCAGGCGCCAGAGCACTAGCATGGTCAGCCCAACAGTAGAGACACTAAGAACGCCAGCCCGCCGCGAGTCAAACAAAAATGCTGTGTTAGTACCTCACATACTCGGCACTGAACGAGCAATTGGCTGCAATCGTATGAACTAGGCCCAAGGCTATATCACCCGCCACACCCTGCGAGTGTACTTACTTTAGGGGTGGTTAGGGCACCTTCATCGCAGGATTAACGTGCTCGAGCTATCTGCTGGTGTTAAGACCATAGACTGCAATGGACTGGCAACGTAGAGCAGCTTGGGAATTTAGTAGTAACTGTTCTCGCTCAAAGTTGATTCAGTTTTGCTGATCCCCGTCCGTTGGGTTGAGTTTGTTCTAACGAGGGCAGCAATCTTTTGCCTTATACCGTCACACATCTTTGGTGTGGAGTTGTGTTCTGTTTCAAGGTACGTGACACGTTGAGCATGCTTGTGCTTGCCCATGTCTTCATGCCCGGGTGCGCGTCTGCACCTTTCTGGCAGTGCTCTCTGTGCCAATCTGTAGGTCGAACAGCTAGCTTGGAGCTTTTGCATCCTTTCTTATGTTAGATCTAAGCCGCTCCTGCTCACCGTGGTGCTTGTTCCGCAGCATCCGGGAGGCGTCTGGGACCGCACCTAGTGCCTCGGCCCTCCGTTTCTCTTCAGCTTGCAGCGCTGTGCTTCCTGCACTTCGACCTACCGGTTCCACTCCGCCCAGGGCAGGGGTGTAGCTTCCGCGGAGCGCATGGGCGGCAGCAGCAGCCCCACTGGCAATAGCAGTGGTGCACCTGCAACCAGCAGCGCAGCCTCGGGCAGCGAAAGTCCGTCAGCTTCGTCCTCCACGCAGCAGCCGAAGGCGCCTGTCGTGAGGGTCGTTCCTCGACCCCCAAGGAGAGCCCCTGCAGTGGCCAATGACACATCTTCTGCTAGCAAGAATGAAGGCCAGGTCAGCACTGGAGCTTCAAGGGCAGCTGGCAGCAGCAGCAATACCAATGTAAGGGTTGTACCACGTCCTAGGCCTGGTGCACGCCCTCCCCCTCCCCCTCGTGCAAGGCCTGCCTTCCGCATCCCAGGCCATCCCAATGTTCGCATCGTGCCTCGCCCAGGCACCAACACTGCCCGCCAGCAGCCCCCTCCCCCACCTCCCCGTGGCAGAGCCAGGTTCAGCAGCAGGAGTGGCCCAGATGTGAGGATAGTCCCCCGCACTGGCTCCCAGCCACCAGCAGCAGCAGCAGGAGGAAGGGGTCCTGTCAGGGGTGGCCCTGCAGTACGCATAGTCCCACGCCCAGGCTCAAAAGCTGCAGAACCAGCAGCAGCACAAGGACGCTACAACAACAATCAGTACGGCAGCAGCTACAACAACAGGCCCTACCCACCCCCAGGCGGCCGTGGCCCCCAGCAGTACAGCAATAACAACAGGAGAGGGCCACCTTACGGGGCCCCTCCCCCACCCCCGCATGGTGGTTACACCAACAACCCCAATGTCCGTGTTGTCCCTCGCCCCCCTCCCCCACGTGGGCAGCCCCCTCCTCCACAAGGAGGCCGCCCGTACCATCAGCAGTACAACCCCTACCAGCCTCAGCCTCCCCACCGCGGGGGTCCCCCTCCTTATCCACCCCCAGCACAGCAGCGGCAGCAGGCAGGGGCGGGAGCAGCACCAGCAGAAGTTAGGATAGTGCCGCGCCCAGCAAACTACCCTGGCAGGAACCAGCCCACCGAGCCTGCTTTCCAGCCACCACCACCAGGAGCAGCAGCAGCAGGGGATGACAGCGAAGCAGCAGCAGCTGGTGGTGGGGGAGCAACACCCCCTGCCTCTGGCAGCACCGGGGCGCCTGCCCCTGCGGAATCCTCTCCTGCAGTGACCCCACCCTACCCACCCCCTCCCCCCCAGCCCTCCCTTCTGAACATGGCAGCAGGAGGTGGCGCAGCAGGAGCAGCAGCTGGAGCAGGAGGGGCGGGAGGTCGGGCTCCCCCGCCTGTAGGAGCCCCACCCCCACATTCCGCTGCCCCTCCTGGGCCCGGCATGGGCGCGCCCTCCGGGCCTTCCGGCCCTTGGGGTATGCCTCCTGAGGGGGGCGGTTACCAGGGGGAAATGCCACCCCCTTCTGGAGGGCCCCCTGGGGATCATTCTGGTGCCCCACATCACAATCAAGGGTTTAACGTGTGGCAGGCACCGCACTGGCATTACCCCCCGCAGCAGCACCAGCAGCAGTGGGGCCCACCGGGGTGGCACCAGCAGCAGGGGTGGAACCCGGAGATGCCGCCCTGGGCTCCGGAGCAGCAGCAGGGTGGTGGGGGGCAGCAGCAGCACTGGGCTCCTCCTGGGGGGCCTCAAGGCCAGCAGCTGGGGCCTGGGGGACCACAGGGACACTGGGGGGAGAAACCCTGGCAGGGTTAGGGTGCGCTGTGCTTTGCTAGTGGTGTTTTTTTACTTGGGGTACGTCTTGGGGTTGTTTGCATGGCCCCAACAGGAATACATGCACCGACCAGCTACAGCTACTCACCATACTCCTTGAAGATGCAAAGCTTACCAGACTATTTTGTGGGTAATAGTGGGGGCCAGAGGCATGTCAGCAGTTGCAGCTGGAGTTGCTGGGCAGAGGGACATGGGGAGTGGAGTCATGGCAGAGTGGAGCAGAAGGGGTTGGGAGGTGCGGTGCATGAGTGGTGGGCCGCCAGCTTTGGTGGGGAAGGTTCTTAAAGCATGATATCTTGCTTCATCTTTACGAACAGTATTCAGGATTGAGGGATTGGAGCCCCAAGCTGGAAGGGGAGACTGTGGCAGGGAAGGATATGGGGAATGGTGTGGTAGTGACTGGGTTCGGATTTGCTGGGGTTGGTTAGTATATGCTTTGCTGTGTTCGATGCGTACGTCTCACACATACAATGAGGGATTGGGCTGGGTGGGGAGTCAACATGTGCAAGGTAGGGTTCCTGCAGGCTTGCACACAGTATCTAATGAAAGATGCTGAAGTATGTGTTAAACTTTGACAGAGCTTTGGGTTTCTGGGTGTGGGTTGAATGGAAATGGGGAAGCCCTGGAGCAAGGGCGGGCATAGTGCCAAGAGCCCAGTCGCTGCTCAGCTTACAGCGTGCCCAAGCGTCATGGCTGTGTGTAATCAGTTATAGCTGTGAAACAGGACAACGCATGTATCATTGCTCTTCTGGTCAGTTTAGGGACACAGGGTAGGGCTTGACACTGTGACACGTGAATCGAAGGCAGGGGCCTCCTTAGGGGTCCGCTTCTGAGCTGCTGGCGTGTGTGGGTGCTCCTGATAGCAGTTTGTTTGGGTGTGACATGGTGCTTATAAGGAAGGAGGAGGTCTGGGATGGCCAGGGAATACATCAGGGGAGTTTGGGTGGAAGTATGGTTTTGCGATAGGGGTTGGGATTGATTATGGTCTTGGTGCTTGTAGGTATGGCGTTGCTTGGCTCAGCAGTCTATCAGCCATGTTGTGGATCTTTTAGTTCTTGGGCATTTGATCCCTTTAAATCCTTTGTGGCGGGGGGAAAGTGCTCTACATGTGATGGGTGATTGGTATGGTTTCGAAGACAGTGTTTGCTGTCAACACAGGCTGCTGCTGTTGGTAGGGTTGGGGTGCTGTGATTGGGTTCCTTCAGCAATGTGGCTTCAAGCAACGAGTGCTTGTGAGTTGAAGGTTCTCCTATATGTGTGTGTCTCTGGGTACCACACTATGGATTGGCACACTATATCTTGGAAAATGCATGGGTGTGCATTGGACAGTGGTGCTCTTGCGGAGATGTCTTGGAAGGTCTCGACTTGCATATGTCCATGTGCTTGTGGGGAGATTGAGGGGAGGACCTCTCTGGGTCTGTTGTGGGTGGGTGGGAGAGGGGGTTGGCCTAAAACAGCAGGTGTTATGACATGCTGTCAGGGGTGTTGTGTGTAGGGCGCGAAGTTTTATCTTTACAAGGCTGTGAGGGTGCTTTTTTCGTGGATGGCATTTCATTGTGTGGGGGGGTTATGGTGGAGGCTGTAGTTCTGGAGATGCGGCTCTTTGCATGCTGGGATGGTCTGGGCCCTGCTCGCTACCCAAGTCAGTATGAAGATTTTCCCAATCGCACAGGCTTTGTGCTGGAGCTTGATGGGCTTGCACGAGCTAATGCGCATGGGTGAAGATGGGCAGCATAAGTCCAGCTTTCCACAAGTCGGTTGACTTGATCAGAGATATGGATGTGTGTGTGACAAGTAGCCCTAATGGGGTTGGTGGATGTCAGATAACGGGTTGGGGCAATGACATGTTTTTGTGGATGATGGGCAGGCAACGTGCTTCTGGGTCTTCCCTGGAAAGGGACATGTACCCGCTGATATGCAACTACAGCGAAGGGGGTATGCAGGTGGTCTTGGGCCTGCCCTGCTTGAGTTCTGCAAGGGTGTTCTGTTGCCGTTCCATTACATCAGAGGATTGAACTTGATTGGCGATCGGTGTCCCAGTCTTCTGGTAATGTGGCTTGTTGTGCAGCATTCCCATGGGCAGTGTCTGCCAGACCAACTTAAAGACTCCTCAGAGATTTCTGCAGGAGACACAAGAGAAAGAGCTGCAGAAGGATGGGGGAAAGCTGTGTGGAATGTAGCTGGTGTCTACAGGCCAATATCAGGTGCCGCAGTGAGCGTGACAATGGTGTTTTAAGGCCCTTTAGGAAGGCTGAAAAGCATAAGCTTTGCAACACTTGAAGATATGATATGTTTGGAGAAACTCTTTGTGATGTCTTATGGTAATGGTGGTGGTGTATTATGGGAGGGAGCTGTCCATTGAGTCCTGTCTGGCAGGCACGCATGGTTTGCAGGTTATGGGGGTTCAGGGAGCAAAGTATACAGGCATGGAGGAGTACCCTTGTGCTTGTAGTGGCAGCAGAGGATGCAAAGGGTTTAACAAGGGGGGTGCATTGGGTTTGGTAACGCTAGGAGCTAGGCCCCTTGATGGAGCAGGCTGCTCAAAGACAGGGGTGGGGTGGGAGAAGCAATCAGTGACTGGCGTGAAACGGATTGGATCTTTGGCATGAGGCAGAAAAGGGAGCCACAAGCGGCTGGAAAGCCTTCTATGCAGCGCTCTTGTAATACATGGAGATGGATGGGGCCAATGCTGCGTCATTACTACGTCCAAAATATTAAAATGACACCAGATTTTAGTTGATATCTGCATGTCTAGAGTGCACGGGCTGTGGTGTTTTGGGCCAGCGGCGGGGATGTTGTGTGGCCGATCGGTTGCTGGTTGGGGGAAGTGGATTTGGTTTTTGGTTTTATGTGGAGCAAAGGGCACAAGTAAGTAGCCAAGGTGGTCAGAGTCCTATATGCATAAAAAGGACAAGGACATGTAGCTACGGCACTGATTGACAGGGGTAGCTTAAATGTATGACTTGTATGGACGACGGCAGTGAGGAGCAGGTGGGGGTGCCTGGGTACTCTTCAGTATCCAGGCATGTTTGTGTGTTTGTTTATCCCTTGTGGTGTGTGCCCTGGGTTGCAGGGAGAGATGTTAATGTGGTGTATGTGTGCCTGGGGTTGCAGGAATTGGTTGCACTTGTGCAAGGATGGGGTAGTGGGACCGCCCAACTACCCCAATGGGTCCCGTACACTTGCAGTTTCAAGTCGATGGATCGGGGGTTGTGGATGGCAAGCACAAAATGCTAGCTTTGGTGGGAACTTGGAAGTTGATAGGCTGTTTTCTTCATCAGTATCAGTAGCACGTGCGTGTGCAGATGGTATCACTGAACAAGTTGGAGGGCCAAGGGCATCTGCTGTCTCGAATCATCTGTGAGGATGCTTGCTAATATGATAGTGGTGCATGTTAGTGCTGCATGTTGATTACCAATTACCAATTACCAGATGGCCCTGTCAAAGCAGGGCGCCGGTGGGGGCAGAGTAATGTTGAGAGTAATGTGCGGGAATCCAGAGCGGGCTACTGGAGAGATGCTATTTTTGTTAATCTATCCATCCACATAAATTTGTGAGTTCGTCGCCTTTCCTCCATGGTCAGGAAAAAGTGCCTTCCGTTGAGATGGGCCCCTGCGCTGGCAGCGGCTTGAACTGATCAGGATGTAGATGGCCCAGGGTTTAGATGGCTGTGCTTGTGACATGTTGAAGAATTTGCCGCACAGCTGCCCGTAAACCGTAGTATCGATCAATGATCTGAACCTTAAAGTGATCCTATATCAATACCTGCTACACTTGCCACGCGGCACCACGACTCACGAAACACTATTATTCAGTGCCATCACATGCCGGTTTCAGGCCGATCTGCGACCGTGGCCACTCTGCTAAATGTCCTTTATGTCAATGCGGCACGGAATACTGCAATCGAGCGGTGATCTGCATAGTGTCTACCTTGTAGCTAGCGTCCTCGGAGTGTAGAGCTGCTGCAACGGCTTCATGCAGGCAGCAGCATCTCATCATCCAACTATACAACTATTGAGCAACTTCGACTAGTAGGCAAACGCCCTTGAGGGTGCCTAAGCCGGTCCTATGAGAAACATCGGCCGTGCCGGAGGCTTCCTGGACGAGCAGAACAATTCCTGCCATGAATACTCAGTACATTCTGAGGTATACTCACATGCACAGCACCGGCACCACTTAATTGGTCAAAAGTGCGCAGACCGTACCCTTAGTCGGCTTCGCTCCTAGAGCCCTACTATGCATGGGTTATCGCTCACACCAGTTACGCTATGGCGACAGGCATCATTCTGATCATAGACGGTAGTAGGAGTGATGCGGGGCCCGTTGTGCTCCAGGGCGTCTGAATTGCTCCGCAGTAATTGGGGCACAACCCATACCAATTCACTTAATCAGACTTGATTGGACAAGTATTGAAACCAGAGAATGAACGAACGCACGCACGCACAGGAGCAGGAAAGCAGTGGGTGACTGCCGAGGACTGCAGAGGTGAAGGCAGTGCAGAGTGAGCGCACATGATGTCCTTGTCAGTGCACAGTTCCCAACAAAATACAAACACTGGCATACCACATAAAAGCTGACCCATCGATACACTACAAATCCATGGGACTTTAGCACTTGAGTGGCACTTAAATAGCAAGGCTCCTTCAGCTTGACAAGCATAAGGCCACAAATGCAATACTGGAGGTTGGGCACGGGGTATGAACTCGCAAGCTTCTGTCACCTGTACCCAACCTACAGAAGGTTAGACATAGATTCCAGCATGGTCCCACAACCAGAAAATGCTTGTCAGAATAGCGTCCCCAGTTATGATTGAAATCCTGCTGTCGGAGCCATCTCGGACCCTCCTAATCACACCTGCAGTTTGCTTGAGCCTCATCTGCAGGTTTTGCATTAGCCATTGCTTCCATCAGTGACAGCAAGGCTTTTCACCGCAGGACAGAGAGCAGGGGTATCCAAACCCTTGAGAACTTAAGACAACATGCCATCTACAAACACAATGTATCCGCCAGATACGGTCACCCTGTGACATGTACATCACAGAGATGTGCCTATCCTCACCCTCACCCAAGGTCCGTCAAGGTTCAGTCGAGGCTAAGCCACTCCTTTATACAAACTTAATTCCTGTAACATGTAAATAATGTCATTCTTTGTTCGAACCTATATCCTAAAGCATATGAAAAAGAACACAGGACGGAACGATAATCGCCCAAAAAGGGCAACAGCCTTCTAGCTGCCCCGTGTGCTACACTATGACTCCCCTCAAGTTCCACAGCACCCATCCCCTTCTTGCATGCTCAGATGCAGTTTCAAATCCAAACCAAGCGATGCAAATCACTTGTTGTGGATGTCTATGCTCAGATACTTGTGCAGACAGATAGACAGCGTCGGAGTTGCATAAGCACGACAGCCTCCTATTTGCAAAGCACCAGGCACAACCGATCCCTGTCAGGTTACTCCTTACGAATAAGACAGGCAGTTAAACGCAATGAATTTCAGCCCTGGCCTGATGCTCTGCAACTGCTGTTCCAGCCCCCCATAGCCAACAGGAACTTCCCCTACCTCCCATCCCTGCCGTAGCACCCCTCGCTTCACTGGTACCCCAACCGCCAGCCTGGTCAAAGTAGCAGTGACCCCTTTGACCAACCCAACCACCATTTTGGGGCAAACACTGTGGTACCCTGTCAGCTCTAAGTCCTCCAACTGAGGCAGCTTGCTTAACCCCTGCCCCCACTCCTGCAGCCTGGGCTCTTCCACCACTTCCTCAAAGCGTGTCCCTGCTAGGAGCTTCAGCTGCTTCACCTGAGTGAACATAGAGAGATCAGGGCAGGCCAAAGGCAGATTTTTCTCCCGATCTCCGCCACGCTGACAGTAGTTGACCAATTCCAACCGCTGCAGCTGTGGTAGCGCAGGACCTAGCATCGGAAGCCTAGACCAGTCCCCACACCAGTCCTCCCATGTATCCCCTCGCATGAAATAAACGAAGCCCATGTCCAGTCGTAAGCACGTGATCTGCGTAAGTGCTGTCAGCGGCTCCAGCATCATCCAGTCAAAGTTTCCTGCAACTGCCAGCCACAGCTTTCGGAGCTGTGGGTATGCCTCGGGTGTGAGCCAATCATCCGGAACCCGATCTATGGAACCATCCAGCCTCACTGCCAAGCTGGTCAACTTCGGCAGGGGAGCATGGAAGCTCTCTTGACTGGTGTATAACCACTTCAGACTGACCAGGTTAGTGCAGCAGCGTAAGACTTCATCCCCGGGGGCCGGCTGATCAGGCTCGCTCAGGCTTAGTACGTTGTTCTCCCATGGCAACTCCCACCCCCGCAACTGCATGTCCTGCCAAGTGCATACATGCAGCACCTCAAGCTTTATGAGCTTGGATAAGCTCCGGGGCATCTCCCAAAAACACTGGCACTGCCCTTGGTGGTCCCCAGAAGCGGCAAAATAGCCCCGGAACTCCCGCAAATTAGGCGCAAAGCCAAAATCCATGCTTGTGAACATGCTGGGTTCCTCACCAGCATGAAAACCTACAACGTGCAACTGCTTTAGCTGGTGGCTGGCGCTGCTAGATCTGTCAAGGTATGCCCACCACTCCTCCGGCGCCCTCGTAGTAGTGTCAAGCCCAATCGGATCCCACCCAGCATCAAAGGTTAAGCACTGCAAGTTGCTGCTCAAAGTCCCCTCATCCCCAGTAGGAGGCTTTAAGCCAACGCCAGCCACAGTCAGTTGCCGCAGTTTTGTGAGGCCTGGCAACTCAAAGCGCATGGGCTCTGGGGGCTCTGATGAGAGCACCAAAAGCGTCAGTTGGGACAAGCTGCGAAGTTGCCCGATAGCCCGGAAGTCTTGCTGCGTGAAGCTTGGCACCGGCGGAGTCTGATACTGCCGGGGGGTTGGGACACTGAGGTTTAAGCTGGTTAGAGTGGTGCAGGGTGATAGGAGGCTGAGAGAGAAGGCGAGGTGGATATGAGGTGGGGTCACTCGGCTGTAACCCTGGGGTGCACCTGAGCTGCAGAGCAGAACAAGGCAAAAATTAAGTCCTGGCTCCGACTGCAGCAGGGGCTTTGTAAAGGAAATATCAAGCGTGTGTGTGCCGCATGCATGTTCACAAGCACGTGTTACGCCAGCGACATTCTGCGCAATTGAAAGTGATGAGACAGCAATGTGAGCCTTGTGGTTGAGCTTCAATCCAAGTTGTTAACAACAGAGTTGTTCTCACTTACCAACTTCACCCTATGGCTATTGAGATTGGCATCAGGGGATGTGCGCGGTGGTAATTACAGCCACACAACAAGAAAATCTAATCATAATCAATTTCTATATAAATAATAAATCAAAACAGTAAATACACTACCTGTAAACAACATCCGTCTGGGCAGACGCGCCATACGTTGTTGCTGACCTTCAATGTACTACGCCAAGGTATTTGCACTACAAACTCTTGTATCGGCCGTACAATATCAACATACTGCCAGAGCACAGGCCATGTCCCAATCAGCACCTAGCAATTCCCAGCTTCATAACTGCAAGATAGTGCCTTTGTCTCAAAAGGACACCCGGCTTCATTGTTCAAATTAGGGCTCATTGTGGTCGTAGGCGACTGATTCTAATCATTGCATCTGACTGATTCTAATCATTGCATCTGACTGATTCTAATCATTGCATCTGACTGATTCTAATCACTGCATCTGACTGATTCTAATCATTGCATCTGACTGATTCTAATCATTGCATCTGAGCGAAGACATGCTGCGTATTGTTAAGCCAGTGATCCCAGTTTAGCCGGTGACTTCAATAGCAGTGACATAATCTTATGCAGTGTACACCATCCAACCCCTCCTGCATAGCAACTTAGAACTCCCCAGCCTTCCTGGCCTGTCCCAGCTCTTTGCCAACATCATGGGCAGAAAGCCCAGTCTCAAACATATGCATTCCGAGAATGCGGACCTCTGATGTGATCATCTCTTGCAACGTCAGTGCGACATGTTACTCCTGCTCCAGCATTACTGTTGAGACAGAGCCTGCACGCACCTGGGCTTCTCCTGATAGTACATCTCCACATGCTGCAGCTTGCTGAAGTTAGCTACAGCATGACTAAGGGCCATGTTTAGCGCTTGGAGGTGCTCTGCTGTGAAGCTATAGCTCATCTTCTTGCAGCTGGTGAATGTGCTGCTGCTGCTCAGGTCAAAGAGGTGTGCACCATCATCCCTTGACAGAATTAGCTGGGGCACATGGGGCTTCAGCTGCAGCAATGGTGGGCAAGAGACCAGTGACTTCAGCAGAGATCTTGGCTTGGACTTCTCACAACTGTCCTATGCTTTGGTCATGGACATTCCTGAGGCCTCCTGCTATATAGACGACTGTCTGAAATGAGGTGAAAGGGCGGGATGAGAAGGGGGGGAGGGGAGAGAGTGGGGTTAGAAGGGAAGGGAAAGAGGGAAGAGGGGGGAAAGGGAGAGGGAGGAGGGGGGAGGGGGGAGGGGGAGAGGGGAGAAGGGGGGGATGGATTGGGAGAGAGGTGGCGGTTGGGGAGCTTCTGAGTTGGAGTGGGGAACCTGTCTGAGCAAAAGCAGAAGGGCCCCGTCAAGCAAAGTACAAGAACTCTGCATGGAGCTGCGCTTGTTTGATGTGTGAGGACAAAACAAAGTGGAAGCAGCTGCTGATAAGGTGCTCAGCATCATACATGGAGGCAACATGCTGGGGCATATGGCATTGGAGTGCAGCACGGATGCAAGAGGCAACACACAAATGTCATGAAGTGGTCTTATAAATTAATAAATAAACTAACCACCTGCCTCACCATGTCAGGCTTCCATACACAGCAGGAAGCACAACATCATCTTATTGGAGTGCCACAGCCATTGCTTTTCATGGCAAGCCGCATTAGGCAAGCAAGGTTTAGGGTGCAATGAGCATTTTAAACCACCCTGGATAGGCCTGAGAACCGGTGTCTGCCAAGTAACGACCAAGATGGCAAGCTTTCACACCAGGGAATTGGATGTCATACATAGAAGTGACCAACTTGCTGATGCCTTGACCTTGCACCATAAATGCAGAGCTGCTTGGCTGGACAAGACCTCCCCCCACTGGCATTGTCAAAGGCAGGAAGAATGAACAGCTGACGGGTGCTGGGCCCCCTGGTAGACCTTCTGTGGTATTATGAACTGCTCCCTATGGCAGTCCTTTCGCAGGGCAGAATAGCATATCCCTAAACATGCACCCTTGCCCTGTAGGACTATGCGCATTTATCATACAAGCTCACCATGTGCCAAGCCAGCTTGCATGACGCGCCAAGACCTCGCAGGGCAAGTCTGCATGTGCCTGAGCCTGTGCCTGTGCCTGAGCCTGTGCCTGTGTTTGTGGATGAGCTTGGCGTTTCGCTCGCACTGGGGCCTGCGCTTATGCCAGGACATGTCTCTATGCTCTGGAGGAAGGCGGAAATGAAGGAGTCCAATGACAAGATATCCTCCAGCTGCACCATAGCTGCTTGTCACCAGATGGAACGTAGCGATTGCCCGCTGGCTGCAATAAGGTTCTTCTAGGTTGGTATGAATGGACTCTCTTGTAACTAGACCTGCCGCTTGATGTTCTGGGTGAGCCTTCTTATGGACCTGTAATTGTGGAAGGGCAACAATGGGCAGCAGAACAAATGGGTGTGAAACTGCATAGTTGGAAGCATTAAAGCTGGCATGCATGGGACATGAAGGAAGTTGCAGCACCCAGAGTAGGACGGCTGAGCAGTTATTCATGATGGGACACCTTCTAGCCATGGCCTCAGCACTGCTTGTGGCATTCGTCTGCAAGACCTATATCTTACTGATACATGCTGTAACCTGGAGGTATGATGATTCAGACTACGTGAGAAGTGCTGGTAAGGCTGTCATGCTGGATGATAGTTGTGGTACAGTTTATATGTGCTCAGTCTGCATGTCCATGTGTGGACCGCTGCAACCAAAGTATGTGCACGGTGTGGTGCTTTGGGACCTTGCAATCCAACCAGCTTGCAGGACCAAAATTAGCTGTCCGGTTTCAGCATGCTGCATTTCTGCGTGCTGCTTTTCTCGTTGTCCTGTGCTGAGCCAACCTATGAACAGCCCCTCAGCTTGCACTGTGGGCCTTTGCCAGCTTTCGCATGCGTGCACTAGGCTCTCGTGCAGCCCACCTTGGTCAAACAGTAACAACAGATTGTTGGATCCAAAATGTGACTTGGCCCCCTGGCATTGTGCCCAGTTGTTCTAATATCCTGGTACAGTAGATGGACGCTGGAAGCACCCCTTCGGGCTATGGATTCGCATGGAGCTCATACATACAGCCACATATGGATCACTGGGGTATAATATTTCATACATTATACAATTTAATGGCTCAAACGTTATCGCAACAGACGGCTCAGAGGAGTAGTGCACCGCCCAAGCGATCTGTGCACCAGGCTATGGGCTGGGAGGGCGCCCACTCGACAAGCATCGATAGGCAGCCCCTAATAGGATACATGATCTTAAACCTGCGCTCGCCAGTAGCAACATGAGGGAGCCTCGCTTCAGTCAGAAACGCAATACATTCGTACGAGTTTCACTCCAGTCGGGTGCGTCACTTGTTTGCGCGCCTAAACGGCCTTCGCTAGCTGCCTCCTAGTCGCGTGAGCTTATGCGCGAAAGACATCACATATGCCTTCATTGGTTCAGGTGGCGTGCTGTTTGCAGGCCTGCTAATGAAAGTCGCCTTCCCTCCCTAGATGGCCCCTACTAACGTGCCGTGGCCGACTTCTTCGAGCCAATCCCCCGCAAAATGGGGGTATTCGAATGCTCTCGGGCTACGCTGTAACCCTCTTGTAGCCAATCGGACGTGCCACGAATCACATAATGTGTGCAGCTACTGTATTCTTACCGAGGCCCAATGCAACTTTTTCACCACTACCAAATCATCGGTCTGTCCAAGATCAGGAGCTGCTGGTGCTACTCTAGAAATGGCCAATCGCCCAAATGTCTCGCAGTCAGCAAGTTTTAAGGTTACGGCCAGTTGCCTTCTGGACAAAGACTTCACTTCTTGCTGGGCAGCACACCAATGCACACCCTGCCACCGGGGGCAATGGGGTCCCTACTCTGCCTACTTTCGTGAAACACCCCACCCCACGCTAAAACCCCTGGATGCTTGGGGTTGAACGCGACTGTATCTGTCCCAGCTGCATCGAGGCCAGGCATGTTAGGCATGCCAACCTGAGGCAGTTTGACTGGGATCTTGAAGAGAGGGTCTCCTGCACACAGCAAGCAGTGACAGCAACCATTACTGCATGTGTGGACATAGCCACTGGCGCAGCCTGCACTTCGAATATCCCCCAGGCCAAGAAATTGTGTAACTCAGCATTCAACAGCTGAAGCAGCAGCAACAGAAGATCTCTTGAACAACAGAAGTTCAAGGAGCAAATAGCAATCTGCACCAGCGGACTACAAGCAGCATGTCTATTACCAACAGTGACCAAAGCTTGGTGCAGGGCAACAAAAGCATTCATCCCGTGCACTGTTCCATCTTACTTAATTTCTGACTACTTCAGCTCCCTTCACGCAAACCCCAACCCCTTCACCTACCTAGTGGTACTGATATGACCTCAATATCCTTGTTCTCAGGAGCATACGCCAGCATCTGTCCATCGCAGCTGAAGCTCAATGAGCGTATCATGGCATCAGACCGAATGTCTGTATGGGTGCACACCACATGCTCCATGTCCCACAAGCAAACGGTAGCATCAGTACCACCAGTGGCAACATACCTGCACGCACAGAGGTTTGGGTGTTATTACAAAGATGCCATAGGAGCAATTAATTAGCAAAAGTGCTGTAGCCCCCCCCCCCCCGGGCAATGTGTCTCGACCACAGTGAGGTGGAACAACCGAAGGGATGGCTTCGGTATGCAACAACCAGATACAGATTATGCCATATGCCTAAACTAGGCCCAGCAGAGAACTTCAGTGATAAAAGCCCCTGCAAGCTGTTTAGACTCACAGCACAACACGCCAAGCAGCTTTATCGAGGCATAGGCTTCCGTGACAGCAGCTGGAGCTAACATGCATGGACTTGGCCTGGAATTCGGTCTCACCATAGTTCACCAGCAAGTGTACAGCAGGCCACCATACTTGACACTCTTAATCCTATTCCACACCCATATCAATCAGTCGCACTAGTAGCTCCACAAGCAACCTTGTTCGACAGATAACGGCTATACATAAGCTAGAGGGACTCAATCTGCAGTCACGGCCAAAGATCCTTCTGCCTGGAAAAAACTGATACGCGCTGGTTTAGTCTACTGCCAAACTTCTTTCTCCTCATGTTTGACATAAACCCAATTATCCCTTGATACACAGGACTGAGTAGTAACCGACTTCTAGCCACCTCGCCTCAATAGAACTCCCTTTTACAGGTATTAAGGAAATTAAAAGCAAGGCTGAACTGAAAAGCATGTTGATATTGCTTCAAGGTCTTCTTTGCTTGCAGGCTTGTTTGCATGTGCCCGCCACAACAAGCACATGCAAGCAATAGCACTAGCACTATAGGCTGAAACAGCACAATGATGTTTAGTAACGATGGGGCGTTACATGTGGTCCCCATTGGAGTGTTTACCATGCGGGGTTCAGAGGCCTTCTTCTGACTCTGTTGCCATCTCAAAATCTTCAGCATGCAAAAAACATCTGTACATAATCATTCCTAGGTCAAAGCAGTCAGCCATCCTTGGTCCAATGACAGCAATAAAGCAACTGCCAGCAGCGCCAAAAGAGACCACGTGCCATACTTATTGTGGTCCTGGGTAGTAGCACCAAAGAAGATCTAGGGTTTAGTTAACTTTTATGGGTTTAGTTGGTTGAAGGTTAGGGTCTAATGTTAAGGTTTAGGGTTACCATACTCACTTGTGGTCCTGGGTGGCTGCCACTGACCAGCAGTTCCCGCAATGACCTTGCATCACAAAGGTGTCCTCTAAGCTGGGGTACCGCAACACCTGCAGCAGTGTAAGAAAGTTCTCAGGTCTACTTGTATTCGCCTCGCTCGAATTCGCAGCCCTATAGCTCTCTATTACTCGCTCTTACTCAACACACCACACTAAAAAACCCGGTTGGAGTCATGCTAGGGTGCTGCACGGCCCAGAGGGCAGTGCAGTGGTCTCTCTTAACACCTGCAGCAGTAGCACCAGCAGTACTGCCATTATACCGGTGTTTCGTGATACTCTATGGCAGAAGTGCCATATGCCATAGCAAGCGCCATAGGCATAGCAACAGCAGTAACAGCAGCCGCAATAACATGAGTAGGAACAGCAGTGTTGCTCTCTGTCCGATCCCTGCTCTACATGCACTCAACAACTGGTTCAAAACACACTTCTGGTGCTGCATGGCTTGCAACGCAGCAGCAGACAGCGACATGAGGAACCTTGGTAGGGTTTATAGGGCAAACCCAGTCGCAGCCAAGGCAGCAGCAGCAATATGAGCCAACATTAAGTGCAGCAGTATGGTCAGTAACGGTAGGGGTGAAAAGTGCATCACAAATGTGTCTCACAAGCTTAGGCCCGCAACAGCAGTAACAGCAAGGAAAGATAAGAAGGATGTGCTTGGTCTGGTGCTGCTACTATTGGAACTCGTGCTTCAAGGTAGTACTGCTGTCACTGCTGCTCCTGATGCAGGGAGTCCTCTGACACTGCTCAACTGCTGGTCCTGCTCTCATCGCAACTTAACAACATACCATGCTGCTGCTTTTCCTCTTACTTCTCCATGAAACTGCTGCTCTTGCTGCTTCTGATGCTATGGCCTGGCTTCTGCATGTCTACATGGTAGCTTGGATTAGCAGCTATAGAAGGCAACCATATTCATTCTCCTCTTTTAATGGGAAAATCCTACATCTAGTGCATGTCGTTACGCATTTGGGCCTCTTGGGCATCATCAGATTTGCTGAGCACATGCAACCAAAACACGTATACATACACTTACAGGTACATTCAGGCACATCTGGTCTACGCAGGTTTCTGGCCTTGTAAACGCATATATACAACTTCCACCTGCTGCTACAGCCTGTCCCTCACCTGGGCAGTTCCATCCCTGGCTGTAGCAATAATCACATCCGGGCCTAAGAACATAACTTCATTGATCTGCACAACAAGGAGCAATAACAGCAGGGCCAAGAGTTAGCCTTTGGCATCGAGTTCAATCAAGTAAGCAAAGTAAGCAAAGTAGCTGACGCGCACTATCTTGCCTGCACAGGCTACTAGGCACTTGCCCGCCTTGTAAAGTAGATGATCCAATCTGATAGGCCTCCAAACAATCTCCACGAGCACCCCTGAGATCTGCACCAGCAAGCTGCAGAGGAGCAGCACCTTTGCAGAACCAGCACGGTCACAACTGCAATACCCTCGTTGCTCATCCACATCAAAGAACCAACCATTTCATCCGCCCACTAGCCCACACCTGTATGCCTCACCAGAAGTCCAACCTGCACCGCAACAGTGAGTTATGGGCTCCATCTTATGGTGCCCAGTATGCCCCAGTTGGGCATTCTCGTATTACTCATACACAGGCATTGCCAGAATAGAGATGCAACCCATGCAGCACATCTCCCCCAGGTGCTTGGACCCAGTTCATACCAAATCATCAACGCTGCTTGTTTTCCTGTATATTTCTAGATCCCCTTATACACCTACCATTGTGCTCATATCCATAAATGTCAAGGCAATGCATTCAATTGCACGAGCACTACTCAGGTCGCATCTAATATCTGCTTGATATCTCATGCCAGTAGCCGTCCGCAGCAGCTGTTGCTTTTGCTTGCACCATTGGTCCGCAAACCCTGCCTAGACGCGTGAGTCCAGACATACTCCAAAAAGCTCATCAACTAAGCTCGATCCCTTGTGCAGCCTCATGTTTCAAAGTCTACGAGATTGCTGCTTGCTTTTGGCACAACAGCTGCATGCGAGAAAGTTCTAGCGCCACTACATCGCAGCTTCCCCAACACTTACATCCAGCTCATCAGCTATGCTTGGCTTCTTATGTAGTTTCATCTTCCGCATGTCCACCACTGCCAACCCGTAGTTTCTGGTCACCACTACCACTGACTGGCCATCAGGGTGCCAGGTCACAAACAGCGGGTCAATGGCACTCACTACACCAGCACTGTTCAACGCACGCACATCCCACAACCTGCAGGGGGCCAGTAACAGGAACAGGAACACCAGCTTGTTAACATTCTCGAACTATTACACAGCAAGTCAGTGTCATACTCACTACAGCAGCACAGTTAAACAGAGACGCATCTCACAACCTGCAGGGAGAGCAGTAACATGAGTAGGGACAGAAGCAGTCAGAGGAAATCCCTCTTGTCAACAATCTCAGACCATTATAAAGCATGTCAGTGGCACCCATTACACCAGCACAGTCAAACAGACGCACAATCCACCTCCTGCAGTGCCCACAAATCTGCAAAACGTGCAAATGGCCCTTAAGGATACTGAATGCTTACTGACTGCCTACTGAATGCTTATGAGCAGCTGACGATTACAGCTTGTAGATACCAAAACACAGGTTCAATGACACTCACCACACCCACAAAACAGCAACTTTAACTCAATAGATTAATCTTGCAAGAGTTGGCTGCCTTCCGTCGTGCAAGGTGGAGTGAATGTGAGGCTGGTGTGTAGCAGTTAGCGCCAACAGGTGCAAGGCGAGCTACTGGGCTCTTTCATGTGCTTTGGATGGACTCCTAGGCAAAATCACTCACACACACCCACGATATACAGCTGTCCTGGGCACCCGACAAACCGTAGACCCATAGCAACAGGAGCAGTGGGCTCATGATAAACTCCTAAGAAGTTCTGATTGTTACGGTGTCTTACAGAGGAACGTCGCAATTAGCAGCAGCAGTGCCTGTGGCAGGAGTGGTTGCAGCATGAATGGGTGTGATGCATGGGCAGCTACCAAAGCACGAAAACTGGGCAGGAAGTATCTCCTGTGTTACTAGTGCTGCCTGCAAGTGCTGCTGCTGCTGCTGCTGTATTCTTAAGCTCACCTTGCTGCATGCAGGCTACTCACGTGCTTTGCAGACCTGCATTTCTCCCATATCCAAGTACTTGTTGCTAGTGACCCTGCATCTGCTACTGCTGCTTCCAGTCGTGCTGGTTGTACTGCTACTGCTGCTTCCATATAACCTGCTGCTACATGCGATGCTGGTGCCCCCTTGTTTGTATGCTCTGCATGCCTGCAGTCCTAATTCCTTGCATTCAGCATGCTGTTGCTGCTGCTCTTGCTGCTCTTGCTGTTGACACCCTTCTAACAGCTGCTGCTGCTGCTGTTGTTGCTGCCATTATTCAACCTGCTGGTCCTGCTGCTGGTGAGCCCAACACTGCTGACGGGGCACTGCAAGTGCAACCATCTAAGCCCTGAGGGTTGCCATTTGGGTAACCGTCATGGTTTCCTACCTGAATGATTTGCTGTCGATTGAAATCAGCTGATCATCCCGCCGCGGGTGCCACACCACATTTGCGACTGTAGACGTATGACCTCTAAGCTCGCCCTCGCACTTGTCTCCAGTTTTGTGCTGCATACGGCATTGGAAGCATGAGAGTGAGACTGAGACATGCGTTAGCAGCCATGATATGGGGCATTCAAAGTGATACGAGTGTTGCGTAGCTGGAGGCAACCGACCTGTGGATGTCACAGCTAGCACCATTGATGCGCGCACTGCTATAGGTGGCCAGATCTGCTCATATGCCAGATCAAGGTTGCATGGGGTAAGGCAAACAGATCGTTAAGGAGGATATAGACAAGCGGATTGTCAAGAAGGACATCGCCATGTAGAAACATGGTGATATGGGCTTAGATGCCTTGACAGTGCTTCTCAGGATCTGCAAAGGACTAGGCTGCTGTGTCCAATGCACAGGACACAGCGCCAGGCTCACTGCGTGCATGTTTTACTGCCATTTCAATGAAGATGAGCTAGAAAAGGTCAATTGATTGCATCCATCAAAACGATCATGGCTGCCCAATTTGCTCATGTCACACTACAGTTGCAACTGCTGCAGTTTCTGTGCACGCTATTGCCCATGCATATAGTACAAGCAGCCTGCCACTTACAGGGATGCCAGGTGTAATGTCCCAGATCCGCACTGTAGCATCATCTGCTCCAGAAGCAAGCTTGCGGCCGCTGGGGCTCCAGGCTACTGACAGCACTACTCCTCTGTGGCCCGAGACTTCCCTCCTGTGTATCTCCGGGCCCGCCCCTGGCATTCTGGCCAGGGCTGAAGCTGGAACTCGCTGTAAGTGCGCGTGCTAGCTCATCCACTGGCTGGCTAACGCTGTGTGTCTACCGGGAAGGGAGCGATCGGGCTGGTGAGAGGCGCAACTTGGATCCTGAAGGTTTCTATCCAATAGTTCGTGGCTATCAGAATGCACCTATGCAAGTTATCTCAAAAACTCTTGACAGCTCCGGTAAACTTAGTTAGCGCAGGGCAAGACAATAGCGCAGGGCAAGACAATAGGAGTCATGGAATAGGAGGTTAAGGGCATTTACAAAGGGGTCTGCGGGTAAGGAGCACACACCGAACCATTGTTGTGCAATGGCCGACCAAACCATGGTCCTCAGGGATCTGCTTCTGCAAGAAATGCCGCACTCCTGCTGTCCGCGGTTGAGTGACAAAGTGTACTGCCTTAGTGCTAAGGACGGTGCCTTCGGACTGAAAGAGCCAATCGACAATAGCCCCATAGCCGCGATAGACAGCCAATGTTGAAAAGGTGCTTGCACCTGAAGATACTGTACTCTTGCCAAGCATCGGCCTTCGAGCCTAACTTCTACTGTTTTGGCCTTGATCCTGACTGTGACTTTGAGCAAGGATAGCTTAATTGCCCTGATCTGTTGGCGCCTGGTAGTTCTACATCCTCACCTGCCTTCGCTGGCTCAAGGCTGTCACAGTGCATAGACCAGCTCAGCATGGCTGATGAGGTGAGTTGAGCCCTGGAGTACACCCCTGTAACACCTTACAGCAGAGGTTTTAAGACCTCCGCTTACATTGACACTGACCATGCCTGATACCGATATGTACTTCTGTAGGATCGGGCATGGATTGAACTCCCTGCCAATGTCCTTGACATGGTTCTCCAGCACCTCACTCCAAGACAGCGATGCAAAGCTGCGTCTCTGGTTTGTCGGTTATGGAGAGCCGCTGCTGACAGGACCTCCACAGCCATCACAGCCCGTCTGCCGTACTCCTTCAAGGGGTTAAAGTCACTCCGAGCCCTGATCAAGCGTCGGCAGATCATGTCGGAATCCTTAAGCCTTTGGCTGCCGAACCACAGCCAGTACCTCACAAGCCTTACCATCAGCAGCAAACTCCCTTCCACGACCATCGGCTTGTCCCCCGCCTGCAGCAGGATCCTTCAGATCCTGAAGCTCGATAAGCATGGCCCTTCCACCTGACTGCTTTATCCACCTTGACCAGCCTCAAGCATCTGGACCTCAATCAGGACTTCTACCATGAACCCTACTTCCCCGCGCAGCTGACTAACCTCCGCTTGGTTGGTAAGTTTCTAGCCCCGCTTCAGATCAGCCACCTGCAGCACCTGGAGGTCCTCTACTGCTCACATACCACTGAGGGGAGCTACCTTGCAGCCCTGCGCAACTTGCCCAAGCTCAAGTCCATCACAGTCAGAGGGCCCCTCCCGGAGGATGGAGGATTGCTCAGCTTCAATCTGCAACACCTCACGTCCTTCAACCTCAGCAGATCTGGAAATGTGCAGCATGTTCTCCTCAAGATCCCCCAAGCCCTTGCCTCGTCTTTACAGAATCTGAGACTGGCTGGTTGTGAGGGTCTGACTTCCCTCCAACCACTTGCAAAGTTGACCTGCTTGCAAGTGCTGGACGTAAGCGACCATTCCAGCTTGGTTGACATCTCAGCATTGCCTGCACTCACGAACCTGACCAGCCTGAATGTGGCAAGGACTGGCATCTGCAGGGCGGGCACCACAGCATTGAGCAAGATCACTCACCTTCAGCTTCTGCAGGAGTTGAGGGTGGATGGCTGTGTTGGCCTGTCCTGGAAGGAGCTGCTGCCTGTGTTGCAGAAGCTTGAGAGTTTGAATCTGTTGGCACTGACTTGCATATGGGCTGCTGCAGATCGCATAGGATTCCAACAGGCACTACCGTGTGTCGACATCGAGTACAAACATCCTGGCAGTTCAGGGTGGTAAGGAAGTTTATGTGATTGTTTGTAGGGGGAAGAGAAAGGTGTTCAATGAGCTTAGCATGCGAGCGCAAGGTGCCTCCTTGTGTGCCCCAGATTACTACTGGTGCAATGATGTTCAATGTTTCGTGCTTCTATCTAAATTTGTGGCTTTGCAACCCCTGTGGTGAACTGTGGCACAGCAGGCGTGCCATTGGGTCTGCCAATGCAAGGTATTGATGCACACGTTAAGACCAGGTTGGCAGCATGCAATGTGTGCGAGTTAGATGCCCGATGTACTTACATGCAGCATGCTGCCAGCTAACAAGGTAACAGGCAAGGCAGTAAACCGTGATTGTGTACTGCCTTGTTCATGTTGAATATTCATGTCAGATATATAAACATGATTGTAAAAGCTGTTCATTACTGCTAGGACCCCTAGGATTGGAGCACCTGTGGTGCATCTGTGCAGGGCTGTGCAGCTTCATAGGTGCTGTGTGAACGTGAATGCTGGCACACACTTTGTGTGTAATCCTTGCTCACCACAAGGCTGTGTACTAAGAAAAGCAAGGTAGAACACAGGCAGAGGGGCCTTCATTGGGAGTGGATCGGAGAGCATAGGACTAATATGTGGGTTTATGATTGCGATACATATATAGTAGGGCCTCCTGGTTTGTTGTCTTCATACCATTTGGATTAGTTCATCTGATGGTGTGTTTGGTCATTTTGACCTAGCAACTCTCTTGCGGGTGTGATACGGTCAATGTTTGGTTGATCTTAGAAGTTGGACTTCAGCAGCAATTAGCAACCAGTTTACTTTTATTCTCGCAATTTTTATATGTTCACTGTTCTTTTCCGTGACGTCTAGTGTCAAGCAGTTTGGAAGCAGTCACACCATGGTAGTTGCAATGGCTAATATGCAGGTCCCTTGATAGTACTGGTTGTAGCATGTGGCCGGTGCTGCATGGCATGGTCCAAGGGCTGTGCAGTGCCATGTATTCATCTCAGTATGCAGGCCCCTTAGTAGTCAAAGGGTTGCCGGGCTGCACATTGTGCTCTAACATGGTATCATTGTGTTAACTTCCCAGGCACAACTTGCCGGTACATCACAAATTGGTGCAATGGTCTCTATCAACAAATTGGTGGATGCAGACAATGGCCGCTGCTGTAAAAACGTTGCTGATGTTGTTAATGCTGGACATCTTTATGGTTAGTTATGACTTGTGTTTGGTCGGTTCGACCTAGCAGCCCTTTGCGGTTGCCACACCTTAAATGTTTGTAGTTCCAAGGATGGCTCTGCCATGCCGCTATTGACCTGCACTATTGCATTGGAGTGTGTTTGATGGCCGCTCATCTTCATGGCGCAATGCTTGCTGTTTCCTAGCAAGCTCCCTGCTTGGGTATTCGTCTTGGTGCTATGGACTGTGTTCGATTTGGAGTTCTGGTGATTTGTCTGATGCCAACTGTCTGCTGTCTCGTCATATAGTGGGATTGTCTGCTTGGGTATTCCTATTGGTTGGTCGTGTGGACCCCATTGTTTCCTTATCCATCCGATGGTGTGTTTGGTCGTTTCGACCTAGCAGCCCTCGCTGTTGCCGCACCTTAAATTTTTGTTTGTTTGTTATTGACTACGGTACACTCTTGCAGGATGGACAAAAAAATAGTATGTATTCACAGTCAGGGTTACCATTACATTGCATCAACAGTAAAAGGTTGATTGTGATCATCTAGCCACCAGCTGTTGCTGAGCCATAACTTGGGGTTTATGAGCCGCACCAGTGCTACCTGCTGCTGCTACTGCTGTTTCAAACACATGTGCTGCAGCCAACAGCTCCCCCTCCCCAAACATCTTCCCGATCATCTGCAGCCCAACAGGCAGCGTCACCTCCTCCGCCTCTCCACCTTCCTTGCTGTATCCGCACGGCAGTACAACTGCTGGTAACCCACTGAGGTTTAAGCTGACTGTCATGAGGTCCTCCTTGTACATGGACAGGGGGTCGGAGACCTTGCCACCAATGGGGTATGCTGCTGTGGGGGCTGCTGGGCTTATGAGGCAATCGTATTTTTCAAGTGCTGCAAACATCTCTTGTTGGACCAGGGTGCGGACCTGACAAAAGAGAGACAGGAGACGATGTTTCAGCAGGAGCAGCAGATATGTCGCAACAGCTGCAGAACAAGAGGGCCACCTAACCGGGCCAGAGTGTACAGTCACACACCGCACCCACTACTCTTTCCATTTTCATGGTATGCCGTAGCAGTGTTGCCATAGGCCCCAGACCTCAAAATTGCTACAGCCATATCCCATGTTTGATATATCTAACATGAATGGTGAATGAAGAGATGAACCCATGTCATCTCTCACTCTTGTCTCCACCTGCTGACTTTTTACCGCCTCCAACCCTCATCGTAACTCTCCAAACCCCAAAAACATGTCCACATTCTGCCCCTGCCCCCTCCCCCTGCTCCTCCCTTCCTAAGCTCCCAACCACAATTGTCCGGCAATCCTGGGCTCCCATCAGGGCCATCACCAATGCCTCGCAGTCTTCTCATTTTCCCTCCATGCATTTGACAGCTTTTTCCTCCCCTTTCCACTGGCCCCCCCACCCACTGCTCTCGCCGAAACTCCGCTGAGCCCTGTAGCTCTTGCATTTACTCGTTCCTTCCAACCCTGCCCCTATTACTCTGCCCAAACCTGCCCTAGCTCTTGCCCACCTTGCCCCCTCACATGTCTTTTGTGACTTTCGGTCCTTCCCATTTGTAGTTGTATGTATTCCGTTCCGTATAACCTATAGAAGGGAGGGGATACCTGTAAAAAGCACCGTGCTATCTTGCATGTATTTTGCCTTCCCCTTCTATCTTCGACCCTGCTCTCCTCTTCCTAAGCTTCCAACAACCACTGTGTGCAATCCTGCTCACTTCAGCGCAATCATCAATCTCAATGCCCTCTTGCCCCCCCCCCCCCCCGCCTCCCCTCGCATATGATGGCTTCCTCCTTCCCTTTCCACTGTCCTCTACCCCCTGCTCTTGCCAAATTCCCCTCAGCTTCTATCGCCAATCCCTCTTCCCACAACTGCCAGGCCCGCAACTCGTCTGGGTCCAGCGGTAGAACTCCTCGCCCTCTCCCTTTCTCCATTTTCCGCGCTTGCACCCCACTCCTCCCTATCCCACCCCACTAGCCCCCAGCCCCTCCTTACCTGCTGAGCACGCTTGTAGAAGGCATCATAATATCCAGCTGACAGTGCATATGTACCCATCAATATCCTGCGCTTCACTTCCTCTCCCAAGCCCTTCCCTCTTGAACCATCATACATGGCGCGCAACTCATCTGAGTCCATACGAAGGCCATACCGTACACCATCGTAGCGCGCCAAGTTGCTGCTGGCCTCACTGACCGCTAGGACATAATATGCTGGTAACCCAACATTGGTGGAAGGCAGAGATACCTGCATAAGCAGGAACAGTGGTCGGGTTCAGAGCAGCAAAAGAAGCCAGGAACTGGTATATCAGCATGCCAATGCTGGACTATATCCAGCAACCCATGCACTTGAAGGAGGTATATTATGCAGCCAGACTGTTGCTGGCTTCACTGATGGCTAGGACATACTGGTGAGTATGCTGGCAGCCCAACATTGGTGGAAGGCAGATATAGCTGCATTGGCAAGACAACCGTTCTGAAGTGTGCAACAGAGAAAGCTATCCCACAGTGCAAACTTATATGCAAGATGGACACGCTCATGGTGGGTAGACTTGTCCATGCTGGCCTCAATGCAATCACCACCTCCACCACACAGCTCCTAGCTGCTTGTCTCTCCTAGACTGCCTCCTGTCTTCCCAATTCTGTCTTCTACAAGATGCCCTAACAGAAGATAGTGATCAGGTTTCTGCAACCCACTCGCATTTTTTTACTGCCGCTCCTAGCTACTCCAGCTGCTAGTCGCACCCTACACTGCAAGATCCACCCAAAACGCCTGGAATGACTGCTCGATGCATCCTCCTGCCCCGGTTCATGTCTCCTTGCACCCCTTCCCCTCCCTTAATCCATCCTCCTCCCAGATCCCAACTCATAACAAAACAAAATAGCATAGGGTCTACCATAAAGCCTAACCTTCTGCAAGTTAGTCCAAATGTGGCAAAAGCCACTTACCTCCTCCACCACTGCTCCCAGCTGCTCCAGTTGCTTGATCGCTGCCTGCACAGCTGCGTTGACCCCGGCTGACACCCCCTCCCCCACAGTCTCCCTGATGAGGCCAATCTTCTTGCCCTTCAAAGGACTGCTGCCAAGCTGGTCTGCTGGTATCAAGCCTGAAAGATAATCTGCCACTGGCTCAGAAGAAGATGTGGCATCTGCGCTGTCAGAACCTGTAAGCAGAAGCAAGCAAATGCATTGCAGTCACGCACAATGTAGATGCAGTCTTGCAGGGTACCGTTTCTGGGAAATCTTTCCTTTCACTTCGAGTCAAAGCAACAAAGTGATCCAAATAGAGAGAACGCACTTGAGACAGGGGAGACCCATTGCGATCCAGCTGTTCTGCTAAGATTAAGCTCGAGGGGGTGATTTGCCACTGGCCTGGATGGAGCAACAGTGTCTAAACCATTGCCACTTGGGCACAAAACCAAGGGCTAATGCAGCGCAATTTCAATAGCTCAGGCATTGGCGAGAGGGTCAACAGCCCCTCCAGCCCCTCCCCTTTCTCTATCCGCTTGATCCATCAGTAAGTGCTGTAGGCAGCTATGCAGCTACAGTCTGGCATGGAGGCTTCAGGGGGCCTGACCTGAGACAGTGGCCGCACCTTCCATGACTTCCAGCACCCTTGCTTCATCCTTTGCACTGTATGCCACAGGCAGCCAGGCAGCTGGAATCTGGTATCAATACTGCATGCTGCATATGCTAATGCAATCACCACACCTGCTATGTCTTGCGACACCCTTGCTATAAGCTTCACAATATATGCCCTTTGCAGTTAGACAGCTATGCATCTAGGGTTTGCACTGACATGCTGCATACGCGAACTGCAATTGTCGTACCTGCCATGACTTGCAGAACCCTCGCGGCATCCTCCACACTGTGTGCCATAGGCCCGATGCAGTCCAGTGATGAAGCATAAGCGATGAGCCCATATCTTGACACCCTGCCGTAACTAGGCTTGACCCCCACCACACCACAGAAGTGTGCTGGCTGCCTGATGCTACCACCAGTGTCTGACCCTAGGGCTGCAGCACACTGGTTTGCTGCTACTGCTGCTGCTGAGCCGCCGGATGACCCGCCAGGCACTCGCCGGGTGTCCCAGGGGTTACTAGTGACCTGGGGGAAGTGACCGGAGTAACAAGCAGGCAGGGATCAGTGTTAGGACTTTTCACCTGAAGCACTGTGGAGTATGTGAAATTCCAGCTGGCAGTGATGGCGATAAGGGAACAGAATGTGTTTTTAACTGTCCCCATATCAGGAGATGCGACTAAGGTGTGGGTGCAGAAGCTGTTGAACACCAGCAAAGCATTCTTAAGACTTGCAGGAGTTGCATCTACGAAGTCACTGCAAATAGACTGTTTGGTGCGATGCCGCGGGCCCTGCACGGCCTGAAAGCTGTGCAGTGCTCTATCTCACACAAAGCGCTTGCAGCGGCAAAATGTTAGTACTTCTCAATTTATGCCTTAGCAGAAGTGCCATACAAGGTGATTGCCACCATGAAGTGGCCTGGCCCATGTACACCCCCGCACCTCAAGCTGTTGCAAGAACAGAGAGGTATCAATCACAAACAGTAGCCTTATTGCTGAGGCAAAACCTAACCAAACTCCAGAAGCACATAGACTGTGGTCAGCAGAAGCCAGGGGCTTGTGAGATGCACAGGAAAGCCTGGGTCCTGAAAGAAAGCCCGCCTGCCAAGCTAGCACTATCGTAACCAAGCTTAACTAACCACATGAACTAACAGCAACAACAGCAACAACTTGAAGCCACTGCAGCGACCACCCATGCAGACATACCTGATATGCACTGTTTTCTGTGGTGCTCCCCATGCCAAATTCATCCAAGTTGGTCTTCCCAATTACTACAGCCCCTGCTGCAAGCAGCTTGGCAACAGCTGTAGCATTGTAAGGAGGGGTGTAGCTGTCCAAGATTTTTGAACCAGCTGTCGTCCGCAGGCCCTTTGTGCAGATGTTATCCTGTAGAGCAACACGAGGCATGGACATGAGCCGCACTGTAGCACTTTCTCATCCATGGGCTACAACCACATGTGGATTGCCAGGAACTGCCCCCTGACATACGTTATGAGGCAAGCTGCAAAAAGCTCCGTACATGCATTGGTAATCAAACATACAGGGTCATGCATTTGGGAAAAGCATGGAGGTGTTAGCACACCCTTACCATTGCAGACCACAATAAGACCTTGAGGCTTTTGCTAGTGATCTGCAACGCTCATGCTGTGCCCACCCCTATTTGCCTGCAAAGGCCGAGGTACACCAGGGTAACCTAGGAAAGCATATGCCAGCCCTGCTTTGCTGCTAAAACCAGGGTACCATAGGTAGGGGTCAGGAGCTACATCTAATTGTACCAAGGAAATGTGTTTAAAATTGTTGAAGCAGTATTGAAAGAACCTGGAGCTGCATGCCATCTGCCTAGTACGCCATGGGACCCTGATGCATAGCCATTGCTTTGCACACCTCCCAAACGCTTCTCCTAGTGTAAGAAAGACTGAGAGATACCCCGTGTAACTGAATCTATAGAGACCACCAATCGCAGGTGCACCTTTCCCTACTCAGAGCCCATACAGCAGATGCTACAGAGATTTGGCAAGACGCTGCAGCAGCCCTGGACCCTGTGCATCTGGTTAATGACAGGACATGGCTGCTGAGGCCTTGGCTAGCCCCTACCTTGATTGCTATAGGGACACCAGCCAAGGGCCCTGCAGCTTCACCCCTTGCAATCCGCTTGTCCACTGCAGCAGCCTGCAGGAGCAGATCTCGATCACTCTTCTAAATGGTGTCGCAGCCGATGGGCCGTTTGTCGTATAACTCTTTTGTTTCATGGCCAATATCGGACTCTGGCTTTAGACCTGCTGGCAGGCTTGGTGCCTACCTGGGCCAGTACATGCTCCTCATTGACAGTTAGGAAGCTCTTGACCTGGCCTTCAACAGATTTGAGCTGCTGAAGATATGCGGTAGCGACCTCAACTGCAGACCGCTGCTTGGTGGCAACGTCGTGCTGGACGGTGCGCAGTACGGATATGCTAGCTGCTCTTGTGCACATCCTTGAGCCACTGAAAGCTGTGCGCTTGCTAGCAGTGCGTCTGAAGGTGGTCTCTCGACCGAATTGAACAGCCATACCTCCAAACGTGCGGTAGACGGGTGACCAACTATTCACATGGCATAGTTTCTGCGCATGATTACAAGTTGAAGACGGGCTCTACCTAGTTATCAGAGTGAATGAGAAGCTTTGAGGCCTGTATGGTGGCAAGCCTTGGATGCAAGAACTGATCGTGGTCACAGCCGTCGGCACTCCAGTGACGAACGTCTTGTGCTCTGGCTCTGAAGTATTTCTCTGGGCCGCATGAATTGGAATCTACATGCGATCGGGATACTCTGTTCGGCTGAGTTAAGGCCGTTGGTTGCACTGGGGCCTGGTTATGGTATCAGACATGTGGAGCACGCTGGTTGTGCTTGAGCGCAGTAATGAGGGACCGGATCTGTTTCGGTGCCTGCGAGCTACCGCCGCAGCTTAGCCGCCGCAGTAAAACCTCTTGACAGTCTGTATCGCACAAGTGTTGTACCGGTATCACACAGTAGCAGGATGACTGCGACTCTGGGATGTATGCCAGACGACGGCCCCAGTTATTGATGTTTATCCTGAAGTTCGGTCATATCTGGTGTAACTGCATGCATGCTACTTAAATCAGCAACTCGACACCCCCTAAGCCACTGTCCACCGGGTCTCAGCTATGAGCTTCAACATCCTCAGCAGAGGTCTTGGCTCTAATCCAGGACAGCACGTGTTACCTCCAAGCCCAGCCACCCAGGGAGGTCTATTGTCGTGGCCCAGGCAGAACCTTGGACCCTCCTTCTTCAACTCCGCCTCAAACACCACCAGCAGCAGTAGCTGCAGCACCTCTGGCAGCAGCAGTAGCAATAGCCACCGTGCAGCTTGGCTTCCCTCCCCCACATGCAGCTGTAGCAACAACTACGCCATCAGTGGTAGCAGCATCTCCAGCAGCAGAAGCTCAATCTGCATTCACCATGCAAGAGCCTGGGAGCCTCTTCCTCCTCCTCCTCAGCCCGCTTGCAGCAGCAGCAGCCACCAGCAACAGCACTTCAACCTGTGGAGCAGCAAATGCTGCTGCTCCAGACGCTGCAGCAGCAGCTGGGCAGGCAGTAGCATAACAAAAAAGCGCAGCAGCAGCAGTACCGCCACCAGCAGCAGCAGGGCTGGCAGGCATGCCATAGGCTGCAGGACTACATGTGGAAGACACAGCCACATATGTTTTGCGGTTGACCCGGGACAAACGAGTGAAGCCTGGGAGACCACCACCAGCAGCAGCAGCATGCTAAGCAGCAGTGGAGCGGACACGGACCTCCTAGAAAGCTCTGAGCCTGTAGCAAACGGACTTGGCAGGCACCGCAGCCACACCAGCAGCCTGCCAAGCAGCTACGTTACTGCTAGGAGATCCAATGGTAGAGCAGCTACCAGTGATGCTGCTGCTGCATCTGGCGCAGCTGCTTCAGAGGACAAGCATAGCACGGACACCAGCAGCAGCAGCAGCAGCAGTAGCAAGAGCAGCCACAGCAAGCATAAGAGAGGCACGCGTGCTAGCACCACAAACAGCAGCAAGGAGGTTAGTAACAGTAGCAGTAGCAAGCAGGTCAGCAGCAGCAGTAGCAAGGAAGTTAGCAGCACTAGAAGGGAGGAGATTACCAGCAGCAGCAGCAGCAAACAGCTACGTCCTGAGGACCTCACGAAGCTCCTTCTGGGTTCGCAGTCCCTGTATCAGCTGCAGCAGCTACTGGAGGAGCACATGCCAGACACGAATGCCATCCATGTGAGTGCTGCTCTAAGACATGTCAGCACCTTACTTGAAAGGAGGGGGAAACAGCCTTACAAGCAGCAGCAGCAGAGGGAAGGGCAGGTAGAGGGTAAGGGTGAGGAGCAGACGCTGACATTGCCACGGAGGCAGCAGCAGCAGCAGCGGGAGGAGGGTGAAGGACAAGAAAGAAGAGAGCGGCAGCAGGAGCAGGAGCAGGCACCGCAGGGGTTGGGCTTGCAAATGCAGGAACCATCACTCCAACCTCAGCAGCAGCAGCAGCAACAGGTGGCTTTTAAGCTTGCTCGTGACCTGGTAGATCGGCTGCTGCAGTTGCCTCTAGATGCTGTGGATGACAGGGCCTTAGTGAGCTGCTGCTATTGCTTAGGGCGATTACGGCTAGCAGACGAGAGATTGCTACTATCGCTGCTGCAGCTGCTGCGCCCGCGGCTGCTGGATCTCGAGCCGATGCACATATGCAATATAGCTTGGGCACTAGCGACACTCGGGTGTAACCCACCGGGTGACTTTGGTCCAGCACTGCTCACAGCATCTCAGCAGATTCTGGGAAGCTGCAGCAGTCAGGGGCTAGCAAACCTGGTTTGGTCTTTTGCCAAGCTTGGGCTGAGTCCAAGTGAGGTTTGGTGGGAGGGGTTTTGGTCCGCGTCGCAGCCGCAGCTCCAGCATGCTAAACCGCAGGAGCTTGCACTCATGATGTACGGCTGTGGGAGGTTGGGGCCGAAACCTGGTGTGCCGTTGTGGTGGGGTGATGCTTGGCTGGGTGCTAGTTGCGACAATCTACAGCAGCATTCTATTGGGGAGCTGACGATGAGCCTTTGGGGTTTAGATGGTGCGGGAGTGAACCCTCACAAGGCCTGGTTGATGCTGTGGTTTATGGTTAGCCAGGAGCTGATGGGCAAGGCAGCTCCACAGGTGAGTGTAGGGCTTTGGGGTTGGGGTTAGGGTTTAGTCAGGGCTAATTACATAACGTGGGTAAAACTTCACTTTTTGGCCCGCATGTTTGCCTCAAATTGTTCCGTTCTACCACTATGCAAGATACAGCACTCCTGCATAAAGGCTGACCTTACTTGGCAATGAATGCCAGTCTCTGTTTGCTCCCCTCCCCTTCACAGGACCTTTTCCTCAGCCTGTCTTCTCTCTGCCGTTGCAGCATCAAACTGTGACTCCTATGCATGAACTCCTACATAGAGGCCAGCGAATGTTCTTGCTCTTATTTGCCCTTGGATTGCTTTGTCCTAAGGGCGACACAGCGCTCCAGCATGATGTGTGAACATCTACATACAAGCTAGCAACTCCTTTGTTGGTCACGCTTGTCAGGGTGCTTTTTGTGCCTAAGCAGCATGGAGACATCTGTCTCAGAATGACTGAGGAGTAGCCTCCTCCACCTCTCCTTCTTACCCCCCCCCCCCCCCGCCTCATTTACTCCCCCCCCCCCCCTTCACAGGATCTTTCCCTCTGGCTCTACTCCCTCTGCCGTCTGCGCCAGCGCCCCTCCCCCCTCTGGATGAACTCCTACATAGAGTCCAGCTTCCCTCAGCTCCCTGCCTTCAACCACCAGGAGTTAGTCAATGTGCTGTGGGCATCAGCCATGTTGAGGTGGCACCCCCCACTGTTGTACTGGAGGGAGCTCATGCAGCAGCTGGAGCAGAGAGCACCAAGGCTCAACATGCAAGACTTAGCCACAGCATTGTATGCAGGTATGCAGGATTGTGGCCTGAATGCGTCTGGCCATCTGGCATAGCTGGTCTTGCTGAATGATTGGCTGTCCATTGTTCTATTGATTGATGAGGCAGGACCAATGGACCTGGCAATTGTCATTGCAACATGTCAGAGATCCGCACCCACCCTTATGCTTAGCTTTGCTGTTTTAGCGTACGCTGTGTATGCTAAACTTGCAAGGCTTTGCTGAGGTCTGAGGTGTGGGACAGGGTAAATGCAAATCGATTGGCTGAGACATGGGCAAGAGCAGTACGTTAAGGCTGTCATGGCTGTTGTTTATCCCAGGTGGAGGTGGAGGAGCCTCCCTACCTTCCTGCCTCCTGCCCACTGCTTTAAGGGTTGGACCAGCTTCTCCTCCCCTGGTTCCTGCCTTAGCTGTTCATCTTGCAGCTCCTTCCTTGCAGTGTGGTTTCTTTTAACGGTAGACAATCATGCTCGTGTGTTTTCATGCCTTGTATATTGGCCAAACTTGAGCTAGAGGAGCTTACCACCTTCCTGCTCACCTTCAAGGACTTGAATGGCTTCCGCGCACCTTCCTGTGCTTTGTGTAGCTGCTTTGTTGCCAGCGTGGTGTTTGGTTACTCATTACTAGAATATGTTAAGAGAGACCACTGCACTGCCCTCTGGGTCGTGCAGCACCCTAGCATGACTCCAACCGGGTTTTTTAGTGTGGTGTGTTGGGTGAGAGCGAGTAATAGAGAGCTAGAGGGCTGCGAATTCGAGCGAGGCGAATACAAGTAGACCTGACCATTATTAGAATATGTGATAGCCATAGGCAAAAAGCCACAGGCCAGCCCATCAAGCTGCTGTAAACAATGAGGTGGAACAACATGGGGAATGAATGCTCTGGTCTTAGTCCTATCTCTTGTCTCTGCCTCTGCAATGGACTCACATGTCCACTACTCATTCTGTTGTGTTGCACAGTGGCCAAATTGGAGCTAGAGGTCCCCCCTACCCTGCTGCCCAAGCTGCTGTACCACAGTAAACCCCTGCTGAGCTCCTTCTCCCCAGTACAGCTAGCTAACACCAGCTGGGCTGTGGCAAGGCTGCTTGTCAGGCTCAGACAAGAGGGAGTCCACACAGGTAAGAGGCGGATGCAAGTCTCAAGCATCACATCATGTGTATGGAAAAGGCCTCTACCCAGTCCACAGAATGTGCAGCGCCTGCCACATGACTCCACACAGTTTGTTAGTGTGTTCAGGGAGAGTCAGAGACTGATTGTTATATGCCGTAGAAAAAGGTACTGTAGCCCGCAAACCTTCACGGCACCTCAAGCTGCAGTACCTGGCCTTTCTCTCTTGTGACGCTCCAACAACACGCGTCAAAGTAGGACATGCAGTCCCCCTGCCCTCAAAAAAAGCGTAACATATGCAATTTGTATGGGCAAGTGTGTCTAAGACATGACATCATACACCTTTGCAAAAGGTGCTACAGTATAGGCCGTGCCCCTCAAGCTCAGGTTCAGAGGAAGAGTCAAGGATGTTGCCACCGGCCCTACTGCAGTGATGCAATGTTAAGCTCCTCTGGCCCAGTCATGGTGTAATAAGCCAGCAATTTGACTTCGGGCACCATCCTGTAATTGCTCATGCTTGCAGGTCGGAGGGGCAAAGCTGCATATGGCCCGGACCTAGCTTGGCAGAGGGCTTTTGTGTCAGCAGCTTCTGCTCAGCTTCAAGCTGGTAGGTTCCAGGCAGGTGCTCTGTCCATCCTGCTGAGGGCCCTGGAAGGCTGGGCGCAGGAGGGGGCTGCTGCTGATAAGTTCAAGTGGCAGGCAGGGAAGGAACTGGAGCGGCTTCAAGCCATGCAGCAGCAGCAGCAACAGCGGGTGATGGACTGATAACAGCAGCATGGGCAAGGGGTACAGCAGCAGCAGCAGCAGCCGAGCCGCAGCCGCAGCGGCATTTCAAGCAGCAGCGGCAGAGAGGTTGAGGATTGGCACAACTATCAGTGACCAGATGGAACAGTATTTACTAAAGGAGAGATGGTGGTGCTTCTGACGACAAGTTCAATGATCATGGTTATGATCCAAAGCAGTAGGCTGTGGCAGAGCTCGGAGTTATCCCGTGGCTCTTTGTGGTTGGCGCTGCCCCCACCGGCGCTGCACTTTGATGGGGCGACTTGGTAATCTGTTACTCCGGCAAGAGCAGCAACAAAAGATGAGCAGCAACAGCGATCATCGATGGTCATATAGCGGATAGACCTCTAAGCAGGTTTAATGCCGTCAGGCGCAGTGATGAGCAGCGAGTAGAGCAGTGGCATTTATTAAAGCAGTATATAAAGCAGTGGCAGTCATTGAGGCAGTGATCAGGGCCAGCAGTGTCTTCAGTTAATACCATTTATGTTAGAAGTATCAAGCAATGAGGCGGAGGGGAGCAGCAAGATCGATAGCCTTGACATATGTGTTTCGGTGTATGGCACTATGGCTAGCAGCCGTCCACAGCTGCTGTCATCCTTTCGGACGACAACAGAACCTACAAGATTTTGCATGGGCTATGTGCTTGATCCTAGATGGGCCTAGAAAAAGATTGATGCCAAGTGGCCCGCAATGTTCGGCTGAAAGACCCGTCGATCGGCCGATGCTTGAACCAGTCACTCCCAGTGGCTGCGTAGCATAAACTCATTCAAACAATGCCTTCAGCTCATCCGTAAACTCCGTAAAACCCTGGGCCACCCCAGTAGTCGTGTTCGCACTAAGGGTGCCAAAAGGCTGGCCCAGTGACTCCTCCGTGTCCGGGCAGTGATACGAGTCGCCTTCCCAAGTGACCCCGAGTCATCAACTTTGCAAGCGCGTCCTGAGCGAAGCCACTGACCTAAATAGACCACGAACAGTCATAGAATGCCATCATTTTGTACCTTAAGACTTACTGTAAACAAGCGAGTCAACTACTCCCTGCCCGGTCCTAGACGACATCGAGACAGACTCTTCAAAGGCTCAGTTACGCCCATCTATCCAGGTGAGTCATGTCACACAAGGGAAATGGCTTTACATCATTTATGTATATGGCTAGTAACACTGTTATTGCTTGCAAATTGTTTTCCAGCTTGTGTCAAGTGAGCGGGCCTGCTGGCCATCGCTCCCCGGCTCACCGCCCCGGCTATATGTCTGACGACCATGTATACAAGCCCTTGAAAGCAATGCTATCAAAGTTATTTATATTGCTTTTTATGTCTTACCAAGCGCCTTTCTTTGCTTCAGGTTCTCCTTGACCCTCCGTGCGGTTAGCAGACGCTGACCCCAGCCTCAAGGCCCCTCTTCCAAAGCGAGAAGGCTTTTGCTAAGAAGATGACCATGAAGCAGAACAACAAGACCTGCAATGCAATGAGCAAGGCTGAGCGCACACTGCACCGCGCCACCAAAGCTGAGGCCAAGCAGCAGCTAGCTGAACAAGCTGCAGCTAAGGCCCAGGCTGTTGCTGCCTTGTGGGCAAAGCAGCAGACGGTTAGAATCTTTGTCGCTTGTAGCAAGAAGGTAAGGCCAGCTTCCATTAAAGTGAGCATATCCTAGCGTAGAGAGTTACCAGTGATCAAGTATCTGCAGGCATGTTTGTAATGGCTTTGCTGTTCCACATGCCAGCCTATGGTTTCAGACTGGGTCAAGCATATGATGTGACAGTGTGCCAGCTCATGATTGTATTGCCACATGTACTGATTGCATCTGTATGGGGTCAATGTCCATTGCCCAGGATATCCATGTGCCATTCCTCTCGGGTACAATTGCCAAGTAGATAAGCTCCAACACAGATAGGAAATCCTGTACATTAGTGCTGCAGTCTAAGCTGTTTATTATCTGTCCTGTGGTTGAACAGAGTCCGAGGCAGTTGCATTGCATATGCGCAACCAACTAGTGCCATAGTAAAGCTGCTTTCTCAGTACTTGCCAAACCCACATAAAATAGCTCTGATGAGAATAAACCTGCTTCTGTTTCTGCAGACTATTCCAACTTCGGCTTTGCCCAGCCCCTTGAGCAACAAGAAGAAAAAGAAGACTGCCGCCTATAAAGCCGAGCGTGCCCTTAAAAAGCAGCTGCGCAAAGAGCGTCAGTTGCAGACCGAGGAGCGTCTTTTGCAGGCTGCGGAGACCCAAAGGCTTTTTGAGGAGCACCAGGCTGACATGCTGCTGCTGGCTGCTGACTCTGGTGCAGAGCTCGACCCCACCCGCAATACCCTACTGCGGCGGCTGACTAAGAAGGGTCTCAACCCAAATGCCCCAGCAGCTCCTGTTAAGGAGACCATCTCCTTCAAGAAGTTCTTTGTGAACTTCCAGCTCACCCGCACCACAGCTGCAGTCACTGCAGTATCTCCTGATGCCAAGGTTACTGATGTTTGCGAGCCCATGGCTAAGGCTGGTGGTGGCAGCAGCAACTTCGATTTCAAGGTGAAGAAGGCATTGAACAAGACCAAGGCCTTCATTGGGTCATGCTTTGCTGCCCCTACAGTCCGTGCAGAGTAAAGTGTTTCTACACAAGCATGTGAGGCATTACTCAGCTTTGTGTGCTTGTCCGCCATCAGACACAGGCAAGTGCGCAGTTGGATGCACAGAGTGTGTTGTGAGATGTGGTCGCCTTGTGCTGGGCAGGTTGATGTTAGGCTATGATGTCTGGTTCACATGCAGACCAGCAGCTGCCTCGGTGCAGTGCTGGAGCTGATGCAAGTCCGCCTTGCAGGGGCTGCTGTGAACGACGATTGTCACATGTAAGTGGCATGGGAAGTCATCACTGGCACGTGTTTCTCAACTCGTGTCAGACAGTCTTTCATCAGCTTGCAGCACAGTGGCTATCTGACAACCGCTTTGGAGCCATGCAGGACATGTACTGCCAGTGCATGACGGTGTGACAACTAAGGATTGCCAGGGTGATTGCCAGGGAGGAGCTGGGTCTTGTTACGTTGTGCGGTTGTTTCCTGGGAAGTTTCTTCAAGCATAAAGTGGGACTGCTTCCTTTGTCCCTTTGTCCCTTGGGGTGTATGGATATGTTCAGTGGAGCTAGGTCTTGGTCCTTCAGTAAAAAACCAAAAAAAGAAAAAAAGAAAAAAAAGAAAGAAAAGAAAAAAAAGAAAAAAAAGAAAAAAAAGAAAAAAAAGAAAAAGAAGAAAAAAAAGAAAAAAAAGAAAAAAAAGAAAAAAAAGAAAAAAAAGAAAAAAAAGAAAAAAAAGAAAAAAAAGAAAAAAAAGAAAAAAAAGAAAAAAAAGAAAAAAAAGAAAAAAAAGAAAAAAAAGAAAAAAAAGAAAAAAAAGAAAAAAAAGAAAAAAAAGAAAAAAAAGAAAAAAAAGAAAACAAAGAAAAAAAAGAAAACAAAGAAAACAAAGAAAACAAAGAAAAAAAAACAATAAAAAAAGGTGGGGGCCTATGGCACTTTTTGCTATGGCATATGAGCTGGGTCTTGTTCCTGTGATCCCTGGTTCTATGAAGTGGGTGGATATGTTTAGCATTGCTGGTTCTTGTTCCTGTGATCCCTGATTCCACGAGTTGGGCGGATATGTTTAGCATTGCTTGGTCCTGTGATCCCTGGTTCCATGAAGTGGGTGGATAAGTTTAGCATTGCTGGGTTGCTCCTGTGATCCCTGGTTCCCATGAAATGGGTGGATATGTTTAGCATTGCTGGGTCTTGCTTCTGTGATCCCTGATTCCGTGAAGTGGCTGGATATGTTTAGCATTGCTGGTTCTTGCTCCTGTGATCCCTGATTCCGTGGAGTGGGTGGACATGTTTAGCATTGCTAGTTCTTGCTCCAATGATCCCTGATTCCACGAAGTGGGTGGATATGTTTGGCATGGCTGGGTCTTGCTCCTGTGGTCCGTCCCTCGTTCTGTGAAGAAGGTGGATTTGTTTGGCATTCCTGGGTCTTGCTCCTGTGATCCCTGATTCCACGAAGTGGGCGGATATGTTTAGCATTGCTGGTTCTTGCTCCTGTGATTCCTGGTTCCCATGAAATGGGTGGATATGTTTATCATTGCTGGGTTTTGCTCATCTGGTTCCATGGGATGTATGTAGCTTACCTGACCTGCACGGCAATGTATAAGTTGTGTAAAGATACTGCTTAACCACGCTCCACCAGGACATATTTTGATGTGTGCCTCGGACCCCCTAGTAAACTTTCCCCCCCCCCAACTCTAAATGTCATCACCAGCCTCCAGCATCGTAAAAGTGGTGTACAGTGCAGAGTGTGGGGCCGTGTGCGGCAAATGCTGTTGGAGCTGTTAATCCACCGGATTTTAAACCATCGTGTGTACAACTGTGGCGTTCGCAATGATTTCCAACTGCTTTCGACTTAGTGATCATAGGTTGAGTACCGTACTGATCCGAGGCCGGTGCACCAACCCAACTGATCAAAAGAACGAATAGTGTGAAGCAGGCAATCATCCTCAATCGTACGGTAGCACCTGCTAAAGGCCGCACCTTCAATGTTTGTTTGTAATTTCCCGAAGGCCTGATAGCCTCCATGCGACCTGCTTGGCCTTTAGATCGGTAGTTGCGTTGCTGAGCGTCACTTGGCACACAGTCTGCTGCACCCTAACCACTCTCCCACCCAGTTCAAACCAAGAGATAAGGCAGTTCAGGTAGTATACAACCATACCTTCTAGAAGAGATGCCCTCCCCAGTAAGGAACGCCTACTGGGTCTGGTAGGGGACGCCGGATGGTCAGTAGGTGCCACCGGTCAACCTCAGTAGGTGCTACTCGATCGTGACCAGACCCAGAAGCACACAGTAATTGGCTGAAAACTGCTTAAAAACCAAAGTGTAAGGCTTCAAGTATATATGGCAACTAATTGCAAGAGGGATTTTAGGTTGAACCAGCCAAACACACAAATAACAGCAACAGCAACAAGGGCAACTGCCGTCTGAGCGGCACTAGCATATTGGCAGGTGAATGACTGGTAAAACTGCATTGCATGATATGCCATAGCAAAAAAGTGCTTAGGACTGGTATTGAACTGCTGCAAGGCAAGAGTGCCAAGCAGCTCAAAACCTAACAAACACTACATTGAAAGCAGTCCAGGTCCCAGACCTGAAGTTACAAAGCCGGACTGGTTGGATGGCTCACATCCGCCACCGCAGCAAGCACCGGGTCCCAGCGGCTGGGATGAAGTAATTTGAAGTAATTGTTGTGGGCAGGAGCGGTGGCTGCCTCTTTCACACCCATGGACTACAACATAATTGTAGAGAATCATACCGGCTTGATGACAGGCTGGCAGTGCTCCAGGAAGGGTTTGAGGTTTGTCCAAAGGACCAAGTGCCCAGAAGGCAGGAGCACTCATGCTATGTCCATTTCTGCTGCCTCTGTTGGTTGAACCTATCACCGTCACTTGTAGTCCAATGTTTGAGACATGTTGGTGGTTTTGCAGCCACAACCCGAACAGTTGAACGGTGCATGTGTGTGTCTCTCTAGGTTTATGCTCCACCTCCAATTACCTGCTCCCGCACCTTTGATACACTCCTGCTCCTGCTGCACCCACTCCTGCCGCTGCCCGTGCTCCAGCTGTTGCTTCTGCTCCTGCTCCTGCTCCTGCTCCTGCTCCTGCTCCTGCTCCTGCTCCTGCTCCTGCTCCTGCTCCTGCTCCTGCTCCTGCTTTTTCTCACGCTCCTGCTGCTCCTGCGGCTCCTGCCGGGCAAGCAAGCAAAATAAATGGAAGGTCACCTGCACAACAGGCAGCTAAGAGCAGTGGAACAAAACGCTGTCCTGCCAGTATCCTTAAAAAGGAACAGCACATTGGATTTTTCCAGGTGGGATAGAGGAGTTGATTAGCAGGGTGCCATAGTCCCCACAGGTTTGTTCGGTTTCAGCAGTTTTATGGGCGGATAAACGACACTGGTGCCAAATTAAGAGCCTCAAACTCTCAAATGCACTGGCAGCTATGCAAGAGGCACCTTTTGCAACCAGGGATGGCGGTGAAAATCAGGAGAGAAAGCGAGAGAGAGAGAGAGAGAGAGAGAGAGCGCGCCACGCGATCTATGTGAATCCAGGAGGAAAACGGGCACCCTTATCTTTGAGGACAGGGGCAAGGAAATGTAAGTGGGCGACCAGAAGCTCTGAGAAGATGATCCATGACAATAGCATAGCTCCCGCCCAAAACAGAAGGCTCCCTAGAGTGGGCTTGGTGCATTGCCGACCGATCCACAATCGGCCACGTTTAAGCTGGATGTTTGGGGTAGGTAAAAGAATGGGGTAGGGTGCGGATACCAAAGCAAGGTTCTATCATTCAGTGCTGGATCAGACAACTGCAGGATCAGCGATGGAGAGACTTTTTTCCTTCGCACTTCAGGAGTGTTGATGAAATATATATGGGCAGGTATGGGCTGGGCGACACGGAGGCCTCTTGATATACAGGGCTTGTGCACACACTGCTGATGCTGATGAGGCCCCTTGATTGCAGGCGGAAACATATGTGCATGGGAAGGTTCAACTATTAGCATACGCAAGTAGCAGTAGGTACAGGAGGCTAGTGATAGGTGATTGTGGGGATCGAGGGCATGTTGGGACACATAAATATCAAGGAAAGCGTCAAAAGAGGGCTCATATACATAAAGGACTCAGAGGAGACATTGGGATCGTTTGTATGAGGCGGCAGGGCCGGCACACGGACCACCTGCTTGGCTTGCTGAATGATGCCAATATCTTCAGCTCTCAAAAAGCATCTTACCGGGAACGACACCAACAGCATATCATATCCATAACAATTTCATTCAACTCTGCACAGCTATCAGACCTTGTGGAGGGTGGTGAAAACACCCTAAACCCTTGCTCCCTTAGTAGTGGGATTCTGCAATATATTGGGAGCTTGTTTGCAGCTGGTGGTATCCCTGCTGAGCCTGTCAGGCAAGGCAGAGGTAGTCACCAATGCCCTCTTTGTGATACACTGACTGTTGTTCTGAGAGTCGCTGTCAGCTGGAGGGTAGCCTTGGATCAAAGCAAAGGGGGCACCGACAAATTACTTAAGGCAATACGTGGACAGCAGCAGCAGCAGCAGCGGCAGCAGCAGGAACAGGTGTACTGCACTGGGGGGAGTGGACACAACAGCAACAGCAGCCGCAGCAGGAACATGCCCAAGAGCAGCAGCAGGAGCAGAAACAGAAGCACCAGCAGCAGAACACCAACAACAGTAGCAACAGGAGCCACAGCAGCAGCTAAAACAGCAGCAGCAGCAGCAGCAGGGACATGAGCACCACCAGAAGCATCCCAGCAGCAGCAGCAGCAGCAACAACAAGAGCAACAGCAACAACAGATGTGGTGCTGCAATCAGAACCACGGCAGCAGCAGAGGTGATGACAACAGGAGCAGGAACAGGAACAGGAGGAGCACCAGGAGCAGCAGCTGGTTCTGAAAGCCCTGTGGCAAAAGCAGCAGCACCAGCAGCTAAGGCAGTAGCAGTAAGTGAAAGGGGAATTGCTGCACTCCCGAAGTGCAGTAACGGGAGAGAACGAGAATCCCAGGAAAAGTGAAGGGATAACTGTTGAATGGCAGTCTTCTCCTTGGGCATTCTCCTTAAACAAGTAGTGCCCACCTATCAGATGGGCTCTCCTTCCATTGCTGATCGTTCTCTCTCTGCTTGGTTACGCAGCTCCAGGTGGTTTATTAGCTAATCACTGTTGCTTTGTGTCCTTTAGGCTGACCCGTCTGTCGTCTGATAGCTCGGAGTCGGCTCCTGCCTAGTATTCGTGAATGGCATTAATGCGCTGCCTGCATAGTGCGACCCGGACGAATGTTCCGGACGTTCCTAGCCGGTAACAAATGCTTTTTGCTACTAATGGAAATACATATACGATGCTGGGCTGCCACAAGGAGATACGGTGCTTCTGTCGTGCTGTTTCAAGCCGGCAATAGTCTGGTTCATGCGCAACTCTGTGGTCTAGCGAGGTCCGTTTATGGAGTAAGCCATCGAGGGAAGATAGACGTCAGGGATAATACAACATAGTGACATTTGCGTGTCCGTTTGCAGCTTTCATGGCATGTGCCGAGTTTGGGCGCTGACTAAGCATCACGTGGGGGGGGGGGGCGCCGGTACAAGCACGTGGGAGGGCGCTGGTACAACGAAACCGGCTCCATGGCTGCGAACTCCAGCAGAGTTCACAGCGACTTGATGGTCATGCCGGAAGAGCCTGCTAGCTGCCATCTAAAGCGATCCTCAACGATAAAGCCAGTTGCGAATGCACGGTCACCCATTAGCGCAAGCTGTCGCTTCCCAAGCGGCACCCAAGGACCTCCAAGCGAGCCCATCCATCGAGCGACATCTGTGGCCCGCGACTCTGCGAACCAGGCCATGAAATAACAGTCACCAACTGAAAGCTCTGTACACCACTACTATATAATACCAACACGGGACAACCGCAACGGAACTCAATCGGTTATCAATCTCAGGCTGATACCAGCAGCAGCGTGGCCAAGTTGCTCATCTGAAATGTCGTAGGTGGACACCTCATCCAGCTCTGCCATCTCCCATGCCGTGGGGTCTCATACAGAAATGAGCAACCAGAAGCACAACAGCAGAGACGAAAAATGAGATTAATGATGTGGCAACTGAGAGACGGTTAGCAGTTAACCAGCCAAGAACACCATCAAATGGATCAACAGACAATAGCTTTCAGGGCATCAGCTAGGAGACTCTCTTGCTTATCACAACCATGTATTCCGCCACGAGACCGCAGAATGTAGCCAGAAACAGCAGCAAAGAGCCGCAGCTCGCACTGCAAGCTGGATTTTCCAGCCAGCAACAGCACACGGCAACGTTGCAACGCAGGACAACAAAGCGGATTTTTGATCAATCACCAGCAAGAAACCAAACTGTTCTACGGACCAGTGGCCTGCTGCTGTACAAACTTTGCGCAACCACATGCAGAGCAGAAGCGCCATTTCCAGCTGCCCTAGCCACTACGATACGTGCTTCCACAAAACATCATGGAAACTAACCCGGACATGGCATGCTTACATTCAGATGCCCCCAACAGTCTGCGACATCCTAGAAAGCATCTGCAGGGACCAAGTTTAGCAGCAACAGGCCCACATGCCGCACCTTCAACCTTATAGCATGATGCGAAGCCTGCCATGGCACAGACTCCTGCAAACCAGCCTTGGAACTACAGGGTCAAGTAGGTTGCAAGGAGTGTCTGTCAGGAGTACTCCCGCTGTTGACCACGAGCAATACCTGAAGCTGCAAAGCCCAGACCTTTTCATAAAGACACTTCCAGCAGGATTTGCCCACAATATCCTTTGCACAGCATAGACCACCACCCCAAAGCACACTGTGCTTGCACTTCCACAAGACAGCTCAGGTAGTTGCACAACCAGTTGTCATCACACCTCAACATCAGCAATTGCCCTGGCCAGCCACTAGGCTCACCACTTCCAGGGGCCCCTTCCACCCGCCTCACATTAGCAGAGATGGCTGTATAAGCCGCATCAACTCCAGGTTACCAGACTACCAACTAGCCCAAGAGGACATCCCTTGGAGCCAATGGAGCCCTACATAAGAGCTACACTGCTCTCCCTGCATCACAGCGATCCCCACACCCCTAGCAGTCGTGCAGCTCTGCTTGCTACACCTTCAACTTCAGCCTAGTTGCTGTGCAACCGAAGCTTTACATACAAGCCGCTGCAGACATCATTAGGAGCTGTTCGACTGTGGACTACTGCAGGTGCAAAGCCGTTGGCCAGACGGCTTGCCAACAGCCGATGGCCATACACCTTGGCACCAGCCGCAGAGACTGTGGCTGTGCCAAAGCAGCCGTACAGAGCGGACAATGCACATGCATGCTGCACCTTCACCAACAACTTGGTGTGAAAGCGCTTGCCAATGCTGGCTATCGCGACAGAACGCACACAGCCAAAGTAGCTATGAAAGATGGTGGGAGAGACATCCTGAAGGAATGGTGGTATCAGCGAAAGCTGACCACATGACACGTACAATGACAGGCTAGTAGCCGTGTCGGTGGCACCCTTGACCACACCTCACTTCACTACCCCTGGGTACCCATGTTGGGCACTCCAAACAGGTCGCCATCTGTCATCTGACTGAGCCCCTGAGACAGGACCCCATCGCCTCCAAACTGGCTGGCAGTGCTCCCCAAGCCATCCCCTACTCCAAACCCAAACCCTAGGCTTGACTGGCTCAGCCCTGTCCCCAGCCCTCCTAAACCCTGCCCAAACGCCCCAGAAGAAATCTGGCTAGCCGGAGCACCCAAACCAGCAGCAGCTCCAAAATCATCCTGGGTAAGGAAGCCCAGCTGGCTTGCACTGCCAAGGCTGGGTGCCCGACTGCCCGTAGTGCTGCCCCCGACACCAGCACCACTGCTAGTGTTCCAGTTTGGAATGCTGAAGGAAGGCCCGGAGAAGGGGAAGTAGCCCGGGCGCAAGCCTGCCTCTGCAGCTGCAGCGGAATCTGCTACTGCTGCTGCTGCTTGCGCAATGGCATCAGCAGCTGTAGCTGGTCCACCCGCACCAGCTTTGGAACCCTTCTTCTTCCCACCGGGAGCAGTAGGAGCAGCGCCCGTACCTATGCCACTCCCTATGGTGCCCACAGAACCTCCCTTCCCACCCACAACGCCACCATTTGCTACGCCATTCATCCCCCGCAACCCAGCCGCTGCTGCAGCTGCCCCCATTTCTGCCGCAGCACCCTCAAGGCCTCCCACCCCAGCCCCTGCCGCCGCCGCTGCTTGTGCTGCTGCTGAGCCCGGGAGAGGGTCACCGACCCGCTCTGTGGGATGGTACCTGCCAATGGCGCCATGAGAGCCCGCCCCCACTCCCCCCATGCCAAAGGCTGCCCGGTCAAACTTGCGCCGTGGCTGACTCAGCTGCATCATGGAGGGCTTGAGGTTGGTGAGGGGACCCTCCACCAGGAGCTCCTGCAGGACACAAAGGGAAGGATGCTTATGGACCACCAGAAAGCCATACAGTTGGAGGACTGGGATGCTTGTGGACCAATCTCTAAGCTATGATTCGCAACACTGGGATGATTATGCACCTGATCTTTCGAACTGTGGATTGTGCAACATTGGGATGGTTGTGCACCTGGCCTTTGGGCTGCTTCTGTGAGCAGTCCAGCGCTATGCCACAGCAAGCATATCAAGATGTTTTAAACATCCACAATCACCAGAAACATCGCCTCACCACAAGCTAGATAGTAGTGCATTTCACTTCAAAACCCTTTGAAAAGCAGACAAGGAAGGGGTCTACTACTTTCAATGCCTTTTAAGTTAACCTAGTCATTGGGGCAAGTGCTTTCTTTTCACCCTTTGGCAGCTTGAACCACTTGAACAGTGACAAGCTATCCATCCCTTAACTGTGACACACATATGCCTGTGAATCATACACCAGCGACTCTGCCAACCTGCCTGCCAAAGCATCAACTGCAAGGATACCTACATTGTCTACCCCTGAGATAACTCGTCCATCCCCTGCCTTACCAGTTTGAGGCCTGCCTCTCTACACGTTAGCACAGCACTCTCAAACACAAATCCACTTGACCTGAAATCAATCCCATCCACCTCACTTACCTTTGCACCCCTCCTTCCTGCCCCGTGATCTGTAAACCCACCCAAGCCCTACTCACATGCTCCTTAAAGTGTGTCAGCAGCGCATTCCACAAGGGCTGCTTACTCAGCACACGCGGGTTCCCCAACAAGATCAAGCCATAGCGCGCACGCGTCAGAGCCACGTTCAAGCGCCGAGGGTCTGACAGGAACCCAATACCACTCTGCTCATTGGAGCGCACACAGGACACAATGATGTAGTCCTTCTCCCGTCCCTACAGTTCAAACAAGACATGGTAAGTACACAGAATAATGGAGCCCCTGCAAAAAGACAAGCCTACAAAGATAGGCCGAACATGACCCACATCAACCGGGAGAGAGCACTGTAGCACAGCATGCCTGAACCCAAGGTACTGACCCAATGAAGCGCCTTCATGCCAACGGAGCGTAAGAGGAGAGGGCCGTCTTCCGATATGCTTTGCAGCCCCATTGTGCTCTGCTGTGATAGTCACCTCATCAGGACACTCTGCAATGCACTTATCTAGACCAACCCACCAGACCAGAGCAAAGGCACAGATCCATAGAGTGTCAACATTACTCCATAGGGCAAAGGACTGTAACCGAGGACCACAACTTGCACCAGCACTACCATTCAACTGCTGCACAGTTACCCTGTGTCCCGCTGCTCACAGTAAGCCTGTGTTTTGCTGCTAACACATGCACACCTGGAAGGCATCCACAGAAGACACCTCAATGGCCTTGTACAGATCCTGGCGCAGAGGCCCATTCCGCAGCAGGACATTGACCACATGTGCACGCTGGCCCTCATAAGGGGTGATCACCCCCAGCTGAGCTGGTGTCACCCCAGTCTGCAGGAACCGGGTCAAGATCTTCTCCACATTGGCAGCTTCTGTGCGGTTGAGGTAAGAGGTGCCTGCAAGAACAAAGCGTATGCTGCATGTCAGAACCTGTGTGAAATGTCCACGGGCAAACAGATGTGCTGACTTCCAACAACCAACTGGCGGTAGGCATTACCAATCAGCCTTACATCTAAAATGCATGCTAGCGCTCCATCTCAAAAGGGTACGTCCACAGACGCCTACAGGGCTCTAGCACTAAAGCAAGGGACCAGAAACCAGTATGCAGTGACTTGGCTGCTATTAGAGGCATCCCTGCTTCAGCACATGACCTCGTTCTGCAAGATGATGCCCGGGCATGTGCTGACCATCAAGAGACCACCATGCAAGGGAGTGGCAGCAACCATTTTGTCACTGTGCCAGAAGCCAAGGCCTTTTCACTCTGCCAAGCACCATACAGGGACCCCACCCCTGTGAAACCAATAGAGGGGTCCAGGAATGTCCCCTCCTTCCTTCACCCCTTACCGCTGGCACTGATCTCCTCTGCTCCCAGCTGTGCCCAGAACATCATGGGCTTGTCAGGCTTCGGCCAGGGGAACTGCTCTGCTGCACCACGCCTGTCGCCTGCACCTGCACCATTCTGCAGGGTGCCCTCATAGAAGGTGTTGCTGGGGAACTCGCTCAAGCAGGGGTGCATACGGTACTGCACCTGCAACCACGGGAGTTCACCAGTTCATTGGCTTAAAGTCCAGGGCCTGTCTACCACCGAGAGTAACATTAACTTGCTGTATGCCTTCATATAGACTGCGCAGTGGCAAGAGAAAAGAAATACACAGCACGAAGGAGCGTCGCAGAGAACCTCACTCCGTATCATAATTGGGTCCAGCTCCATCGAGTCGCTGCAGCATCGCACTCTTACGCAGTTACAGAAAACCAAGGTGCTTTCAGGCAGTGGGTAAAGGGGCCACCTTTCTGAGATCGCCTGCTCCTAAATTTGTAAGCCGTATCAGGATGTGCATATCTCCTGCTACAATAAAGCTTTGTGCAGACGCAGCAAAGTGATTCCCTACCTGCAAGCGGATGGGCTTGACTCCAAGCAGCCGCAGCCTCTCAAACAAGCTCTGGCACAGCCCAGCCTCTGCTGCCCGCTTGCACATGATGACAGGGCCCAGCTGGCAGTGGTCACCCACCAGGATCACCTGCACACAGTGGAGCCAAAGCAGATTGGTCACTGCTTTGATTGCCTAAGAGTAGCATCAGAGCCCTGGGGAATGCTTCCTCCCGTATAAGATTCACCAGCCCTGTGGGATTTCTCCTTTCGTACAACAATCATCACCACATACTGGAGGGTAGTGAGGATGGGCCAATGAAAATCAAATGCACCAGTGCTGTAAGACACAGGACACACTCTCAAAACATAACCTCGTTGAGCTGCCTCTACAAAGAAGTGGTGTCTGTTAGGTCCATTCCTTGCCCGCTGCCTTGCTTTAGGTGCCACCCGTGCCAATTTTTTACCAACGTATTTGCCCCTTTGCTCCCACCAACGCCCTCCCCTACCTGTTTTGCTCCCAGCACCAGTGGAATGAGCGCCTCTGTCTCACTAGCCTGTGTACACTCATCCACAAGGACATGCTGAAACCTGAACTGGCTCAACCTGGGGTCACCCGCACCCACACAGGTACAGCACACCACATCAGCATGTGCAAGCACCTCAGCCTCTAGCTGCCGCCGTATGCCGAAGAACTGCCGCTCATCAGAGGCAGTCAGCCCCTGCTTCTCTGACTTGAGTTGGGACAGCTTGCGGAACATGTCACCACCCGGGAGATTCAAATGAGCCACCTGTAGGGTGAGCACCACAAGCAGTGATGTTCTCACTTTCTACTTGAAGCAAGCCACCAACTTTGCTTGCTAAAGGGGTTTTGGTGCCTATTTCAGGAGCTGTCAGCATATCTCTGCCAATGAAACGTGCTAAGCTCAGGAAGCACGTGCCATGCCATATTTGTTTTTCTGATCAAGACAAAGATAGGCCTTTATTCATGGAGGGCATGTTGTGCATGCAAACAGACTGTCCTGGACATTACGCCCGTAGTGCACCAGCTACAAGTGCATGCCATCAAGCGAGTTGTAGTACCCCTCCCCCTCTCAAATATTGCCGGGATAAGAACGCAAATAACCCCAACATCGGGAAAATTGCTTCACCACCAAACCTATCACCCACTGATCTGGCCATTGGGACTTCCACCACCTTCTTACAAAGGATGTCCATGTTATGCTGAGTGCTTGCAGACACCCCGTACACACCTGGTAATGCAGTGCCAAGTGCTGCACAGGGGACGCCAGGGCCTCCCTGCTCTTGGCTGCCACACGCACCACCTTCAACCCTGTTGCTGCAATCTTCTCTGCTAGCTGATCCACGGCCACATTACTAGGCGCACACACCAACACCTGCAGCCAGATCCAACCACCAACAGTGTCAACATAACCTCGCCCCAGAGCAGAACAAGGAACTTGAACTGAGCTGGAAATCAATGAGATGCATGATGTGGTGATGCCAGGTTTCTGAATTAAAATTACAACACCAAACCTTGCACCAATATAGAGCAGATGTAGGCACGAGGAGCTGCTGTCAACCATCAGAATATTGGGAAAACCATTGCTGCCACATCTGTGTGATGTTCCTTAGCATACCTCAACAGCTTACCGTACACTTGAAATTTGATGGCTGATTGTGACTTTATGACCCTAACAAGAGCTGTTTTGCACCTTAAGACAAATACCTCCATGCAACAATAGCTGCCGCTGAATTTCCCTGTTATTCCCTGTAACACCTCCTTAACGCCCAGGTTCCCAAAGTTCCCAATTGTCTTGCATGCTCACTCATCATTGCACAGGCACAGTCGCTGCCTCGACTCTCAATTTCAAGGGGGTCCAGGGGCCACCCACTTAATCAGTGTGCTATGGAGTCAAGCCAAGCCATAACTCATTACAAACTGCCTACGACTCTGCCTCACCTGGCTGCCGCTTGCTTGGCACAGATGGTACACAATGGTGGCACTGGTCACCGTCTTGCCTGTCCCTGGTGGGCCCTGGATGAGTGAAAGCGGCTGCTGCAGCACACTGCGGACAGCATGCAGCTGGCTATGGTTGAGCTCAGGTAGCTTGGGAGCGGAGAAGCCTGACTTGGGGAGGGGGATACGCAGCGTGATGGGTTCCACCTGCACCCATGCAAAGATATGGGCAAGTACTGAGAAAACAGCAAAAACCATTAACCGCTCCCAATCAGCATGGGTCGCTCCGCGAGAGAAGGACATAGTATGACTATGACTGTCCAAGTATCCACTTCATACACCATGGGCAGCCAACCCACCAATTTAAAGCTGCAGCTTGCGGCACATTATTGCGTGGTGGGAAGCACAGTGCAGCCCCGACCCAAAGTGGATGTGCTTACAGACTCTCCAGCACATGACAGACATACACTGAGTTGCGCCATTAGACTATATCAAGAATGCATTTATTTACCACCTAAAGGACATGAGCATTACATGCAAGATGTCATGGCAAGCTGCCCCATGTAACAGCAGGACAGTTTCCTTCCCCTTACCTCATGACCAAGCAGCACATGGAACAGGTATCCACTGATACTGGCAGAGTAATCTCTCAGGAGAGTCAGTGCATTCAAAGCACGTTCAAAGGTGGTGCCCTTCCAGACAAACTCCAAGCTGTAGCCTGCAGTGGTGTCTTCAGGCACATCCGGCTTATCCATTTCTAAGCACACCTACATCACAGAGAATACACCACACAGCGCTGCAGTTATATGAATGTCCACGGCAAAGCACAAGGCGGCAGACACATGGAAGAGCATATAAGCAAGCAGCCACTAGCAGTGCGCAACCTACAGCAGCTTCAATTTGCCAACGCTGAACTTAGTGTCCACTTGCCTCTGCTTCTTAGAGAAAGTGCATCCTTGGTGCATGCAAACCACCTTGCCACCTACCTCTTCCGTGGCCCCTCCGCTTGAGATCACATGGCCTGTGCCCTCCCACGACCCCTTGGCTCCAGCTGCTTTGTGCTTGAGCCGCAGCTCGTCGCCCATCAGCAGCTTCACCTCCACATCATCCTGCAATAACAGCAACAACGCGTATCGATTCAAGGGCAGGTGCAGCTGCTTCAGGATGATGTTCAGAGTACTGTACCCCACATCAAAAATCCCGTAGCGATAGCAGCGCCAGATGACCATTCAAAGCCTGGGCAGCTGCTTCTGCATGACAGCAAGATGGAGTACCTCAGTCCCAGCTTGAGGTCCCGAAGAACCATACAGAGAGTACACGTACAGGTGCAACTTGCAGCTTCACCATAGGGCCCAGGTCCAAACCCCATATACGCACAACCCCAGTGCAACTTGTAGACCCATCATCAGTCTAGGTCTGAGCCCCATACATGCAGAACTCCAGTGCAAATTGTGACCCCATGATTGGACCCAGGTTCTAGCCTCCGCAGTCTCCATCAGCACTTCATACCTGTGGGAAGAAGAAGTAGGCCAGCTTCTTGCGATTAAGACCAGTATCCCACCGCACTACCACACCCTCCCGTCGCTGCTGCTCCCTGAGGGCTTTGTCATAGTCAGCTTCCAGCTTGATCAGGGGCTTGAACACACTCTGATATTGTGCTGCGTCATCGTAGCGCAGAGCTACAGGGATCAGCTCACCCTCTTCACCCCCAGCTTCCTGCACAAGATCATGCACAAGGTTTTGCCATGAAGGTAAGTACTCATGCCAAAGACAACACGTATTCTGTTCCACCTCGATGTTTTTGTGACGGCTTGAGGTGCGGGGCCTATTGCACGGGTGCTATGGCATATCAGGCAACGTAACGATACACTTCACGGGCATACACTGTATCTACTCGGACAGAGCTGCCAACCTGACAATGTCATCAACCACCTCCACACGAGGGCAACATGTTAAGTATACATTTTGACAGAGAAAAGAAGTGCCTCCCAGCCCAAATTGCATACAGGAAGGACTAGCAAAACTTGTCAATACATCTTGTGTCCAAAGCTGAATCATGCGGCACAGACCATGACGATAAAGGCAGCCGTCCCCACCTGTGCATCCAAATCATCTAGAGCTGCTTCTGGTCGTGCTTTCCAGAGCTCCTCCAGCGCTGTCAACTGTGCCATGGTCAAGCGCCGGCCACGCAGGCGCTCCTCATCGCTAGGCACCTTGACCAGCCAGGACACAAACTGCCGGTCCTCAATAATGGGCTGCCACTGCAGGCAAGGACAGCAGTATGTCATACAGCAATTGCAGACACGCACCGACTTTGTAACTATGACCTTGCAAGCATCAAGAAGTACAGGACCGGATGTCCCACCTCGTTGCAAATGCTCCACCTTGCAATCGTTTAAAAACCCTTGTAGATGCGGTTGTGCAATCAGTAGGACATATCCTTCCACCTTGAGATCTGCAGAATACTTACTCCTCCATCTTTTGCAGGCCCAAACTCCTATACTTGGGAACTGCAGGATACTTAATCCTGCATCTTCTGCAGGCCCAACTGGGACCGTGGCCAGATGGATCCATGCGTGCCCAGAGACCAGGGCTAACCCCACCGGCCCAGACCAGACTCCCACATCCATGCAATAGCTGCCGTCAGCAAAGCTGCTCTCAGCAAAGCCGCTCTCAGCAGAGAGAATTGGAAAAAGACCTCCAGGAAGCTGGCTGTACCCAGCTATGCCCAGGTGCGAACCACGGAAGCACTCTGCAACACCATGCTAAATACTTCACCATCTGACCCTTTTTCCTACCTGAGTCATGTCCACGCCCAGCTCCCGCACCACAGGCGAGTTTGGGGGAATGTCCCGAGACAGCAGCACCACAGTGTTGTCACTGCGCACTGGCACAAACCCCAGCACAAAGACATTGCGTGTGCCACTGGCATAGCATTCCAACACAGCATCTCCCAAGGGACTGTCCTTGTGCAATTGGACCTCACGGCAGCGGGCTTTGACCTGTGAAGATGTAATACCAGCACATATCAGATACCAAACCTGGCGCTAAACAGGCCGCCAGGGGGCTTGCAGTTACCTGCTTTATGACACGGATGTGCCATACCGTGTATGCAATGTGGAGGGGGGAAGAGGCGTTGACATGGAGTGGTACCCCAGGCATAAACAACTTATTCTAGGTGGCAACCCCAACACCGCACACTGCACAAAAAAAGCATACATGCCACGCCATCCTTGGATGAAGATGAAGAACGGTAAGCCTCCACTAGAAACACGCCAGACATCTCAGCATAGGAATCAACAAAAAATGCACAAGGACGGCGGTGTTGCCTTCTCCCATGCCAGATTGCATGATCTGCGCCTTCTGCCCTGCACAGCCACTCACCAGGTGGATAATTATACAAGAGCCTGAAGTGTTGGCGCGCCCATTACAGAACCACTTGTTTGAAGTAAGGCATTTCACTACCCCAGAGGGGCTGCTGCTCCCGCAGTACCTGGAGGCAGTAACAGCGAGTCAGCTGCCTGAGGCACAAGCAATACACATTCTGGCCACTTCGCTCACACAATGAGCCTGAGGAGAAACTCCGATCAAAAATGTCAGAACTTGCAGTGCTGTCAGCTGGTTAAACCAAGATCCCAAAGGCCACCACCTCAATGCTGCTCACAAAAGACACAACCCCGACGGGTCAGGTGCAGGCTTCAACATATACACCTGTACTCGGGGGCCTCAGTGGACCATGGCACCATCCATACATTAGCATTTCAAACCCTTCCAAACATGCAGATGCCTCTCTAACAGACACAAGCCACTTACGAGCATGCCCACTCTGCTGCAGGTTGTTGAACCCTTGAGCTGTCTGTCTCATCAAAGCTCTCATCAAATTGCAACTGCACGAGACATAGCGCAAATGTGAGTAGAAAACTTTGCTTGGAGTGCCCACAGAGCATCACAAGACTTCATGCAATCCTTCAACCTCTGACTGCAAGCACAAGTCCTGCCCATCTGAACATCTGCGCATGCAATTTGCACATATCAAGGCACTTAGCCTGCTCCTGCATGGCATGCTGCAATGTTGGCATTTCCACTGGGCTGTTCTGAGTTTTAATATGGCCACCAGCTTCTGTATCTGTGCCAAATAACAGTTCTGCTGACGGTGGGTGCCCCAACAGTCATGCCATGGCTAATCTAGGACCTGCACCTGAGCATCACAGAGCCCAAAGTTAATTATGTCAGGCTATATCGGCCACGATCCAAAGCACCTGGCTAATTCCTGCAGTGAGACCGTCAAGTCTGTCCGTAAACGTTGGCGCCACCTGCAGGGGAGGACGAGACTTAGCTCCATTCGACCTCAGCATCCGGTAACAAGGTGGTTGACTTTTCAGTGCTAGGTGAGGCATGCATGCCTACACGCTGCTTCTTTACCTCCGCTTGCAAACTACCAAGAGGGTCGACCCAAAGTTGCGATGCACCCTGCCATGAACAACCGCTGTCAACGAATGCCACCGAGCAGGCTTGGGCACAGGCACATATAGCGTGATCGTTACAAGGCGCCAGACCTGGCCATAGTCTGTAAACTGCAAGTAATTGTCTTGGGAGGCTGGCACTTGGAACTCTTGGAAGGTCAGCGAACCTAAGTTGCTAGCATCTCCCAGAGTGAAGGGTACCTGGGTATGCAGGTTTTGAGAAAATGGATTTACAGACATCGTCTTTGCAGCTATCTCACAGGCTGTGGCAGGTTGAAGGCAGCCACAACTGTCGTGCAACCGGCATGTACTCTAACTGTATGCTTTCCATTTACAAGGTTGACCCAGTGCCCAACGCAGACAACGCAAGCTTTGCATGTGTTTGCTTGCTTGTTGAAGAGCATGCAGAGGGTGGGGAAGTGGGCCCGGGCCTGTCACCCAGAGTAGGGTTTTGCAAGAACATTAAGCCCTATTCCAGTGACTCGACCTTGACTTTGTGTAGCAGTAGTCCGCTCGTCAAATCGCATGCAATCCCTGCAAGGCTGGATGATCATCAGAGATAAACCTAAGCATCGGTAGTACGCAAAGAGATGCATCCTTTGATCATCCTGTCTCGTAGCAGAATTCAAAGACACAAGCCCGGCATGGCGAAGTAAGGCTGTGGCAGGAGCTCATGTCGACACGCTTGAATGCGTCAGATCAACAAGAAGCATTAGATATCACGTCGTTGTGCTCGCCCTGACTCTCGGTGCGTCTCCAGTAAAGTAATCATTCTTGCACTAGCTAAGTCTTGAAGGAGATACCCAAATGGCCGCCTGCACGCGGCTCGCTTCTTCTGGTCACACCACACGGTGTTGATACGGCTGTAGGCATGCTATCAGAGCTTCCTCCATCACCTGACGTGTCGCAAAGGTTTCCTCCTGCGCACAATGTATGTCGCACCAAGTCAAGCCTGCATCGTGGTAGTTGCACGAACAAGTTCTTCCTCCACATGATGCATCGCAGCACTCGTTACAGTTTGATGTGTGCTAAAACTCCCTTCACCCGTGTGTAAAATCATTCGCCCGAAGTTCATGGCAGACCATGCTGCCGTGCTCGTCGATATAAATAGTGGTCCCATAATGAGAAGCGATCATAGGGCCTTGCAGATGCCTTCTCACTCCTGCAGGGCAGAGTAAAGCATTGCAGTGTCCTACCTGCCAGGGTTCCTCTCATTACTCTCCTTCATTCTTGTCTCATGCTTGTCTCCAGGTTCCCCACTGAGGCGCCATCATTCATGCTCAAGATGTCAACAGTAGCCAGGATCACTTCTCGGGGCAGAATATCCAGGCAGTCGACCCTGCAACCGGATATGGAATACACAGATAGCGGATCAATCTCTGATGCACCATCCTCGGAGTCTTGTGAAGAGCTCCCAATTGCCAGACAGCGCACACGCAACTCAAACCGCTCCAAGTCGAGCAAGCCACGTGTACTGAACCGGTGGACCCCAGAACAGCACGAACTCCTTGCAGACCTCGTCGTGCGCTATGGCACTGACAAGAACTGGGCAGAGATTGCACAGCACATCCCAGGCCGCTCTGGCAAGCAGTGCAGAGAGCGCTGGCTGAACCACCTCCGCGAAGGCCTTGTCAAGTAAGCCTGAGTTTACAAGCTGCAGAGCATTTACCAGTGTTCAGGAAAGAGTGCACAGCTTTCTGCTTCCTAAATGGCCTCCTGGTACCACTGTCTGCAAGAAAATGTTGGCCGAGTCAATCCCATTGCTAGGCTATGGGGGCTGCCGCACTCTCTGACATGATAGTTAGATCTGAGTGCAGGTTCAAAAGCAGCTTACATTGTCGCCAGACCAGGGTGACACAATGATGACTGGCTAATCTTTACTGTGAATTTTCCAGGGGCAACTGGACTGTGGAGGAGGAGTATGTCTTAGCCTTGTGCCACTCTTTGGTGGGCAGCCATTGGTCCAAGATGGTGAGGCGCCTGCCTGGACGCTGTGAAAACTCCATCAAGAACTTCTGGAATGCCACTCTAAGGTGTGTGAAGAGTACCTGACAGGCTTGCAATGTCCACATGGCCACTGCTAGGATTATCTTAGGCTGTCTGCAGGAGATCCCCTGCAGGTCTGCAGGTCTGCAACAGCTTGACTTTCCATGCAGCCAGCCCTGACATGAGCGACCATCTCCACACTGTGTTGAAATATGTTTGTGATGTTTCTCTCAAGCCTATACCTGTGTGCACTCTGTGCAGGTCCAAGGCACCCAACAAGAAGCGTGGGCTGCTATGGGCTTACATTCAAGAGCGTACCCAGAGCATTCCGGGTGGAGATGACAGGGAGGCCTTCATGCGCACAGTCACACGCCTGAATGGATCTCAGGACCTGCCAAGCTATGTGCAGGTAAGCCAGCCGTAAGCCCTACCATCAGTCTCTGCTTGCTGCCACTGTGTCTGCACCCATATCTTGTCAGCCAAGCACTGAGGGCGGATGCAAGCCCATGACTGTGTTCTGAACGGCCTGTCCTTCTTTCGTGCAGGCTTTGCTGCAGACTGGGCGCCTGCAGAGCCACCAGGACTGGCACCAAGTCTTCCAGGCTGAGGTTGATTACCTGGCCAACAACAGGAACAACCTGCCAAACCTGTGCCTCCCCAATGCTAGGAGTGAGCCTGTGCAGCCCAGCAATCCTTGCTGCAGCCAGCAGGCACATGCAGTAGCAGGTGGCGGTCCCACTGCTACAGGAGGCATCAATGGTGCTGCTGCAGCAGTTGGCTCCATGCCAACCCCTAGCCAAGTGCGCCCTTGCCTGAACCTCGCTCTGCAGCCTTCTGGCCCTATCAGCAGCAGCACTACCACTACCACAGCAAATGCTGGTGCTCTGGTTGGCTTGGTTAAAGCTTCCAAAGCGGCTGCCGCCCTGACTGGCCAGAACCTTGCAATGGCCATAAAAACTGAACTTTTCACACACCAGGAGATGCTAGCAGCAGCAACAGCAGCAGCAGCGGCAGCAGCAGCAGCAGTGGGTATGAACCCTAAAGTGCGTGCACCAGGCAGCCCAGACAGTCAGAGCTCTGGTGGTGTGGTCAGCACTTATGGTGGCTACAGGCTGGGCTCAGCAGTGGGGCTACAGCTAGCCACTGACCAGGGGATGAACAGCAGCAGCCATTGCGTTGCTGGCAAGTAAGTGTACAAGCAGCTACCTATACTGGTGCATCGTGATAAGCTTTCATGACAAACCTTTTCTGAACATCTTTGGAGCTCACATGCAGACCACTGCAGCATATGGCTTATGTGCTTATCTGAGCACTGTTGCGTATCTGATGCAGGTGCAGCAGCTATGATGGCAGCCAGCCATCCTTCCTGCAGCCTTCACACCAGACCTTCATCTCCCAGATTGCCCGGGACTTGAGCTCAGCTTCTACTAGCCATGCAGGTCCCAATTCTTCCTACAGCCTCTGTGGTGCAACCACTAGAGAGTCCAGCCTTGCAAATGCCAGCGCTGCATCTGGTGGTTACATCACAGTGGGGAGCCCGGCGGTCAACACAAACAGGTAAGCTGAGCTCAAGAAAGGAATCTTCAACTTCAGAGGGGGCAAAGGGGACATTCCTTTGCGTTTGCAAGGGTCCTTAGCGAAAGAATATGCTACTTCACCCTGAGCTGCGCTTCCGGCATAGATGCAGCAATGCTATGCAGACTACTGCCAAACCCATGCCGCATATCTGCTTCCTTGCAGCTAATAACTGGTCTACTTGCATTTGCAGGGGAGCTGGCAACCTGAGCACCCAGGCTAGCCTTGCTCTGAACAACCACCCTTCCACCCTTAGGCCATCAATACTGGCTGTAAACCCTGCACTCAACCTCAGCTATCAGCCAGGTCCCAGCTCTCCATTTGCTCAGCCTCAGGCTCAAAGTGCAGAGTGGGGAGGTGACTGTGGACAAGACCATATTCACTACAGCCATCAAGGAAGGGTTCAGCAGCAGCAGCAACAGAAAAAGCAGCAGCAGCAGCCAGCATCCAACCAAGAGCAACACCACCAGCAGCAGCAACAGGGACCAGCTGTTGGTGGTACCAAACTGGCCCTTGGGAAGCGACCTATTAGCAGACTTGCAGGGGGTTATAGCACAATTGGTGGTTGGGATGAGTGCTTGGCTGGACTGAACAGTTGCAGAGGTCTGGACACAGCCAGGGGTCTAGGAGTGGTGCAGGATGTCCGAGATGGCTGCTACGACAGCCACGAGCAGCTTCCGCCAGCTTGCCTGGGAATGAATGGGTTCTGGGGTATTCCTAATCTTGGTGGTTGCAGCTGGAGCTCGGCAGACAGCGGAAGCCAGCAGACCCACAGCCAGCAGCAGCAGCACCAGCAGCAAGCCGTCAAAAAGCAGCGCACCTCTGGCATGAACACCTTCAGGATTTCCACTGGCTCTCTGGAGTATGGGGGCCTGGTCGCAGGGCAGCTGATGCTGTCCCCTGGGAGCTCCATGGGCTTTGGGGCTCTTGGATCCATGGGACTGGGAGCACCCCTGTCCAGGCAGCAGAGCGTAGATATGTTCAGCAGCTTCATGCAGATGCCATCAGGGAGCCTGGACGGCATCAGCTTAGGGGTTGAGAGCAACAGGCGGCTCTCAACGGGTGCGGGGCTGATGGGCAGGATCAGTGAGAGGGGCCTCGGGATGATGGAGGAGTCTGAGCTGCTGGTACCTTCACAGGTACCTGGGCAGGACGCCAACAGGTTTGGGTCTTGTGGGTTAGTGTTACCCATGGGGATGGACCAGTGACATTAGTTGTTCCTCAGCTGCACTGTTTAAGATCCCCGGCTACGGGACTCAGCAGCAGCAGTAGTAGTGCCCGGCAATAGGTTGATAGTGAATCAATCCCATAAGGTCTGCGGAAGGGCTTCTCCAGCCATGGGACACCTACAGCTACAAGGCTTATGTGCCTCAGTACCTCACAATATCTTACAGGGGATTTTCAGGGGGCCCAAAGTGATTGATTGTTCAATGAATTCTTTCACCAATGGTCAGGGCATGTCTGGCCTGGGAATATGCATACCAGAGCAATGGTGGGAGTCATGGAGGTTTTGGTGGTAAAGGCAGTGTGCAATTGGTCTCTTAGGGCTATTTCTTGGGGGCCAGATGCTGAGTGAAACCCCTTTATCTGCTTCCCAGCGACTTCAACAGGTTGCATAATGGGCTTAATCTCAATGTCTTGGAAATTGAGTTCAGGGCGGTGCTTGATAGAGGAAGTCAGGCACAATGTCTTACATACCATGCCCTAGCTAGCATAGCCGTACTGCTACAATGTGTGGCTCAATATCTGTTTCCTCCAAAAGCAGCATCTTTTGTGTAGCAGGGTGTCCCATTATGCTTTTTGTGCAGAGCACGCTTCTTTGTTTGCTTGTCTCGGCTTGCTGCCATTGCAAATGGGAAGGAAAGTGGTGTGCAGCACGCCATTTTGGGAAAAGCTGGTAAGGGTGCCTGACAATTCTTTGTTTTATGAGTCATAGTCCATGTTTTGACCAGCCAGCTGTCAGTAGGCAAGTGGAAAATTGCTATTGGCTGCAAGGCTCCTGTATATTGCTGCCAATTTATTCTTTGAAAGGTGTATGATCTGCGTATGAAGCTCCTGTGCACATCTCCCCTCCAGCTGCATAAGCTGAAGTGTGTACCAACCCTCTGGTTGGCCCAAAATGGTCACAGCTGCCTGTGCAGAATCCTGGTGTGGCGGGTTCACGTTAGCAACAGGCTACCGAGTTGACTGAACAAGTCAATGAAACTGTCTAGGCAATCTGTTGCATGCTGCTAGAGGCTGAGCAGCCTATTGGCATGGAGGCCATGAGAGGTACTCCCAATGTGCCCAGGGTACCGTTGGCAGCATCAATGGGTTGCAACAAAGTGTTAGGACCAGAGGGTGTGCCCACAGCTTTTCATTGATTCTTTAGCTGGGTGGTTGTATGCCCTGTTACCAGTTTGATTATGACATTAAGTTTGTGTGACCTACCTGTAAATATGGGATGCCTACTTATGAATATTCTGACGGCACTGAGCATCAGCGCATTTGCCATCTGCATATGGTCAGTAGAACCAAGGTATGCAGCCGTTCACCTATTAGGAGAACTCAAAGCGCGGAGCATTGGTACCAAATTTGGGCGTGCATCTGGGAGAAGGCTTAGCAGCATTGTGTGTTCTTTTATGTCTTGTTAGCCCAGCAAATAGTGGTTTGAAAGCACGGTTGACACCCCTTGAGAGTCCAAGCAGGTATTATTATTACATTTCATGATAAGTGCCATAGGCCCCAAGCAGGTAGAGCTGTTTTGGCAGAAACTTTACTCTGCTGGAAGCCCACATGTTGAGTTGGGCTTTCATGCACATGGCAGGGCGCTCAATGGAACTGTTAAGGGTTCCAGCATATCCTCTGGCATTGGGCGGCAGCATATGGTGATGTCACAGAGGGCTATACACATGGTGGTGCGTCTTTTCAAGGCAAGTCCTTCTTAACAAAGTTACAGGTTCTGTGTGCAGGACAATTATGTTGTTTAGTATGGGTGGGGGTTGTAGTACTACCATTGTGGTTTATTGTAGTCGGTTCTGTTTGCATATTCTAATTGACAGCTGTTTCATTGTAGGACCCGGACGTTAAAGTAAGTTTGTGTGTTGTTGTTATAGCAGTGTGATGGACCCGCTTGTGAGCTTCGTGAATGGTGTAATTGCCTTGCTGAGGTTGGAGGCCCATCAGCGAGCTAGCAGCTCTGTCTCATAGGGCAGGCATCGTGAAGCATGCCAACCTTGTGATTGCAAGGTTAGCATGCATTATCCAGCTGCAAGCCAGGACACAGGAACCACGTCTGCTTCTGTTAGCCGGCCCATATGAAGTGCGCATAAGCACTAGGAGGGCCAAGGTAACCATCCCACATAAGCTTACCGGAGATAAGCTCAAGCTGTAGGCGCGTGAAAACCCCGGCCGCCTGCCATCATCAGGTCTTAGTGACACTAGCTGTGGCGCCCCTAGGTAGTATCTGATGTATCTGATGCATCTGATGTATCTGATGCATCTGATGTATCTGATGCATCTGATGTATCTGATGCATCTGATGTATCTGATGTATCTAGCTTCAGGGCATATGTCAGGTGGAGTATATATGAAAGAGACAGGGCTGTTCGGGAGGAGGGTGCTAGGAATAAATCTACTTTAGCGACATATATGCAGCATTACAATGACGATATCAATTATTTCAAGCCGCAGCCATATCTGTGCACAGGCCCTCTGAGCAAAGGCATGGAACTCATTATGCAGCTGCGTGCAGGTATTCTTCCTCTCAACGCTATGACAGCAAAATTCGGTAGGCAGAGCGCTAGCAGGCAAAGTGCACGTAGGGAGTGCTGCAAGTCCTGTGATCTTGGCCCTGAATTGGGAGGTCAAGTTGAATCTCCTGAACACTTCTTGTTTGACTGTCCTGTTTACCAGGCACAAAGGCAAAAGCTGTGGGAGAAGCTGACTTCTGACCCTGATGTTGCTGCAAAATGTCAGATATTGGATGGCAAATCTGATGAGGAGAAGCTGCATAGCATGCTTAATGAAGAGTTCTGGGGTGTAGACGTCGATGAGGAGTCTGGCTTAGTATATGGCCCTTTCAAGCATGCATTTACGATTACGATTACGATTACATCATGGCCCCTCAAAGGGGGCGCCCGTACGGAGCCAACCTAGGCTCCATGGGCAGAAATACTGGAACCTGGTCCATCAGAAGTGAATGTCTCAGCAATATCACCTCTTGGTCCAGAAGAAAAGGTATCGAAAATACGACCTTGCCATTCATCCCCGAATAATGACAAATCGAAGTAAGGATTATAGTCCTCACATTCCTCCGACCTCCGAAATTCCATGCATTCATAAACAAACTTTGCAACTTGGAAACTTGGCTCTTGGTCCATGAACAATCTCACGTTGTCTGAATTATGCTTCATTGTACTAGAAGCTTCCTGGCAACCTCCAAACTGTGCAAACAAAACGGTATTATACTTCTCACGAATTCTATCATATGCTGGGCATTCAAAAAGAAAGTGTACCTCGTCCTCAACCACTGTGCAAGAACATTTTGAACATACACGATGCTGCCTTGGCAGTTTGGGACGAGCCCACCTCCCAGTTTCAATAGCAAGATGGTGTGCACCAGTACGAAACCGCATTAACTGTTTCACATAAGTAAACGGGATACCTGATGTGTGCCTGATATACCTTGGCATACCCTGAGGATAGCCAGCCTCTAACTCCTCCTGAGGGATGTCTCCCGTCATAAACCACGAATGATATGTGGAAAGCTTGATCAAATTTGAGCTGACAGATTGCCTGGGGTTTGCATATGCGGCCACCTTGTCCCATGGCTCTTGCAACATGGTATCCCAAGTACCCGACACTTTAAGCCATGGAATAGCTGCAAGTTTATCATTGTCCGGCTCAGCTAGGCCATTTGTTGCCAGAAACTCTGCAATGGTCCCATCTGCGTCTCTACCCTGAGAAAGAGAGCGTACTGTATGCATAAACCGTCCAGCCCAGCTCTTAGGAGCAGAACCAACCCCCTCGCCTGCGTAAGATGCCAAAGATTCACGCACAGCCATGCCCAATAGGCTATCAGAGGGCACTTTGCCAAGCCTACGCCATAGATCAATAGAGGCTCGTAACCAACCCTTTGCCACTGGATTCATGCACATCTCCTTATGCACCACAGTTGTTGGCACAGACTTCCTCAACTTCCCCAGCTGCCTTAAAAATATGCTTTGAATCTTTTGAAGCTCATTGTCCCATAGCTTGTCCAGCGTATCACAAGAGAACAGCAGATCCGGTCCCCATACCTCACTACAATACTCCATGATTGGCACAACCAGGCAAGAGAACATCCGTAACTTGATAGAAATATCAGTGATCCCTGCTAGCTTAAATCTTGGGAACAGAGCCCACACTGCTTTACGAGCCGCCGTGGCCAGAGATTCAATAGCGCATGACATACCTTTTGTCTCATGCAGAATAATGCCCAGGTAACGGAACTCAGCGGAGCGTTGGACAGTCTCCCCGTTGTATAGCCATTGGTCAGGCACCTCTGGGGTATTGGCCTTGCGAAACACCACAATTTCTGTTTTGCGGACATTTACCTCCATACCTTTAGCTGAGCAAAACTGGTGTAAAACATCCAGCATCTGTTGCAACTCCATAGGATTGTGTGTCAACAAGACCATGTCATCAGCATACAACAACATTTGAACTAACTTTCGGCCCATTTGCACTCCCACATTGGGTAGCCTCTGGCGTAACCATGACTCAAACTCGTCTATGAAAAGACCAAAAAGGAGTGGAGACAGGGGGTCGCCCTGCTTCACTCCACATGTGCTGGGAATAGCATCGCCCACTGTGCCATGCAGCTTGGGTACCAGCGGAACAGACCAGTACATTTGTATGATGGCTTGCAACATACGACCATGAACCCCTAGTTCAGCCAACCTTTGTATCAAGTAGTCTCTGCGTACTCTATCGAATGCCTTCCGGAAATCCACAAAGCAGCAATAGAGAACCTTTCTGCTCTTCTGCGTAGATTCAATGAGATGCCGAAGCACAAACACATGGTCAACAGTACTCTTCCCGGCCCTAAAACCTGCTTGTCCCTCTGCTCTCCAACCATTCTTTTCTGCACAAACAGACAACCGCGTGTCCAAGATGACAGCATACAACTTGCCTAGAACCGATCCAACAGCAATGGCTCTATAATTGTCCAGGTTGGCTGCATCGCCTTTTTTGAATATGGGACTCAGAGTAGCCATGGACCACTTGCGCACAAACTCTCCACTAGAGAACAATGCCTGATACAAGTCAAAAAGAACAGGTTATTTAAGTGTATAGCTAAATATGTTGCAGCTGCTTGGAAGATTAGGAATGCTTATGCTCACCCTTCTGATGTGGCGTGAGGTCCAACCAATGGGGTTTGTTACCAACTATTGCTTGCACCCGGGCTTACAAGCCCTCCTTGCTTTCTTAAGTAGGAGGGAGGCTCTTACCCCCATTGGGGCAGTGGAGGTTTTGGGTGATTTTGACCTAGCTGCTGGACCTCATGTTTAGGCATGCATATATTGTCATACATGTCGAAGTTTACCCGTATTCTGTTCCACCTCGCTGCTCTTTGTGACAGCTTGAGGTGCGGGGCCTATGGCACTTATTGCTATGGCATATCATGAAATGTAATAATAATAGTATCTGATGATGGCAAGGTGCGAAAGGCGGTGCTCATGCAGAGCTGCAGGATGCTGTTTACACCCTATACTGCCATCGTATGTCGTTCTATAAGACTTCCCCAGCCCAGGGGCTTTCTATCAAAGGTCATTGCCCGGGCACATACTGACCGTCCGACTCACATCGGATGTCGACACTGGTACCGTATCGCTGATTAAAGCAGCGCGGTCACCTTGCGTATTGCGTGCAAGACCAATAGTTTTGACGATCTTTGGTGTCCCTATACAGTTCACAGTTCTTCCTGACCAAGTGCGCGACCTGCAACACCCGCTGTCCATGCACATGCAACGCTGGGATCTACCGTGCAGCACCGGCCCATCGACAGAGCAATACTTTTAGCTGGCCGCGGGCGCCTTGCCGCTTAGCCCTCAATATCTACGACAGATCTGCATAAACCAAACTGCCCGAGGCGCCAAAGCCTGCTAAGCGATCAGAACCCCTAGCCTTTGACACTCCCAACCATCTGGAATCTCCTCTAAAAGAGAATCCCCCAGCAGAAAGATGGCTAGCAGGTCCCTCCGGTCCATCGACATCCATCGTCTCCGGTTCTCCTCCCCCACCTCCTGGAGCCTCACCAACAGCTCTGCTGGTGCTTTGGAATGCCCTTGCATTGCCAGGGGCCTTGTCCCACCTGCTTGGACAATGAGGCACAGGCAGGCAGCACCTGAGCACACTGTAACTTAGCATACAAGTGCATGTGATGCTAAATTATGTGTAGAAGCTATCTACCTCACATAAAGTGAAGTAGCAAAAGAACAGTCCCCATAGCTACACCTACACAGTCCATGCACACTGCCGATGCAACGCCCCGTGGCAAGCAATGTGTGTAGTCAAATCTATCACATAAACAACTCGTCCACTTTGCCAACACCACCCCACTCATAAAACGGAGGTAAGCCCACATTCAGGCAAGCCAACAGTCCAAACCTGCCCGTGGCTTCCATTTCCTTCGCCCCAAGTTCCAGCAGATGCGTAATCAAGCTCTCCCATGCAATGACCCACTGCAATCCCCTAGAGCTGCATCTTTCTGTGCATGCTTCTAATACAGCCTGGAACCTTCATCCAGTTACATGAATAGGGGCACTATAGCTTTTGCTTACCTTCCACAGAGCACTTCATAGTCAAGCCCCGAAACACAGCAGAAGGAGGGTGCTGATTCCAGGAAGGACATATGATGCAGTGACTGCCTTGTGGCACCCATCCATTTACTCAACGGCCGCCACCTGCAGAAAGCATGTACACTAATGATAAGGCACCAAATTGCTGCACTGCTCCTACTCGTGTTTTTACCTTGAGATGATAGCAACTAAACAGGACGGTCCATATAAGCCTGGAAGGAGAGTAGACCATGAAGCCCAAATCGTTGGAGAGACCCAATTAATGACTGCACATCCCATAGGGTGAGAATTTTCAAGCTGGTGAACAGGGCACTACATGCCAAAATGTCCCTACACTGTAGGACATCGGGCGCACCAAGTGGCACATATGCAGGGCAAGAAGATTACAATTGTGGAGCAGCGAGGCCTTATATATGAGATAGGTCACTGCACAGCTTTCGGGCCATGCAGCACCCGCCACGTGACTCCTTCCACTGCTTGTTACTGTGTGTTGAGAGAAACCGATACGAGGCCTTATGGTCTACCCAAACCATCGTCATGCCCTGATGACTTCACCAGCAGCTGCACAATCAATCAATCAATACGCAAGACCAGCTAAGCATGCCAATGGCCAAACAAACCCAGGCCATGAATAACAGGCTCCTGATTAAGATCCAGCAGCTGCACAAATTTCAGATTTCAGTCAACAGGCAAAGCAGCAATACAGACACACAAAACAAGCAACCATAGGAAACTTACACCTGGCCCCGAACACACAATGTCACTGCTGGAGATTACATCACAATCCCACCCAATACAGTCAAAAAACCCAAACTTTCATTTTACCCCCGGCCTACTTGCGGGGCTCAACGATGCTGACACATCGTTCTGCACCTGCTGCTCCTAATAGGCCCCCTTGCGCTGTACACCAATCCTGTGTATACAAAGCCTGACCAGGAGCAGCCAAGGCAATGCGTTGCACCACTCCACGACTCTCACCAGCACGCAAATCATACAAAACCACCTGCAGACGCAACAAGGCGGCTGAGGCAGTGAGATGAGGCGCTTTTGCCCATGGCAATCATCATAAGAGGCATTTGCATGTGCTCAAAGGCCAAAGCACACTGCATCCAATCGAACAGCATTGCATAATCAGCAACACCACAGCATTCCCAGCCTGCTCTGCTACATCCACTTTGCCCTTGGTTGGCACCACATCGACCCAGTCATAATCCTAGTCATGCTTACTCTAAATGACAGGTGCTCCTTCCCACAGCCACAAGAGCATCCCAGAAGTTGAGAGCCTACCATCTGCGGACTCCTCTCCACCTCTACCGCTGTTCAATTCACTTGCGTCTGTTTCAAGGCAGAACCAGTGCCTACTTGACCAACATTTGCAAGGGTGCACCCTCCAATCGAAGGGCTCAATGGGTGGTCCCCCAATGCAAGGCGCCCCCAGCTATTTGTATGGGTGCAAGTCCAAGAGCTTCTATTCATAGCAGATCCTTGAAGCCCCTCTCTGCTCACCATGTGGCCTTCTGTCACGCTGAGGAGCTGCTTCCCTTGGCCTCCAGCATTGGATGGTAAGAACATCAATGAATGTGGGGGCAAGACAGCATGCAGCGTCCTCACAGCAGATGTCCCATCATACAGAGTGACCGATTTGGCAAAGCAACGGCCAACTGCTAGCGAGCTAGGGTGATGGGGGTTTATGGTTATGCCTGCCCAACTGCCCTCCCTATACACAAAAAGCAGGAGTAGCAGCAGGAGGCGCAAGAGGTGAGTTCTAGGGCCCTTTCCAGCAACGAGACTGATTCTTAGGCATTGTGCTCGAACACAAACAACAGCGAGACCAACAACATTGCTGCAATTGGGTTGAGCGAGTACCCAAAATAGCCATGGCATGCCCAGAACCCGCAATGCTACAATGACGCTCCATGGCAGACAGGTGGCCAAAGCTTCATACACATGCGAGTGTGCATATACCAAGTTTCTGACCACGTGTACTGCGTGCTGATGACATGCTCAATAACCACAGCTAAAAGGTATGTCAAATACCTCGCCCTGCTACTTCAGAGTTTGCAGATGTCACTTCATTCAGCATTTGTGGCAGCCCTTGAGAGACTCTGTCAAATGCTACCCCCTTACCTACATATCATCTGTGCTGCTTCGTAGAGGGAGCACGGCATTCAAAGCCGACTGGCAGCTAGCGGTCTTTCACCACCAACCCTTTGCTACATGATCTCACCAGACTTTCCCTTCCGCAAGTGCTATGTTTGATGCACAATGTGCTGTCCCTGTGCGACTTGGAGCTTTTGCAGATCAAACTCCACTACTTCCGATTGCTGCCCCTGCCACTTCTGCTGACCTCTGCCCAGTCCCTGTTACCCCCTTCGCCGCGGACCGCTTCCTGCTTGCATTCTTACATCCAGACCAGATTTTTAAATCCAGCCCCCTATCCCACCCACCTCTTAGGTATAGCTGGCAGTATGCGGTCTGTTTCTTGCACCACCAAGCTTCTGCTACTGCTACAGGCATACGAGCCTGCTCTTACAGCTGCTTCTTCTTCTTGTGTGCTCTCACTGGTGCTGCTGCTGCTGCTGGTGATGCGGGAAAGTGTGCCCTGCCCTGTGCTGTCCACTGTCGCTAAGAGCAGAGTCCCATCTGCAGAAGCACCAGGCCACATAGACACAGCACACTCTCACTCTGGGTCAAGTACGGCACAATAGTAAAGCACATGCTTATTGCACCATGGCAAAGGCAAACATATCTGATATTGGCAGCAGAGCTCCAAGTTGCTGCTCACACACCCATGCTTTCAGAACATAGCATGAGCTTCAAGCACACGTGTGTACCTTACGTTTGACACATCAATCATTATCTGCACATTTGCTCCATCTGTACATTTACTGGTTCCATTCAAATCTTTCAAGCAGGTGCATTCTGCTGCTGATGTACCGACAAGGCTTGGCATGTTAGACATATGGTGTAGCCCAGGTAACCGCTGCATTGGGATGGCTGGCTAATCCGCTTTTACTGTCTCAGAACTAAATCTACTTCATTTGGGCATATCAAGCAGGTGCATACCTGGTTGCTGGTGTATTGACAAGCTTTGCACTTCAGACCTATGGTGCAGCCCAGGTAGCCGTTGCACTGCGGGAGCCTGGAAAATGCAAACAGGAGCAGAAAGTCAGATGGCAAAAGAAGGACCAATAGAGTCATTCCACCCCTTGCAACAGGGAACGCTGCCAGGTCTCATATAGAACCTGATGCATGGTGGCTTGTGAGATGTCGTACTCCACAGGGTGACTAAGACTTGCACGACGTACATCTCAATGAAATGAAAGGTAGTGGAAAAGCTAGACCTAAGGCTTGTTGGTAATGGCCGGCACTTGCAACCGCCATTACAGAGAGCTGCACCTGTGGTAACCAACTGAAAAAGAACCAAAGGCAACCGCCGTAGTTTGACCAGGCGCCAATACTTGGATCCTCACAGCCTATTTTCTCACAGCTCATGGCATGGAGGAATGCAAGCTGGATGACTTGAGAAGCTCACCTTGACCCTTGCTGGGAGGTAAACTCCTTCTTTGCCTTTCTCAAAGTGGAGGTCTATTGGGCAGTCAATGCTGGAGAAGTAGATGTTGCCTCCACTTGCGAAAAGACTGGCATGTTCAGTGGGCGTTGATGGTGTCTGAAAGGTTGGCAAGGGCAACATGGCAGAGGGACCACATCAGAGGGGTGCAATGGTGAGTCTGTGTGAGATAACTTAGCTTTGCCTAAATGTTCTTTTCTTGTAAGTCCCACTTGGGAGGTCTATGTCCTAACTCGTATACATTATAGTGGATGCTCCAAAGGGGCCGACCCCGTGTTGTGATCTAGTGGTGGCCTAGGATGGGTCTGGGAAGCACAGGGGAACAGCTGAACGTGGCTGCACAGCAGGCATGTGCTAGGGCATGCTGTAGGAAGCCAAGCTTTCGCAAGGGACTCACGAGTGCAACTATACGACAGCCATGCATGGCGCCTGGGGACGGGAGCCTTGCAAGGCCTGCGCTGGAGGTGAAGAGGCACCTGACATGGGGCTGTCCAGCTGATATGGGCAGAGCCTTCGTCTGGGGTGCATTATCCGTCCTTTGTTTCTTTGGGGAAGGCTCAGCCATTCTAGCCTGATCTGGCAGCTAACACTGGCCTTAGTTCTAGCACGACAGCTGGGGCCATGACATGCCAGGCACCTGTAAGCAGGCCTGCACAGAGACGCCAATAATGCATACGGGCGAGATGTGGTTGCAATGAAGCGGGTACAGTGATCCTAGGACTCCCTGAAACGTATGCTGTTGGCTTTAATTCGATGCAATTACCCCCACAGTTCTGGGGGGTGGCAGCCGGGAATTTTGCTTGATCATTTGTTGTTAGTCGCATGCAAGGCAGACCCTCTCTCAGGAGGACTAGGACGCACAACAGGATCTGCACGACGTTTGGGTGTCGGATGTCAGGGATCTGAAGGCTCGCTCAAGCAAATTTCCGGCGGTCCATGCCGGGCCAGGCCTGCTCCAGAAGAGCTCAAGCTAATGTAGCGCTTGCATTCCATGCAAATGCTACAGTCACAAGATCACGACTACCTGTTCTTCTACTGAATGAGACATATGCACGCGTTGGACTCAGTCATGAATTGTGGAAACTTAGAACTTCTAAGAGTTGCGTGAGTGGCGAATTTGACCTATCCTGGCCAATAGAGACTACAATATGCCGCAGGCATCGTGGTAGGGTTCCTCCTTGCTCAAAGCATAGATCCAAGGTAACAGTCAGAAGTGCGGGCACACTCGTGCTGCCTGCATGCTGCCTCCCGTCGCTGTCGTTGCTCTCCTGTCCTCGGCCGTGCCGTAGCCCATTGCTAGCCTAAAGCACCTACTGCACACTGGTATTTGCGCCTTAGCATTGCCCTGATCGAGCCGTTTAGAGAGTGATGAACGTCAGAGCACAGCTGCAGCTTTCAGGCGATCCAAAGGCCTTCACAGCTTTCAGGGTGTTCAGACTCCCTGCACACCAACCTGCTCGTAACAATGGTACTGTGGAAGTTGAACATTTGGTTCTTATGAAACATTGGAGTCATCGCTCTATATCCAAGCATTCCATACTCCACCGGGTCTCTAACTGCCCTGGTTTCCCCTGCATTGCTTGGTCAATCAGCAGCCTTTAATGCCCTCCAATTGCCCATCTCTGCAACAGGTCCTTACTCGTACAGGAGCGCCGAATCAGACGGCTGTGCGCTTTCAGGACAGCTTGGCAGACGTGCTTGGTGCAGGCTAATCTGCTGCTACCAGCAGCAGCAGTATCAAATCTAGCAGTCTTGCACCAAACCCTCAGCTTGACCTTGCTTAAAGAAGCCCGGGTTATGGACCCAGCAGCAGCTGCAGCTGCAGCCGCAGCAGCGATGGATCCAAGCAGTGGCCCCATGTTCTACCAACATGGTCTCTCTGCAGCGTTGCACCACCCTCCCGCCCAGTATCACCAGGCTGAAGACCACCACCACCAGCAGCAGCAGCAGCAACAGCACCCGTCAGATGCTGCAGCTGGGTCAGGTTCTGGAAGCCAGGTGCCAGACTCTTCTTTTGCAGCTTCCGCACCAGATCAGCAAGCTGCAATATCATCTGCAGCCATGCAGGTCCACGACGCCTCTCCTGCTGCTGCAACCGCAACTGCAGATGCAAATACAGCGCAGTATGACACATCCTTAGGAGTTCCTCCTTATGCTCCTCCTGGAGTGGTGCCCATGGCTGCAGCACATCATCAGCATGTAGGAGATCTCCCATCTACCTCAACAGCAGCAACAGCAGCAGCAGCAGCCGAATACACAGCAGGCACTCACAGGCACGAAGCAGCAGCTGAATACGCAGCAGGCCCTCACAGGCACGAAGCAGCAGCCGAATACACAGCAGGCGCTCACAGGCACGAAGCAGCAGCTGAATACGCAGCAGGCCCTCACAGGCACGAAGATGCAGGTGCTGCAGGACCAGCCAGTACAGGCGCAGCTGGTGCAGGCGCAGAGGAAGCTGCAGCAGGGGCAGCTGCTGCCACTTCTGGTGGTATGGGCAGCGTTGGGAGCCTGGGGTACCCTGGGTATGCAGGAGCTGCTTCAAGTGGGTTGATGGTGGGCCCTGCTGCGGCTCCTGGTGGTACCGCTGCTACTGCTGCTACTGCTGGTGGTGGTGGTGCCGCTGGTGACCCATCCATGGCCAGGGGTGTGCAGTACAATCCTGAACGGAACACTTGGCAGGTGAGGGTCTTAGTTATGTCAGCTTTCATCAAACGACAGCAAAGAACTATGGGCTGTAATGCAGGTGCAATTGGCATGTTATCTGGCAGCATGGGAGCCCACCTGGCATCCGTGTCAGACTCAAAAACATGCTGTTTAGGTAGTAATGACCAGCTCACTTTGCAGCCACGCAAACCACAGGGAAGCTGCAGGAGAATTGCCACAGGTGTGACAGGCTGATCCTAGGCACTTGCTGGGGAAAGTGCCTGAGTATTTTGCGGGCAAGGAAGCAACAAAGCACTGCACGAAGCTTGCAGAAAGAGCGCCCAAAGATGGAGGAGGTCAGGAGGACAGGTGCTTCTAGGTCCATGTGGGTAACAGACCACAGGCAAAGCCCTGACGTGGCTGTGTAAGGCACCTGCAATGCACTGTACAAGAATATGTAATTAGGTTGAAGGTGCATGTATGGGTTCACAGAATTCACGAGGTTGTTCCTCCTTTCAGAAACAGCTCCGGTTTGTATGTTTTTTTATTGCTCTCCTTCTGTGTTCACTGGTAGTCTGTATGGATTCCATTGATATTTTTCTGACTCTTAGCTGCTTTCTTCTTATGCATTAGGTGCTTGCTTGGGATGGCAGCATGCCGCGCGTCATTGCCGAATGCAGCAGTGACTATGAGGCATTGGTGACATACCAGCTAATCAGCCAGTCCTATAACATGGGTCTGGGCCACTTAGCAGCACCTGCGTTCAACCCAGCAGGAGCTTCAGGAGGCAGCACAGCACAACCAGCAGCAGCAGCAGGAGTAGCAGGAGTACCCTCAGCAGGTGGCCAAGCAGCTGTTTCTGCAGCTCCAGCTGCTGCTGCTGCTGTTGCTGAAGCTGGGAAAGGGCATGTGGCTGATCATGGGTACGGAAGCTACTTAGAGCATCCAGATGGGGCCGGGGCACATCATGGAGATGCCCACATGCAACTTGCACAGGGAGGATCAGGACAGAATGAGCAGCTCCACCAGCAGCAACAGCTAGAACAACAGCAACAGGTACTTCAGCAACAGGCATTACCACCAGCAGCAGCAGCAGTGAGGGAGCTGCCAGAAGGCATGGCAGAGGTGCCGACAGCAGATGATAACAGGACGGATGATGTGCTTTCTCCAGCAGCAGCAGCAGCAGCAGCAGCAACAGGAGCAGTTGGACATGGCTTGAGAAACCTAAATGAGCTGGAGCCTGGTGGTGAAGATGTTGCACCTGCTTCCCAAGCTGCAGCTGGTTTCAGGCCTGGGACAGGCCCTGGCGATGCTCCTCCTGCTGCTGTTGTTGGTGGGATGTCGGGAGCAGTGGCAACCTCACATGCAGCAACGTCTCCTGCGGTACAGGAGTACTACAACCGCTTGGCAGCAGCTCATGCACACCTCAGCCAGCAAGCAGCACTCGCAGCACAGCACGTGCCCCAATCCTTACCGGCAGCAGCAGCAGGAGGAGGGGAGGCAGGGGATGGCCAGGGGTCACACTACTCTTCAGGAAGGCATATGAAGCTTCTCTCTCATATGCAGCAGCAGCAGAGCTTGGAGCAGGAAGGTGGGGTAAGAGCTGGGGCGGTAGCAGGGGGCGGTAGTGGGCAAGATGGTATGTTTGCCATGCCTGTGGGACAGGGTGTGGAATCACATGGCGGAAACCCCCAGCGTGTAGATGAGGGTGGAGCAGCAACAGGGGGTAGTGCTGTTAGCAGCATTGGTGGTCTATCCTTAAGCATGAACCATCAGCAACAGCAGCATTTACAACAACAGCAGCAGCAGCAGCACCTAGGGTCATTGCCCATGATGCCTGGCTACGGCATGGGGTTAACGCCTGGGATGTTGCCCGCAATGGGGGTACCGGCTGGTCCCCCTGTGATGCATCCTGCCGCTGAGCGAGCCCCGGGGGGTTACCGAGGGGTGCTGTACCTCCCAGAAGAGCGGCAGTACCAAGCATTTGTACAGGATCGGGTGACGCAGCAAGTGACGCAGCTGACTAAGCATGAGACAGAGGTTCAAGCTGCCCTTGCGTATGACCAGGAGATGGTCAAGCGGTACGGGCCGATGGTATTGCCAGAGCTGAACTTCCCAGGGCGGGTACCTGCGCTTGCTTACAATGCAGCAGCAGCGGCGGCAGCCGGGTCTTTGGGGTCCCTGGGGCTAGGGCCAGCTGGGGTTTTGAGCGCAGCTGGGATGAACCAGGCGGTTATGATGGGGTTTGGGCATTTGGGTCCAGATGCTGCTGCTGCAGCTGCGGGAAGCCTTGCAGCGGTAGCCGCCGCAGCGGCAGGGGGGCAGTACGTCACGAAGTACAAGGGGGTGGTGTGGGACCCTGTGAATTTAAAATGGCAGGCGCAGGTGGTTGACAGCCATAACAATGCGGTTTTAGTGGGGTTGTATGACAGTCAGGAGGAAGCAGCAAGAGCCTATGACACCAGGCTGATAGGGTCTGGAGTGCGGGATCCCATCTGGTTGAATTTCGCGCTGTCGAAGTACAGGCAGTTTCTGGGGGCTCTGGAGGGGATATCTGGGGGCGACGGCGGGATTGGTGGGGGTGGGGTGGGGAAGGGGCGGCAGCACCCACAGCAGAAGGTTACATCGCAGTACAAGGTGAGCAAAGGTGGAAGGCTGCATTGCAGGAAATGTGGTGATCATAGTTGCAAGTGGAAAGAAGGACACTGCGCAGATGAAAGGAATCTGATGTTATCATAAAGTGCGAGAGAATAAAGTGCTCATTGGAGCTTGTAAAGTGCAGTCCTCTGTACCCCTGCAGGGTGTGAGCTAAACCATTGCATGTAGCAAGTGGGAACAAAGACGCTATGCAAACAAAAGACGGAGACAACTCATGTATTTTCCACCGTGCTGTTTTGTAACAGTTTGAGGTGTGGGACCTATGGCACTTATTGCTGTAGTATATCCTGAAACGGAATGCAACTGAAAGGGGCCCTGTTATCTACCTTGATTGCAAGAGACTGATCCGCTAGTGTGTCGCTGTTGGGTTCGCTAATGATGTAGTATTTTCTGTCCCTGCAGGGTGTGAGCTGGAACAGTGCATGTAGCAAGTGGGAACAAAAATGCGATGCCACTGAAATTTGCTTACAAGTCTATGTTGAATGCAAGGAGACTAAGACGCTGAATGCAAGAACCTAAGTCTGGTTGATCTATGCATATCTTTTGTGTCCCTGCAGGGTGTGAGCTGGAACAGTGCATGTAGCAAGTGGGTGGCGGTGCTATGGGACCGTCAGCTCAAGCGGGCGCGGCATATTGGGAGTTTTCTAACAGAGGAAGAGGCAGCAAAGGCCTATGATAGGAAAGCGCTTGAGATGCTGGGGCCCACCCATGCAGGGCTGAACTTCAGAGAAAGTGAGTTTGGGATGGAGTTGTGCTTTGGTGGGGAACCGGGCATTTTTATGAGAGTTGGGGTAGGAGAGTGGAGACGCATAGTATCAAGGAAGAATGGCAAAGTTAAGCGAAGGAACATAAGGGCAAGCATCACAATGGCTGAAGCAAAAGGGTGGACACACAAGATAAGGTTGAAAGCTGACCGAAAAGTATAGCCGTAGGCCAGGTAGATAAACAAGTGCAGACACTGATGGATAGGTATTGGTCATGTTACACCAACTGATATAGGTTCAGCATCAGGGTATAGACACATGGTCAAGCTGTGCATCTGCCATTCAGCCAATCCCAAGGATAGTAGCAAGCTTTGTCCAGCTACAAGTGGGGAGAGCAAACACAGGGCAGCAAGGACTTGTGTGACCGCACCGGATACTCAATTGGGGACCTTCTTCCGCAGTAAGCCATCTGCTAATCTCCTTGTGCAGCTTTTCAACCCAGCCTTGTCCCTAGTAGAGGCAGGAGAGGCTGTTTTGCTTGGGCTCATGAGCGTGACCCAGTTGAGCTCAGAAAAGCCTCTCTTGCGTATGAAAAGCTACTCTGATGGCAGGCACACGATGGCAGAGCTTGGGTGTGCAAATGTGCAGACATACACATATGCACATCGTCATCAGGGTTCTTTTGCTTTCTAATGGCAAACCTCGGGTGTGCAAATGCGCAAACATACACGTCTGCACCCTGTCATTGGGGTCCTTTTGCTTTGCATACCGAAGATGAGTGGCTGTGACATTCTTCCGATTGTATCTTTTCATTTGTACTTTATTACTAAATTTATAACGATATTTAGGTTTTAGCACCAAACTGTTTTTTTATTGATTTTGTCTGGTTTTATGCATCCTTCTGGCTCCCCAGGTTTGCAGAGCTACCTAGCAGAAAGAGGAGAGGCTGTCGAAGATGGGCCCGCTGTAGTGGCCAAAGGCTCTTCGAGCTACAGAGGTGTCAGTTGGCATGAGAGGAGTCAGAGGTGGGAAGTTCGCGTCTGGGGCAATGGCCGGCAGCATTTCATAGGGAGCTTCGTAGACGAGGTCGAGGCGGCACGGGCGTATGACCGCGCCATACTGCGGCTGCGGGGCCAGGATGCGCGCAGCAGAAGCAGGATGAACTTCCCAGTGTCAGAATATGACTTGAATGCGATTGCTGCTGAGGCAGCGGCGTATCCCATGCTGGGATCCACGGTAGGTTTTGTACGAGGGTTATCATATGGTTGGTCGGCATGGGCTTTTGTGACGGCAGTCGTTAGGGATCATGTGCTGCTTGGTCTTGAGTGACCTTTCAGCATACATGGTTTTGCATTTTCATTTATTAATTGATTGATTGATTACTTGGATGTTTATATGGGGCTGATAGGACCTTCCAGAGAAAGGAAAAGGGATTTCTAGGGTCTGGCGCTCCAGGGTGGAAGTGTGTTCTCTGGGAGGTATGATGCATTTGGGGAGCAGGCTTAAAAGCAGGTGCCCTGCTCGTGTCTTTTGTGCCACTCAGCAAGAAGGGAAACAGTCTTTTGCCAGGGGTGCTTCCCCGGCTGATGCAAGGGAGATTGCAGCCAAGGGTTTAATGTCGGACTGTCAACACATTCATGAGCGGATTTCTTGTGGACTGGTGTTACTTCACAACCCAGACACACCTATCTACGTTTCTGCAGCTCAATGTTGGGTAGCTTGCAGTGCTCAACACATTGCACATTACAAAAGAGTATCTGCTGCGGGCATACTAGACTTGCCCAGTGCATCGATGGGTGCGTCGATGCCTTAAATGCCCCTTGCCAAAGAGACTTTGTTGTTGAAGGGTAGCACTGAGCTCTTGCTACAGGTACTCAGTTATGCATGCCTTACACCTGCCTGTTCTGTGCTTGTACCTGAGTTAAAGGGCCTTTGGTGTCTTACATCATAGGCCCATTGGTGTATACAAGCCCGGAGATCTGCTACTTATACTCTGATATGTCTTTTGGCTGCACAGCAGCATAAGCACTAGCATTAGCACTATTGTTTTCTAAGCTCTAGGACTTACACAGTATACTGAGTAAAGGTTGGCAGGAACAGAACAGCTTCACAGTACCTTTGCCATGGTTGCTACTATACCAAAGCTGAGACCATGCATATCCTCTCCTCTTGGCTCCCACTTGACTGCAGGGTGCGGGTCGTACCTCTGGGGGCAATCGTCGTGGCAAGAAGGCCAAAGCACAGGAGGCAGCAGCAGCAGCAGCCGGAGGGGCAGTTCCTCCAGCATCAGCACCACCAAGTGCTACTGCAGCAGCACCTTCAGGTCAAAGGGGACCTTCCAATGGCCTGCTTGAACTGCAGCATTCGCACCATGATCAGCAGCAACAGCAGCAGCAACAGCAGCAGCAGCTTGAGGGGTTGCCAGTATACGACCACGGCGGAGGCACAGCAGTGGCAGGAGCACCGGGAGGTGGAGATCCGGGAGGAGCAGCAGCAGGTGGTGGTGGTGGTGTTGGTAATGGTGGTGGGACAGGCGCAATGGAACCCAGTCTGCGAAGTCTCATTGCTCCGGGAAATGATGGGCAGTATGTTGGTGGCCACGGCCTCATGGCTGCTGTTGCTGTTGGTGATGCTGTTTCCCATCAAATGGGTGCACCAGCGGCAGTAGCTTCAATTTCAGCTGGGCAGGCTGACCCTATTGAAGCGGGCTTTGCAGGGATGTCTTCGCTGCACGGCATTGGCAGTAGCTTTGTGCAGCAGCCGCAAGGGCAGCAGCAGGCACAGCATCACCAACAGCAGGAGCAGCAAGCAGCTCAGGCTTTGGTATCTGGAGCAGGTTTAGGGCTCCAAGGAGGACATGGGTTTGCCGAAGACCCTGCAATACTGACAGCAACGTCTGAAGATACTGGTGGCGAAGCAACAGGGGCAGCAGCAGCAGGAGCAGCAGCAGAGTACCCACCAAGGAAAAAAGTGAGGTGTGAGAGCAGCAACGGTGATGGGGGTTCAGCTCACGCAGCAGAGGCAGTTGGCTTTGAGGGGGATCATGCAGTGGGTGCTGACAGCGGGATGGTAAGGGAAGGTGATGTGAGAAGCAGTGGGCTGGGCACCAATGCACCGGCTATAGGTGCTGGTGGGGGTGGTGATAGTGGGATGGCTGCTGTAGCAGGGTTGAGTGGAGGTGGAGGGGAAGCTGGCAATGCAGGGGAAAGGGGCAGAATAGAGCCAGAGGCTTGTATAGGGGCCCCTGCAGTCCTGCCTGGCTTTTCTTGGGGTGCTGAGGGTGGTAACGGTCGTGGAGGTGTGGAAGGAAGCAAAAATCTTACCGCTCAGAGCCAGGGAGTGGGGTCCAGGTACAAAGGTGTGTGCAGCAGCAGAGGCAACCAGAGGTTTGCGGCGCAGATCTGGGACCCTGATCAGTACAGGCCCAGGCACATTGGGAGCTTTGGGAGTGAGGAAGCGGCAGCTCGGGCTTATGATGTTGAGGTGCTGAAGTTGCGGGGGAATAAGGGGCAGACAAATTTCCCTATAGAGGATTATCTGCCTGGTGGTGCTTATGCAGGGAACCTTGCAGGGAGTGAAGGAGGGGGTGAAAATGGAGGGGTGAGTAATCAAGCGGTATCTGGGGCGGGAAGAGGTTTCTGTGGTGCTGCGGGAGGTGGGTATGTAAGCGACGTTGGAGAGGCCTCTGCTGCTGCTGGTAGCAGTGGGATCAGGGAGATGACAGAGGGGGAATTGGCACAGGCGCTCTTAAGTTTGCCAGCTACGGGATTGCCCACAGCAGCAGCGGGGGCAGGTGTAGAAGCTGATGCTGGTGGTGGCGGTGTGGGTGCGGCAGATGGTGATTTGTATGATGTTGGCAATGTGGGGGATGCGCAGCAACAAGCTAGTGCGATGGTGCTGGGAGATGGGTTGAGGGGGCCTGATGAAGAACTAGGGGCAGGCCAGCAGCAGCAAGGGCAAGCAGCATATGTAGGTCGTCGGAGGAGCAGGAAGCGCTCGTCGTCTTCTGGGGCATAACATCAGAGCAGTGTCAGTAAGACACGTGCTACTCTGCTGGCTTGGATGCAGACACGTGCTTTGCTGGGAAGGTTGCTTGCCTGGTCAGAGCTCAGACCAAGTAAACGTATGTGTATCATTTGGATAATTGTTAGGGCCTATTGTCGGGCCAGGGGTTAAGGTACCAAAGTTGTGGGATGTATGTGGGTTGCTAGGGTGAAAGCATACACACCTGCCAGTATTGACACTGGGTCCATGCAAAGTGTGAATTTCCCACTCGCCTGGAAGTTGGCCTGGTTGCAATATATTATTATATTTATTTCCCCACCCTGCAGTATATGGGGAGGGCTTTCAGTCCCCCTCGAACTTCGGCTGTACAGTTGATGTTTCTGCAAAACCCAGGACCCGCCTACTCTTGACCAGCTGCTGAAAGGACGACGGAGATAATAGGGGCCAAGTTAGCAGTCAGCTGCCAGAGCACGCATCATGGTCATCGTTTTAAGGTTAGAGGCACATCAGATGCGATGGAGAAGTTACCTGTGATCCCACGGAGGCAGTGGAGACCCGGCAGGCAATGCATATCAAGCTCTTCGGCGCTATTGTAAGATGTGGCAGAGAAGAAGGCTGCCACGACAGGCAAGGAAATTGATTTTTATTAGTGCGCTTTTCAACTATTCGCTTTTCAACTATTCGCCCTGGCTGCCTAAGACCTGCTCGGTTTCTGCGGCCCCCGTATGCACCTGGTGTAGATCCCCATCTGAAGCTCCCGCGCGGCTAGAGTTTGCCCGGGGAACAGCTGCCCTAGGCCTAACCTGTCTAACTGTACTAGAGGGCAACACAGCCTGGAGGACACGCTTGCCAGGTTTAGGTGTCCCGCAATGGGGGCAAGCCTTACAAACATTGCCGAACTTCTTTGGCTGTCCTGTCTCTGAATCTCTGCAGTTAACGTTGCTGCACTGCACCCACCCCATGGCTAGGCCGCTGATCGCAGTTTTGCTCGAGCTTATTGCTGTTAGCGAGTCTTCATACTATGCCTGTAAAGGTACACTCGTGCCCTTTCAAAGAGACGTGCCGTATTGCTTCACCACAGGCTATTGCTTCCGTGACATTATAATGCTGTTTGGGCGTATTTTGATCGTAATCATGGCCCATTCGTAACGGTCGGTGTTGCTGGGCGTGGGCTCGAGACTTTTGTCGGATTTTGAAAAGTCTCGGACAGACAGACACTTAGACAATGAGGCCTACAAAAATGTTGAACGCTTTACAACCTAGACATGTAACCAGGAAAACTTCCCTGGAAGGTTCCCGCCGTGTTATCTCTGACTCGACGGAAGTCGATGGTGACAGGCACATGTCGCATACAGGGTACCGTCCTGAAGCCGTTTCCAGGTTCCGGTTCCAGGGCAAAATGTGCTCAGTTCCGCGGTTCCAGCGATGCCAAACACGTCAGTTCCTGGTTCCAGCCCTGGGCCACCCTCTGGCCAACATGTCACATGCTGGTTCCAGCAAGTTTATTACAAAGTGTAGAGTGCTCAACTGAGTGCAAGAATAGCATTTTCCATTGTACAATTGGTTGTAATAAGTACAAATCATCGCTGGCTTCTGGGGCTTCGCCCCAGACCCCACCAGGGGGGCTGTTCCTCCCCCCTGGACCCCCGCCTCCTGCTTGGGTCCATGCTGCGCATCGACATGGCATGGTCTCCCCCAGAAAAGTTTGGTTCCAGAGGCCTTGTTCAAGTCTAGTTCTGGTTCCAGAGGAGGTTGTGGAACCGGCTTCAGGACGTTAACAGGGCAGACGCCTTGGACGGGGAAGTCGGCCAACCCCTGGATGTCTAGACATCGTACTCACGGGAGCTGGCAGACACACTGGACGCACCGACAGGGCAGCAGACACCTTAGACAGGTGAGCGTTGCAGACCCCTGGACGCATGGACAGGGTAGACACCTTAGACAGGGGGAGCATTGCAGACCCCCGGGCGCAAAGATGAGAGAGACAGGGCAGACGGGGGAGACACCATAGACAGTGTAGACAGGGCAGCCACCTTAGGCAGGGGAGCATGGCAGACCCCTCGACGCAAAGACAGGGTAGACAGGGCAGACGGGGGAGACACCATAGACAGCGTAGACAGGGCAGACACCTTAGACAGGGGAGCATGGCAGACCCCCTGGACGCAAAGACAAAGTAGACAGGGCAGACACTGTAGACAGGGTAGGCACCATAGACAGGGTAGACACCGCAGACACTGTTGTCAGGGTAGACGCCATAGACACATAGACAGGGTAGACATAGACACCATAGACACCATAGACAGGGTAGACTCTGCAGACAGGGTAGACACTGTAGACAGGGTAGACACTGTAGACAGGGTAGACGCCATAGACACATAGACAGTGCAGACGCCATAGACAGGGTAGACGGGGTAGACAGCGCATACGCCTTAGGGAGGGAACATGGAAGGAACCCTCAAACACATAGACAGGGTACATACCATGGCATACCCCTTAGACGCATAGACAGGCAGAGGCCTTGGACACAGGAACATGGCAAAAGCCATCTAGACCCATAGAGTGGGCAGACACACTAAACAGTGGAGCATGGCAGACCCCGGTGTCTGACCTTACTGTGTTTGCAGCTCTTATATATGAAAAAGCCTCCAATCTCAGCTGCATGTTTTTTGCACTCATGTTCAATATGTCTAACATGTTGACACATCGCATACTACACCGTAGCATTATGCATCATACCAAGGGTGCCTTGGCTACATAGACTAAACACAACCCCCTGATACAGCCACGATACTAACAGCAGCCCCTCAAGTTACCACCATGCCTTACAAGTAGGGCCACAAAACACACCTCAACACCCACCAAATTCATGCACATACTGCTCCCAAGTGTAGACTTCGCGCTGCACTGCATACTTCCAAATGTATGGGGCAGAACCCTGCTCGGCAGCCAAGTGACATGCAGGGCTCTGAAACAATGTGGCCAACAATGAACGCCTTTCCTGACTGAAGTGATGCTCCTTGGCACAAACACAAGCCCTATCACCATTTCCGAGCCAAATGACATATGCTACGAGCCACCATGCATTATCACCACGCATGTGGCTGGTGAACTTGGTTTTCCTATTCAGTTTGTAACTGCCATGCTCATTGGCAGTAGTGCCCACAGCAGTAAACTCCTCAGACCATGGCATGTACTTAAAGAGCAGCTCAGCACCCTCAATTGCACGAATGGCAGCCTCCTTAGCTTTGATGCCGCTTATGCTCCTGTGCTCCTCTCGCCACTTCTCCAACTCATATTGGAACACCTCAACACATAACTGCTGCCATGCATCCATGGAATAGCTATCTGGCTTATAGTGCCCCACTGCAGTGATCCAGCCAACACCTGCTTCAATGCTTTCTTAGCTGGCAGCTGGCGACGAGGCAGCCGCCGAGCAATGCGATCCTTGGTATGCCACACATCATCCCCTACAGTCACCCTCCCAGCATGAGGGAGGCCTTGGAAACACTCTGAATGCACCCTGATAATCATGCTTTCATCCCCCTTGGGGTTGTCAGTAGCAACAAACTCAGAAACTATGCTGTCAGCATGCTTGCCTTGCTCTAACCAAATATCCCTCAAAAGCTTTGCCTTTTCCTCGTTGCTCTTATTTTCCATGAAGCGGAAGCCAACAGTCATCTGAGTGCGGCATAGCTGGTTTTGCACCTTGGTTGATGAAGTATCCACTGCTGTGTTTGCAGTGATATTGGTTTGCTTATCCAATGACAGCTCCATGCCTTACGATGATAAGATGATGTCCTGGCCACCCTGCTACAGCTCATACCACTGATCTCCCAAACTTAGGGTGTAGTTGACCAGGATTCAAACCAGACTCCACACCACCTTTGCAACAGCAGTGCAAGGCAGCAGCCGAAATAGGCAACGGTATCAAAACAGCATTGCCAGCAGCAGTGGCAGCTTGACGACCCTGTAGCAGCGAGGAGCAAGCGTTACAGCAGACATCAGGGGCTCCGTGATACCTTGCACAGTAGGTGCCTGCAGAGGCCTGCATGCCCTCCTGTAGCAGCAGCATGGTACTGAGCAGAAGCAACAGCGGAAGCAAGCAGCAAAAATTGGCAACAGGTGCAGGTGGTACACAGCGGGCAGAAGAGGCAACTGCAGCACAGTGGTGCAGCAGGGCAGGTGAGTAGAGCAAGCAAGCGGGGAAGCAGCAGCACTTCTTCTCGGAGAAACACAGACCATTCAGCAGGAACAAGACCATGGCCATCCTACTGCAGCAAGACCATACATTCCTGCACGCTGTTACTGCTGCTGCTGCTGCTGTATAATCTGTGTCCTTTTCTGTCCCCCGCCTCCCGTTCCAACTCACATCTAGTGTTTCACAGGACTTTCATCCAGGTCCTACTGCTGCTCTTGGTGCCTTTCTCCTCTTGCATCTTCCCCTGCCGCCGGCTACCTTTCTCCTCACCCACGTCCTGGTAAAATCAGACACACGTATTCTTTACCGCTGCCCAGTCCAATACACAATGAAGACACGGCAGGTGCCAGAGCAGATGGTCAAATAGACAGGGCTGGCAGTATCCTTACCCTAACAGAGAAAACTTACTGTATAACCCACGCCTTACACAGGGTAGATAGGCAGATGGGTTTAGGGTGTATGGCAGGATTGATGGGAATGGAGATGGAATGCCGGGCGACCTTTTGTTCCTGTATCCCTTCTGTATTCTGTTTATTTGCCCCCTCTCCTTTTCAGTGTGATCTGCTGCTCTGTGTTCGAACACTCATGATGTAGTGTGCAAAGACCCCGAAGCGAATCATATCCGGTTGCTAATTCTCGTGCAGACCACCCATGCTCACCTCTCCCCCCCCCCTTCCATGGTATGTGCTGCTGTGACGGCATAGATGCAGCACCACCTGCCTGCCTGCCCCCCCCCCCTTCCCCCTATGCGATCTGTTCTTAAGGAGTACGGGGATGTGTCTGCGCAGGGCCAAAGGCTGGGACTTGCTCAAGAATGATCCTGACTCCTTCTAGAATTACATCTGCCTGCCTGCCTTCCTTACCTTGATTGCACTCATGCATCATTGGGGGGCCGAAGGCCCCCACGCTTTCCCCCCCCCCCCCATGCGATCTGCTTTCAAGGATAACATGGGAAATACGCCCCATACGCCTGCCCGTCTGCTTACCTCCCATTTTCTTATGCTATCTGCTGCTGTGACCGCATTTCCTTGCGTGGTATCTAGATCACCAGGAGATGGCCCACGGCTTACCCTCCTGGTGAACAATCCATGACTGCCTGCTGGTGGTGGTGTCTCTGCATGGATGCTGCTGTTGCTGCCCCTTGAGGTTCCACACTTCCAGTTTGTCCAGGAGGGTGGCTATGACAGCATTCTAGGTCCTGCAGGGATAACCCACGAAACACAAACTTGTGCGTGGCTTACAAAAGGTAAGACTGCACTGGCAAATAGCAATACCCACTTGAACGTGTTAAACTTAGTATGGTCTTGAAAAAACTAGGTCTAGCATCAGACCCGTCTGAATGCTTGATCAGCTATGCGACAAGCATCCGCGTTGAAGTTGCCCAATCATACAGTCATATTGCTTGCACGCTGTGAAACAACATTGGGACGTACTGGTTCCACTAGATGAACATGGCAATCTTGTTAATGTTTCCACCACCACTAGCTTTCCATCCCGGATGGTTGGCACCCCAAGTGTGCTGCCCAATTGTACCAGTCCTCTCCCAACCAGCGTGACTATATAGCTTCCACTTCCATATGCTCAAAGGTCACTGCTTCCCCTTGCACTTGATGCAGCATGTTAACTGCAACTCACCTTGCATTGTAGCAGGAGATGCTGACGGGCTTCACCGTAGCACGGCCGCATTGTAAGCAGTAGCAGCAACTGAGACTTGCTGTTGAATGTGAAATGGAGGCTGCCGACCGGAGAAGTGGTACTCCTGTTGCTGCAACTCAGGCTGCAAGGAATTTGTTGGTAAAGTCATTGCTAGGGGGAAACCAGCTGCCCTGGCTACGGCTTGGAGTTGGCAATAGCACGAGCCGCCGCAGTGGAGGCAATACCACGGCAAAAGGCAGCAGTAAGGAAGCGAGCTACACCTTCTAGGATAACAGCTGCCTTCCTTCCTCCCTTACCTTGATCGCAATCATGCATCATTGGGGGGCCGAAGGCCCTCCCGCTTTTTTTTTTTTTGCCCCCTATGCGATCTGCTTTTAAGGATAACATGGGAAATACGCCCCATACGCCTGCCTGTCTGTTCACCTCCCATTTCCTTATGCTATCTGCTGCTGTGACCGCATTTCCTTGCGTGGTATCTAGATCACGAGGAGATGGCCCACGGCTTACCCTCCTGGTGAACAATCCATGCCTGCCTGCTGGTGGTGGTGTCTTTGCATGGATACTGCTGTTGCTGCCCCTTGAGGTTCCACACTTCCTGCCATGGGTTCCAGTTTGGTCCAGGAGGGTGGCTATGACAGCATTCTAGGTCCTGTGAACAGGGTTAATCCATGAGACACAAACTTGTGCGTGGCTAACAAAAGGTAAGATTGCACTGGCAAATAATAGCACCCACTTGAACGTGTTTAAACTTATTAGTATGGTCTTGAAGAAACTAGGTCGAGCATCAGACCCGTCTGAATGCCTGATCAGCTATGCAACAAGCATACGCGCTAAAGTTGCCCAATCACATAGTCATATTGCTTGCACGCTGTGCAACAGCATTGCGACGTACTGGTTCCAATAGATGAACATGACAATCTTGTTAATGTTTCCGCCACCACTAGCTTTCCATCCCGGATGGTTGGCACCCCAAGTGTGCTGCCCAATTGTACCAGTCCTCTCCCAACCAGTCCACTAGATGAACATGGCAATCTTGTCAATGTTTCCGCCACCATTAGCTTCCCATCCCGGATGGTTGGCACCCCAAGTGTGATGCCCAATTGTACCAGTCCTCTCCCAACCAGCGTGACTATATAGCTTCCACTTCCATATGCTCAAAGGCCACTGCTTCCCCTTGCACTTGATGCAGCATGTTAACTGCAACTCACCTTGCATTGTAGCAGGAGATGCTGACGGGCTTCACCGTAGCACGGCCGCATTGTAAGCAGTAGCAGCAACTGAGACTTGCTGTTGAATGTGAAATGGAGGCTGCCGACCGGAGAAGTGGTACTCCTGTTGCTGCAACTCAGGCTGCAAGGAATTTGTTGGTAAAGGGGGGAAACCAGCTGCCCTGGCTACGGCTTGGAGTTGGCAATAGCACAAGCAGCCGCAGTGGAGGCAATACCACGGCAAAAGGCAGCAGTAAGGAAGCGAGCTAAACCTTCTAGGATAACAGCTGCCTTCCTTCCTCTCTTACCTTGATCGTACTCATGCATCATTGGGGGGCCGAAGGCCCTCCCGCTTTTTTTTCCCCCCTATGCGATCTGCTTTTAAGGATAACATGGGGAATACGCCCCATACGCCTGCCTGTCTGTTCACCTCCCATTTCCTTATGCTATCTGCTGCTGTGACCGCATTTCCTTGCGTGGTATCTAGATCACGAGGAGATGGCCCACGGCTTACCCTGCACTTGATGCAGCATGCTAACTGCACGTCACCTTGCATTGTACCTCGCTTTCTTACTGCTGCCTTTTGCCGTGGTACTGCCTCCACTGCGGCTGCTTGTATGTGCTATTGCCAACTCCAAGCTGTAGCACTTCGTACGACAGCTGGTTTCCCCCCAGCAAAGACTTGACCAACCTCTTCCTTGCAGCCTGAGTTGCAGCAACAGGAGTACCGCTTCTCTGGTCGGCAGCCCTCATTTCAGATTCAACACCAAGTCTCAGTTGGTGCTACTGCTTACAATGAGGCCCTGCTACGGTGAAGCTCGTCAGCATCTCCTGCTGCAAGACACCTACGGTACATTGGATTCAGCTTCTGGAAAACAGCTACTTGAGACGAAACAACTGCGTGCTGGCTACCCCTCCCATGCTTCCTCAAGTACATGCTGCTGCTCCTGCCGCTGACGTTGCAATCCAGCCAGCTTCCTCCTGACATTCCCCAGAGCTGCTACTGCTGCCCCCTGCTGTCCTACTAGTACTTTCTGTAGAGCCTCCAGTGAGTGAGTGGGCCAGCTGCTGCGGCTTCAGCACACGCCCCTTCACCCAAGCTGCCTGGATTCCTGCAGGTAATCAGGGACTGTCATGTGATGGGCCCTGATGCAGGACACAGGTGAGGGAGTGGAGCTGTTTGTTCAAAACCGCCAGTGCTGGGAATTGGCAAGATGCAATAGCCATATAAATCAATATACCGGTATATCCAAGCCAAGGTCATAGGCCTAGATACCCGTCCCCCGCTGCCCCTATCCCCTAGCAGTGCTTACCCCCCCACACACAAGCAGGGTGCATGACAGCAGGAAACATTCTGGGTGGGCACTTGCACAAATACAACATGAAAGCTCCCACAGTCAAACATTAAAATATGTTGCAGTTCACATGATGTGAGGACAAGTAGAGCACCCAGGGGACGGCAGAGCACCCATTTCAGCCGCCGTTGCTGCAAGATCTGCTTGGTGCCTATGGCAAGTGGAATGCAAGAGCGTTCATAAGGAATTCATGACATGACATAGCAAAAGGGTCATTTGCCCCGCGCCTCAAGGCGGCTTGGAGCATCTGGCCTTGTGGACAATGCCTCCCCAAACTAGATGGTCACTGCCAACTCTCTCCCTTGGCCTGACCTGTACCACGTCGTAAAGCCAGTTTCTCCTCACCTGCCGCCCCCTCTCCTGCCACCATCACTTCCACTTTTGCAATTGTGTTGTCAGGTCTGAGATGCAGGGTGGCCAAGCTGGTGGCTCAAAGCCCCGCTCCACCACAATGCTTTCATTATTGCCTGTAGTCGCTGCACTCCTGCCTGCTGGGGCATCACTGGCAAAGGAACCACCTGGCATTGGCCAAACACAGTTGCAACCTTGCTATGGTTGCTTGAGTGGTTCTGCATATGGCAAAACCTAGGTGCAGGGTCGATTGGTTAAGTGCTGCTCATGAATAGGGCAATATGTATTGCAGGCTTGTTTGGATTCGGCCGCTGGGGAACTTCTGGCATTGGCAAAATACATTTTTTGTAGGCTTGCTCTGGATTCCTTGTACGATTGCCCCCCTATGCGATCCCCCCACAGTCGCAGGCTTGCTATAGACCCACCCATTCAAGGCCTATTTGATAAGGATTGCCCTCCTGCCAGTGGATCAGAGTCGCCCAAAAAGGCGGGAGCTCTGACTAAGGGTACCGATATGTCAACAGCAGCTGTGGCAACTTCTGAGGAATAAGCGGAATCTGCGATTACAGTTGATGATCTGATGACAGCTCAGAAAGGGGGAAGGCGATCCATCCAACTTCCCCATGAGGGGGAAGGTGATCCATCCAACCCATTGTAAGGGCAGAGGTGAGATGGGCAAAAGAGGAAAGAGACCCACATTTGCAGACCTGCTATACTTCATGCCTCAGTGTTAGCCCTGTTCACCCTAACAAGTAGATCCTGTGCGTGCTGAGACCTTCACACCGACCGCCAGGCTCACATCATCGGGTTTAAAAGTGTGAGCACATGTAAGAGAAAGTAAGAAAGGGCCTTACATGCCGGGTTGGCTGCATACCCACTGCCTCCCTGGCTACATCGTTCAATATAGGCTGCCTAGGCATCTGCAACTTTTCCCGGCCTGCCGTGGCAATGAGCCAGTATCTCACTATTCTGCAATGCAGAGACTGCTCGCCATGCAAAGCTTGCGGTGCATTCATGGCCAAAGGTGTGGCTAATTCAGCCGCTATGTACCACAGGTAATGTTTGTGGCCTATCTTCTTGTATACTCAAAGCCTGCCACCTCTTCCTGTGACCACACCACAGCAGCTTCACCCTGCATGCCCACTACTTACATGTCAAGCTTTGGTGTGCAGCAGTGCCATAATGTCCTCCATCAAGCTATGCTATTGCTTTCCGCCATTACCAGCTGTGGGTTCTTGATGGGGCTCTGACAGCTGGCGAAACGCCACCTACAGCAGACATGGGACACATATTGTCACATTTCATGATACACCCTAGCAAAAGTCCCAATGGGCCCGCCCCTCAAACTGGCGGGTTCAAGGAGGAGCGAGGTGGGACTCTACATCATGGGGCCTTTGGCATGCAGCCATAAATTAGTTGGAACATCCTAATCAGCAGCTATATTGCCATCCTTTGTACAGCCACCTATACAAATGAAGGGGCTACAATGATATTTACAACCAGAAAGGCTGACAAACCCCCACTGCTAAGAGAGACACGTTCTGTCTTAGAGGATACTAAGTGTTTTCAGGCACTACAGCCTCCTGCAATATGACAAGCTACACGAGAAGCCGCAGCGCAGTGAGTGTGATGAGCATGATAGATGCCTACAAAGAACTGGCTTCGACAAAACCAGGCTCTACTACTTCTGGTGGTTAGAGCCCAGTGGCAATTCATACACCATTGGTCCCCTCCTTTTCTTTGTGCATGCAACTATATATGCTCCAGCCTCTTTCCATAGCTATCCATCAGTCTGCATGTGTGCCTGATAAAGAAGCTTTTGTTCACGCTAGAACTGTATGTGCTGTTCCACAAAGTTGGTAACCTTTCGCAGTACTTACAACCCCAAAGGAGTATGTCTTCCCTGTGAACCCACAACCAGGACATGTTTCAATCATATGCAGAGAGCATAGATAGATGCGGTCTCTTTGAATTGTAAAAGGTGGTCTGATCTGGGCTCCTGGAAGCTTTTGACAGCGTGCTGATGTGCTGCTTTTGCCAAGGCCAATAGTTACATGGCTACGATTATGCACACATAACCATTGACACACACTAGGCCTACTTAAGACTGTGGATATCTTCTCCAACTATTAGCAGGGTTGCTCAGCTCGTGTGCCCAGCTGCGCCCAACCGAAATCAGTACTGGGCCAGGGCTTCATCGACTAGGGATATGCCAGCAAACAGCAACATGCTAAACCGCCGGCAGACATCAGGAATGCCTGAGAGCCCACGCATGCAGCCAAACCACAGCAGCAGCAGCAGCCTCACCTAGCATTCACAAAGCGGTCATGGGAAGGCTGGACATTCGTCGGTAGATGCCACTGAGTTCAGGCTGGTCCTGCAGCAGACAGTGCAGATACATATGCCCTTGCCTTCATTGTTCTGCTGCTATTGCCTCGTACACTCTCAATCCATGGTGGGTGGCCATCACTATCAAGCACCTGCATGACGCGAAACATATGACACGGTCTGAGCTAATAATTGGAGTATGCATTAAAAGACCTATGAACTGGGAAGCTTCACTTGAAATCCATGCCTAACCAGTGTAATGACATGTTTGATGCAGCTCACGCAGGCAGGTGAGGTGCGTGCCCCGTTGAAAGTGCACCACCAAATGGCTGCACAGTGCTGACAACATTACGATAGTTGCGAATTAAACTGTCGATGCAACCTTAGGTAGCCAAGGTTAGCCGCTTTCAACGCATGAGCTAAGTTTGCAGGACAAATGTAACGATTTCCACCTCGTAGACACGAGGGATAGTTGAATAGGGAAGGGCCTGCACCGTGGGCCTATTATAGCCCAGCGGCTGCCTACGTACTCCATTCAGGAGATCAAGGCTCCGTAGTTCGACGGGAGCGGTCCGCTCCCTCCGGCTGGAGGCATCGCCCCCGCCGGCCCTCGCCCGGCCATCTGCCGGCGCACGGCGGCTCATCAAGCCACCGGCGGGCGCGACCGGAATCCCGGCGGCGACAGGAGCAACAGGCGTCGCCTGTGTGCACGGCTCCCGCTAAACTCCGCAATCTTGCGGCGTAGGTGCTAAGGAAGACTCATTCCTTACACTCCTCCCCACCTAGATGAGAGACAGGGGCTAAGCATTCATGCTATAGAGGGATGCTAACAGTACTCATCTAAATATGACGGCTTTCAGTGTTTCTCTGGCTCCCATGTTTTATGTTCATGTATACAGCCAGGGCCACTCAAAGAGATACTGTTACAACCCTTTTCCCCTCCTTTCTCGTCCTGTGTTTCAGCACAGATTCTACCTCATAGAAGCAGAATGTCATCCTAGAGTGAAGGTGGAGGACGCATGCACCTTGCCTTCAGCAGGGTGTTTAGGCAGCAGAGTTTCATGGCAAACGGGATGAACTCGCATCGCTGCAGGCAGAGTTAGCTTATAAGCATGCTTGCCCACTTGTTTACCCACACAAAAAGGGCCTATGTACCTAGGCAGCAGCTTGCGTGAGCTGGGAGGGACTTTCAGTCTCCACTAAGTAATGCTTAGCAATACTCAGCAACCAAGCCCAAAGCTTTGCTCTCACCTTTTGCTATCTGCATAAACTGCCTTTTCAGCATGTAATTAGCAGCTACCAATGATCCCATCAGCTGCGTTTGCTTCTGATATCACAGACAGCATGGCATTGACACTTTGCAACGTATCAGTATGTCTCACATACTCGATAGCCCTTCTATGCAATAACATGTATGCACAGGGAGTTTCTGGGCTAGTGTGTGTGGCAGATCTCATTCAGAGTCCTTGGGCAACAATTCGAATTTGGCCATGTTGGCCAGGTTCCTCCCCACCTGCTGTGAAGCAATCACTTAACATCTTCCTGCTCAGTGACCATGAAAAGAGAGAAAAAAGCAGGCTTGCTGGGGTGCCCAATATGTGCTTCACACCCACACACTGATCCGGTCTCACCTGGATATTTCTGCAAGCCAACTCACTTGAGTGTCTTCAGGCTTGCACACAGACATCTTCTGCTCGCTCCCCTGGCATGGCTCGGTATAAAATGGAGCCGCATGGACTTGCCTTCTGCACTGTAGTGTATCACCACTACCTTGGCAACGAAGCTGCAACATCACTACACAGCAAGCTTCTTGGCAATTCACAGCAAGGAGTACAGCTTTACCAAGCTCTCAGGGCATTCAGCAACCTGTTTTAAGAGGACCCAACTGTAAGAGGGATCCCACAAGGCATGTTCAGCATCTGCAAGCCTCTATACACGCCTTTGGGGATATCAGCATTCCATGCAATGTTTGCAGGTAGATAGGCACTTTATGTTATGCTGAAGCCTGGACATTCACATATGTCAGCAATTCATGCCACACAGGCTTTCTACCCTGGACATGGCTACTTGCATCCCACGCGTGCCTTTGGCCTAATTCAGGCCACAGCAAAGCAGATCATAGCTGTAATGACAGCTTATTCGGCATGCACATGAATCACTCAGATCTCAGCTTTCCCAGCATGACTCAGCATGTGCAGCATCTGCCTTCTAGCATGCATATAGTGACTCAGCACTTCACAGCTCTGTCAAGAATGCATGCATGTGGAGAAATCTCTCAGTGTGAGCGCTTGGGAGAACTTGGAGCTGATCCCTCCTCCCCACCTGGACTTCAGCCAAACAATGACATGCATAAGCTCACTATGATCCAGAGTTCACTGGCAAAGGCTCAGACAGCGCATGGCTGTAACTTCAGAGCGTGTCCCTTTCAGGTATTCTCAGCAGGAAACGGAGGTGCATGCCTCCTTTAACAGCATACATTCATGTAGGCATTGGCAAGAATTGATCTGGCCCATCCTGCTGAGGAGATTCAGCTCCTGGTTGCCCTACCATTCTGCAAGATGCTTGCACAAACCAAGCATCACCTTGGTTCTGGCAGCCTTCAATAGCGTTCTAGCTTTGGTAAGGTGGACAACACACTGATGCATTCATGATCAGCGAATGAGCTTATAAATCAAGCTACAGCAGAGGCACATCAGCTCTCTCTAATTTCATATCAGGCAACTCAGCCTCATGGGCAGCAATTCACCAACTTTCAAGTTGGCAGCCATATAAATCAGGGACAATTGTCTCTCAGACGCATGGCTAGAGATAGGCTTAGAATGCCCGCGTTTCAGCGGCAAAAGCATGATTGGACCAAATGGTGCCTGCATTCTTTGCCATTCATCCCATGAAAGACTTCAGTCTCAGTCTCGGTGCTTCTGTGCATGTTATCTTGCCTTGTCATAATGCCCGGAGTCAATTTGGAGCGAGTGCAGCCAATTCAGGCTCAACATAGCTCAGTGATGACTCTTACAAGTGACACAAGGCAAATATGCAGAGTTCATCCTCTCAGGAACTATGTACCTTCATCTGGTGTAGAAGCTGAGGCTTCTATGCAAGATCTTCTTGATCCACCATGGTACTAAAGTGTCAGCAGCAGTGCGGCTCGGCTTATCAAGCAGACAACTGGTATAGAAGCTGTGGCTTCAATCTTACGGGATTCTCTGATCCACCAGTAGGCCACTGCCTCTGCTCTGTAAGGACACTTTTCCAAGCCAACACAGGCTCTCAATATTGCACTCTCAGTGCCAAGCACCAGACATAGCTGCACATAGGGATACATTCACTCCCCTTCAACAGTACTTACTTGTACTCAGTAGATCTTTTCCAGATCAGGACCACCTTGAAGCCTTCAGCTCTCAGTCTCTTTGGGCGTAAGATTATGAACTCTCTGGCAGTCAAGGGGGAACTCACAGGCATCACCCTGTCTTGTCCCAGTGAGATACAGGCATCACCCTGTTATCGTTTGTGACATTGCCAATTGAGATCGCACGCAGCAGCCCAGTAGTCGCACTCCTTCTTTCAGAAGAGCACTTGCATGCCTTGATGGCAGCCTTAGAGGTGGTGTGCCCATCAGCAAGCAGATCTGCTGCTACTTCAGCTGGGCAATCTTGTCTTGACAGACTCTCGGTCAGAGTTCCTACAGTGGGAGGAACGGGAGGGCAACAGCAGCAACAGCAGCAGCAGCAGCAACAGAGCTGGCACGAGCCAAGCTCAATGGTGCAGGTTAGCACAAACTGTGACAGACCTTCATGCTTGCCACACAGAGGTCTTTCATACCCCCCGCAAGTGCGTAATATGCTGCGGTATTTCTGACAAGCAGAAAACAAAAGCTGCTTCCATTCAGGAGCTGCATTTCCATGCCAACCAGCCAAACATGTGTACTCGCACATTGACTCGGTCTGTATTGACAGACGCTTTCAGCTCAGCCATACCATATGTCAAGTTCTGACAGGCTATGTGATGTTCCTTGAAAATCATTCAAGAGGCTACTACTGCAGCCTGCGGCCTAGGATGAAATGCTGCAGGAGAGCCTGCGGCAGAGCCTGCAATTGTCATGGGTAAGACTTCATCTCCCATTGGGTCAAATTTGAAAATCCTAGCCGTTTTCTAGACCAGCTCATGCCAGTCGAGCAAAGCCTCTGCTTTTGAGTTGCTTCAGCAATTTGGCACCTTTCAAGTGGTGACTAAAGCGAGCATGCTGCCAATCTGGCGCGAGGATACATGCAGACATATTAGGCACATCCAGTTTGTTATCCAACTGGAATTTCAGCCTTATGCTGTCCTTTGCCGAAGCATGTAGGAAGCAATGTTTGTTTGCAAATCCCTGCTCAACGTTACATTTCGTATAAGGCTTTTTGAGCGCTGCAGCGGCTTCAGCACAAGTTTCAGTTAGCTTTGCAGCGGCTGTAGTGCTTGCATCTTACGCATCTCTAACTCAAGAGGTGCAGCCTGTGAAGCAGGGCAAGACTCTTCAGCAACTGGTGACTTTACTTGAGTCTTCAAGTTAATTCACTTACTCTAGCCCTGTACTCCCAATTCACAGGGAGGTGCCCTTGGACCCCTCTGGGTTGCCATTCATTATGGCATTGGTATAGTGCATTCAGCCACAATTGACCAGGCTTGAAACAGCCCAAGCACAGCGCAGGCTTTCTGCTGGTGGCACCAGGAGCAGAGGTGCTTAGACCTCTCAATGGACTCTCCATTGGCATTGGGCAAGTGTCTGCCTTGCAAACAGCACCATAGCACCTGTGCGCTCAACCGTGCCCTGGAACTTTGATTACTGCTTTCAGCAGCTGAGTCAGGCAAAATTTCTTTTCAGGAAACTGTTCAGTCTGCCCTGACTTGCTTTCTGTGCTTGTGAAGGTCACGGCCCTCAGGACCTCTCTGCTTATACACACCCTTAGCTCATCTGCATGGGTGGACATATCATCAGAAATGTAAGCAGAGATGTATGCAATCATTGCACAATAGCTTAGTCCACCTTAATTTGGTATAGAAAGGCTTCAGCCCGGACAAGAGGCGGTGGATCTTATCAGCTACGTTACCCCACCAAGGGATCAATATCTAGCATGCTTCGGACTCACGAAGATGCTACTGATGCAGGGTCATTTTATCCTATAACAGACCCATGTCTTATCTCGAGCTACCAATTCAGGATTTATATGCTCGATGCGCTCATTCATGTAGCGCAGGAACTCCTCTAAGCTGGTAGGAGGCAGAATTTCCATTCACAGCCATGTACATAATCCAGCTTCTGCCGTCATGAATCTAGAGTTGTTCCTCTCAGGTAACTCTGTACTATATAGTACTGACTGGCAGGTCTGAGGGGACATTCATCACTTTTATATACATCTGTACTTCATTTTTCCATTCATGGAAGCGACCACTGGCACCACTTAAAAGTGCTTGGCTTATTGATGACCTATCTCAGGCCTACATTGGCTTAAAGCTTTCTGCATCTGCCAATCTGTTCTTACCAGAGAGCCCTTGGATGAGGGAGACTACAGCACCTGAAGCCTTCTTGGCCTTCTCAGGGCCTCTGTCAGCCTCCTGGCCATCAGCCTCGTTGAGCTTTGTGTTCATCTGCTCTTCCTCATCCTGTACACATTCAGTGCATGGGGAGCATGGGTAGTTAGTAGCAGTCTCAGCCACCGCCGCCTTGCGGGCCTTTATTTATTGCCTTGAGCCTCTGTCATCAAGTGCAATATTCTGCTATATTGTTTAGCAGCTAGCCCTACCCTTCTTTCCTCCCTTGTTTCTGTTTGTAAGTTAGGGGCTTCCGTCTGAGCATCCTACTGCTCATGTTCCTGCTGCTCTTCATCAGCAGACAATTCATGGTCGCTGGCAGTCTCTTCCGAGCTGCTCTTACTCTCATCAGAGTTCTGATCTGTATCCTCATGCCTTGCATGCACTTCATGTTCAGGATACTAGTCTGCCATGGCTCAGTGCAGGCAAGCCAAAACCTGCCATAATTGCTTATTTTAGCAATTGATCAGTTGCACTCTGTGCAGGATGCTTTCAGCAATCCAGTAGCTACTAAGAAATGCTTCAGCTATGCACGCAATGAATTTGCTAGGTACCTATTAAACCTCACTAGACAGCTGTCTATTGTTCTATGCCGGCAGCCCCCCAAAATGCAATCGCAATCTTGGCAAAGCTAAATTACTAGGGCCCTATTTTAGTATACCCCTGGCCAGGATCCCAAACTGGAGCTTCGCCCCTTTGAGAGTTTCATCTCATGCACGCGTGTTGTCAGGTAGTCACCGCTCTGGGTACAGCTCGCTGTAGGATGGAGTAGCGCGATGTAGTCTCCGCTCGGCCACTTCACGTAGGCTCGCTTCGCAACGATGGCTCCGAGGACCACTGTAACGATTTCCACCTCGTAGACACGAGGGATAGTTGAATAGGGAAGGGCCTGCACCGTGGGCCTATTATAGCCCAGCGGCTGCCTACGTACTCCATTCAGGAGATCAAGGCTCCGTAGTTCGACGGGAGCGGTCCGCTCCCTCCGGCTGGAGGCATCGCCCCCGCCGGCCCTCGCCCGGCCATCTGCCGGCGCACGGCGGCTCATCAAGCCACCGGCGGGCGGGACCGGAATCCCGGCGGCGACAGGAGCAACAGGCGTCGCCTGTGTGCACGGCTCCCGCTAAACTCCGCAATCTTGCGGCGTAGGTGCTAAGGAAGACTCATTCCTTACAACAAACTAGTCCGTGCGTCACTAATTCCGTCGACACTGTTTATCAATGATGGAATGAAGTGGTGCGGAAAACTGCTAGTCTTGATACTGACAGTAAAACCTACTTGCATTTTCCAGGTTCCGGTTCCAGGGCAAAATGTGCTCAGTTCCGCGGTTCCAGCGATGCCAAACATGTCAGTTCCTGGTTCCAGCCCTGGGCCACCCTCTGGCCAACATGTCACATGCTGGTTCCAGCAAGTTTATTACAAAGTGTAGAGTGCTCAACTGAGTGCAAGAATAGCATTTTTCATTGTACAATTGGTTGTAATAAGTACAAATCATCGCTGGCTTCTGGGGCTTCGCCCCAGACCCCACCAGGGGGGCTGTTCCTCCCCCCTGGACCCCCGCCTCCTGCTTGGGTCCATGCTGCGCATCGACATGGCATGGTCTCCCCCAGAAAAGTTTGGTTCCAGAGGCCTTGTTCAAGTCTAGTTCTGGTTCCAGAGGAGGTTGTGGAACCGGCTTCAGGACGTTACTATACGGCTGGAAATAATGGGCTCAAGTTAAACAACACAACTCCACACCCTGCGCCATGCTTGCGATGCTTTGGAAGTAAGCAACGACAGACCTACGCACACTACACCGGCTATCTTATTTCAGCAACACATAAGCTTCGCGGAGATATTACACCTAAATTGTATAATCGTGACATTCGATGCAGCCCTGTCTTCCCTGTCTACCCTGTCTACCTGTCTACCTGTCTACCCTGTCTCCCTCCTGTCTACCCTGTCTACCCTGTCTACCCTGTCTACCTGTCTACCTGACAGCTGTCTACCCGTCCACCCTTTCCTTTCAACCCTGTCTACCTGTCTACCCGTCTACCTGTCTACCACATACGCAAGTGCTTCCACACCTGCAGGCTTTCAAACTCGCTATCCCGCGGCCGGCCACGCCGGCCATGCAGCCGACCACGGCCGGGCCGGTTACCGGCTGCCTCTAACACCGCGTTTTAGGGCTCCCGGCTTTCCGCTACGCCGCGGAATTTCGCTACGCGGCGGAAGCCCACCTTCAGCAACATCCACCGTCGTAACTTGTAACCAGCTCGGGTTCTGCAGGGTGCGCTAGGTTATACCGCTGGTTACAGAGGTACAGAGTGGGTCATAGGCGTGATTCAAATACCAGAGCGAAGCATGGTAATACCGGTTCTCCTGCGATATGCTTGCTTAAGCCTATAACCCAAGCGTACACCAAGGGGCTGCGTTTGTGAAGCTTGTATAAGGGTACAATTGCTTAGGCGTGCCTCCGCAGACTGAAATGCACGTGAAACAGCTTGTAGGCCCGGTGCCATGACCCTGGGAACCACACCCTGCAACTGCCTAGCCAGCGATTACTTGACATGGATATGAATGATCGTGGGATTATATAGCCTTATGATGTCTTCGCAAGCGGCGGTGGAGGGATTGCAGCCGCAGGAGCTCACTGGGCGTCAGCGATCCCTTCAGAACCTTGACCCCAAAACGAAAAGAAAGAAATGGGATCCTGTACCTGAGGGACGCCAAAAGGCTGTTCTGGCAGAGAGGATAGCGACTCTCCAAGGCAAACGTGAGCATGCTGTACTAAACTAGGACATACCCCTTCGGCTTGTTTGCTCACAGCAGTGGTTCCCTTGGAGCAGCTCGACGGAATCAAGGACATCATTGGGGAAGAAGCGAATGTACAATACATGTTCATTGTCTGCGCCAATGTTAAGCTAGCGAATGGGGAGGGGGACCTGGAGAGATATGTGGAGGGCTCCCACCCTAGCTTACTGCAGGCTATTGGGGCTACTCGGCATGACACAGGTCGTGTTGTCTTGACTCACAGTCTTACACAGACCATTTATTCTGTAACTAAGCCTGAGGTGGAGATGTCTGTCGGTGGCAGCAGGTGTGTGTGTGTGTGTGTGTGTGTGTGTGTGTGTGTGTGTGTGTGTGTGTGTGTGTGTGTGTGTGTGTGTGTGTGTGTGTGTGTGTGTGTGTGTGTGTGTGTGTGTGTGTGTGTGTGTGTGTGTGTGTGTGTGTGTGTGTGTGTGTGTGTGTGTGTGTGTGTATCTGCAGTCAGCTGTGTGGGTCTACCTGCAATTATCTCTGGATGCCATGTACCATCCAGCTCGATGTTTTTCGAACTAACTTCACCATTATCCTGGATTGCAGCATGAAGGCCCTGCTTGAAGCTAAGCCTGTGACAAAATCAGACTACATAAGCAACCTGCATCACCTGATCCGTGCCGCTGTGAAGCAGGACCTTAAGGGTACAAACAAACAAACAAACATTTAAGGACATGAGAATGGCTGCAGTGATGCTATCATGGGTACTGTATGATTGTTGTACTCATCTGTGTCCCTTGCTTGCAGTGTGCCGTGATCCTGGCAAACCTTTTGAGGCCTGGCAGAAGTCAGAGCAGTGCAAACCTGCTGAACAGCAGCGGCAGAAACCTGCTTGGTCGCCTTCTGAATATGGCTTTGGCAGCAAGGTCCTCAACAATGTCAGGCCCGATGGTGTCCGTTGACAGTTTGTCTCCGATGCATGTGCATTGTGTGTGCTAGCGGTTTTGCGTGCCTGCATTAATGGCTATTAACCGCGAGTCACTTGTAGCTGGCCATTATGTGTGCGTTCTCAGTGGGAATAATGTGTTAAGTGTGAAGTTCTCAGTGTGAAGTGTGGGCAATAAATGCCAGTAATCATAACTGGTAATCTCGATGTGTTTGCTGCAGGGCACCACGGTGCCAAGTAATGTCTTTGGTAAATAGAATCAGGTATTACCTGGCACTCAAGTGCCAGTAATGGGTAATTGGCTGTTGTGGCTGTAGCCATTTGGCGGCTGGTTGGCTCTGGAAGGTTCTGGATTGTGGTGGAAGTTCCTTTGTTGAAGGTATAAAACGGGGCACTGCTAGCCAGTTAGGCAAGCAGTGATTCGCAGTTGTGCTGTGAGTTCTGAATGTAAGGAAAGTGCTAGGCTTCAGTCTGGCTCTGCCGCAGCGCGATTCGCGCAACACGCTTACTCGATCAGATAGATTCAGCTTAGGCCGAGTCCGTCAGGGTCTCTAAAGGCCTCTTGGTACCTTAGGTATGGGGTTCCTCTAATCACTGCTTCTTTATTTGCAAGCGCCTGAGCCGTAAGGCGTAGGGCTTTCATAGTAATAGTGCTCCACTTGGAGCATTCACATTGCTAGCGCGAAAGCGTACTAGCTAGTTCTTGTCTTAGAGCGGGCTGCGTCGAGCGAGCGTCGTCTAACACACAGTGCTTCTATTTGCAGCCACCGCAAGTGAAGCTATTGACACTACTGAAGGAAGCCGGCCTGTGAAGGTTGTGCCGGCGGCGAAAGCCGCGTGTGGCGTGAGCCAAGGGTGTGACGGCATACCTGGGGCGTCATCAAGGAAGCTTCCTGTCCTTGTGCGTCGTGGGTATCCTTCAGGGTGAGCAGTGCCTGTGGGTTGGGAAACGTGCATAGCCGAGGAGGAAACTCTTGCGGGGATCGTCGAGTTGGCATTCACCTGTTTGTCTTGCTAGTAGGTAGGCTGTGTCTGTCGATACTGGGCTTTCATTTTCCAGGCACTGATTGCAACGGTGTCGTACGGTTTTGAAGCTTGGTTGGCTTTCTCTCTTTGGTTCTCCTCTGCTGTCGAGCAGCGGTTTTTCTCGGACCTCCGGTTGCCGTGGGAAGTCGTAGGGGGGCATTGTAATACAAGCAATTAGCAAAGCTAGGCATAAGTAGCTGTCGAGGTTCTGCAGACTTCTACAGTGGCCTTCAGGTACCTTCACCTTCCCAGCTGAGACCAGGCGGGTGAGGCTGTGGCACAGGTGTGGCCTACCGAGAGGTCTGGTTGCCTTGTGGTAAGTACCCTTATTGATTCCGAGGTTGCTTACTGTTGCGCATTGCTTGCTGTTGTATTACCCCTAAGCTTTGCAGTACTTGGATATGCAGCTCGGCGCAAGCCTGCTTCAATAACATTATGCTGGTAGGCTACTCAATCTGCAAAGATGTGGCAAATAGCTCGCATAATGTGTTATGTTGATGATGTTATGCTGTTACTAGTTAACCCAGCTTGTGTTGAGCCAGTTATAGTTCTGCTTGACAGCAGCACGTGGTGTACCTACATGGCTCACTTCTATGGATTTGGTCAGTGACCCTTGGGCCCCAACTGCTTCGTGTCGCAAGCATCGTGGTTCATCCAGGCCTCACACCAACCAACAGTGCAAGCTACAACAAGGTAACCAGTCGGGTTGCACTGAGGTGAGAGTATCGCGACTGTTTCTTCTCACTGGTGTGCTGTTCCATGAAGACTGGGATCGTTACTGTATAGTCAGCGTAGCTTATCAAGGTTTAAGAGAGTTTAGCATTAGTAATTAGCAAGTTAGTTATGCAGCAGTCCCATGGTCAAGACATAGACGAAGTTGATACCACTGGTACAGGTGATACTAAGTCATCCTGATCTGCTGTCTTTTTCAATCCTTAAATTAGTCACCATTAGTCGCTATACTAGACGTGCTTTTGCCAAAGGCCTGGTGGAAGCGCCAGTGCCCCTCATAGATTATAAGCGAAGCAAACCTATCATACCTGAAGATCACCCGCTTGCATTGCAAGAGCCTCCTTCACCCAATTCACCATTTAGCCCTGTGTCATTAGAGTTCGCTCAACCTGATACCGTGCAGCTGCTGGGTGGATTGCGTAACATTGAATCTGAGCTGCAAGAGGTCTGTAAAGAGCTTGAGTACAGCCTGCATCCAGATTTGTTGCTTGATACAGATTATTGTGGTACTCCTTTTGTTACTCCACTTCAGCGTTTTGCGCAAGCATCTCGCTTTAGTGCTGACACAACCCTGCCAAGTGCTGTGCGTGCTTTCAGCATTGATCACAGTCTACCTGACCTTGTGGACAACGAGACCGACTACGGTGATTTCGACGACATGGCAGGTCTTCAACTGGCTGTTGTTGGGTCTTCCAACAAATGGGATGGTTCTCAAGGTACTGGTTACTGGCGCAAGAAGTCTGGCATGAAGGAGGCTATCGGTGGCCAACTCCGGAGCCGTGGTGGTAACATGCAAGCTGCAGACCAACTGTCGGTTCTGGAGAATCAAATTGAGCCTACCTCCGGTGCTGCTGACTGGTTCACTCGTCTTGTCGAGCATCTGCGTCCGGAAATCGCCGCTGCCAGCAAAGATGAATTCCCTTCTGCCGTTCTCAGCAATGAGTTGGCCACCATCTCCTTGGGACATCTGTCTACTGATGAGCAACACCGTGTGGCACTGCGTAACAGCTTGGTCAAAGCTTTACCCTTGCAAGACATCGTCATGGCTGGAGACTACACTCCTAGCAGGGCCTCAGGTATGTTGGTTCCTTATGCTCGCCCAGCAGTTGCAAAGCTGTCTTTAGAGGATACGGAGGCAATAGAGGATTTAAGGCAGGTGTTAGCGCAACTGAATGAAAAGGTAGAGCCTTTGAATCTGTATTATGGAGAGCAATTGCTGGAGGTGGGTAGGTTGCGTGCTGCAATGGCGGAAGCCAATGATCTTCTTGCGAAAGCAAAGTCAGCTGCACCTTCTGGTTCTAGTACTGCATTTAGTGAAGCACAAATAGCAAGTGAAGCTGAGGCTGGGAAAGAGGGAGACGGTGCAAAACAGCCAGTCGTGCCTTCTGCTGAAGTTGAAAAGCTACAGCAGGAGATTGCTGAGCTTAAGATAGAGATAGGCGAGGCAGATGAGAAGTTAATGACTGTTGAAAAACGGTGCACAACTCTGCTTCAGAATAAGATCCAGGTTAGGCATCAGCTAAAGCAGTTACAGCCTGTTCAACCGCAGCGTGCTAACACTGAGCTTGTAAAGGCTTTCATGCACCCTACTTTGGGAAGACTCTGTACTGCTCATGACTGTGTTGTGCTTAAGATCTTTGCAATTATGGATGTTGTATATGGCATTGGTACAGCATTGCAGCAGGTGAAGTTCTCTGAGCTTCGGCAAGGGAAGGGTGTGGGCGTATCTCCTGATGAGGGTGTACGTGAGTTCTCTGCCCGCATCCGTATGCATGTACAGTCCTCACTTGACATTGATCCTCAGCTTGCGCATGTGCAGTTCTTTGCTGGTTTGTCTGATGCTGCTCTCTCACAGTCCGCAGAAGATGTCATGCAGAAGGACATCAATCGGGTAATGGATCTGGAGACTGCCACACAGCAGGTCCTGCTGCAAGAGACCCGGCAGCTTCAAACCCTGAAGCTGCGGGCTGCTAATGGCGACACTTCTGCTGCCGCTGAGCTGAAGCGCCGGGCATCTGCGGGCAGCAAGAAGGGTCCTGCAAAGGATCCCAAGCCTGCAGCAGATCCTTCCCCCAAACCCCCTAAACCCCAGCGTGAGTTCAACCCTGACCCAAACCATCCAGAGGGTAAATGTCAGCTGCCAGGGCATGACAAGGGTAAGGGTCATTCAAACAAGGAGTGTTTCAAGGGTGGTAATCCAAAACATGCTCTCGCAGCTGTGGCAGCCATGCATCCCAACATGCTTATCAATCCTTATGCTGCTGCTGCAATGGTAAACACTTTGCCCAATGCTGCTCAAAATAATCCATACATGGCAGCTCAGTTGCAGCAGAAAACTCAAGAAGTTGAGTTATTACGCAACCAGTTAGCCAATGCATTTAACGTCTCCCGAAAGGGAACAGGTCCTGCAAAAACCAACCCTATTGCTGCAGGTCAGGGGTGCAACATATGTGGATACCCCAATGGCCATGCAAGTGGCTTCTGCTACTACGAGTTCCCCGAGAAGAGCCCGAACTGGGCACCTACCTCCAAGGCCAATCCTGATCTTATCGCCCACTGGTCCATGCGCCGTCAGCAGCGCAACTTACCGCCACTTGCTCCAAGGCAGGTGCCTTTCAGGCAACACCAGCCTGTAGCCAATTTGGTGTATCCATTGGTGCCATCAGCTCCAATGTTACCAAGGCCGGCGCCAATGATGATGCTACCTGCTCCATCCGACCCTGTGATGGAAGGTATGTACTACCCCAACACTGGCCATCAGGTAACATTGTCGGCTGTGGCCAAGCTGGACCAGGACTTCCATCCGTTCTACTATGATCCTCCTGCCATCGCTGGGGCAGCCATGCCCCGGAGCTTTTTGCAGTTCCCACTGCCACCTTCTCCAGCAACTATGCATCAGCCAGAAGGTTCTACTGCTGCTCCCCACGATGCTCCGCAAGGAGATAGTGCAGCGGCTACAGTAAGTGCAAGGGGGGAGGATGGGGAGAACAAGAGGTATGCTCGGGGTCGTGAGGAAGGGACTCTTACTCAGGGTTTAGTAAAGAAACTTAAGTTTGTGGATGAACATGATATGCAAGCAGCAGTGCAAGCACCTAGTGCACCTGAGTTTGAGGCAATGCTAGCGGAACTGGAATATTCCCAGCAAGTGCCTTGCTTAGATACCTTTGTAAACATGAGTTCCGCTACAGGTATCAGCCTGCAGCTGCCGGATGGGCGTTGGCAGCTACCAAGCATGGTGGTGACTGATTCTGGTGCTACCTTTGGTGTTACGTTTGAAGCTTCCTGCAAAGGAGTTGGGTTGACGTATTCCACCTGTGGGGTTTCGCTAGTGCTAGCTGATGGCAGCAATGTGCGCATTTTGGGCATTACAGAGCCTGTCAAACTCGTGTTTGCGCGTGGCACAGCTTATGAGCGCACTATATTGTACCGCTTTTTGGTTCTGCCAGGGGAAGGGAAGCACTACAGGTGGCTTGTTGCAAAGAATGCCTTGCTGGAGTTGGGTGCATATGTTGATCCAGCTGAATCTGCTTTCTATTACCGCACCTTGCCTTCAAAGGACAGTCTTAAGCATGCTCTGCCTGTCAAATGCTCGGTGATGTTGGACCAAGCAGACCCTGCTGATTGCCTTCACATGCTGCAACCTGTGGTGGCAGTGATGCTGCCTTCTGATATGCCAGCTGTGGAAACAGCCGGCTTACTGTGTATTTGACTTTGTCCCAGTGCAGGCTCTTGTGAGGTATCTCGCTTTGCAAGTGGCTTGCGATGGACTCAGGAGAGGAGCTGAACACCTGGGAGTTCAACATGTTCGCCCCAGGCCATGCTTATTCTCTGGCGTCTTCTGGTGTGGAGTTTGAAGCACAGGTAAATCAATCCGGGTACATTCCAGCAAGTGTTTTGGACTCTTTAGGACCGGAAGGTCAAAAGGAATTGCCAGATGGGGTCAGCTATGAAAAGGATAAAGAACACTTATGGTCAGTGGGGAAGATTGAGGGAGTTAGCGCTGTTGAGATGCAGCAGTTGAGGGAGGTTTTAATCCAAAGGAAAGGGACTTTTGCGTATAGTATGAAGGAGTTACCAGGTTATAATGGCCCTCCTGCTGAGTTCCAAATGGTCCCTAACGCTCGTGCCTTTCACAAGCCAAGGAACTACAGTCCTTTGGAAGAGCAGATCCGGGATGAAAAGCTGCAAGAGCAGTATGATGCAGGTATTATTGAAGAAGCTGATACTCGCTCTGATTTCGCAGCTTGCCCTACTATGCCTGCAAAAAAGGATGCTGATGGTAATTGGACTGACCGTCGTCTGTGCATTGATTATCGGGATGCAAATTCTCAAATGATTACTGATAATAGACCTCTCCCTTTGCCTGAAAGTATCTTCAGATCACTTAAAGATTCCAAGATCTTTAGTAAGTGTGACGCCATGTCAGCCTTCATGCAGATACCGCTGTCCGCAGAGGGGCCCACTCGCAAAGTGACTCGGCTATGGTGGGGTAATAGGCTGTTTCAGTATCGCAGGCTTCCGTATGGAATCAAGAACAGCGTTGCGATCTTCCAGCGTATCATAGAAACGGAGCTCGAAAGAGCTGGTTTGCTACATTGTACCCAGGTTTTTGTCGATGATATCATTATCCACTCCAAAACCATGGCAGAGCACATCCAGCATGTTGCAGCAGTGCTTGATGCCCTATTTGCAGTTGGCTTACGTTTGCACCCTGCAAAGAGTGTATTTGCTACTGACAGAATTGAGTATCTCGGCCATATGGTCACCCCTGCAGGTCTGGAACCTTTAGCTGCCAAAGTAGCAGCTATGGCGCAGCTGCCTGTGCCCAAGAACAAGGATGAGCTGAGGAGTGCATTAGGTTTGCTCAATTACTACCGTTGCTATATCCCAGCTGCAAGCACCATTGCCCAACCTATGAACGCCCTGTTGCGCAAGGAAGTTGCCTATGAGTGGGGACCTGAACAGCAGACTGCATTTGATGCATTAAAAGCTGAACTTTGCACTCCTGGAAAGGTGCTGCGGCAGGCTCGCGAGGACAGGCCTTTCATTTTGCATACTGACTGGTGTTTAGTGGGTATTGGTGCCGTTCTTGGGCAGTTGGATGATCAGGGTAATGAATTCATGGTTGCTTGTCTGTCTCGCAGCTTGAATAAGCATGAACGGCAGTATGAAGTTTGGAAGGGGGAACTGCTGGCTGCTGTGTGGGGTATGAAATCGTTCAGGATATATCTGCTGGGGAGGGAGTTTGAAATTTGCACTGACCACAGGCCGTTGCTTTGGCTTCTGACTTCTGACAACCCCACTGGCCAACAAGCTAGATGGGTGTTAGCTGTGCAAGAGTTTAACTTCACCATCAGGCACCGCCCTGGTGTTACTAACCAGAATGCAGATGTGCCCAGTCGCTTCCCTCTGCCCTCCACTGCAGATACTACAGGCTCTCGACTTGACTCTGATGGTGACGGTTATACCGGTCCCCTGCCCAAGGTGGTGTTTGGGCCTATAGGCACTGGGACCCCTGTGCAACCTTACCGTGTTCAAGAATCTCCGCAAGGACTCCTGACCGTGTCGGTGGCGCTCGCGTTCAACCTGGTGCATTCTACAGTCTCCATAATGCCGCCCAGCGTCTTCATTGCTACCATTGCCGACCTTGCCGTCGTCACTGCAGCAAGGCACGACCAGTATACCTACACTGTGTGCCGTACCACCACTACCTTTGATGAACTACAGTGTCACTCTCTGGACCCCTGGGAGATGTCTTCTGGTGCCCATGCACTGGCTCCTTTGGAAGGAGGGGCCCCTACAGACCGTGCTCGACAGGAAGTCCTACGCCGTCAAGCCACTGGCTGGGTACAAAAAGCGTCAACTACAGTATCTGGGGGGGTGCCATCTGTCACCCAGCAAGGTGTGTATGAAGGTACTACAACAGTTATTGGTATCAAGAACACAGGAGCTCTTTGCACAGCTTCTGTGTCTGCTACTTTTTACACAGCTGCCCCGGAAGGAGTGGTTCTGTGTGAATTGTTTGGTGGTATCTGTGCTGGCCTTGAGATGGTACTCAGAAATGGGCTTACAGTTCAAGCTTATATTTATGTGGATTGTGATCCAGTCTGCCAGTCTTTAGCACGTCATCGCATTCACCAGCTTATGGCTCAATATCCGCATTTACTACCAGCAACTGCTGTGGTAGGCGCATTTACCAGTCTTCCCCAAGACGTCTGGCTTGTTACCCCTTCTCATCTCCAGTATTTGTCTGCTAGCCTTCCACACCAGTGGTTGGTAGTAGGGGGGTGGGCTTGCCAGGATTTGAGCCCAGCTGGCACATGCTTAGGGTTACATGGTGACAGGTCCAACACATTTTTCCCTATGCTTCAGATCATCGGGACCTTGCAGCAATTGCAGCAAAGGTTGCCACCTGCATACTTGATTGAGAATACAGCATTCCAGCACAATTGGAAGAGCACTGAGGTTAGCCGAACCCAATTCCAGTCTGTTTGCAGTGCAATTGGTGATCCCGTATGCATTGATGCTGCTCAGTTCAACAGTTTTGCACATAGGTTGAGAAACTATTGGACCAATTTGTGTGATCTGGATTGCTTCCGAAAGGCTGTAGCTCAGGTTACTAGGGTTCCCAATCTGTCTGTGCAAAGCATCTTGCAACCAGGTAGAGTTGCAAGTACAGTTCACTGTAATGATCAATTGCCTCATTATGTGTGCAACTTCAAAGGGAAACCTTTGTCTGCATGGCCCACTATTGTCGCTTACCGACAGTCTTATGCTTTCTTAGAAGGTAAACAAGGGGCTGTTTGGGATGGCAATTTGGGGGTTTGGTCTGAGCCTAGTGCTGAAGAGTGTGAGCTAGCAATGGGTTACACTCGAGGCGCTACTGCGGCTCCAAATGTTTCAGAGGCTGAGCGTAGGGCTGCCATGGGTAGATGCATGGATATGAATGTCCTTCAATCTATCTTAGCTATATCGTATGCTTGGTTTCGGCGTACACACTGGGCTGTGGCGCATAAGCAAATGAAGGTAGAAATACCACTTGTTGATGGACCTATAGTTGCATATAACCCTCCGCAAGGTGTGGCTGCTGGTTTAGCTTTGGGCCGTACCACCCATTGTGTCTATCAAGCATATATGCGTAACATAGTGCTCCAAGCATCAGCAGAGGTTACAGAAAAGGTGGAAGGAAAGCAAGCTTTGGATGTGTGGGAGGATGCACAATTGCTTTATTATTTGAAGGAACAACAGTACCAACCTGGTACTAGCAATGCAGAGAGAACAAGAGTTAGGAAAAGGTCTGCTTTCTACGTTCTAGCTGTGGATGGTAGACTCTTCAGAATTTTACCAGATCAGAGTCAGAAAGAAGTACCAAAGCCGGAGGGCAGGTTACAAATCATTAGCAGTTATCATGAGATGGGGCATTATGGGGTTAGGAGGACAGCTGCTCTTGTTCAAACAGCCTATTGGTGGCATGGCTTGTTAGCAGAAGTAGCCAACTTCATCTCCAAATGCAAGTTATGCAGTAGGGTGCGCTCAAGTTTTAATGCTGTTCATCCAACGTTACACCCACTTCCTATATGTGGCATGTTTTACAGGGTAGGCGTTGACCTTGCCGGGCCCTTCAACAAGACCAGAAATGGTTACTTGTATGTTATGATTGTCATTGAGCATTACTCCAAGTACCTGGATGTCATTCCTCTGCACAACAAGGAAGCCTACACCACTGCTGCAGCCTTTGCTCAGAATGTACTTGGTAAGTATGGGGCTACTGCAGAGGTTTTGACTGATAGAGGTAGTGAATGGGCTGAGGAATTTGCAACTTTGCTTTGCAAATGTCTCATCGATCATAGGCAAACATCTCCAGGGCATCCATCGACAGATGGCTTAGCAGAAAGGGCTGTGCAAACGGTCAAGAGGGCTTTGAGAAAGCTGTGTGCTGCAAAGGGGAACAAGGATGATTGGGACTTGCTGCTGCCTTGGGTAGTACTTGCTTATAATTGTTCGCCTCAGAAGAGCACTATGCTTTCACCTTACATGATGATGTATGCTAGGCATCCTACCATCCCTCCTGCTATAAGGGATCGTCTCAACCAACCATTATCTTTTGATGATCCAGAGGCAGCTGCTGCAGATTATGTTGCAAGATCAAAGCTAGTTCAACGCTTGTGTGTGATAGCAGGTGACAACCTGCGCATTGCCCAACATCGTGACACACTTAGGTATGCAGCAGTAAGGTCTGGCAGTTATTTGCCTAAGGTCCGGCGCTTTGAGATTGGGGATTATGTGTATCTTAGCAGGGCACCTAATTCTACACTGGACATCCGGGCCAAAACTGTGATCCTGAGGGTATTGGAAGTAAGGCCAACAGGGGTTCTTGTCTTGCAGGGCAGGTGTGGGCGCAGTATCAATGTTCACTCTACTAACTGTGCTCCTTGCCATTTGCCTGATATTGACCCTCGTATGGACTTAACTTTGGCTGTGCCTGGGGAAGAGGTTGCATGTGAAGTTTGCCATTCACCAGATGATGGGGAGTACATGCTGCTATGTGATCATTGCAATCGTGGCACTCATCTTTACTGCTGTACACCACCTTATGAGACTGTGCCTGTAGGGACTTGGGTCTGCAAGGACTGCATTGCTCAGGGCATCACAGCAGCTCAGGCGGAACAGCAGCATATCTCAGATCGTGCGTTGGAAATTGAGCAGCAACGTGCAGATGACTTGACTCCTTCTGAAAAGAAAGCTAAGGCATTGCATGGCAGGCTTGTAGTGAAATCCTTTGTTGATTCAAGTACTAAGTTACCAAGGCGGTTTTGGGGTCGTTTGTCCTTTGTAGGTCCAGGCCAAGGTGACAACCTGTTGGTCACTTATGAAGATGGCGATACTGAAACTTGCACTATACGTAAAATGCGTAATAGGGGCATCCAGCTCATGCCACTTAACTCGCAACTGCCTGAAGGTTTAGCCATACCAGATCCAGTAGTAGCAGCGGTGTCTAAGCCTGTGTCCACCGTGCTGAGTGGCAAGACGGCTGTATCTTTACCATCTCATTGGAATCTGCAGACTCAGCAAGGAGTAACATTAGCGCTTAATTTACTCATGCCTGGGGAGTATGCAACTTCTCATCTAACAAAGCTAACTAACTTTGTGAAAGCATGCATGAAAGGGGAGAAAGGGGTTTGGGTTCCCACCGCGAAAGCGGAGTTGGAACCCCTTGCGAGATCGGTGGACTTTTCCGGGTGTCATTCTTTCTCAGATCCTTTTGCTGGGGCAGGTTCAATCTCAGCTTTCTTTTCCTCTATGGGGTTTACTGTGTTTCAAAATGATCTTGATCAGTGTTGGCCTCGGGTTCAATCACATGCTGATGCATTGCAACCAGCATTTTACCATGCCAACCCTGCTCAAGTTATTGTGACTTCTCCACCATTTGGTGTCCTTGATGTTGCAGCCCCATTGCTTGCTATTGCAGCTTCAGCAGTAGCATGCATTCATGTACCAGGGCATTATATTACATCAGCCACAAAACCTAGACAGCAGTGGCTTCATGAACTGTGCAAACTAGGCAGATTGCATATTCTCGTGGGCCTCGAAAGAGGGCCAATGGGCAGGAAGTGTGCATTTCTGTTAGTGTTTGCTACTGCTGACATTAAAAAACAGATGTTGAGAGTTCCTAATCTCTCCCCTTGCCTTAGTTTTGCTCAGACCTGACGCCTACGTTCATGTTGCTGCCTCCATGTAGATTCCCAGTACCATGCCTTCCTGCAGTCCGCGCAAGCAGACTTCTCACCAATGTACTCCAGACTGTTTCTGCAAGGATTGTGGCAAGTGTAAGGCTGACTGCCCTTGTGACTGGCTGGATTATGCGGGTGAGGCAGCAAGCGAGGGGGGTGAGCAGGACCTAGAGGTAGTTGAGGTGGCTGCAAAGCCACTCGGGCAGCAGGTTGAGGGTGCGCCAAGCGGGGATGTAGATATGGAGGGGGGTGGGGATCCATTTAAGGATATGCCAGCATTAGAGGATACGGATGATGAAGTTATTGTGCCGCGTTCGCAACGGGTGCTATTGAAGTGGGAAAGGCGGATGGTGCATGGGCAGTCTAGCAAGGTTCTGGTTCTAAGGGCAGTTGACTCGTATGATGCTGCCCTGCACGAGAGACGGGTTGATTTCAGGATCATCAATGCTCTTATTAATGACCAGCAACTGGATGCATTGATGCAGCCGTATAAGCACAAGGAGCTGCGTCGCTTCAGCCATGACTTTGCTACAGGACTGACAGCAATAGGCCAGGCGCTAGATGCAGAGCAGCTTACTGCTATGGAACTACAGTGGGGGATGGCTTGCAGGCAGCACGGCTTGTGTGATCATGTCACAGCTGACTGCAATGGGGGGTGGGCAGGGGGGGCGCCTAGGAACTACAGTCCAGCAGATGTCACCATGAATCCTAGCTTCCGCCGTCACTTAGATTTTGGGGAGGGCGGTAGCGGGATCATCAACGTACTGTTCAACTACGGGTTGCGGCCTGCGTTAGAACAGGGTGAGTACACCTACGTGGTGGACTTGATCAAGGAAGCTTACGGCCGCTACAGTGATGAGTACAGTGCTACCGGGAGCATCAGACGGTTCTGCAAGCGGCAAGTGCGGCTTATGGAAGAGCTCGGTTACGACACGTTCGAAGCTGGTCTCTACAAACGTCGCCGCTCCCTCTTAGGCACCCTCCACAAGACGTTACACCCAGAGAGCCTCACCGCCAAGCCCTGGACCAGTTTCCACCGGCAATTGGCTGGCCGGTGTACCGAGGCCTTGATGAAGCCAGAACGGGAGCGTTGGGAAGCCATCATGGGCTTGAGCTTCATTGCAGCTGCTGCCCCAGCAGCAGCTGCAGTGCCACCTACTGACCTACCTAGCTGCAGCAGTCATCTTGAGCCCAAGCCCCGGGTCAGTGTCTTCAGTGGCAGATTGGAAGCACCGCCGCCACCGCCACCTACTGAGCTTGGGCCACCAGCAACACCAATCCCACCACCAAGACCACCTCCAGGAGAGCCACCTGTGCCATCGGCTACACCACTGTCTGAGTGGGGCCCACCACCTTCATTGGTATCAATGCTGCCTCCTAACGGTGTGAACCAACACCCCAACGTGCTGATTCCCTTTGTGAGTGAGGCATGCTGTGCACGTACCATTCAGGTAATGCTGCCAGTATGGGGAATGTTTGAGGCAGCTGTGGGTTTCACTGAGCTGACAGGTGCTCTTAAGCCCTTAGTGATAAGGGTAACTGGGGGCGCTACTGTGGTTAAGGAGAGGGAAATGTACGAGTATGGGTCTCTCTACTTGGGCAACTGGGTAGCGGGGCAGATCTGGTGCAAAGGCCAGTTACGCTTTGACCTGAGGGGCCAGTGTCAGAGTATCTTTGGGCCAGGATTGTAGCGGGTTAGGGTTTAAGTTAGGATTTAGGGTTTCGTGAGAAGCAGAGAAAATTAGGTCCTGCACGCCGCAAGGTATGCCAACAGAAATGTGGGTAGCAGTAGTACATAAGGTGTTTCCATGGTTCTCAGCAATTCAAGCTGTCTCTTATCATGCATGGGGCCGAAGGGTTTATATGTTAGGTAAGAGCAGTCAGTGTAGAAAGGATGTAGTTGTTGCAAAGGCAAGTAACAATTATGAAAGGCAGTGCGGCTGTGTGCTTGAAAATGCCATGTGCGGGGCACTGCCTGCTCAATACAGGGTTCATATGTGCTTGCTTTGTGGGGCCTGCAAAGGTAGCAGAGCTACGATAACTTAGTATTGATGCTCTGTTTGCATGTAGTGCTACTGGAGCTGTTATCAGTAAACTATATGTGGTGGGTTGCTATGTACAGCAAATGGACAAACATGAGTACGTTTAGTGATTGTGTGGTAATAAAACATGCTGTATTGGTTTACAGTACAAATGGTCTCTGAGTTTGTTTTGTCTACATTCAGTCATGTTAAAATCTTGCATTTGAGGGGTGCAAGTTGCTTCAGAGTCCCGTGGTTAGCCTTTGGTTGTGAGGGCTGTCTCTGCAAGTTGTGGGTGTCTACCGTCGGAGGGGTAGAGTGCTTGTACACCTTACACAGTTTAGCCGACAGTGAAACTTTGTAGTAGGGGCATCAGGTCCAGTTTTTTCCACCTTGTTAGCTCTTTAAGCTGCCAAGGTGTGGGGGGGTATTTTCCTGGCCTGATGCAGCTAGCTGTGTTAGCAGTATTGCGTGGTATTGATTGTCTTCAGCAGTGAGAAAGGAGTGCAGCTATATGAGTACCTTGCAGTGCTTGAAGCTGGCAGTATTCGGATCTCAGCTTAGCAGTTACAGTATGAAGGAGGTAGTAAGGTGTCAGTTGCAAGGGTAGCTGTAGGGATAGGAGGTAATCTGGTTGGGACACTAAGTGGTACGACAGCTGTCAGGCCCGATGGTGTCCGTTGACAGTTTGTCTCCGATGCATGTGCATTGTGTGTGCTAGCGGTTTTGCGTGCCTGCATTAATGGCTATTAACCGCGAGTCACTTGTAGCTGGCCATTATGTGTGCGTTCTCAGTGGGAATAATGTGTTAAGTGTGAAGTTCTCAGTGTGAAGTGTGGGCAATAAATGCCAGTAATCATAACTGGTAATCTCGATGTGTTTGCTGCAGGGCACCACGGTGCCAAGTAATGTCTTTGGTAAATAGAATCAGGTATTACCTGGCACTCAAGTGCCAGTAATGGGTAATTGGCTGTTGTGGCTGTAGCCATTTGGCGGCTGGTTGGCTCTGGAAGGTTCTGGATTGTGGTGGAAGTTCCTTTGTTGAAGGTATAAAACGGGGCACTGCTAGCCAGTTAGGCAAGCAGTGATTCGCAGTTGTGCTGTGAGTTCTGAATGTAAGGAAAGTGCTAGGCTTCAGTCTGGCTCTGCCGCAGCGCGATTCGCGCAACACGCTTACTCGATCAGATAGATTCAGCTTAGGCCGAGTCCGTCAGGGTCTCTAAAGGCCTCTTGGTACCTTAGGTATGGGGTTCCTCTGGGGGGGTATTAACTGGGGGGGTATTTTCCTGGCCTGATGCAGCTAGCTGTGTTAGCAGTATTGCGTGGTATTGATTGTCTTCAGCAGTGAGAAAGGAGTGCAGCTATATGAGTACCTTGCAGTGCTTGAAGCTGGCAGTATTCGGATCTCAGCTTAGCAGTTACAGTATGAAGGAGGTAGTAAGGTGTCAGTTGCAAGGGTAGCTGTAGGGATAGGAGGTAATCTGGTTGGGACACTAAGTGGTACGACAACAAGGCCAATGTGTCAGAATTGCAGAAGATTAGGCAATGCATTGCCTCGTGGGCAGCGCAAGCTTCAATCACAGAGCCGCAAGTAAGAATGAGGCCACGCACTTAGTGCATGAAGCTGCTGTGCTTGGCCTGATGCATGGGTAGTGCATGATGGCTGCTATGCTTGGAATCGGCAGAAATGCCTAGAATGCCGTAGCACTCGGAACAACTACCTGTAGTCCTGCTATTGCATTTGGATAGAATAGCCTACTTTGGATACATGGTCCCTGCCATTTTATCCAGTTCTGGTTTGCAGAAGTGCTTTCAACTTCATTGCCATTACGGTACATGTTCTATTAAACCACATGGTCTCTAAACCACATGTTGCTTTCAGGTACGAGGGGGTGCAAGCACTCCAGCTGCAGCAGCCGGTGGTGTACCCCGTGCGCAACCGCTAAGGCCCAGGCCTACAACAGCAGCCAATTCAGCAGCAGTCGCAGCAACAGCAGCAGGAGGCACTCTTTTGGTAGCACATGACCAAGTCGCAGCAGCAGCAGCAGAAGGAGGAGCAGCCGTACAACAGCCCAATGCAGGGGTGCTGCCAGAAATAGAAATGGAACCTGAAGCACTAGCTGAGCAGCAGCAGGCAGCACCAGCAGGGGCTCGATCAGCGTCACTGCTTGCACAAGCAGCAGCAGCAGCAGTAGCCGTGCTGCAGGGCAGTGCAGGAGAGTTACCAGTAACAAGACCAGTACCAGAACTGCAAGCGCACCAGCAGCAGGCAGCAGCAACAGTACCTATGGCAGACATAGCAGCAGAGCAGCGCATGGATGCAGCTGAAGCAGAGGTTGGAGGAGGCATAGCAGCAGCAGCAGGAGGTGGGGTCCCAATAGGTCAAGTGGGAACTGCAGCCACGCCAGATGATATCCACAACACACAGTTGACTACAACAGATGGTGCTCAAGCTGATCAGACAGTGGCTGCTGGAACCATGGAAGCTGTTTCTGCAGTAGCTGCGCAAGACGGTGAGACAACATCAACATGAATGCCTCAGAGATGCTTGCATGATATGTTGTTTGCATGACATCCTTGATGTCTGGTGGAATAACGCAAAATTGTCTTTGAAGCAGATGAGGAAGAACACGATCAGTATTTCCTTAACTATGTGCCATATGAAGCACCATGGAAACCACTTTGCCTCTACATCTGTTTTGAGTGCTTTTGAGCCAGCTGCTGGACCTCATGTCTAGGCATACGATATCATTATTCTTGGTGCATCCCAAAGACAACCCATATTCTCTTCCACCAAGCTTGAGGTTTGGGCCTATGGCACTTTTTGCTATGACAGGGGGACAACATACCCAACCTCCATGAAGGGGGATAATGTCATGAAGCAATAGCTGTGCTTTGTTTTGATGCCTGACTGCGCCAATTGAATACGGTTTGCACTTTGCATTCATTGTGACTGTGGTTAGGGAAGAGGAAGAGGAAGAAAAGGCAGTTCTTTGGAGATGATGATGAGGAACAGGGCAAGGCCAAGGGCGAGGGCAAGGAGCAGCTCAGCCAGCAGGGAGAGCAATGTGCTGAGAGAGGGGTAGCGGCGGGCAGAGACCCTCGTCCAGCTCTGCTGGAAGTGACCAATATGAGCCACCGCTAGCGATCTGTGTGCAGAGTTGGTTTGGGAGCTGACACCTTGGCAGGGTTGCCATATTCATCTGTGTCTTTTGAAGTAAAACACAGTTCTGTTGCATGTCCGCTAGACTTGTGTCTGTCTGTTTGATGTCTGTCTGTTCTGGCTACATGCTACATTTGATGCTGTGTGTTAGAAGTGCTGTATGGCATCGCCACAAGGCAGTGGTGCTTCATTGCGTTTCATAGCATCAGTGGGTTTATGTTACAGGGTGTGCTTGCATCTATCTCTTCAAAGCTGCGGCCATGCTGCCTGTTTTGGTTGGGCTACTGTGTTGGCCAGTCACAAAGCATGCATGCTGTATGTAGGCAGGATAGTCTCAGTGATTAGCTATGTGATCACTTAAGTCTCCACCTTAATCCAGGCAGACAGTTCCGCTGCTTCTTGTCTCGGGCTCTTCTTCCCCACAGAGTGAGAGCGACTCATGCTCTGTCAAGTAATGTACCTGCCGCTGAACCGGTTGCACTAACTCTGTGCCCGTGATGATATGGTATCATCATATGATATAAGACATATTCAGCACTTTCATGACCGCTACATTGGAGTGGGGCAGTGGAGGTTTTGGGTACTTTAGACCTAGCTGCTGACCTCATGTCTAGGCATATGTCGTCATGCATGCGGCCGTAGACAACCCATATTCTGTTCCACCTCGCTGTCCTTTGTGACAGCTTCAGGTGCAGGGCCTATGGCACTTTTTACTATGGCATATCATGAAATGTAATGAGTAGAGCAGCTAGTCTAGTTATAGCACTTGACTCCTGAGTTCTTAAATGATTGACTGCAGCGGCTTTCCGCATCCTCTCCTTGGGTTGGCCTCTGCGGTGTACACCGGCCGGCACTTTTACTACTCAAAGGCAGTCTGCCAATTCAGTCGGGCAAGGCAGTTTGCTGTAGCTTACTGGAGTACTCAAGACCTGCTGCAATTGAGGCCGGCCTGCAAGCAGTTGGCCCATTCTTGCAGGCCAGACGGTTTGGATACTGTATGTAGTGCAGTCAGGGTCAATGAATCATTGACCATATACTAACAGCAGTTGGGTCCGATGAGATCGGGGTACCTCTTGGGCAAGAGTAGTGACATGCAGACGGCCATCGTCGCTCATAAGGCTTCTGGGTAGTAACAGTGTAAGTTTTCACTGCTACTCTTGTTGTATGTCGTGAGTGTGTAGCCATGTCGGTAAGCTCCTTCCCACTCAGCTGCTTCTAGTCTTTCCCACTCAGTCCACTCCCACTCTTCAGAACCCATAGCATCTGTCCTTCTGAGGTGATTGGCACTCAGCCCCAAATGATATATTTGCTGTGCTGTACAAGGTAATGTAGCTCTGGGCGGGCTGCCTTCTGAGTCTATTGGGCATCGGGGGCCCTTCGGTACAATGTTGCATGCGGCATCAGTGCCTCTCTGCCGATCGGGCAGTCACCTTCTGCTACGCACCTTGTAGAGAAAGCAGACAGGCGTAACGACATAGAGTACTCGGGCTTTCTCTAAGCCCTCCCAGTCCGAAATGTACTGGGCAGGTGCGTCACCGTCACTGCCTCACTTTTCTTCGATTGCCGTCACGGGTCAGGCCCAAGCACTCCTTCTATTGCTTTACAGCGGTTGTTCCGTATCTTATGGCCGTGTGAGATGATTTATAGCAACGCAATCATTAGTCTAATACACGCTAGAAGAAGACAACGCTGGGAGTGCCAGGGGAGTTAACCTGCCTGAGTGCCACTCCGACCACAAACCTGCCACATGATTGATCCCATGGAGTGGCATTACCTGGCCTGTAGGTCCACTATGCATCATAATGAAGGACTCAATTGGCATTACGTACTCTTGAACACAATGCAGTCATGCATTCGCTACTGCATGGTATAGTGTATGGCCGTTTCTTTGGGACAACTCTGAGTGCCGATACAATTGCACAGTCCTCACTTTTGGACTGTGATGACTCCTTGCAGGTCATAACCAGCGACCTGATATAAAGCCTCCACTGCTGAGAAGCTCTGCCTAGTTTACTTTGAACTGGGGCTCCGACACATATGTGCTGTCGACCCAAGGATGGAACGGTGTGCCCGCCCTTGAAACGGCCACTTTAAACCCAGCGGCAATCAACCCCGGACCCAAAGCACTAGTCCTAGAAGCATTATAAGCAACCCTAAGCCCCACACTGTGTCCCTACATAGTATTTCATTACCAAATCTAAGCCCACATACGGTACTTGAAAAACAAAGACATAAATGATCAAAATTCATGATATGCCATAGCAAAAGTGCCACTAGGCCCCGCACCTCAAGCTGTCACAAAGAACGCCGAGGTGGAACATATGGGTTGTCTTGGGCATGCATGACAACACATGCCTAGACATGAGGTCCAGCAGCTAGGTCAAAAGCACCCAAAAATCCACTGCCCCAATGGCAGACAGAAACTCAAAACATAATCGCAGACTCATCTACTCGCCGCCTAAGCCAGATGTTGCTTCCACTACCAACCAGGTAGGAACATAACCGCTCGGCTGCTTCCCTCTTATGGTGCTGACCATCCCTTCGGCACATCCATGGCAACACCTTCTCCTTCATTGATCTATGCTGCCTAGTGCACCACTGCATCCACTGCATCCGCAACACTCTCGGCTTGCAACCGCCCGCCGTCGATAAACCTAGAAGGAGCACAGCAGCAGGCAGCAGCAGGTTCGGAGTGGAATACAGGTAGTGAGTGAGTGCACCTGCCAGGGATGTGCACACAACATCAGACTGGGAGAGTTGCAGCTCAATGAAGAAACCGCAGATTGCTGCCGCCGGTGTGTAGAACCCTACCAATTGAAGCAGCACAGCAGCAAGAAGCAGCAAGTACAGAGTGGATGATATGCATATCTGTAAGAGATAGGCATAAAACAACAGATTGGGAAAGTTGCAGCTTATTTGAAGAACTCACCCCAAGCGCCCAATGCTGCCGGCGCTGTGTCAAGCCCTAACTAATCAGGTCACTCCTGCTGCTGTCCAAAAATGGACCTTCTTGAAAAGCCCCCAAACTTTCCCAGGCCCGTCCACATGCCCGCCCCATACCTTTCTTGCAGTCACTGCAGCTGCTGATTCCTCTAGCTTGCCAAATCACTCTGCTTGCCACCGCCCGCGGTTGCTCACACCTACAAGCAGCACGGCAGCAGGCAACAGCAAGTTCAGAGTGGAAAAAATTCATATCTGTACAGAATAGGGACAAAACAAAACACTGGGAAAGTTGCAGCTCATTTGAAGAACACACCCCAAGCGCCCACTGCTGCCGGCGCTGTGTAAAGTCCCACCGATCGGGGTCTTCCTGCTGCCGTCCAAAAATGGAACTTCTTGAAAAGGCCCCAAACTTTCCCAGGCCCGTCCACATGCCCACCCCATACCTTTCTTGCAGTCACTCCAGCTGCTGAGTCCTCTAGCTTGCCAAATCACTCTGCTTGCCACCGCCCGCGGTTGCTCACACCTACAAGCAGCACGGCAGCAGGCAACAGCAAGTTCAGAGTGGAAAACATTCATATCTGTACAGGATAAAGACAAAACAAAACACTGGGAAAGTTGCAGCTCATTTGAAAAACACACCCAAGCGCCCATTGATGTCGGCGCTGTGTAAAGTCCCACCGATCGGGGTCTTCCTGCTGCCGTCCAAAAACGCAAGTTGGCTAAAAGCCCCCACACTTTCCCAGGCCAGTCAACATGCCCACCCCATACCTTTCTTGCAGTAACTCCAGCTGCTGAGTCCTCTAGCTTGCCAAATCACTCTGCTTGCGATCACTCGCTGTTGTTGAACACCTACAAGCAGCACGGCAGCAGGCAGCAGCAAGTTCAGAGTGGAAAACATGCATATCAGTACAAGATAGGCACAAAACAAAACACTGGGAAAGTTGCAGCTCAATTTAAAAACACACCCCAAGCGCCCGTTGCTGCCAGCGCTGTTTAATGCCTAACCAACCGGGGCACTCCTGCTGCTGTGGCAAGTACCTACCTAGAAGGTGTTGGGATGCCAGACTCAGCGCCCATCCTTTAGCTTATCCACCAAGGGCTTGTTGGTCAATCCCAAAAACCACTTCAGCATCATCATCACCGTATCATGCTTTGAATACGCCACCTGCAGGCACCACCATTCTTCTCAATTCTTCCCAGGGTTGGCATGTGGTAGAGGTGCAAAGAACCCAGAACATGCAGATGCCTGCCAACCCTCTAAATTTGCAAAAGGGGTGTCAACGCACTACACAAAATTTACCTGTGTGTGGACCTTCTCAAGCCTAGAGTTGATCTGCTCTGCGCGCTGCGAGTTCAGAGTGTGCATGGTAACTCCCTCAGCCAGCACCTCCTTCTGATCTTGCATCCTCATGTCGTGCGCGAGTCCGCACCTGGCACAGGACACATGAGCATGACAGCTGCTTAAGCTGCATCAAATGGCTGCTTAGGCTGCAAATCAATGGCAAGGGTTTACAACAGAAGTGTATTGAGGCTGCAGTGTGCAAGGGTCAGTGCGAGCACCAGCACTAAGGAGTAACCTCTGTGTACTTACGTAGTATGGTTGCTGAAGTGCAGCCTGTCCACTAAGAACCTAGTCCTAGCAAACATCCTTGGTGTGCGCTTCAAGCAGTAAGCCGCCAGGTTGCATGCATTGTCGTAGATGATGATGAAGGGACCTGCAATAGAAGGCCAATAAGTTCGAGCAGGGTAGCAACACTCCTGAGGCCCATATATCAGTTGATTACCATTCTCTAGTCGTGTAGCCAGCAGAGAGTGGATTGTGCCTGGGCCCTCCGGTGATGCCAGAAGCTTGAACCCTACACAGATGCCGTGGGGGCAGAACACTGTGTTGATGCCAGGAGTCAGCTTTGGGTGCCGGTTGCTGATCTTATTGCAGGGCCCCTGCAGCTGTGCCAGCCTCCCTCTAACTCGGTACCGCCCAGGCAGCAGCCTTAGCAGTGGAAGGGAGGGCATGAAGACGTGAGAGTCTTCCATTGCTGGGTTCAATACATCAGCGACTCGATCCTGCAAGAGATGCATCACAGTGGGCAGAGCATAACAATTGGCATCTTCATATGTCCCCTCACTGCCTTTACGTGTAATCTAGCATTTGCACATGCCAACGAAATGGTTAGGCTTGAATGTCCTGAATAACATGGTTTACCCCATTTCAGAAATGCAAGCAGAACGTTTTCAGGACATCAAGAAGCTTTGCCCAGCTGATGCACAAAGCCTTTGCAAGTGCTCCATAACACAGACAATAGAGATTTACAAGACAAGGACCCCCTTACCTGTTGCACAGTGAGGGGTAGTGCTGCCCTGTGAGCAATCCACTGCAACAATGGGATGAGCTTCTCAGGCAGCTCTGCCCACCCATGCTCCCGGACCAGGTAGTGCAGGGCAAGAAAGTGATCCACAAGCTGCTCCCGGACTTGCAGGAAGGTGATTCTGTGCTCCAAGTAATCCTTGAACTCTCCCAGGGCATATGTGGGGGCTAGCGCCTGGCTTGCTGGATAGGCAATGCACACTCCCTTCAAGAACCGTTGATACTTTTTGCGGAGTTCCATTGGGGCCTCAAACCACCGCATGCCAGCACACAAATCCCTGCAAAAAAGAAAAAGCCAATTAGTCTCTGTGCACTAACAACAGAAACATGCACGAGACAATTTGAACGTATGAAATAGCATGTACCCCTACCTCATGAACCACCCCAACCCCCACTTACTCTTGTTCAATCACAACCAACAGATCTTCAATGGCAGGGCAGTGCTTCCGGGCGAGGAGGAGAAGTTGGTCAGCTGCATCAGCCGCCAGGCCATCAGTGCCCCACTTCAGCAGTAGATCCCTGAGCTTTTTGTTGGGGACTGGCACCACGTCCTCAAACTTCCTGCAGTCCACACAGGGATCACACAAAGGATTTCATTGTACTTATGGGCTAGCATTTTGAACCCGGCCTAGCCAATCTGGACGCAGCCAGCACCTCATGGCAAATATGTTTCAATCAGTGTTAAGTATATGCACCTCTGACAGCTTGCACTTACAAAGCCTCGTCGACCACAAGGTCCTCCACCACTGGAGGTGCATAACCTCTAGCATACAGCTTCTTCACGCCCATCTCCTTGCAGTCTGTGATGAACACACGCTGTTCATGGGGCAGCTGAGCACAGCACGGGCAGTCAAAGTACTCCGAGTTGGGGACATCCAAGCTTGCCAGGAAGCTGGTCAGCATGGACCTGAAAGACAAAAGGAAGCCAACAAGGGCTTGGGTTGACATTAAGGATGCAATCCATGCACAAGGTGCCTAACAGCACACACTTCTTCACAGCGCAACTCAACCCGCAACCCGATGAGTGCCAAGCACCAGGATCCAGGCATCAAGACAGGTCGCAAGTATGAGATGGCACCACCGATAGCTAATGCCTCATAGTCACCTAAGCAGTTGCAGTGATGGAGGCACCAGCAGGGGGCGGTAAAATGCGAGACAGGCAGCCATGTTCTGTGGAAAATAGCATGGGTGACAGAGCTAACCCCAGCTTTTATGACAGACTACAGGACCGCCACTTTCTTACCCTAGTAGCAATCCCTCACCTCACTGTGTTGCAGCTAGGCAACAACTTCAAGCAGCCCTGGTGGCTATAGCGATAACCCAGGCTCTTGTGGTAGGATCTGAAGGTGCACTTCTGGCACGTCATTGTGTGCCAGTAGTCCAAGCAGGCCTCGTAGGTGATCAGGTGCTTGTTACTGTAGTTGAAGATGTTGTCCTCATCCCCCATGTAAGAGACAATGTGGGGGCATCCCTGGTGGTTGCACCTGAGCTGCGACACTTCCGTAGTCCAGGCTTCATTGATGCCCACGATTATGGCCTTTCTCGTCACCCTCTCACTCCAATCACCCTCACAATGACAGCATGGACACTCAGCTGGCGGTGCAGGCCTGAGCTTGGAAAGGAAAGGGCCTGCAGCACGGAACAACAGAGTTTAGCCAGCAACAGCCCTTGTATCATGTGGCCGAGCCCCTGATACGAACCAGACATGCAGTATATTGACACTTAAATGGCCAAACACCTACAGGACTTCAATACAGCACAGTATCAGGACCTGATAACAAAGAGCAACAGAGGAAATCAAGACCAACTAACAGCACAGACATCCCTTGTTGAATATGTTGGGAGGTCAGGATCAGACTGCCACTAGCTGTGCAAGAAGATGACATATTCATCAGAAACAGCCTCAATTTGCAACAACCCTGGCTGTTTCGCTCGGCAGCATGTACCTGGCTTTGACACTCCGTGTTCACCCCCGTTGCCGCTCCTGCTGCACTCCATAAGCCGCTCATAGTTTATGAATGGCCCAGGCCTGCCACTGCTTGATATGCTGTTCCACTGCGTGAAGATGTTACCACCATCTGCATCTTCATCTTGCATCTCTTGGAGGTTGATGTTGGCAAGCAGCACTTCAGGCAGCTGATCTGGATCAAGTTCAGACACCCACCCCTTGAATTGGGCAGCATGAACACATGTCAGGCCCTGTGCACTAGAACACCTCAAGCACTTCCACTGACCATCCTTGGTGCCTGAGATAGGGAACCGAGCCTCCCCCTTGGACACTGACAGCAGCAAGTTCTCCCCAGCGCCAGATCTCACCACAGTGATGTCGTACTCCCAGTTGTCCACGACGTCACCATCCTCTCCTTCACCATCCTCGTCTTGATCATCACCATCTGCATACAGCTGTGTGATGTGCTCCTTGTTGATGATCTGCATGCACATGCACAGCACCAACAACCATTGGCTTGTCCCAGCCCACGGAACAAGCGAATGTATATCACCGAGCTTGCTTCCTTAGTTTCATATTGATTCGCTTAACAAACTGTAACTCAACCTTATTTGCTTGTTGGTATTGATAGCTGGCATAATACACGTTTCATACTACATTCAGCTCCTTGCAGGACACCTATCAGAACGACTGACACGGAGCAATCAACCAAGTCAGAAAGCTCCTAGCCCTGTCGCTAAATCTTGGGAACACGAGGTGCGCTGCTGGCACATGACTTACAAAAGCAGCCACCTTACATGCTGGCAGCACAGCCCTCAGGACTTGCCTGGTATAGCTGTTGGTCCAGATGAGGTACCATGTCATCATCATCATCTGGTTGCACCTGCTCTCCTTGGTGGTGGATGCAATCGTCCAAGATAGCTTGCAAGCGCTGGTGTGCTATCGCCTTCACAGCTGTAGCATGCACACAGGGCTGCAGCACTGTGGCAATGTCTGCAGAAAGGACCAGTCACCCACAAATGAGGGGCAACATGAAAGGCAGTAAGGGCATCATGACAGAGAGCACCCTGCGCTACATCTCATGTTCAGGTGCAACGGCCATGCCCATGACAGAGTTGCCAGGTGGAAGGCTGTGCTTGGAAAAAGTGTCCAGGCCAGGCACAGCATCTGTGCGTGATGTTGCAAGACATTGAAGCCCGGCAAGCTGGCAAGCAACAAAGCCAAAACCAACCTGCAACCTGAAGTTCCATGTGAGTTGATATAGCTACATGATAGAACCCAGGCCAAACTTGTCTAGAGGACCCTACCTTCCCCAAGGCATGTGGTCAAATCATGATTGTGCACCACCTGGTCCCAACTGCGCTGCATCTCAGGACAATCACACATGTAGATGTAGGTTCCCTGACAGTCCGAGGTCTTGATGGGAATGGCGTACACATGTGCAGGCTTCCTCTGCAAACAGGTACCCCCAATTGAGTTGAGAACAGGCCAGCTGTGCAGACAGGATGATACATACTTACTTCCTCCACAAGGACCCTGGTATACTGCGTATTCTCGATTGGTATCTCCTTCTTACCCCCAACCCAGTAGCTCTTAACCCCTCCTCTATGGCCATGTTCTCCCGTGTAGCACAGCCATGCTTCACCAGCACGGAGCAAGCTATGGTACTGCTGCTCAGGGCTACTCAAGGACGCTGCTGGGGCCAGCCTGTTGGGCCTCTGATAGTGCTGCCTGCCCTGGCCAAGCTGCACACCTGCTATGGCTGGCTCTGAGAACAGCTGTCCACCCTCCTCCACTTGTTCTTCATCAGCCTCATTCCCTATGAACGTCCCATCGTTTTGGATATCGTCTTCCTGTTGCTGCTGGCTGCCATTCCCACCCAGGTCCTGCACCTGCTCAGCAACTGTAGCTGGCTGCACCTGGCTGCCTAAGACCTGCTCGGTTTCTGCGGCCCCCGTATGCACCTGGTGTAGATCCCCATCTGAAGCTCCCGCGCGGCTAGAGTTTGCCCGGGGAACAGCTGCCCTAGGCCTAACCTGTCTACACTGTACTAGAGGGCAACACAGCCTGGAGGACACGCTTGCCAGGTTTAGGTGTCCCGCAATGGGGGCAAGCCTTACAAACATTGCCGAACTTCTTTGGCTGTCCTGTCTCTGAATCTCTGCAGTTAACGTTGCTGCACTGCACCCACCCCATGGCTAGGCCGCTGATCGCAGTTTTGTTCGAGCTTATTGCTGTTAGCGAGTCTTCATACTATGCCTGTAAAGGTACACTCGTGCCCTTTCAAAGAGACGTGCCGTATTGCTTCACCACAGGCTATTGCTTCCGTGACATTATAATGCTGTTTGGGCATATTTTGATCGTAATCATGGCCCATTCGTAACTTGTAACCAGCTCGGGTTCTGCAGGGTGCGCTAAATCCATCAAGCCGATGGCACGGTGACCTCTTTAACGGAAGCCAGGAGATGAAGCATGCCTTGGTAAGATCATATTAATTCAATGGGGCAGCAGTGCAATGGGGCAGCAGTGCTGGTGTCACGAATATAAAACATTTCTGGCCTTTCCTTAACCCTGGCCCCCAAGCTCAGCTGAACCCCACGGTCACCTTGAAGTTCGCAGTCTATCACGTGCTAGTGGCCACATCTCAAACCTCCTATGCCTGAAGGGCGCGCCACTAGCACATCTATACAATGGATGCAGGCGCACGTCCAAGATTTAATACCCTCAAGACTCTGAAGACTTGGCCGCCGCCTTGCTGGTACTAAAGACGTAGATCGGCTGAGGCAGACCTGCTGCGGTAAGTCAATGCCTGCTTGGCAAGGGGAGACCTATCCATAGCATGTGCTACCCTAAGTTGCGACTGTTAACTGGTGACATAACTAGTGGAGCTGCTGTTTGTGCCTGTGACTGACACTCTCTTCAGCTTGCATGGTGATGCGTCCTCTGTACCGTCCTGAAGCCGGTTCCAGGTTCCGGTTCCAGGGCAAAATGTGCTCAGTTCCGCGGTTCCAGCGATGCCAAACATGTCAGTTCCTGGTTCCAGCCCTGGGCCACCCTCTGGCCAACATGTCACTTGCTGGTTCCAGCAAGTTTATTACAAAGTGTAGAGTGCTCAACTGAGTGCAAGAATAGCATTTTTCATTGTACAATTGGTTGTAATAAGTACAAATCATCGCTGGCTTCTGGGGCTTCGCCCCAGACCCCACCAGGGGGGCTGTTCCTCCCCCCCTGGACCCCCGCCTCCTGCTTGGGTCCATGCTGCGCATCGACATGGCATGGTCTCCCCCAAAAAAATTTGGTTCCAGAGGCCTTGTTCAAGTCTAGTTCTGGTTCCAGAGGAGGTTGTGGAACCGGCTTCAGGACGTTACCTCTGCCAGCTATGCGGCATTTGTACAGGAACATAGCATTCTCTATGTCGTCCGGCACCTGGTGTATACTGAAAACCCCTTGCCTCTGTTTACAGAAGGCGCCTCCTACGAGTTCCATTTTACGGACGGTTGCCTGTAGGGTTCCCTCCATCTCCATCGCTCTGCAGCTACAACCCTTTGGGGTAAGTTATTCAGGGCCACCGCACATGAACTGCAGCACGGAGTAATCGCGAAAAAGCTCGGAAAGATCAGGCAATCATCGGCTGTCTCCATCGATTCAGTCTTCCCCCTGGCAGGCGGAGGGATTAAATAAAAATTGAGTATTACCCGGAAGTGGTAAATGGACGTGCGCGAGTTAAATGCCAGCTGATGTCGTCGGGGCCGAGCATACACTTGTGCATGGCGTGCTGTAACCTCAAACTCTTAGACAGTGACTACCTACCCAACTCTAGACGCCCTACAGAGTCCTACTCAACTCTGCTGCATGCGATCGACACTAGTGCCTGGGAATGGTCACCATCACAATTTCCTATACATGTTTACCAACCCCCATTGTGTGTCGTTTTATGTCCGGGTAACAGGCTGACCAAGTTGCATGATGGCTGCTGGCCATACCTTTGCGGCGGTGCTTCTCTTCCTGGCAGCCGTGCTGCTCCCTCAACTGGCCAAAGCTGCAGAGGTCACACGTAAGTTCTGGTATTTTGAACTACCTAGTAAGTTTTGGCATGCATAGGCCGTAACTTCCATTGTAATCTAGGCCACAGAAGCAAGTGGTCCACTTGCTTCTGTGGCCTAGATTAGAGGCCACAGAAGCCCAACTAGGCAATCGCAGTAAGACTAGCAGAGCTGAAGGACACCGCTTACTTGCTATATGGACGGAAAGATGTTCATGTTAACATTCAGCCTACTCCTAGGCAGATGCCATAATGCAGCTGGCCAACCAACCACATGTTCAAGCATGCAAACCAACCTGAGTCCCAGACTGGTTTGCAGCATTGACATTCATTCTTCTACTCAAGCATCTGCTTGAAGTATTTTCATCATGCTGTATAGTTCTCCCCATGCATGGCTGTGTTTACGCTGTCGGCTCACTGGAAAATTTGGGACATGATCTGATTGGTCCCTGTCTGCTGCACCCTATTTCTACTTGCAATGGATTTTATTATCAAAGTATGTATACGAGTCAGGCCCTACCTGCAGATTAGGTACCATGCTGATTACAACTTGGCTTCGCTTCAGAAAAGCTTCTGTGTATGTTTTTGAGGCAGACTTGCTGAGTGTGTGCTATGCACCAATAATGTTCAGAGCCAGCTAATAACAACTGACAGCAAGAATCATTGTAATCCATGCATCCAACTGGATCCTGCCTATGACCAAGCAAGCAAAAGCTAGCATGCAGCACATATGATGCATGTACAATTTATTGCCAGCAGGACATGGCCTTCTGATATCATAGACATTGTCAAACTGGCTTATCACGTCTTGACGATCACATCTGCATACGCTACGGCTAGTCTTGGGTAAATTGTACAACTCTCAATAGATATAATTCCTAAGCTCTAGCTAGTCAGACGGACTGATGCAGTACCTAAGCAGTACTCATGTGAGTGCCTACCGTATGTTGCCTGTCCCTGCAGTGCCAGCATCTCGACAAGTGAGCTATGCAACGGCCACATACTCTCCATACTCCACTGCTTACTGGGCTATTGACTACTTCACCCCTCTTGGGGGAGGCGCTGGGGGTGGTAAGGGTGAATACAGTCCAAGCAACTGGCAATCTAAAGGACAGGCGGTAAGTGCATTAGCACCAGTGGTAGAGTTGAGGGCTCCAGTAGTAGAGGAGTAACTACTGTAACCTGTCATAAGGGCATCTACGACCATACAGCCATTGACCCGTTGTTGCTGTTGTGCACTGTATTGATCAATGATTCTAGTTATGCTCTTTTCCAATCTTTGACCTGCCGCAATCAGATTGGAGAGCCAGGGCACCAGATCCTGCAACTTACGAAAGGATGCTGATGTTTGTTTTTGACTGTAAACCTGCTACCCTATCTGCTACTGTCCTGCAGCATTCACATGTGGTGAGCCACCCACTTGCACAAATGCCACCGTATAGTAAGCGTTGCAGCCTGTCAAGCTGCCTGCATAATGCACCATTAAAGCTAGGACCACCATGTCATTTCCATCCCTTTTCTCATACAACAATTGCCAAGAAGCTTTTCGTCACTCAGCATGATTGGCCTAATCTCTGCTATATTTGCTTCTTTTTCGCTTTCTTCAGCTCACCTTTTCTTGTTTAACATATGACATAGGTCACTGCACAGCCTCCGGGTCATACAGCACCCGCAAACCACACTTTATTTGTTATGTGCTCTTTTCTCATTACATGCCGTGTGTTCCTCACTCCAGGTGAAGCTGTTTGCCTATTGCCGAGATGGCAGTGGAGCGATGAAAGGTCTGGCCTTGTACTACGATGATTCTACCAGCAGCCCCACCGTTGGCAACTATGCTATGCTTCGTGCACCACAAGTGGCAGCATTACGCTCTCAGACAAGAAGATTACCTCCCTTACGGCATACAGGCAGACATTTCAAAGCAGCTACATCATTTGTGGCTTCAAGGTCAGTATAGAGCAACAAATCTCGTTGATATTCGCAACAACACCATGCTGGGTCCGGAATGTTCGAATTCAATTGGGCCGATGTCACTGGGCTGTCCATGCATGTGCAAGGACGCTGAAATATGGCAGCAGAGTTTGGCATAAACGAGATTTTTGTGTGGACCGATGCTAATGACCTCCTAGAGTGACTCTATGCATCAGATAGAGCGCAGAGCCAACCCATGTCCACTTTGGAATAAACTTTGGAACTCTGTCTTGCTGTGCAGACAGCCCCCAGGGCATCTTATTCAGGTTTCAAGTCTAATTGCAGCTTGGGCTTTAATAATACACCACAAGCTTGTGCTGAACATCGAGCTATCCTCTTGCAAATTAGCCATTTCCCCAGCATCAGCTTTGTGCTATTGTGCCTTTTTTATTGATCCTGCTGCGATGGAAGTGGAGCAGGTTTTGGGTTTTAGCGGTGTTGTTGGTTTCCCCTTGGCGTGCACGCCGTTGCATGTAGTCTCAGCTTGTGTGTGGCAAATCCACCATCGGTTGTGCCGCTTCGTGGTTGTGATCAGGAGCCTTTTGTTTATGGCCTAGGTTTCTTTGGCCATTGACATAGCTGGTTTTGCGTTTTGATTGATTGATTATAAATACCGGTAGGCTGGGCCACACCTTACAGGCGTAGTATCTATACCACCATGGCTGCTGTACAGAGAAGCATGTGTGCTCAGAATGAACAATTTACCTACCCGGGTTTATCTGAACGACATGGCTGCCGTATTCTCCGTATGCTGCACTAGTTCCAGACTGCAATGGGTGCACTGCTTACAGCCGCCCGTGTAAGTACATGCCATCCTTGCAGGCAAGGCACTGCAAGCACTCCACCGTGGAAAGCCTAACTGTCATGTGTGGTGTATGTTTGCATTGTGTGCAGTTTGTGTTCTCAGATGGCGTCACTAGTACAACAGGCACGATTGGGAGCAGCTGCTCAAGTCAAGTCACCTGGAGTGACACTGGCAGTGGCAAAATTGTGGGGGCTGTGTGGAAAGCTGGGGATTTCCTTGACGCTGTGGGCTTCTACTTCATCAATGTAAGTGCCGGCAACCAGTGCCGCGACCTCATTCCTACTTCAGTGATTATTGGCCTGCTGGCATCTTGACAAGTACTATATAACTGAGACTGGCTAACTTTGCTGATTGTATATGCTGCGTGTCTTACCTCAGCCAGAGTGGCTAAAAAGTACATGTATGCATGCACAGTTGGGCAAGCTTTGCTGCAAATGCCACAGCGGCCGTGGTCCGCTCCGGCTATCTGATCAGATCATTTGCGGGACAATGAACCGTCGTTGGGCTGCCCTGTATTATGGATGGCAGATTGCACCCTCTGCAATGCGGCACTTATATGCCATGTGCAAGTTCTTGTTTGAAATACCCAGTCATGGATTGCACCCATACCTCACCACCTGATGATGATACATACAGATTGCCAATTGGAGCTTTGTCCAGATATGGAATTGCACCAAGAGGCAATGGCTGTTTATCAGTGTGTGATCCTCATACGTAAACCAATGAGCTAGATACCTGCATCCTGTGCTTAAATGATTGGTGGGTACTTTGTAGAATAGTCAGCAAATGAGCAAGGTACATGGCGGCAATGTAATGTTGCAGATCCCAGCATTGTAAAAGCGGGCGCAAATTCTCATATCTATCTAATGACGGCTCTTGTGCTGCTGGTTGATTGACCGCAGAAAGCGTCCAACTCCATGTACACGAACTTCATTTATGACACCTCATCTTTGCCCAGTGTGATCACGCCCAGCGACGTTGCCACCTTCCTTGAACAAAATGGGAATACACAGGTTGCCTCACTTAGCACTCAAGAGTGGCAAGAGTGCTCGGGCACTGAGGAGTCTTGGGAAGCGAGCTCAACCACCACTTTCTCTTTTACCCAGACCATTGAAGTTAGTGCCGAGGTCTTTGGAATTGCGGAGGCAAGTTCCAGCAGCGAGTTTGGTTGGGAAGGTTCTGAGACCGATACACATTCAACGACCCGCAGTACCACAACTTGCAAGACTTTATCGCACAGCATAAGCGTGGATTCTGGCAAGGCGCTCCATGCACAAGTGACTCAAGGGAAAGGCACCGCCAACTTGCCCTGGACGGTGAGCTGGGATGTGATACCTTGGGGCAGAAAGTAGACTATTTATTGGTCTGGGGAGAAGAAAGAGGGGCAGGGGAAGAAGGGTCAGGCCAGGGGGTATAATGGAAGCAACGAAACTTTGGTTACTAGGGGTGAGGGCAGGGCAGAACCCAGGGAATGGAGGGGGATGAGGGGAAACTGGGGTGGTTAGGGGTGGGGCAAGGGGAGGCGGGGGCAGCACTACACGTGAGGTGTCGGTCGCATACAGCAGAGTAGGCATCACTGTCTTGTACTTGAAATCAGAGTATGCCTTTTACAAATGTATGCTCAGGACTTTAACAGGATTGACCTAAGGGTCAGTGCATGCGATTGTCCCTGGCCAATTGGGTAGATAGTTAACCCCAGATGGTTAATGATACCTTGCCCGATGAGCCAGCCTTGGCGCATCCATCAGAAAGCAATCTTATCTGCAGAGCGTGACAAACAGCTGACTATTCTTACTGCTCTGGCTGCAGGCTGATCTGCAGGTTACCTTTGAATACTGCAGCACTTACGACAATGTGATAAGCGAGTGCGTCAATACAGCTTCCAGCACTCTGACCTTCTCGGGCAAGGCTTCTGGTACATACAAGAACGTCGCGGCGTCAACTACTGTGTATACCAGTTGGGTGTGCGACTACATCAACGGGACTGAGAGTAACTGTAACAGTGGCTCAACTTCCCGCGTCGGCCCTGCTGCTTCTGCTACCCAAACCACCAACTACTGGTTGCACACCGTCCGTGGTGAAGGCAATACCATGGAAGGCATTGCTACTATGTCTGGTATCGCCTCATCCACTATCTACAGTCTCAATGGTGGAGCCAAGAAGCTGTGCAAGACCAGCACCAGCAGTGGACGCCACCTCCTGCAGGACATCCCTGCTACTGATGATGTAAGGCTGCATGCAGGTCCTGGTTCTACAGACGTTGCAGCTATTACCGCAAGCCCGGAAGCTATCGCTGACCTTGCTGCTGCAGCAGCTGCTACACCCCTAGATAACGACGATGACCTCACAATGCCTGAGGTTGCCACCTCTGGTGGCACACGTCCGTGCTACAACCGGTGGAAGATCAAGATCCCCTGTCCCCCCGGTGGTGGTAGCAAGAACGTTACCACTGATGCCAGACCTGCTGATTTGAAGTGCTTTGTGCCGGCAGGAACGGTCCTGCGCATACCCCGCCACCCTGCCGCCGTCCACCTCAGCTCTACGGTCATGTTCCCCGATCTGCATGATGCACGCGAAGCCTTCAAGGATGCGCTGCATGCGCGCCACGTGTATGTTGCCTCCTGATAACCTCGCCCTCAGCTCACTGGTAACAGGCCTGCTCATCTGCATGCGCTGCTATGTCATGGGCAGAGTTTGCTTTACTAATCATTGCGTACACGAATATGGCTTCACAGGCACGGAGATTATTAGATTACCATTGGGTAGTATAAAAGGTTGGGCAGACTGATTTGGTAACTCAAGTACCAGGATGGTTCTTAAATCAGTTTGGTTGAGTGCTATATGATGGTATACATGTTCTGTAAATAACTGTACGTTCGTAGGCTGGTGCTTGCAAGGGAAAGAAGTGACAGCCGCTATTGGAAATGATATGTACATACTTGCTCATGGTTCGATATCTGAGGCTGGGAGCGGGATCTGCAACGCATGCTCCTGTGAGATTGGCGTGCTGATGGAGTGGCTGATGGGGAGGGGTTCCAGCAACCATTTGTGTAATCGGGTATTGCATTGCTGGGTGTTGTTGTCATCTGGTATGGTGCTGAATCTGTGGTATGGGAGCTCAGAGCATAATGGAAAACAGCTGTGTTGTGAGTGGGATTAATGGTCGACCCGTGTCATCAAAAGCGTGGTTTACGAAGCAAGGGTCGGGTGATTGGACTAGCAGGGGGTTGCCACACAGCTTCAAGGCAAGTGCTGATGAGTTACCTATAAAAGGCAAGAACATGGAAATAAGTAGGGCCCGGTGTCTTACGTCCCTAGGTATCAGGTTTCCCCCTTGTGTTCCTCTTGTGTTCCTCTGGTATCACCACAGTGAACACCTTGATGATCTTATCCCTTGTAAGCTAAGATCCTCAGTAAGCTCTGGTAGTTCTCATCTTGTTGTTCCGTGACAAAAGAAAGGGATTCTTAGGTGACGCTTGCTGGTACCATTTGCTCTCTGTCTCAGGAAAGATGGCCAGATGGGGCTTGCATGCTGCTCTTGTCTGTGTTTGTTGTGCCAAGAAAGGGAACCAAGAACTGAGGCTGTGTCGAGACTCTGCCTGTGCAGTCTCAATTTTTGCATGAAATGAGAATGACCCTGTTCTGTTATGAAATCACCTTGGCCACAATACATCACCCTGTACTATTGGTATGGGTTCGAACTACAAGCAACCCCCATGTCTAACAATCAATGACATTTAACATAGTTTTATCGACTTCTCTTTCAACCAGAGGTGCAGTCTGCAGCAGTGCTGGGATTTTGGTGGATGGCTGCATTCAAATGGCCAAAACAACCGTACTATTATTTACATTCAAGGAAGTGTCATCTTTTTAAGGATAGGCATTGGTGCAGGCATGCACAGCCTGGCTAGTACCCTGTGGTGCAGCTATCCAAGAACTGCACTGTGTGGGACCATTGTTGTTTTGCAATGCTCATAATATGTTTGGAGCCGGCAGTCTGGTCCTTGCACGAGTATGGTAATTGATCTGATCTGTACTTGAAGTTGCAGCAGCCACGCACCCTCTTGGGTCCTGATTGGCTTTGTTCTGGCTCTGTCACATGGAGCTGTACGCTCCATTGCGTACACTTATGGTTATCACGGCGTGTTATCATGTTTCGCTTGGTACAGTTACGATCAGGTATGTTCTGAATGATCCACGGCGTACAATTAGATTCAGGGTCTGTCATGCACGGTCTACCGGCGTTTGATTATCATCAGGGTATGAGTCAACTAGTTGCTTGCTTGCTGCTGACTGCAAAGTGTTCCCCTCAGCGTGGATAATCCATTATGCTAGTCATCTGTGCTACCAGAGAAGTTATAGCTCAGGTGTTTTGATACTTTTTGTATCGTCCATTAAGATCTTCTGAATCTGTAAAGCCATCAGCACTACATGCACTAGCGGTGAGAGAAGCATGTGTGGTGTTGATATCCGTATCATGGCAGTCTCAGTGCAAGCTGTGAAAGAAGTGTGAGATTGGCCATATACCTGCCAGTAATTATGTCTCCAGTCTTGATATGAGCTGCAAAGGGCGTAGAAGCCTGGGAGGTTTGGTTCAAGCGCAGCTAGATAGCTAGCAGGGGTGTAAATACTTGTTTGTGAAGGCCTGCCATTTACTTGTAACTGGTTGCTGGAATAATGTAAATGGTGCAAAGGAGGCAATAGGCTAGGCTATTACGATTGGGGCTGCCCAAGGCGCCTGGGGATAAGCCACGCAAATGGCAGCCGGGGCCATCTAGGAACTACGTGGTAGTGCCATGCACTTGCCGGCAGGATGGATATGGCAAGCTTAATGCCGGGCACTAAGGTACAGCTGGGCAGTCTTAGTCCGGTTTCAACTAGCTGTCAACTCAAGCGGGCTATAGAAAAACAACGCGAAGCGATCTCGTCAGCTTCAACCATGGAGTGGGTACTTGAAGACATGCGTGACCGACCACACGTGTCACGGGCGGTGCCGGGGGACTGCCCTCGGAGAGAAACGGGGGGCGGTTCTGCGATCATCTAAACGGATGCCCCCTGCGAGGTACGAATCTGTAAGAAGGCCTTCGCAAATGGGTGGGGCTAAAATGGCACATGTTGATCCGTTCAGGGTTGGTGCGAGTCGTCTGGGAGTCGCCAGTCTGTCGCAGCACATCCTCAGCCTGTTGTTTCTAGCCCCAAAAATGAATAGAAGCAACAGACACAACCAAACACGATGAGTTACAAAAACACGGTTGCGGGTTGTTCCATCAACCGCCTCGCTCGGAATGCACTTGATGCACTTGCTTGCCACATCCCATTTCATCAGCTCTTCCCTCAACACTTAAGCTCAACAATCTCTATTTGAACCCGGAGAACTAAGGAAGGAAGGAACAAAACATCACTCCATCCCCAATTTCCAGAAGGACACAGCTCCATCCTCTTCATTAATTCATGGCTTGCTTTGACCAGACATAGGTGGTAGCAACCTCCCAGCTGCATGCATCCGTGCATACAACAGCCCAGACGCTGCTGTTGTCCCAGCCGTTCCTGCTTCCAAAACATTCAGCACTTCCTTTCCTGGCCACCCTTGCCATTGCTGAGTCATACACCCTGCTATGAGCAGCAGCACCAGCACTGTATTCAACTTGCTTACCATCAAGGGCTTCATGGCTGGTAAACCCTGCTGCTCCACACCCTCCTGCCGCAGCTGCGGTTTAGCGGTTGTCTTTTCCAGTGTCACATATACCTCTCCATCTACTAGGCGCTCCCTTTTGACCTCATCCCCACCCACATTTGACACATCCACCCCCTTGTTCCCATCATCCCCAGCTAAGTTTATGGTACCATCAACATCCATGAATGCCCTAAACCCTGGCCACTTTCCCCCAAACATCCGCCATCGATACCACATCATTCCCCCAATCAACCCCACGTCTCTGCCAAGCACCACCACTACCAGCCAGGGGGGAATTACCCCCTGCCACCCCAGGGCCCCAACCAGGGCCCCAATTAAGATCTTGTCCCCCAGTGGGTCTAAGTAAGACCCTAGAACTGAGGTGTGGCCTAGCTTTCTTGCGAGGTAGCCATCTGCCCAATCAGTCACCTGCATGGGAGTAACAGCAGCAGCAGCAGCAGGTGCAAGAGAGCTTCAATTATCAGCGGCACTGCACTTCTCACTCTCCATTTCCTGACAATTGGCAACACATGATGGATGGAATGACGGTACAGAGCAGGAAACCCATAAAGCACCTTAACTTGCAAATTAAAAGACTCTCGTAGCCCCGCTGGAGAAAGTACACTCCAGATATATAAAAAGCAGCATGAAAGTGTGTGTGATATAAGCAGGTGGAAAGTGTGTGTGGCATAAGCAGGGTCTATGAACAATCACGACATTGTGGTAAGCAAAAAAAAGTTTGGCTTGCTAAATGTGAGCCTTTGGAGTGTGTGGGCTGCCAACAGAAAGGCTTGATTGATGCAACATCTGGCATGGTGCTAATACTCTGTGCCATAATTGCTCTGCTGATCTTTTGAAATCACCCAGAAAGCGGAATACACTGCAATAAGTATCTCCATGTGTAAGCGGTTTGCAAAAGCAGCTGCTGTTGCATTAAAAAAATCCATGCATGTTTGTTTACCATTAAGGGTCAAGATACGCCACTCCACGTCCAAAATTCAGATAGCAAATGCATGGGTTGCTGATGCTGAAGATGCCAAGGCATGTCAAGTGCTTCTGGCTTCACATTGCAGAATTACCTGACAAGAAGAGAGTAGGAAAAACAGAAGGAGTCTGTGCAGCTAGCAGTGTTCCCAGAGCTAATGACCATAATTCGAATTCCATTTCAATCTACATACTGCAAGCCGCAGCCGCATTAACGCAGTCCTATAACCTAGCCAGGCATGACTTGTGCAGCTTACTGCAGATGCCGTACTGCAAATGTACTGCAAATGTACTGCACATGTACTGCACATGTCATACTGCACATGTCGTCCTCTACATGCCGTACTGCACATGACGTCTGACATTGCCCCTAAGTAACCCCAAGCTCACCCGATGTCACCCCTAGTCACCCAAGCACTCACCCCTGCCACTGCCAGCAGCACTACGGCAGGCTCCCATTGCTCCTGCAGCACCCAGTACACCAAAACAGGAGCTGCTACCACCCTGGATAGAGATAGCAGGTTGGGCATGCTCGTCCAGCTGCCTCCTGATACCCCTTTACTACTGCCACCACCGTCACCACCACCACTGATTCCAGAAGCAGCAGCATGTGGGGTGGCAGTTTCTTCATCATCAGCAGCAGCAGTGGTTCTGTGTGGGGCTTTGTGAAGGGCTCGGAGGTACTGGGGAGGAGGTAGGGTCATTGAGGGGCTGAGGGTAGGACGTGGTGGGCCGAGGCGGTGCGGAAAGGGGCTGGTCGGGGTTAGACCGAGGCACTGCTGCTGCGGGTGACGGTAGTGCCGCCAGTGCCACTGCTGTTGGTGTGGGTAGTTACTAGGTGTGTACAGCCAGTCCACGGCTGGCAACTGCCTGTGCACAAGCTGCTGCTGCTGTTGATGGTTGTTGATGTTGTTGTGCTGATTGTGGCTATCACAAACTCTCCTCTTGTCAAATTGCAGTGGATGTAGATGTCTTTGCTGTTGCTGTGGCTGCTGCATGCAAGAGGCATCCAAACATAGCTCATGGGGCTGAGGACACCATGTTCGAGCTGATGCGTCAAGCTGGTGCTGCTCGCATCCTCTTGTGCTCCCATGCTGCTGCTCGCTGTGGAAGCTGAAATGTTGCTGACATTGCTGCCAATACCTCCCCTGCTGTTGCTGCTGCTGCCGCTGCTGCTGCCAGCACCCCAGGGGTCCTTTGGTCAGCTGCAACTGCAGTGTGCCTTGGGTATCTGCTGCTGGTGCACCTGGGAGATGGCTGTAGGCAGATTGCTGGGTCGGAAGCCCAGTGGTGTTTGTTCCACCCAAGCACACTCCCGAAGCATGCTGGGCTTGCCAGGAGAGCAAAGGGCCCGAGCTGTGGAGCTTTTTAAGCTGCTGCTGAAGAGACGGGATCTGATGCTGCCGCTGGTGGTGCGAGTGCTGCTGCGAGGCCTCTCCATTCCCCTTGTGCAGATGTCCACCAGCTGAGTTGTGTTTGTTGGGGAGTGCAGCAGCAGCTGCGGTGTTGAAGGGAAGGAACTGCTGTGTGGTGGAAGCACATGTGCTGTGCAGATGCATGGCGCTGCCAGCTCGCTCGCTGGCCCTGCAGGCCCCATTGCAGAGATCTCGCAGCGTCCGACAAGACAACCGTGCAGATGTGCCCTTCCCTGAAAGGGGAAGAAGTTCGGCAAGCAAGCACATAAGTCAAGTTGCCCTACCAGGCTCACTCTATGCGGGGCCTACTCTTAAGCTGACTTATGTTCGCTTCTACGTGGCAAGGGAGAAGCGTTGCAATCCTCCCGACAGAGGAAGTGTTTTCGTACAATTAAGCAGAACACGGGAGGATCCACCTGCATCAGAAATTGCAAGGCATTTACATGCCTGATTGCTTCGGGGATGGCAATGTGGGTATGCTCTCAGCTTCCACAATTGCAAATCTACCGGTGGGGCACTACAACCGTACTTCAGAGACTCCAGAGGACTCTGCAGAGGACTCTGCAGAGCAAAAGCAGTGTTCTGATGCCTCAGATACATGACCATCTGTCGGTGTATATGAGCTTACAGCAGGTTTATCATGCGGACGCTGAACAAGTGTGTGTGTGTGTCCTGGCCCCGGCATACTCACTGCACAAACCATCATACTGAAGCTGAGCCAAGTTGGAAACCTTAGCTAGCCAAGTATTGCTGTCTTGCTGTCTTGCAAGACAACAACATACTCTACGTACGACGAGGTTCCACCAATTTAAATATTGGGCACACATGCTTGCCAAATCATGAAGGTAATATACGAGCAATTACACCTAGAGATTTGAAGCGACTTCCATGACCCTAGGGACTTGGATGGATGCCTACACTCAAAGCTACTGCTTATATTCAGCGGCAACCTGCCAAATGGTGGTCATGTGTACTGGTAAGTGGACCCACCACATTGGGAGTGGGCTTGTCCTTTCACTAGCACAGGTTGTAAAAGAGTCAACAGGAGGACAGGCAGGGTGGAGGAATGTGACCTGGCGGCAGAGGTTCACCCTCGGCTCAGCGCATGCGCAGTATAGTTGATGCATGCCAGCTGGCATTGGTGTCAGTGAACCGGACAAAAGGGTTTTGGCTGTGAAATCTGAAGGCTGCAGCCACCCTGTTTGGGACCAACACTGTGGCTACCCGCCATTGGCACGTGTCTGCATCTTGTCACAGTCACTTCATCATGATGTACAGTCCTTTTAGAAAAGCTGTCAGGAGCGAGCTCATTGACAGGCCTTCTGCTGAGCGCCATATGGCATGTCGCTGACAAATAAGCAAGAGATCATTGCTTGCCTCTCTCTAGAAATTTCTCAATGAAACTCAAACTGTAGACAGTGGGTTTTTTCCCCTTGTGTGGCCAGCGTCTACCAGCGTCTGGGCCTTATGGTTTACATGTGCACTTGTCATCTAGTGGCTGCATACTTACGGATACTGTCTTGCTGCTTGTGCCAACTGAGGTGGGTGGCAGATAAGTGGCAAACTCTTGCTAAGGCATACCATCACTCTGATACAATGGCCCTGTATCTCATACCTAGCTCTAATCTGCCAATTGGTGACGGGAGGAGGTGGACCATCTTCTACTAAATGCAGGTAGGCACAGCGGCAGAATGAAGTGAACCACTCTTGAGGGGCAGCAGGACTATGGATGGCTAAGATCTAACACATACCCAGGTTACATATCATGAAATGACACCGTCAAAATGGGGCATCAACGAGAACAGTGCCACGCACAAGCAGCCGACTCAGTACAATACAATACAATACTTAGGCTCCCACGGCGTTCCCAAACTGGATTGACAAGTTTATTCTGACTCCAGAAGACATGCTCTGGGTCCCCACTGACCCTGAACAATGGGAAGCACACCTATGCTTTGCTGCCTAAGAAGCATACCAATGAAGCAGCAACGAATGTGCAGAATGACAGTCAAGGGCAGGGCAACCAGGTGTAAGTAGCCACTACTGCCACAGCTGTCAACGACATCCTGTATGCAGTCCCTGCAACGTCCCAGCCCAACAGTAGCTCACAATCATTTCCGCTGAGGTAGCCACCGTTACCTTGCAGGCTGCCGACATTGCCGTCACTAAAACCCAGAATGCTACCCCCACCAGCCCAAGACCCCAGCCCATATGCAAGGCCCAAAGTAGAGCAGAAGGGCACCCGCGTCATTACCAGCTGCATGAAAGGTAGGTATAGCGAGCCAGTATCCCATGATCATCTACCTGCCCCAAGCTTATAAGGGTAGACGGGCACACCATGCGGAGGCTGGGGCTGCTGTTTGGAATCAGCGGCTCGGAATTTTGGTTATTAACGGGTTTAGCAAGGGTCAAACTGTTGGGATATAGGTCTTTCATTTGCCATGCGTTTAGAGGCACACTCCCTGACATAAACTGTGCCCACTCCAGTCACCGATAACTCGAACCCCGAGTGTATCTGCACACCCGCCATGTGAGCATTAACTAGCAGCAACCGGGCCGCAGACCCGGCTATGAACGAGGGCATTCACGTGACTGCTGTGCTATGTAGCAAGTAACAGGAGAGGGCCGCTTAATTTAAGTAACAGGGCACATCACCTACGACCACTTTACCTTCTGGTCTATCTATCACACCGTATGAGCCTCAAGGATCCAGCACGCGTATTTCTTTCTTACCGAAGTATCAATTAGACCCAGGAGCTTCCTGGTGCCATCGCTGTATGTCAGCAAACAACTCGGATGTTGCTGGCCCAGCGGACAACTCGACCCAAGAATCACCATGCCTTCGTCTGCGTGGGCTGCCGTTCGATGCCACTGAAGACCACATTCGGGTGTTCTTCGATGGCTTCACAATTGTGCAGCTCTACCTCATGCGGAAGAACGGTGAGTCATTTGAGACATGCCGCGGTTGTATTCAAGGTAGACGAGTGTGAGCTCAAGTGCTTCATTCTTGCTGTGTGACAGGCAGAAACACAGGGCAGGCCTATGTTGTGCTCGAAAGCTCGGAAGCTGCAGCCAACGCGTTGTGCAACCTGCATATGAGGGCGATCGGTCTCCGCTACATCGAGTAAGCAGCAGGCTGAAGCCGTCCAGGTTTTGACCAGAACATGCAACTGCTAAGATGGCTGAGCTTTGGCAGCGTGTTCAGACGTGACCTATCCTTGCCGCGCAGGGTCTTCCGCACACCCAAGGAAGACGTTGAAACAGCAGCTAAGGCCATCGAAGCGGACCAGCAAAGCGAGGGGTTCATAGTGCGCCTCCGGGGCCTGCCTTACACCGTGAGTGGGATTGACACATGTGCAGCACTACTTCAAACTGCTGCTGCAAAGCAACTAGGGGTCAACATGGGGGTGATCAGCAGTGGGCCTCACCTGGGCAAGGAGTGAGCCCTTTTGTGATACCGCAGTTTCTGCAGTGGCTTGCCTTAAGTCAATGCTCTTAAAAAGATTGAAAGCTTGTGCAGGCTGGGCAGGGCTGGTTTTGCAATGAGCTGCTCAAGCTGCACCCTTAAGCTTCTCCATCACTAAGCATGTTTGTGAAGCGAACATGGATGGCAGGCTTTCTGGGTACAAACATGGATGAGAGGGCCTGTAAAGCAGATATCTCATGGCCTGCAGAGCAACATGAGAGTGACTGTGCCTGCAAGCAGTCTGCATTGCACGCTTGGTGATAGCAGCCCTGCTTTCATGTGCAGACTATACGCTTTCCCTGGTTTTCTGGTTTCTCTGGAATCTTTAGGCAGCCCGGGTTTGCTTGCTGTGGGTGGTTGTATGAGTTCCATGACGTCCTTTAAGATGACAAGGCATGCCATGCTCAGCTAGGAATGTCTTCACTAGTGTCTTCACTAGGCACCTAATGAGACTCCCTTCGAACTGCAGGTGACTCATGCGCAGATAGCCACCTTTTTAGCTCCTGCAGAGCTTGAAGATGGGCTGGAGAGCGTCCACCTGCTCAGGCATCCGCATGGACGGCCAACAGGGGAGGCGTACGTGGAGCTGCGGGATCAGAAGAGCATGGACTTTGCAGTACAGCAGAAGCACAAGCAGATGATGGGCAGGAGGTACATCGAGGTGAGCAGCATTGTGGTACTGCCCTTGCCAGCATGTGCTGCAGCTGTCTTTTGGGGCCTGGATTGCGCGTGCACTTCATTTTCCTCATCCACCCTCAGTGCAAGAGCAGTGGAGGCTTGCTAGTACAAGCAACGGCTAAATACGACTGCTATATCACCTCATATTTGCTGCACGACGGGGGAAGCAGGCAATATGGCTGCTTTGCAAGGGCCACTTGCATTTCTGAGCAATCTATCTAGTGCTGGTGTTTGCTGCGTCCTGGCACGTAATGAATTGCTCTGTTGGGTGGTTCCTTCTCCAGGTGTTTCAGACAGGCCGAACTGCCTTAGCCCAGGCCTTCTCGCCTGATGCTCAAGTGCCTGCTTGCTTACCGGACCCTAACGCTTTGATGATGGGAGCCCCAGGCACACAGGGAAACCTGCTGATCAGGCCCATGGGGCTTACTCCACAGGATCTGACAAGTGGCATGGCAGGTGGGGGCGGTGGGCACTAGTGCCGTAGCAAGGCAAGGGACGAGGGCCTATAATGATTACGCTAAAGGCCAAGCATGCATGCACATGTTGCGGAGTTGACTTGCATCCATGCTGGAAGTCCTTTCCCTCTGCTGTTGTGTATAGGGGCCTGGGTGCTACGTGCGGAAGTTTTTTAGGGATGCTTAGAGACGTCCGTGTTGCTCTGTCGGTCCCTGGAGCATAGTAGCAGTAGCGCTGCTAGCTGTGACTACTAGCAGGTAATGGGCTGATGCTGTTTCTTAGCAGGGGCAGTGATTATAGCAGTACTGAGCAAGTCCCCCTCAGCAGTCATAATGCAAACATAGGCGAGCACACGAGAAAACGTTCATCCTTTCCTTCCCCCTTGTTTCTGCTTGATGCAGGTCTGCACATCACTGGCAACCCAGTGGCAGCACCAGCAGCACCTCATCCTCGGCCATACATTATGGCACCTGCATACCATGGTCCTGGCTATCCGTCCCCTCCCAGGGGCCCGTTGGGCCCGATGGTACCCTTCCCAGCTGGAGCTACTGTAGGTCTAGTGCCAGGTGGACCTGGGGCCTTGATGGGAGCTCAGCCTGTCTTAGCGGGACACCCAGGTGCTTACATGGCACCGCAGCCCCTGCCACCCATGCAGTCGCAGCAGCAGATGCATGCACCGCAGCAGCAGATGCATGCACAGCATCAGCCTCCCACCTACTTTGTTGGGCCTAGCGGGGTCCGGCAAGACCCCTCCGGGAGGCAGCAGCAGCAGCAGCCTTTCCGGTACCAGCAGGCACAGCAGCCCAATCAGGAGTGGGTCCAGGTGGGTGACATTGAGTTGCTGTACTTGACAAGAAACTAACATCACCGTGCACACATGGGTGCAGGGGGGAGCTTGGCCGTGAGCTGTTATACCCCCTGTCAAGCAAACACTGTGTCAGCTCCCACAAGTCCCTTCTGTTTAAATGGAATGTGGGCCTGCTCTGCTATCTGGTTATGGGCCCTTTTTACTACTTACTGTATGCTCTAGCTTACTGCTGATGCTTGTGCTGCAGAACCCTGGTTGGACCCTACAAGGGTTCACTGGGCAAGGTCAAGCAGCTGTGGCGATGTCAAATCGCCCAATGTACTCGCAACAGGATGTCCGGGCAGGTACGGAGGTGGAGGGGAGGGCTAATCCATGGGCTGTGTTCACCCTGTAGGGATGTAATAGGGTGGTGTGGGCAGCCATCGGTATGAGGTGTTCAGCAACATTCGAGTTTGGGGCCGGTGGAATAGGAGTTGGGACTCCCACAAAACCAGTCGGCTAAGGGCCTGAAGTCGTCTGTAGGATGCTTCTCATAATGGCTCTCAACAGAGACCTCTTCGTGTTCGTGTCTACCTTAACCTGCAATAAGCAGCGCCATTCACCATCCATGCTCATGCACTGTGCGTATGATGCAGCAGTGTCACATCACTGATGCACAGCCATTATGTTCTTGTCTGCAGGGGTGGTACTGAGAGAATCTTTTGTGACAGTAAATGCTGGACTTGGTGGTGCGCTTGCAGAGAGGTCTGCAGCCGGTGTCTTGCACTGGTCGCAAGATGCCGGAGGTACGCCTGGCTCACCTGCATCGTAAGAGGTGATTCCCGCTCTCGCAGGTCAAATTGCATACTGAGGCTAAGGTGCCTCGTTGGGTGGCATTTTTGGGATCTGCTATAAGCTAAATTCATCACATTACACTTGCACTGCTGACCCCTGTGCCTTTTTAGGAGGCGCCTGCATCTGGGCAGGAAGCATGGTATCATTCAATATATCTGGGTGCGATAGGGGATGATTAAATAGAACTGCATTGGGCCATTGGTATGGTCTGGGGGCAAGTGGAGAATGGTCCCTTGGCAGTAAAAAACAGATATGGTGGGCAACGGCAGTCTTGTTTGTGGGAAGACTTGTGTGGGTGAATGGGGCACCTTGGTTCCAGGGAGCAGCAAGGCGTCAAGGGATACCATCGTAAGTGTATGATAGAACACTGTGCAATTGTTTGTCAAGAAGGTCCAAGGCATTGCACGTAGAATTCTGTGCAAAGCACCAGGCTGGGGAGCTCGTGTGCTGTCTGTGCTGTTGTGCATGGGGTGGAACCTGCTCGGGGTTGCATTGGGTGTTGCATTATCATGCCAAGAAGGTAGGCAGGCATTCGCCTATGGCAAGTACTGCCGCGGGCGACAGACTCAAATGGGTGAGTTACAGGGGGCTGAACTGCACTACTCAGGGACACTCCTGCATGAAAGTCAGCTGCACAGGGTAGCGCCTCCTTTGAAGTGTTGTATGGGGGCTGACAGTTGCTTCGGCAGTGCTGAAGGGGGTCACTTCGCCTAGAAATTGTTGCAATCTGCATTTTTGTACAGTTGGCAGTATACCAATCCTACTCACTCAGTGATGCCAGCCTTCACATGGTGGGGAAGGCCATCGGTGTTTACAGACAATGCTAACTCAAATGATGTGCTTGGAATTGGGGTGGGATTCTGGTGGAGATGAGGTTGGGAGTGATCCTGATGGTTGGTGGAAGCACTTGGTCGTGCACAAGGTGGTCATGACTACTTTTGCACAAGGTTGGAGTCCTGTGAAGGAGTGTTCTGAGGGTTGGAATGTCTCCTGCATCCACTGTTGTGACCTGCTTTCTCCAGCAGCAATCTGTTGATGGGTTGAGGGGGGGTGCTCGACTGTGGTGAGCGATTGTAGGGGGTTGTTGACTTGTTGAGAGCAGCCAATGCTGCATCCTACGACCTGTGGTGATTGCAAAGTTAGGATAGTAGAGCTGGGACATATCTGTCATGTGGGTGCTGCTTACTGTAGGGTCTGGCCCTTGCTCTGGATGTGTCAGTTAAGAGACAACTGAGGGCTTCTTGAGCCTTCTTGCATTGCATTGCATTATAAACATGTTCAAGGACCGGACCGACATATTTGGTTTTGTGGTTTAAAAGTGGTAGGCAACAGGGAACCACTTGCTGTGGAGGTCAAGGCTTGTTAATACAAGGCTTAGTTGTCCAGACATTTGCTTAGCACAACATGAGGTTATGGGATGTAGCATTGTCAACTTTAGTGACGTTAGTACAGGGCGACGGGAGCATTCATCATGCATTGGCATCTGAAGAGCATCGCCAGTCCTGTCATTGCTGCGGAGTCAATGGTCTACTTGTGGGAGGATATGCGCATCTGGAGGGAGGCTATCTGGAGTGCATTGACCTGCCAGAAGGTTCCTGACAGCTAGCCTGCTTGCATAATGGCTTGTGCAGAGCATCTTGTCAGTTCAGGACGAAGTAGCCACATGTTGGAATGCATGTTTTGGGTTTTGTTGTAAGTTTCTCTTGGTGTAGGCTCCACTCCTCAGTGCAGTCTGCCAGACCAAGTATCACTTGTGCACCTTCGGGTATCCATGTGCTCTCTGCTGTCAAGCTAGCAAAGGCCCCTGGCATTGTGATAAACATGCAATTGCATTCGCCATTCTAGATGGCACAATGCTGCCTGTTCTTATGCACTATAGGAAGGTGAGGCTGTGCATGTGGTGTGCAAAGCCGAGCTTTCATGTGAGGCAGTCTCGTAAACAAGAGCGGTCTGTCCTCTGCGCACAGTGGGAATGTGATGTGGGTCAGGGGACGGCAGCTCTAAGGAGCAGGGCCAGCGCATGTCCTTCATCTCAGCCTGCTTTGTAGTGCTTAGGGTCGCATCTGATTGGCCAGGTGCATAAAAAGCCACAGTGTCCAGCAGAGTGTATTCCTAACTGCCGTGCAAGCAATGGGTGCTCTTAGGTCAATTGCTGCGTTGCATTCCTTCCAAGGTCACTGTTTGCTGTTTACTATGACACGCTTTCCAAATTGCCATGGCATGTATGTCATGTGCGTTGGAGGAGCACGGCACATTGTGGGCAGGGCGTACTAGTACAGTCGATGCAAGAGAGAGAGGTGTTTTGCCGAAGGGTGTCGGATATCTGGAACTTGAACTGTTTTTCAGCCTTTTGTGGGGCCTGAGAGTGATTACGGTAGGTTGCAACACTAAGATTGACGTGTGCTTGGTAGAAGTGAACAACCGACCTTCTTTGGTTGGTAGGAAGGTCTCTCTTAGCAGGGTGGGGGAAATGATTCCAGAGCAGTGAGAACTGCATCATATGGTTTTTGCCAATGTGCACTGTGTTTCCAGATGATGGTGCGGCGAGCATGTGTCCAGATGTCAGTCTGGCTTCTTTGAGCAGTCGCTCAAGAATTGCATCGACAGCTCTTGGCTACTGCAAACAATTGCATCACGAGACTATGCGTAGCCCATAAGTCCGTGAATGTTCAACCGAGACCATGTAGCTTCAGTTGTTTGAATTTGGACCATAGTTGTACTATGTGGCGTCTTGTATCATTTCACATGGGGGGAGTCCAAGCAGTGGGTCAAGTATGTACTCACCATTTGCATCTGTTGCTGGTTAATGTTTGGTGGTCTGCAAACAAGAGCTGTGGGTGGTTGCAGAAGTGAAGTTTGACACATTGGAAATGAGCAGGGGCCTCTTCCCAACTGCCACTGTGGGGGATATGCTAAGTACATTTTGGGTAAGGGCTCTATAGATACACGTTCAGCTCTGTATTTGGTTCCAGATGTGGGTATTTGCAGGCATTGTCTGGAGTTCTTCTTTTGGCTGGTCTTTGTGTAGATGTTGGCAGGAAACAATGTTTCAGGGTTGCAAAAAGCTGTGATTGCAAAAAGCTGTGATAGCAAAAGGGGAGGCTTATGTGCAGGCAGGTGGGCTGTTTATAACAGTGCTGTGCCATTGCAGCTTCTGTGATGGGTGTCGTAGGGTCTTCAATGTTGTGTTGTCTTAGAGGGCCTCACGGTGATGGCAGCAAGGGCATGTGTAAGTTCATCATATCTTAATCTTGTGTGTGTGGTTGTTTTGTGGTGAACTATCTGGCAGGGTTTTGATCTGTAGTCAGGTGGATAAGCAGGTTCAGTTTGGGCGCACAAGAAGATGCCCGATCTAAATGATGCAGAGCAGCAATTTGTGACTAGCAGTGTGGGCAAAGGGGGTGCTAATGCTGGTGTGGTTGTGCTATCACAATTGGTACTGTTTGTTGCTTGAGGGTGCAATGCTGTTAGCTGAGACTCTGTTGCTGCTTTTTTGTTCAATGCCCGTCACTTCTAGAAGGGGTTTGCTAAAGATACAACTACAACAACAACAACTACTACTACTACTACTGGCTGTGGGTTTTCCAGGCACTCCTATTTGCTCAGTTGTTTTGCAGAATGCGTTTCATTGCACATGGTAGTGAGCAATCTTGTTGCATTTTAGTATATTACTTCCATGGGTTCCACGGATGCCACCAGTAGTAGAAGTTCACCGTTAACAGCGGGCTAGCCTTCTTCCATGTATCCAATGTTATTGTAAGTGGAAGCATTGCTGAAGGCTTGCTCGTTTGGGGCCATAGCATGGACGTTTCAGAGTTGGCTCCTATCCCTCTCATCATTCCTTGGGGCTCCTGTCTGTGCAGTCCTAAACAGGCAGCAAAATGGGGCTGACTTTTGCCATGCCACTGGGGCAGCATTTCGGGGGATAATTTCTTTTCATTGAGGGACATCTCAGATGATTGGACCTTGGCTGCACTGCATGAGTTACCCTGCAAGTATCTTGTCTAGCTGGGCATACACCCATGCGGGCCTTCTGTGTCTGTTCTTGGGAAATCTGGTGTAGTGGGTGGTTGTTTACTGCACAGCAAAGAATTTGTCTCAAAGAGCATGGCTCGCATGACGGAGCTCAAAGAGATGGGGTTTGGTAAATGGTATTTGGTAGATGAAGTTGCTGCTAGTCTTGGGTTGCGCATCAATGCAAGCAAGACTGAGATCCTGTCCATTGACAAGGATTGGAAGGAGGGGGATGTGCCAGTGCAGCAAGGACCAGAGGTGGTTATCAGTGAGGGTGTGGTAAAAGAGGTGTCACAGTTCAAGTACTTGGGAAGTGTGCTTGTGACTGATGGCAGGTTGGATGTGGAGTTGAATATCAGGAGGGGTAAGGCTGTGGGGAGGTTTAAGCAGTTTGAAAAGATGTGGGGTACCAAGCATCTGTCATTGGCTACGAAGGTGAAGTGTTACAAGGCATATGTGTTGCCAATTCTGCTGTTCGGGAGTGAGTGTTGGTCCCTGACCAAAGTGCAATCGCAAAAGCTTGAGCGGGTGCACTCTAGCTGCCTTAGGAGCATCCTGGGGGTCAGGCTGTCAGATCGGCACACCAATGAGCATATCAGGAAATCATGTGGGGTAGCCACCTTGTCAGCATACATCACAGCAAATAGGCTGGGGTGGCTGGGGCATGTGGGCCGCATGGAGGAGGGCAGGTTGCCGCATATTGCGTTGTTCTCTTCATTACATGGTGACATGACGAGGCCAGTGGGTAGGCCTCGCCATACCTGGGAGAAATGCGTGTGTGCAGATCTGAAGGTGCTTGGTCAAGATGAGGGGAGCTGGGAGGCTTCATGTCAGATTAAGAGTGCTTGGAGGAAGAGGTTGTGGGATCTTACGCACCCTTGGGAAAGCCAACGGTTAGTGAGGTGTAGAAGGCGCACTAAGCAAGCTATTGATAAGCATGTGGAGCGCTATGTGGTGCCTTTCAGTGGCTGGGAGGATGGTGGTTCACCAGTACCTAGGTGGTGGGAGCCACCTCCAGCCCCTACTAGGGTGGTGCTTGATCCTGCTGCCTCCCCGCCACCCATGTGTGATGGAAGTGGAGCAGGTTTTGGGTTTTAGTGGTGGTGTTTGTTTCCCCTTGGTGTGCACGCCGTTGCATCTAGCCTCAGCTTGTGTGTGGCAAATCCACCATCGGTTGTGTGGCTTCGTGATTGTGATCAGGAGCCTTGTGTTTGTGGCCTAGGTTTGTTTGGCCATTGGCATTGCTGGTCTTGCGTTTTGATTGATTGATTGATAGATGAAGTCCACTTTTGGTAAGTCCACACGCCGCCGCCCTTTAACCATGAGGGGAATGTGGTTCTAGTGGTGCTTCATCCCCAGATATCAAGCTTAAGAGCCCTCTTTTTGGCCCATGCCCAAGGTGGGCTCATAGGTGGGCTGATATCATGATTGGCAGTTATGCAGATGAGGAGTGCCAACATTTATTGGTTGATATGTTCGGCTGGATGGGATTGGCAAGTAGCATCACGACACTTTCCCACTCGTGTTTTAAGCTCTCTTCGTGTTGCAGTTGCTTTTCCTCCTCCTATCAATGAACGTCAAGTTGGCAGGTTTTGCTTGCTAGGCTCGTTGATGCCTGCATGTGGAAAAGGCAGCGGATATGTGTGCTGGTTGAATCACTACCTGTGCTGGCTGGTGGACTGGATAAAAGCAGCAAGTTCTACAAAGCTGTAGAGGTGCTTACTTAGCGAAGGGGAGGTTCTGCATTACGGTGACTCGAACGAGCAGGTCAATTAGTGTTTGTTGTGCCTAACGGTGCACAGGTCCCATCTATGAAGCTGCAGCAATGCATGGATGTGGTTTATGCAAGGCATAAAGATCATCTGCCTTTTAGCCAGGTGCCCATTGTTGCTTATAAGCGTAACAGCAAGGCAAGTGCTCGAAAGAGTGTCTGCGCTCTGTTATGATGTGCCATGTGCATATCAGCTGATGACATGATCATAGTTATCAAAGCTGAGCAGGATAGTTATCAAGGCTGCCAGATGGGCTCATGCCTTACATGTTGCAATTAGCCATTATGTGCTAGGGGGACTTGGGAGACATGGTGTGTTTAATTTCAGCCAGCTAAAGTGGTGCAGAGCTTTTCCATCAGCTTTGATGCCAGCCTTCGTTGCGCTTGAACATGTGCGCATGATGCAATTGGTGGCAGGAAAATGTCCCAATTGGGAAATGGAGATCTCTTTGGGCAGAAGGGTGACATTCCTGGGGTAAGGGAGCATGTTCTGGGGCAACCTGTTTGGGAAAGGGAGATGGGCTTGGGACTGGGCCTCCACTTGGGAGGAAATGCAGTCGTTTGTTGTGGAAGAGTAAATGCCTGGGGAAAGGGTTGTTTGTTTGCCAGATTTGGGCAGAGGAAGCATTGTTTGGGCAAGGGCTACCTCTTGGGGTAAGGGTCACTTGCTTGAGAAAAGGACAAGAGCCAGCCTTCGTTGTGCTTGAACATATGCACCTGATGCAATTGATGGCAGGAGAATGTCCCAATTCAGAAAGGGAGGTATGCTTGGGCACAAGGGCAACATGTCTGCTTCAAGGGAGCATGTTTGTGGGCAACCTGTTTGGGAAAGGGAGAAGTGCTCGGGATTGGGCCTCCACTGAGGATGTGCAGTCTTCTGTTGTGAAAGAGCATATGTCTGGGCAAGGACAAGGGGTTTGGGACATGCTTTAGGGACATGCTATGAACAACAACATATTGGAGTTGTTGGTTTGCCTGCTTGTTGGGCACAGGAAACATTGCTTGGGCAAGGGCTCTCTAGTGGGGTAAGGGTCACTTGCTGAAGGGACAGATGCCAGCCTTCGTTGTGCTGAACATGTGCACATGCTGCAATTGACTGTAATGAGATATATGGTAGGGCACATGGGCAACATGTCTGGGACAAGGGAGTATGTTCTTGAGCAACCTGTTTGGGAAAGGGAGAAGTGCTCGGGATTGGGCCTCCACTGAGGATGTGCAGTCTTCTGTTGTGGAAGAGCATTCGTCTGGGCAAGGGTTTGGGACATGGTTATGGTTAAGGGGCTTGATGTGAACAACTAACAGTTGGAGGCGTCGTTGTTTTTCCTGCCTTGTGGGGCAGAGGAAACAGTTTTTGGGCAAGGGCTACCTATTGGGGTAAGGGTCACTTGCTTAAGAAAGGGACAGGAGTAGATAGGGCGGGCAGATTGCGCGGTCAACATGAGGAAGCCATACTGAGCAGGGGAAGGAGCTTCTCTGCATCCAGGGTAGACTGCCTTTTTCGTCAAGGAAGAGCTGCTTGGGCAAGAGCATTATGTTTTGTGCAGCGAGGGTGACCGGGATAGGAGGCTGCCTTTGTGAAGAATTGTCTGTCCGGGAAAAGGGGTTTGCTTGCTGAAAGGCGACTTGCCTGGGGATTGGAGATCTGGTTTTGGAGGGTGACGTTTTTGGCAGAGGGGTTGGCCGACTATTACCCAACCTGCCTGTGAAAGGGACTCTTTGGAGAATTATGTTGGAGCTAATTATGCAGGCGTTCTGCTGTTTTCCAGTCTCCTGCTGGTGATTTGTTTGCCGTGTCCGTAGTTGGATGTCTGCTTGGGTATTCCTCTTGCTTGGTGGTATGGATTCCATTGTTTTTGGACCCATCCGATGGTGTGTTTGGTCGTTTCGACCTAGCAGCCCTTTGCGGTTGCCGCACCTTAAATTTTTGTTTTTTACGATTACGATTACGATTACATCATGGCCCCTCAAAGGGGGCGCCCGTACGGAGCCAACCTAGGCTCCATGGGCAGAAATTTTTTGTTTGTTCCAGGCAAACTGCCTGGGGACGGCCATCAATTAATTGCAGCCCTGCTTGGGCAAGGGTGAGATGTCCGAAACATGTGGCTCGATGTGCCTTTGGTGTAGGGACTTTAGTTCTTCGCAAGAATTAGGCAGCGCATTGCTTCATTGATTGTTTGGGGTTGCAACTGTTGTAGGTGCCCTCTCGGGCCTGTCTGGCTTTTCACTTCGAGCGACTCAAGTGCTACTTCTGAAACCCCTGCTGAAGAGCCCATGCCTTTGTCAGATGTTCTCTTGCTACTGGTAATAGCTGCTACCATCACGACGGTGTCGCAACCTAGCACTTCTGAGGTATGTCGTACTGCGAGGTACCGTCCACCGGGTCAGACCCTTCAAAGCACCCTCATCGTCGATTATAATGCATCTTTACCTGGCCAGTCCTACGTGCTTTACACTCGTACTGATGAAGGCTATAGTCAGCAGCGATCATTCTGCATCATTTACGCTTGCTTTTTGCGTAGTCCTGAAGTATCCAAGAGCAAGCATGGCAACGTCACGACATCTCAGTTCTGTCCATCCATGACCCGCCGACTGTCGTTTTCCGGTACTTAGCCCTTACTAACATCAATCGGCCATCCTAGCCATAAATCATGGTGAAGCCGGGAATGATGGTTCATGCTGCGCTGTTGTGAGTGGTGGTGTCAAGTGGTGATGATGTGCAGGTCTGACCTCGATTGCTAACAGACGTCATTATTGCATTGCTTTACCTGCTTGCTTCCTAACACTGGTATCCAGCAAAAGTGCCCTGGACAATGCAGGTGGCCGTTCCCGATTGCCATCCCCTTGAATTGTGACTCGACAATAGATTACAGAGGCTTTGCTTAATCGCACCTATGGGCTTGCTAACCTCTTGCAAGTGCCAAGACTTTGAGGATACAATGAGTGCTTGGGTCACGCGGCAGGATGCACAGTTTTCAGTGCGTGCCCATCAATCAACGAGCTTCGGCGCGGCCTGATTATGTGCATCTAGCCACGACATCAACATCCGGAAAAGACATATGTATCCATCATGAACAGCTTATACCCCAATTACGTATACATGACGACCATCGGGATGGCCAAAGCCTGAGAACAGGCAGCACCAGCTAACAATCTCAGCAAGCCCCTGCACTAATTCACCTGCGCTCTTGCTGGCCTCATGCACGCTATCCAATCAGACACGTATAAGCTTTTACACACTCGGTCTCCAAAACTCAGGCGGATAGCCTGTAACCGTAATGAAACATCTTACATTTGTATTTGTTTGTTTGTTCAATGCCTGACCCGGTCTCCATTTTCAATCAAGCAGCCAGACAGTCATACAAGAATACAGTCCAGTTGGTGCACGCCCCACTGAAACCTCACATGAAAGAAAGCTTACTATAAGCATGCTTCACTAAGACCAGGCCCCTTGCGTAGCACGTGCTGATGCAAACTCTCCCTGAAATAAACGAACTTGTCAACAGCAGTCATGCCGTTAACAATTAGAGGCTCACTTAGTGCAAATTCTGCAGGGATCCTGGTATCTGACAGCGCTTAGATAGGGCCAGCCTTGTATATAGCCGCTCATGACAAGCCTGCATCTTAGTACGCCGACCTCACGATAATTCACTTCATTCCCTTCACAGAAGCATGGGAAAGGTGGTTTCACTAAGTACTAGGCCTGCTTCCTTCACCGTATGCAGGGAGCTAATGTAGCAATAAAATGAGAATACTGAAACTCAACATTGATTGGAACAACATCATCCACTGTTCAATGCATTGCTACCACCTGCAGGATACAGCAGGGAACAATGCGGAGGGACCCTATGTAGCAGGAAAGCCTGTTACTACAACATCGTCAGCACACCATGTAATTCGCCCTAAAAAATCATGTACACTTTCCACTGCCTCACCTCTTAGTTCCACTGCGTCCCCACTGCCGAGGCTATTACGTCATCGGCCCTGCCTATTACATATTAGTAACCACATCCTAGGCCTTCACAGTGGGCGCACAAGAGTCAGCAAATCGTCTGGGGCTGAGCTCCTTCTTTCGCTCACAAGGCCAAGCAGGGTGGGGAAATTATATGCTAGGACATCCTGTCTACCGCTTAGTTACCGGCGGCAGGAAATGGTCTGCTTACTTGCCAGGCCGTATAGAGTGTGGCACAATGCCTGCATAACAACCTCCAATACACTAGTACACAAACTGAACTAGTGCTATATGCAGCGTTGGCAGGGCCCCTCTCTTATACAGAATATATGTTACCAAATGGTCCCGTCAAAGTGGGGGCAGCGCCACCCATACATACTAGGAGCCAACTTAAAGAATGTTCCTGAAACTACCACCCGGTCATACATGCTGAAGACAACCCATATTCTGTTCCACCTTGCTGTTCTTTGTGACAGCTTGAGGTGAGGGGCCTATGGGACTTTCTGCTATGGCATATCATGAAATGCAATAATAATACCACCAGGTTATACAGTGGCAGGCACAGGAACCACAGTGGCAGATCTCCTCCTGAATATGCCCAAATGCCACTTTGACTCCTCCCTCTCCCGTACCCCAGTTCCCCCTGTAGACCCCCTCACCCCACGTGATCGCATGTACAGAGTACCCTTGGGCACAAGCCCCATCATCTCCAAGGTTAACCCCTCTTCCCAAAGCACCTTCCCACAGCAACTCACTCTTAGATCATAGGACGCCCTTACTCCTCCTGATGGACCCCTCCCTGGTATCCCTGGTGTGCTCACTGTCTGTCTACCCTGACACTGCTGCTGCTGGTGGTGGTGGTCCTGATGGTGGTGGTGGTGGAAAAGGTGGTGGTGCCCACTAGGCCCCAGTACTCGCACTACACCGCTCCCTCTAGCCCCTGGCGCTGCATTACCCCCCTGCCCGGCTCGCAAGCTGTCAATCCACCTCCTAACATCTTCCAAAGTATCCCTGTACCGCATCTGCATCACATATACTTGTTCTGCATCCTCATTCATGACTTGTAGGGTGGTGTACTGGTCCTCCCCCTGCTGCTGCAGCAGCTGTTCCTTCTCCTCTTCAGCTTGTTGCTCATGCAGCAGCAGCTCCTGCTCCCTTCTAAACAACTCTTCCTCATGTTCCGCTACTAGCCACTGAGTACCTGCAGCCTCCGGTCCCTCCTCCTCCCCCTCCCGATTGTCCTGCTGCCCCCACTCCCCTTCCATGCCATCACCCTCTTGCTCCTCCTCATCCTCTTGTCCTTCTTGCTGCCACTCCTCTTCCTCTCCAACCACCTCCTGCCCTTCCTCACCCCACTCCTGCCCCTCTTCCACCCCCTCCTGCCCCTCCTGGATCCACGACCGCTCCTCCTCAGTCCACTCCTCCGCCTCTTGGCACCACTGCTGCCCCACACTAACTACCTCCTCCTCCGTTTGCCGCCACTCCCCCTCCTCATTTACCCCCTCCTGCGCCTCATGCCGCCACTCCCCCGCATCCCCTCCTTGATCCCACGGCTGCGCTTCTTCACCCCTCACCTGCCCATCCTGACCCCAAGTCTGTTCCTCTCCCTCCCAGTCCTCTCCGCCAACCACCTCCTCCTGATGTTGCTGCTGCTGGTGGTGGTGGTGGTGGAAGTGATGTGGATGCTCCTGCCAGCTGCCTGCTGCTTCAAAATCCCCCTCCCCTACCCGCTCCTCTACCCCAAAATGCGCTGCCTCATATCCTTCCTCCCTGCCCTCCTCAGGAGGCTCCACCTGGTGCTCCTGCTCCTGCCAGCCGCCTGGAACAGAAGCACCATCCTCTAAATGATCGTTTTCTACATATGCAGCCTGCCGCCCACCCTCCTCCACCTGCTCATCTTGCTCCCGGCAAGCTGCTTGCTCCTGCCACTCCCCATCCCCTCGCTCATCCAGCACTGCAACCCCTTCAGGCCCCCACTGCCCCCCCTGCTGCTCTTGCTGCTGCTGCTGCTGCTGCTGCCACTCCCATGCATACTGCTGCTGCTGTTCATGCTCATATGCAAGGACTTCTTCGTCCTCCTGGTGCTCAAAAGCGCCAATTACATGCTCCTGCTCTGGCTGCTCTTCTTGCCAACCACGCTCCTGGTCCCACGGCTGCTCCTCTTCATACTGCTGCTGCTGCTGCTGCCCAGCCTCGCTTATGTGCTGTTGCTGCTGCTGGCTCTGCCGCTGCTGTGCTTCTATCCAGCCTCCCTCATGCTCCTGCTGTACAGCATCATCTACATACAGTTGCTCCTGCTGCTGCTTTTCCTCTCCCTGTCCCTCTTGCAGTCCATCTTCATACCCTTCTTCATACTGCTGCTCCTCTACATGCTTCTCCTCTACATGCTCCTCTTCATGCTCTTGCTGGTGCTGCTGGTGCTGCTGGTGCTGCTGGTGCTTATCTTGCCACCCCTCTTCAGATTTCCCCCCCCCGCTCTCAACTGCATCCGCACCCTCCGACATTCTTTCGTGCTGCTGCTCCTGCATGTACATGTAGCTGCTGGCTTCTTCCTGCCCCCCCTCCACCCATCCCACTGTATACTGCTGCTCCACAACCTCATCTACATAATGCCGCTGCCCCTCTTGTCCCTCCTCTCCCACTTCAAAGCCTTCCTGCGGCGGCCCTTTGGCATACTGCTGCTGGTGCTGCTGCGTCTCCTCCTCTTGCCACCCCTGTTTATACTGCGCCATCCCATATTCAGCAGCATCAACACCCTCCCGCATGCAATCATACTGCTGCTCCTGCACATCTGCATCACATCTGCCTTCCCCCTGCTCCACAGCTTCCCCACCCTCCCGCTGCTCTTCCTGCTGCTGTGTAAACTCACAATCCTCAGTTTCTTGTCCTTGTCGCTGCTGTTGCTGCTGTGTTTCTGATATGCATAGCTCCTCACCCGAATAGTAAGGCTGCTGCTGCTGCTGCTCTTCCACCGCGTAGTGCCCCTCCTCCCATTGCTGCTGCTCTTGCTGTTCCTGCTGCTGTTCACCTTCAAGACCTGCGGCATACCCCTCTTCCCCAAGCAGCAGCTGCCTGTGAGACTGCCCATGGTAGTGCTGATCCTCCTGCTCACAGCAACCTTCTGCATGACCATCTTTTTCTACCACATGCCGCTGCTGGTAGTAAACTTCCTCCTCTTCACCATGCTGCACTCCCTGCCCCTCCTCCTGCTGCTGCTGCTGCTGCAAATTTGGATCATCCTGCCATGTCAAAACGTCAACGTCAGCTTCCTCTCCAACCTCTTTGTCAGAGCCCCCTTGCATACCCTCATCCAGTTGCTGCTGATGATAGTAGTACTGGTCCTCCTGCCCTTCAGTAAGTAGGTGCTCTGACCCTTCCACTTCCTCTGCATGGAATGAAGTTCCACACACTCCATCCCTATCTTCCTTCTCCTGCTTTTGCTCTTCCTGCTCCACGTCCTGCTGCTGCTGCTGCTCTTGCTCCCGCTGCTGCTGCTGTTCCTCGTCCTGCATCTCCTGATGGATTTGTATCTGCATGTTTCCCATCTCATTGTCATAAACATGCTGCTGCTGCTCTTGCTGCGCCCCAGTGTCATATTCTAAAACCGGATTATGCTGCTGCTGGCTTAGCTCTAAAGCTCGCTCCTGCTCCTGTGACTCGTCTTGCTCCCACTCTCGCTCTTGCTGTTGCTCATCCCGCCCGCACTCTCGCTCCCACTCTGGCTCCCACTCTCGCTCCGGCTGCTGCTCATGCTGATCCTCTCCTTGCCGTAAACTATCATCAGTCACCACCGCCACACTGTGCTGCTGCAGCTGCTGCTGCTGCTGCTGATGATGATGATGATGTCCAGAGCTGTACTGCTCCTCTTCCAAGTCATATGGGTGCTGCTGCTGCTCTACATTGTACTGCTGCTGCTGCTGCTGCTGCTGCTGCTGCTGCTGCTGCTGGTCAACATCCCACTCCTGCCGTTCCCCCAGCTCAGGATCGTACTGCTCTTTTCCTATTCCACGCTGCTGCTGCTGATGCTGCTCCTCCAATCCAGATTGCTCCTGGTCTAGCTCATAGGGCTGCTGCTCCACTCCTACCTGATAACGCTCCTGCTCCAACTGCTGCTGCTCCTGGAAGTATGGTTCTTGTTGAAGCTCATGAGCCTCCTGCTGTGGCTCCCAGTACTGCTGGTGCTGCTGCTGCTGTTCGTGCAGATAAGGCCCTTCCTGAAGATCATACGGTTGCTGCTGCTGTTTGTGTGCATATGGTCCTTCCTCATATTTACATGGTTGCTGCTGCTGCTGCTGTTTCATGGTCAATCCGTGTGGTTGTCCTTGCTCTATTGCAGGCCCCTGCTCCATTACGTACTGCCGCGGCTCCTCCGAGTCATGTTGATATTGCAGCTCCTGTACCAAATCATGCTGGTGCTGGTGCTGGTGCTGGTAGTGGTCCTGGTGGTTGCCGCACTCCTGTCGAAGTCCATACTGCTGCTCTTCGGAGTCACAATGCTGCTGCTGCTGATGATGGTGGTGGTGGTGGTGGTCATCCGGCTGCTTTTGCTGCTCCAGCTCGGATTCAGTCTCCTGCAACTTGTACTGTTGCTGGTGTCCCAAGCTGCCATGCCATGTCTCCCCCTCCTGTCTGTCTACCTCTTGCATGTGCAGTTCGTCCTGCTGCTGCTGCACATGCAACTCATACTGCTGCTGTTGCTGCTGCTCTGTCCCAAACTCACTGACAAAATGCTCTCCAGTGTTCTGGAGGGGCCTCCCTTCATCTGTCTGATACAGTTCCGGTGCTCGCTGGGAAGTGAGTGCTGGTGTGGGAGGAGCTGCTTCACTTAACCTTGCAAGTGCCTGACTGGTGGTGTCAGTGCCTGGAAAGTCTACTACTACCATCTGCTGCTGCTGGTTTTTGGCGTTGGGGTGGTCCTTGTCTTTAGTTAAAGTAGGGTGATGTGGAGGTAGAGAGGTTATGGGGCCATCCTGCGAGCAATTGCAGCATTGTGGTGCCATCAGCCGCTACCAGACTCATTGGTAACGGCTGCTTGTGTAAAGTTGGTTGGATCAACACAATTAGCATATATGTCATATATTGGGCACTGCCGCATGAGTTACTAAACTACACAAGGGTTGATTCGCTGCAAAGAGGATGTACAGTACTTGTCTACTTCCTTATGTATTATGGAAAGGGACCGCCGCCTTTTCCGTTATAGCAAGCAAACCTTACATATGCCCTCTTAAGAAACTATGGTCGGTTTGGTATGGATATAAACAGAGCCGACGCACATCGTTGCGTGGACAAAAAGCAGCTGTCCGTCAGCAGTATCAATTCTGTATCAGTTTCTGAAACCTTTGCATCGATTGAAAAACTGATAACAAGCCCTTCACTCATAATCAAAGCATACCCAAAGTCACCCCCTTCACCCTCAATACCCCTTCCTATCTGGTATTGCCTCGCAATACCTCGCCCAGTCGACCGCTGTAAGTAACTAGCATTACTGCCCGTTAGGTAACGCTGGTTGCAGTGCTGATCCCTCGGGAGCCTTACCTCTTCTTGCGCATGCCAGTCTCTACTGAGAGCCCTTTGGCTTGTAGCAACGTTTCTCAGATTATCACTGCCATCAGCATCGTCATTGCAGGGTGTGCAGCTGCTGCTAGTATCTCTCCTGCTGCTGGTGCTGCCACTCTCGCTATCATGCCTGGAGTCCCTTGGGGTTTCCACCTTTGCCTCTCCCAGAGAGCTTCCAGACCCTGGTCCTGCCCTTGAAACCTCCCCTGCTTCTTCTTCTGCTTCTGCTGTTGCCAGCGCTGCCGCTAGTGCCACAGGGAATTTTGCTTCTTGTTCTGCTAGCGCCCTCTCTGCTGTCCTGGCAAGCCCTTCTATTCCTCCTCCTCCTCCTGCTGCTCCTCCGTCTGATGCTGCTTCTGCTCTTTGGTTTGCTGCAGCCAGCAGGGCTGCGGGGCCCCCTGCTGCTGGTGTGCCTCCTTCTTGTGCCGCTTCTGCTGCTGCTGTTGGTCCCTCAGCCCGTGCTTCCTCTGTTGCTGCAGTCAGTGCTGCTTCTGCTGTTGCGTCTGCTCCTGCTGCTGTGCCTCCTTCCCGCGCTTCTTCTACTGCTGCTGTCACTGCCACTTCTGCTGTGGCATTATCTGCTCCTCCTGCTATGGCATTATCTGCTGCTACTGCTGAAGCTGCAGGTGAAGCGGCTACTGCTGCTGCTGCTGCTGCTGCCGCTCTCACATTGCTCAAGTCTATCAGCTCCAGCACGCACCCACGAGGAAACTCCTTCTTCAACACACCAGGGAAATACCCCTCCAGAACGTCCCTTATAATCGCAACCGCAGTCGGGTGCTTAAAGGACTTAGCTGGCTTATTCCCCAGCTGCAGTCCATCTCTGTAAACCACCAATTGCAAAGTGCTTTGACTTTGACTTTGACTTTGAGTTTGCCCTGTGGGAGTGGAAGATGGACAGATCCCAGTGCTGCTTAAACTTCCAGCAGCACTCCGCATGCCAGCAGCAGCAAAGGAAGCTGTCACCCCCTTTACTCCTGCGCTACTAGGGCTCCTAGAGGATGCCCTACTTGGAGTCAAGCTGCCACCAGGCTTTGAAATGGACCACTTTTTGCCAGCAGGAGAAGCATGGCTAGGGGAAGAGGTGGAAAGAGCCGCTACTTTCCGGTTCAGGGCATTGACGGACTTCTGCAGCTTGGTGATTTCAAAGGGCAGTGGTGGGCCTGGACCACCCCCTGAAGACCCTCCTCTGCTTGAAGCAGTTGGAGCGCTGCTGCTGCTGCTGCTGCTGCTGGTGGTGGTGGTGGTGGTGGTGGTGGTGGTCCTTACGTTGCTAGATGCTGCTGCTGCCACCACCTGTCCTGCAGCTGCTGCTGCTGCTGCCGTTGCGCCAGCACCTGCCTGCCCCACCGCATGAGAAAGCCCAGCAGCAGCAGCATCAGGAGAGCAAGTAGCACCAGCAGGTGGAGGAAGCTTCTCCAGAAGCCAGCCTAAACCTCGGTCCTGGAGCAAACCCTCCAGCTGAGCAATTCTTGCCCATGCTATTCGGCACTGTTGCTGCAGACATTGGCATTCTGTGCAGCAGGACGGGACATCTCCTGCTGCTGGCAACACTTCTTCTGCTTCTGCTACTGACACTGGCTGTATTGCCTTTGTCTGCCGTCTGCTGCTGCTCCTGCTACTGCTGTTTCTTCTGCCTGTAGTGCTAGGAGTAGTGCTGCTGCTGCTACTGGCAGTGCTGCCGATGCAGCTATGGTGCTCTGGGGGAGCACTGATTCTGTGCTTGCTGCTTGTAGGATGCACTGCTTGGATGAAACCTGGGGTGGGGGCCTTAGTAGGGCTTACAGGAGGCCGGGCACTGCTGCTGATGCTGCTGCTGATGGTCGTGGTGGTGGTAGTTTGGGGGCTAAAGGTGGAGTTTGCATTGATGATGTCATTCTGCTGATGACCATTGTCTTGAATGGTGGGTGCCCTGGGAGAGGGTTTAAGGGTGTTCTGCAGGGAAGCATTGAACCACAGGCCAAATGGGATTTGCTACATCCGTCCTTGTATGTCTGGCTCCCATAATATCACGCAGTTATCAGCCTTACTGCATGCCATACTGCATGCCACACTGCAGAAGAACCTTAATGCGGTCTACAGCAGGCATGCTGTCCGACGGCATGGACAAGGGTATGGAGGGCATGTTATTCTGGTCTTTTCCCAGGGATGAGCAGTATACAAGCCTTTGCAACCACTTTTGCAACCGTGCTCGACCCTTGGCACGAAAGATTTCCTGTATTAGCTGACATCTAGTACTTAAGGCTGACAATCTATCCAGAAATGCGGTCAGTTACATGAGTACTAGTGAGCAGACCAGTTTAGTTAACGTGCTCCAGAGAGAGACAGTGCCAGAGACCATTTGCAATGCTGGAAGAGGCAGTATTCTGACGATTGATAGACATTATATGCGTGGTCTGCTACTGTAGGTATTGTGCGGGCTTGCTCGCTTACCCTTGGACTGCTCTCCACGCTGCTAGCAAGCTGAGCTTTCAAGGCAGCAGTCTTCTGTTCTAGTTGCAGAACTTTATGTATTAGCGAGGTCTCGATAACTTCCTTCGCTGCTGCTCGGATTTTATCAGCTGAGGCCTGCAGAGAGCGGGGGTGCTGTTATGGTTGACGCAGCGTTCGCTGGGTGATTCATAGGAAGGTAGCTGACGGAGCCGTGGACTTGCCTTTGTTCGGCGCTCGGTGGGCGGAGCTTGAGCATCTTGCTTTTGAGCAAGCTCTTCTATCCGCGCCTTAATGCCTGAGGTAAATTGGGTCGAGTCTCAGGGATTGCACCACGCATATGCTGACAAGCTGCACATCGCAAGAACCCCCTATTTACCTGCACTGAGGGGCCGGTCTTGACCAGGTGTTTTGTAGGAGCTGCCCCCCATGCCAATGTACGACTAAAATAGTCTAGTCTGCCCTCCCTTTTTTGACATACGTCTGCTTGCGAGAAAACGCGATAGTGAACGGTGTCATGACATTCCAGCCCAGGGGTGAAGCTCCGTAAGTATAGCGGTGAAAGGGGTCACATTTCGATTGGTGCGGTTTTCATGCGAGGAATCTAATGTCCATAAGGGCCCCAATATCAGGGCCGAGCTTACGTGCAGCGTAACTGCAAAACGGTACCGTATGGTATGCAGTGTGACCGGGGTCAGAAGTGACATGACGGGGCGATACAGGCGAAACGGGGCCGAACCGGCATTTAGAAGTAGACTATGCCACAATTGTAAGAGAGCTTTAATCGTCACACCAAGGGCGCGACAGCAGGGGCGGTGGCACTGTCTGAACCCTTGGACTCACGCCCGCGATGCACGACCAGCCGGATCCTTTTGCCATATGCAGCCAGCTGAGTGCAACCACCCACGTGCCAGGTCCTTGGTCACATTGTGGGTGAAATATTCAACCTTCAAGAATGAGAGCCTGTGGATCAAACGGACAAGAAATGGTTAGCTAGCCATTAAAGTGGTCAACACCCAAACTCATGAAGACGCCAACAAGATACGGACGTTTTCAAATTACCAGATTACCAACTAGCCCAAAAGGGCCCAAAAGGGCCAATGAAGGCTCATAGGACCAAAAACATTTCACATTCCATTCACATTTTCCTCCTAATGCCTAATCAAGGCTATCTGCGGGGCCAGGTAGGCTCAAACGATCCAAGCATGCTGCGACAATCGACCGCACTGCCTGCATCGTCGCACCAGACACCCCTAAAGCAGACAACCCCGGCATGCTGACAGGTCCGCCGACCCCACACAAAGCTTCTCCCGAAAACTGGTAGCTACCATCTCCACTCAAACCAGTACCAGCAGCAGCCTCTCCCAATGCACTACCGTCTCCCACAGTCCCACTGCTGCAACCAACATCACTCCCTCCCATCACCAGCACCAGCCGCAACCTAGGCAATGCTTCCCACACTTGCTGCAGCTGCATCACAAACGGCACATTCAAATTCAGAAGCTTTGGCCCACTTATCCCCCCTCCATTCCCACTCCCACCACCCCCATCACACCGGACCACCCCATCCTTAGTCACCACCCTTCTGCTCCCTCCCCCTTTAGCGCTACTGCCACTGCCAGCAGCCCCACAGCCGCCGCTGCTACTGCCGTTACAGACACCTGCTGCATTGCTACACCTTTGCTTGTGTTTAGCAGCCCGCTCGGGAAGGACCAAAGGTAGCACCAGCAGCTGCACGTGAGGAGCAATGTTTGGCAGCCGCTGCACCACCACCTTGAGTAACTCAGTGACAAAGTCACTACTTACGGTGACACCCTCATGTGACGATTTCAGCCCTCCCCTGCTAGTGCTTCTGCTGCTACTGGTATTCAGTAAAGAGGGGTGCGAGGCCAAATGCTTCACAAGGGAACGTGTCATCCCAGATTGAATTTTAACCAGGGTTGCAGCCCATTCTAAATCCCGCTGAACTTGCTGCTGCTGCTGCCCTTGCTCCCGAGTCGACCCAGCTTGCTGCTTGCCTTTGGGCTGCTGTTGTGTATGAAAGGGCTTCCCCTGCTGCTGCTGCAGTAGCGTCCAAATTCCATGCTCTGACTGCTGCTCTTGGCTACACCTTCCCCATTGCTCCCCATGCGGCTTCCACTGCTGTTGCTGCTTCTGCTGCTCCTGCTCCCGCAATGCCGAGGCTCCCTGCTGCCCCTGCTGCTGGACTCCACCCACAGCTAATTCCTGCACCGCCCCCTTCAACCCCATTTCCAAACAATCCCTCAAATCCAACACAGGCAGTCCCCCCGCCTTCAACCTCCTTAGTTCCATCTCCACCCTCCCCACTGCAGCCCCCCCTTGAGACACATCCCCAACCCCTGTCGGCGCCACCCCTGTGTTCACTACTGCTCTTGCCCGCACCCTATTGCAGCTGATACCAAGCTGTATAATCTCGTGCACTTGGGCCCAATGCACCCCAGCCCACCCGCCCCTGAATCCACTCCCACCCCCTCGCCTACCCCCGCCGCCGCTCCGACCGGTGCCTCTGCTACCTCCCACTATATGGCTGCCTCTGCCCTGATCAGCTCCGTTTCCAAAGGAATGACCCTGCTGGAGGCTGCTGCTGCTGCTATTACTGCTACTGCTGCTGGTGGTGGTGGTGGAAGTATAGCCTGCTGGAGATGACTCACACCTTCCCCCTGCTCCTGCTGCTGCTGCCACCATCCCGCCTGTGTGCACCTGAGGGCTTAGCCATAGCTCAAACCCCGCCTGAATACCAACAAGAGCACCACCACCACCACCACCAACAGCTCCAGCCCCAGCAGCAGCAGCAGATGGTGGTATATGCTGCACTGCAGCTGTCCCTGCTGCTCCTCCTGCTGTAGTAGCAGGAGCAATAGAAGTAGAACTGGTAGCTGCACTAGCTGCCACTCCTGTTAATGCTGCTGCCGCTCCTGTAGTGGTAGCAGATGTGCACTCCATCGGGGCACCAGTTGCTGCTGCTGCAGCTGCTGCTGCTGCTGATGATGACGGTGGTGGTTGTAGCAGATGTCCCCAAGTGCTTGGTGGCTGCAGCTTGTCCTGCAAGTAAATCTCTGCTACCAGCTGTTTGTTGATCACCACCATAGCCAAGCAGCTGCAGGGTTTATTGCTGCGGGGGCTGCTGGAGCAACTGGCCACATACACACCATTAACATGCTCTGCATTAACACAAGGAGCAACAGCAAGGAGCAGGAGGGGTATTAGCAGTAGCGGGTAAGTGGCCACATACACACCATTAACATGCTCTGCATTAACACAAGGAGCAACAGCAAGGAGCAGGAGGGGTATTAGCAGTAGCGGGTAAGTGGCCACATACACACCATTAACATGCTCTGCATTAACACAAGGAGCAACAGCAAGGAGCAGGAGGGGTATTAGCAGTAGCGGGTAAGTGGCCACATACACACCATTAACATGCTCTGCATTAACACAAGGAGCAACAGCAAGGAGCAGGAGGGGTATTAGCAGTACACAAACAACTCTTCACACACACGCACACCACTTAGATGATCTCAAACAAATCAAGAGCAACAACAAGGAGCAGCAGGGATATTAGCAGCACACAACAACTAGCAGCAGAGACTATGATGGGACTGAAGGGGCAGGTGGCTTTTCACTAGCAATAAATCACTACGGTGCACTTCAAAGCAAAAGAAGGGAAACAAAGGAAACCCCGGAGACACAGATGTTGCAAATCCTGAGGTCTACCAATGAAACCAGTCGAAGTGCACCTCTCAGCAAGTCGCACAGGCTGCATAAGCACAATTTGACGAGCCTTCAAACTACGTCTTCCCCAGATCTCCAGACACCCAACCCCAACTCTAACAAACATTGCTAGAGACCAGGCTGCCCATATCTCGTCCTCAAGCCGGGGCATGGAGGGACAAGTCCATACTTTGTTTTGAGAACTAGCAGTCAGTGTGTCCAATGCAGGTACTGTAGGGTAGCGTGCTGCTGCAAAGAGCTTCAGCTGAAGTAGCTTGGTTCCCAGTCTTGTCAATCTACATTACAGTACAAACAGAACTAGCAGTCAGTGTGGCCAATGCAGGTACTGTAGGGTAGCGTGCTGCTGCAAAGAGCTTCAGCTGAAGTAGCTTGGCTCCCAGTCTTGTCAATCTACATTACAGTACAAACAGAACTAGCAGTCAGTGTGGCCAATGCAGGTACTGTAGGGTAGCGTGCTGCTGCAAAGAGCTTCAGCTTAAGTAGCTTGGCTCCCAGTCTTGCCAATCTACATTACAGTACAAACAGAACCAGCAGTCAGTGTGGCCAATGCAGGTACTGTAGGGTAGCGTGCTGCTGCAAAGAGCTTCAGCTGAAGTAGCTTGGTTCCCAGTCTAATCAATCTACATTACAGTGAAGCCACAGGCTTCCCTGCTCTACACAGGAATAAGAAATGCCAAGATGACCCCATATTGTCAAAAATGCAACAATGTTACCTACCCACATACACACCTCAAGTCCTAAACGTACCTACAGGGCAACCCAGACTCAGCCAATACGCCTCCTCCTGTGAAAGGTCCAATGGTGGGTCCAAGCTGGGGCCCTCCACTTGCTCAAAGCCCCGAGATCTACCTGGGATGGCTGGAAGCCAGGGAGGTGGGTTGTAGACTAAGGGTTTTAGCAGCCACTTCTGGGCGGTCACGATATGGAGCAGCTGGGCTGCAGCGGACAGGATCTGGAGGCCTGAGGAATCACTGGGACAGGACCAGCTGTCCATTGTTTGCTGCTGCTGCTGCTGTTGCTGCTGCTGTGCCTGGTCCTGAGAGACGATTTCATTGTAGTGCTTGCTGTGCTGCTGCTGCATGTGATTGTGCTCATGTGGCTGCTGTGTTTCAAAAGGTGGAAGCTGCTGTTGCTGCTGCTGATTTGACTGGGGATGATAGCTCGAAGCTGCTGCTGCTGCTGCTGCTTCTGCTTCTGCTTCGGCAGTTACCTGTGCAGCTTCTATGTCACCTGCTGGTCCTGCTACTGCTGCTGCCTTGGCTGAGTCATGGCCCTGCTGCTCGTCGATTACTCTAGGTGTCTGAGAAAGGCAATGAGTGCAGGCCTGCTGCCAAAGGCCTGGTATAGACAGCAGCAGCTGGCGCAAGCTTTGGCTGGCTAGGGACAGCAGCAGCAGCTGCTTTCCTGAGAGGTGATTGAAGATGAGAGGCCAAGCTGGTAGCGGGAGATGATGCAAGATGCTTTGATCAGTAGCACCGCTCCTAGCTTCGCAGCTGAGATCATCTCTGGCGGACACTGCGATGGGCACAGCAGTTGCCCCTGGCATCACCTTGCTGCAAGCTTGCTCAGGCAGTGTACAGTTGGTGCCCATGCCAGTGGCTGTAGCATGGGCGCCATCGAGGGAAGCCTCTGCAAGAGCTCTGCATAACTGCCACGTAGCCTCCTCCGCTGCTGTCACAGGGCCGTCCTCAAAGGCCTGTCCAGGGTGGGACACCCCTACCATGCCAGCCCAGCTGCCCATGGGGATGAGAACGTAGCGCGAAGTCGCTATCACATAAGTTCGATGGCCTAGGCTAATGCTCTAGTTGTCAAGGCGTTACTATGTAACGCATGGCGCACTACTTGGGAGTGAAGCCCTACATCCGTTAGCCACGGAGTTGGGAATCAAGCCCTCCAGAACACCAGACTATTAAGTAGCAATTTAATCTACCACCGCTCTTTGGTAGGACTTTGCAGTATATACAACAGCAAGCATTGACCTCGACGATGACATAGCGAGTAGCGCAGGAGTCTCTCAGGAGTGCATGGGTCCAACACCAACCACCACAGTGATCTATAAGCTCAGCCTTGCCAGCTCATGCAAGCGTAGGTTACAACTTGGCATGGCGTTTAGATGCTTCTGTGGACCAGGATGCCGCTCGGTTCAGCTGATGCATCCGGGCCACCCGTTGTCACTATGAAGCAGTACAGTTTGGCACGGACTCCACTTCTGCTCAGACCATACTGGACGCCAACGCTGCGTACACAGACTAGAGGCACTGAGACGGCACCGAACCACATCAGTCCTCAGCCACGCGGTGGTATCATTTTCGTATGCCCCTCCAGGGAAAATCAGATAGCTCCTTACAACACCTTCCACAGACAATTCCACCTCCTTGTACATATGTACATCAGAGTTTGAGCTTAAAAATCACAGGTTTAAATTTAGCAGGAGAGCCTCCAGGCGGTGCTTGCCCATCTACACCCCCTGGGGAAGCCTCCACCCACCCACCCCCTCCAGCTTCCCCACCATCCCCAGGACCGGATCCACCCCCAGCAGCCTCTGCTCCTCTACCATTTGCCATACCCATAGCAGTGCCTCCTGCTGCACCCCCTCCTGCTACTGCTTGCATGACGCTGCTGCCACCAACACCAACACCAGCGGCTGCAGCGCCTGACTGTGCTTGCTGTGCTGCTGCCGGCCCTCCAGAAGCTTGAAGTTCAAAAGCAGACCTGGGCCCTGGGTTGTGACCTTCTCCCTGTGATAGCACAACACAATGATATACCAACAATAAGCTTCTGCAATAACATCCAACAGCTCCACAAACCTTCCCATGTCCTGCATGTTCGTGTTAAAGCGCTTCGGAGAGTCCATGATATGGAAAGAAACTAGAACACCAGCGTGACACCAAACTGATGATGAAGGAAGTACTGGGGTAAGCCACGACAAGTAGGCCCCAGAGAGGAAGACGGTGAAGCTCCTCTGTTTGTAATGGCAGACCATTTGCTACAGCCCCAGCACTGCTTCTGCCCTCTCACGGTCACAAGGCTTTTCCACACCACCTGCTTCTAGCAAAGCCCCTTTCTACCAACCCAAAGCAGTGTTTTTGCTGCCTTTCACACATGACCCAGCTCCCTTCCAACAAGCTCGTGCCTTTGAAAAAATATCAAGGCATAGTAGACCTGAACAAGGTAGGCTGTCCCTATTCTGAAGCATAGATTGTATCCTGGCCATGCGGCCAGCCATTTTGCTGAGAAAAGCCCCGTGTGTGTGTTTGCATGCGAAGGACCTGAGGTGCATTCGACACATTGCACAGTGTCATTCCTCAGGCCGGTAACATGGGCAAACCCACACTTTGACCCTATCATACCGCGTACGGCATGACCCTTCGAAAACCCGCCCGCATCGGGATTCGAACTGGCAACCTAGCGGATAGCAATGGAGAGTGCTAACCGCTACGCCAAGGCGCCCGTGTACCATCCCACACCCTCTAAGGCCACTTGCCACCCCAGCAACAGAACCTCCCTCCCTCCCACCTGCACCACCAGCGCTGCTGCTTCCAGCACCTGCCCCAGCTCCCTCTCCGCATCTGCCAACTGCTGCTTGGCACTCGTGACTGCCTGCACAGCTGCCACCAGCTGGACTAGCATGTTACCCCTAGCCCGGCTCCGCTCCGCCACCTCCTTCAGCTTCCGAGCAGCTACATCTGCACGAGCCTGCACACCTGCACGCTGCATCGTCTCCTGCTGCAGCTGGTCCTCCAGTTCCTGAATACGGTCCTTCAGCTCCTGCTCACGAGCTTTCACCTGCACACAGGCAGAGGAGTTGTTTAATACATGCAGAGCTGATACCGTGCCAGCTGCCCACCCACATGGTTAACCCCATGCCATTAGCCCTCAAGCTGGAGAAGCTTTGAAGAGGCACATAAACCCGGGCAGCAGCATCAGGCGCCTAATAACCTTCTGCCTAGATGCGGCCTTGGACACCAGGCTATGGAGGGATTTCAGCAACCGTGGCTGCAAGTCCAGGGCGAAACAAGGAGGACTGTTCTAAAGCTAGGCCCTCACGCCAAGAATGCAGACTAGCTGGCTGATACAACAATTGCAGGCCTAGGCGACTGGATCAAAAATGCAGATTACAGTAGTACAAATATTCGCAGGATTACTTGCAATCTCATGTATAACTCTTGCTCCTCATTCTGAAGCAGATGCATTACACTGTACCCCAAAAAGCATGCATGACAACACACAGTCTGTTAGCAGCAGAACGTGAGTGACACAGGGACAAACCACCTCAACACCAGTTAGTTTAGCTCTTGCATTTATTCGTCCTTTTCAACACCAGTTAGTTCCATCAAAGACCCCAAACTTGAGCCCTGACACAGCAAAACAATTGTCAAGCCAAATTGACATTATGCTTTTTTATGCCCTTATGAAAGTGGTGCGAATAGACTGCACATGCCACGCATTCTTGTGGATGCTCCACAAGAGACATACCAGCAAATAACATGCTGACAATTACTGTGAGATGCGCCTGAGCTGTGTGGGAAACACATCCTTGAAGGGCTTGAGCTCATGATAAGGGAAGGCAAAGCTGCTTTGGTTCTGTGCTCTTTACAGATTGCACTGAAGGGGATGGGTTACTCTATGGGTTAAACACATGCACATCTAAGATGGCGTATGTGTGCTACCTTAAGCCTCATTGTTACCTTCAGGCCATCGAGAGGGATGCATGTCCTGGGCTAGTTCCTGCACAGAGAATTACATTGCTGCTTGACATGCAGCTGTGACAAAGACAGCAGCTGAAGCCCTGAAACAGCCCATCCTACCTCTCTTCCGTACAGAGATTGGAATTAAAAAGGGCCCCAAGGACCTGCTCGGAGGGGTTAACCGCCTGTTCAAGCTGCCGGGCTGGTACCCCTACCCCCGCAGAGGCCCCATCTGCAGAGTAAAGGTATTCAAAGGTGGTGGCAAGCGATATGCATGGTAGCGATGCTGCACGTGAAAGAGGAAGGAGTGAGGGGGGGTCCCCAGCCTACCTGCAAAGCTTCTTTTTTCTTTTGGCCAGGAAGGGGTGGTTGTTTGAGTGCTCCTGGCTCTCCAGAATCTGAGCGGCTGCGAGAGCGGTTGTAGCGGCGAGGAGGGATACGCCTTGGGGAGCTGTAGCGCCTTCCAGGGGGCCCTGAACGATATGGACTACGAGATCTTGATCTGGACATGGAGCGAGACCGTGACCTTGAAAAACCTCTTGACAATGGCCCTGCAATGACAAGAGCCGGGGCACAGTCAACTTGTGCTTGCTGAGCAGAAGCAGTGTGCCCCAGAGGGTTGCAGGAGACTTACGTCGTGCTCCTGCTGCTGGAGAGAAGCTTCTGCTTCTGCTCCTGCTTCGACCTTTCCTTAACTCTCCACTTCCATTTGGGCTGTCTCCCCAGCGGCCAGGGGAAGGGCCACGCCCCCGGTTCATTTGGCCTGCAACCATGCCGGTCTTCGTTATGCTAGGCCACCTAATATCCAGCCCATAAATGCCCTTCGGCTGCACCACCTTGGGAAGCGGAGACGTGATGTACGTAATACCAAGGCTCCCACTAATGTATCAAGGACAGACTCTGCAGCTTCGCATATAGCGCAGCAAATGCCTATTCACATCAACTCAAGCACAGGCTGTTACGGAGCGAGGTTGCGCGTCTGGATGATGGCCGTGGATACCTTGCCCAATATGTATTTTACAATTTACTAGAATGTGTCTCAGCTAATCGCCACTTCGCTTCAAGAATGCGGTGCTGTGTTGCTGCATAAGCTATTAATGAAGTCTCTTCAGTTGTACTTCTGGCTTCTGCTCACTGACGCACTCTTGCTCCGGTACCGACTTTGAACTCCAGACTAGTCTCTCCAATCTCCAGGGACGTTACCACCGTCTGTAATGCGCCTGCAGGCTTTGCCAATGGTAATGCTGACGAGCAGATTTGCATCTCTATGCCTGGACACTAATTAAGTGGCCCTGATGGAGCAGGAGGTGGCTCGCTGGTTTCGTACTTTCGGTCATCCAGCAGGTGCTGATCAGACCTCGTTAAGCAAGAGCTTAGCCCCAACATGCAGAGGCAATGCCCTGCGCGTTTGGGAGTTCATCCTGAGCAATGCCAAGAGCAAAGATGAGGCTAGTCGCATCGAGGACACAGTGAATGAATTCGAAAGACGCCGTCAAGCTGAAGAGGATGGCCCAAGCCGTCAGGAAGAGTGCGTAGTTTTAAGAGATCAACTAACACACCTGGAAGCTCAAGCAGCGGCTGTGGAGCGGACGATTGCCTCCTACGAGGTCAGTAGGAGCGAACCTCCATAACACCATTCATCTGCACCACCCCTCCTCAGAAGCTTATGCTTAATGTCTCAGGTGCAATCCCATGCTGAGTTACAAGACGTGATGGAAGATCTTGGGGTGCAGTCAGCTCATGCAACAGCTGCCAGGGATGCTGGTCTAGAGGTGAGTACAAGAAGACAGGAAGACAAGCCTGTGCAGTTGTTGCATGTGCTTAGCAGCTTGCATCTATCGTGCAGCAACTGAAGCTCTTCATAGATAGTTGCAATGTATCATCCGAGATGGCCAGGGTGACGATTCCCGCAAAGCCAAGGACAAAGTGCTGTGCAAAGCAAACACATCTATCAGCGCTAAGCAGCAATGGGCTGACATGTGGGCATATGGCACCTTTGCTATAACATATCCTGAGATGTCATAATATTGGGCGGACAATCTCCAGCTTGGCCGTCAATCAGTCAGGCAGCTTTTGCTTGCAGGGCCCCTCCTTTATAAGAGATAGATCACTGCACAGCTTTCGGGCCGTGCAGCACCCGTCACATGACTCCAACCAGTTTTGGCCCCTCCTTATTATAGCACACTGCACCAGGGAAGGCATGTGTCCCCCTGTATCCACCGTGGGTTTTATCTGCACTGGGGCGCCTTGTTGGCCAGCTCACTCACACAGGCACTTGTTTGCTGATCCTTTCAGGAGATGGTACTGTGTGCATGCCACCACCGCATACAGCAGCTGCTTCCTCTGGTGAAGGCCCATATCTCCCACCTAATGTCCATGGTTGAGGCTGCACTGACACGGGTCAACTACTCCAGCACAGGTGTGAGCTCAAAGCTTTGATTGCCGCTATGGATTTTTTAAGTGAATTTACAGGACCAAAAAGGTACAGGGAGATAAAGGGAATCCACAGCTTGGAACCTCCTGGAACTAGCGTTATGCTCAACACCAGGGCTGACATCCCATTGCCGCTCGGGATGATTGTGTGGCAATTTTCTTGCAAGCCAGGCTGTCGCTATGAGATTTTTCTGGATGGTGCATGATGTAACAAATTCACATCTACTGAATGAAGGTCCAGGTGGAAAGGGGCTGTCTTACCTCGTTTAGGAGATGAGCATTGGTCTTGCAGAGCAAGCTTGTCTGTGCCTAACTCAGTCCGCTCAAGCCTCGTGCGCATGTACTTGAAAGGCACCAAGGCAAAACAGCAAGTTTGCTAGGTCGGGTTTAAGGCTCCTCTTGCATAGCAGTGTCTGCCAGATGTATGAAAAGTGCATCAAAGTCTACTGTCTCCTCCTTGTATTCTTATGCTTATTTAGTAAAACTCCTGCACCCCTCTTGCTCTGCACAAACTTGCAGGCTCTACCCCAGGCAGCCTTTCAGTCTACTCCCAGCTCAAAGAACTCTGCTGCGACCTCAGGGATGAGCTGTGGCAGTTCCTCCACCTCAGAAGCCAAGCAATAGGCCTGACAAGTGTACCAGATCATCCAGAGCAGGACCTTTCAGGCTTTGAGGATGTGCACGAGCAGCAGCAGCAGAGGAGCAGCAGCAATGCACACCCACGAGCAGTAGCAGCACTGGGCTTAAATTGGAGCTCTGACTACAACCCTTCTGTATTAGTGATGGATCAGGTGGAAGATGCTGCAGTGAGGCTGCAAACATATGATGTGCTCACAGGCGCGGTGCAGCTTCTGCTGGAAGCAATAGACAGCATCACCAGGCTCTTGGATGAGGCAGAGGACGATGTTGGGTGGATCCTGTCACAGGAGCAGCAGCAGGGCCGGGGGCCAGGGTTACTTCCTTGGAGCGGCAACTTCTCACGGCCTGCATGGGGGAATGTAAGCAGGAGCGTTAGCAACGGCACAGGTAGCATGGGCCTTGGTATGCAACAGCAGTTTGGGGGTAGTACAGTGGCAGCAGCAGCAGGAGGAGGTGCAGGAGGGAGTTGTTTTGGAAGCGAATGGGGGGCATATGGTAGTTTTCAAGACGCACCACCTGAGGTCATCATCCAGGAGCAGCAGAAGAAGCACTTGACTCTGCATGCAGAGGGTGTGCGTGCGAAAACAGCAGCAGCAGTGGGGCAGAAGCGGGTGGACCAGCTGATGGGTTGTGAGGAGGGGCGGAGGCTGGTGGGGTTGGTGGGGCAGCGTGCTGTGCAGCTTCACCTTCATGCAGTGTGGTTGAGGAACAACGTGGACACGCTGCAAGCCCTGGAGCAGGAGCTGGACATCCAGATACAGCAGAAGTCTGTTAAGGAGGAGACACTCAACGTAGGGCAGGGGCACTGGGCATGGGGCTTCAAGGCCAGACTGAGATACAGGGTACTGGTGCACAGCTCCATACATGGGTCTAGGAAATAGAATTCTGCCTGACGGGGAGTGGTTGGGGTTCTAGGCTGCTCAGGTTCAGTTAGGAGAGATCTAGAAATTGGCATGAAAGGCAAAGGACCATGCACCTGGGATTGGCAGTCCCTTCTTGAGCAAAGGAGAGGCAGGGCAGGGTGGTAAGCAGAATATGCCAGGCCGCAGCCATAGCAGACATAGGAGGGCATAGGATCTGCTACAACCCCATCTGTATGATTAATACTACACGATGGGGCAGCCACGGTGGCCCTAGCATGGTCCAAGGTCCTAGACTGATAGCTGTAGCATGCAAATCCGCTCTAGCACATCAGGAGTTTTACCAGGAAGTCTGGATATGGCCAGTGTCAGCAGTGCTTCCTTTGCAAAGCTGTTGCACAAGGCTCTTAACAAGCAACCATTCACGAACCCGTAATCCAAATGATGATATTTCAACGCCCGTATGCCTTCGTTCAAGGGGCGATACAGCTGCCCCCTACCATAACCATGCATAGTGCTGACCACATGCCCTTGTCCTGCTGCTGCTACTGTCTTGTCCGATTTCCTTTGTAGGCGAGGTGGCTTGACATAGTGGAGGAGGTTACTCAGCAGCAGCAGGTGGATGCGCTCATCTATTCCATTCTGAACCACAACCAGGTGCTAGTAGCTAAGTTAGCAGGAAAGAGGGTTGAGCACAGCAGCCAACTGGTCCAGCAGCTGCTCCCGCTTGCAGAGGCCGGTGAAGTTCTCTCCTCACGGTGTCAGGGTGAAGTTCAGCGAGAAGTGGATGCGCTGGGAGGGCTACCCTTTGCGGTGCTTGGGCGGCAGGCGGTGTCGCAGGCAGATGGAGCAGGTAAGGCTTGGAGGGCGTCTGGCTTAGGGGTGTAATGCCGTGTAGGAGCAAGAGATAGTAGACATGGCGAACAGTGGCCAGTCCCAAAGCACAAAATCATACGCTGTGATTCACCAGTCACCTTCGCTTGTGCTCCCATGCTGGGAGTCTCCAAACCTCTGTCACTTCTCAATATGTTGTTGGCCACTAATAAATAATGATCTTTGAACACAGTTCCTTCAACCTCTCAGCTCCTTACACCTGCCTTCGGCAGAGCCTCCCACTGCTCCCCACCTCCTGCTGTGTATGTTCAGTTACATATGCTCAGAACTTCATCGTGATATTCTGTGCCGATGCAGACCCTTTGGTGATGAGAGTTGATGGAAGTATCTGTAAATGTCCACCTTCACAGGTCCCACCATTCCCCTTGGCAGCACCTTGCAACGCTACCAGTCAGCCATCAAGAGCCTCTCTACTGCTGGTGCTCCCTCTACCCTACCCAAAGCCTCTAGAACAGCAGCAGCAGCAGGAAGAGCAGCAGGCAGCGGCTTCTTAGTTGGGACACCTGGTGTGGGGAGGAGCGTTGGAGGGGTACGGCACACACAGGGAGTCCTAGACGGGGCATTGGTGGCAGCACTGCAAGCAGCCATGCGGGTGGAGCCCTTGGTGGCGGTTAGATGCCCAGCAGCAACAGTGCAGATACTGCATGGTAAGTGTGGTAGTACCGGGAGAAGGGGAGCTAGGCAAGGAAAGCATGACTTGTTATGCAGCATCGGGAAAATTTGATCCGTGCTTCTGAATGAAAAGCAGGAGCTCAGGCGGCAGAAAAGGGTGCACACCTTACCTTTGTCTGCTGCAATATCTCCCAAAATTGTGTCCTTTCAGCCTGACATCGATGGCACATTATGCAAGCTTTGCATTTGGTGTGGACTGACTGTCACAGTCCTGAAAGTTTTGTCAGGTTTATGAGCTATTTGCGAACACCGTTTAGAAGCAACCCCCTCTGGCAATTGCCAACCAATGCCGCATTGGTTTGAGCCTGGTTTTGGTGGACCATCCAAGTTGCTAGTATACAGTCCCATTGGCGTTGTTGTTACCAATACAAGGCCATCCCGGCAGCTTCTCCCAGGCCATGGAAGCCATATCTCTTGCAGGTCAGAGTGCGTGACAGTCTGGTTGAGCCCTTAAAGAGGTCAAAGCAACCTATGCTGTAAGCAAGGTTCCAATACATTGACTGTTTTGTCTGAAAATTTGTTACCTGCCAACATGGGAGACGAACCAGCATCTGAATCAAGACTGTGTGTAGCTTGCTGCCAACCTGATATGCTCTGAAGATACGGGTATGGTCTGGTGTTGTGAGCACTCAGCAGGTTGGTGCCATGTTGTTTAGTCAAACGAGGACCACCAAGACTGGTGATTTCCCACGCTGTCTCCCAAGTTTGAAGCGCTTGCCCCATCTCCCATGGTTATGCGCTGTTGCTGCCGGTACGAAGCATGCAGACACGCAGAGCAGCTTATAACCTTTTTTGCAGGTTGATCAAGAAAGTGGCTCTCTGCTGCTGTTGTTCTCGTTGCTGCTGCTCCAGGCAAGGCTCGGCAGCTGGAGGAGTTGAACTTGCGGCTGCAGCAGCTGTCAGACGTCATAAAGGGTGCTACAGCTCAACAGATCACATCAGAGCAACGGGCTGAGAGGGATGAAGAAAGGGTAAGGAAGAGGAACTTTCATTTGTATACATGATCTGTTGCATTAAGCAAACATGGTCCTTTGTTGATTTGGCCCTCCTTGAAGATTAGGGCAGCCCTAGGCACCTTCACTTTTGACCACAGGGTCAAGCCACCGGTAAATGTCAGACATGTGTCAGCATAACATTGACATATGTACAATACCGTACAAGAGTGCTTCCATTGAGATGCTGACACCGGTTTAACAGTCGTGCATGTTGTGTGTCTGCCTGATGTTAACTATGGTGTGATGTGGCTGCAGGTGGCGGCTCAAACAGCGGCTGATGTAGAAGAACGGCTGCCTTCTTTGGAGTCTGCTGTGTCAGTTGGGCAGCAGGCAATGGACCTTGCAGAAAAGAAGGTGCTGCCTGCATTGAACAACTGGAAGGAGCAGCCGGCGCAGCACTTGCTGCACAACCACACTTGTAAGTTCGGTACAATTGATATGCAAAGATCTGTGTTAGAAAACTAAACTAGTCCCTCTGCTAGCATCTAAGATGGAGAGCAACAGCCGGAATGCTTGTTTTGATGCTCGGGCTTGAGACATTGTCAAGCATGTTCTGGTGGACATGGCAGTACTCTCTTCTTGTCATGCCTTGGTACACATTGGATGCATTGAATATTAATAAGACCAAGGGACGCAGATGGTAGACCCCCTATAATTTATGGTAATGTTCTTGTGGACCCTGGATAAACTAGCATTCCTTTGCGGACTGCAGTGCTTACCAGTACTTGCTTTGGCTCCTCTCATACTCTGGATGGAGCAGAAATCAAGAAGACTAACTCTAGCCCCCCCCCCCCCGGGAAACTGTTTTAGTGTACAATTGCTTCATTGCAGCAGCTATTCTCGTTCAGGTAGGCACGGAGCTGGAAACCTGCTCAGTTCATGTCATGCACACATCCATTACTGTAGAAGCAGAACTGTTCTCCTTCGTCAGGCACCTTGCCATCAGTACTTGCACCTTGCTCACTGCTAACTTTGCTGCAATCCTTGTACAGATGAAGGGAAGCACTGCTCTGCATGGTTGCTGGAGGTGCAAGCCCTGTGTAGCAGGAAGAAGGAGCTCCTTTTGCAGCAGCATTAGCAGCAAGCAGGGTGATGAATGTAGCAGGGACAGAAGCAGCTATGTATGTGGCATGTGGCCCAAGGGGTTTGAGGGTGTGTTGATGCTGCACCACCGGTGGTGGCAGAATCTGCGGTCTGGGTTGCTACAACAATATGGGTGGTATGTAGTTGTTGAGCCTGTTTGCTCTGCCATGGCACATGTATGTATTGAGGGTCAGCTTATTGTCCAAGATAGCCCTCACTACCAGTTTTGACACCCCCCCCCCCCTTTACCTGGGGAAATTTTGAAGGTGTGGCTGCACCGCAGGGCAGAGTGAATAGGTCGAAACGACCAAATGCACACCGGCAAAGTGTGCAGAGTTTGCGACCTTCAGGGTCCCTCAGCAGCCTGACACCTTTAGGAGAACGGAATCAAGCATGTATAGCCGCCGCCGCATTAACAGCACCCTGCTGGCTCAGCCGTGGACTGGGTCAACTGGTACCTTGCAGGTGGGACTTGAACGTGGAACTCTGGAGTGCGCTGCTGGCCTCAATTTGTAATGATGTATAGGGCAATTCCTCTGCGCCCGTTGCATCCCGGGTTCCCTTTTCGCTCAAGAAGGCCTATGCCACTTTACACACTTCACCGGGCAGCGACACTCAAGTTCAGGCTCACGGCTTGTGCGTAGCGATGCCCCAACCGGCGGCCCATTTGGTAAATGGTGTCCGTACTTCAACTATGGGAAATGTTTTCATGAGGGAAGTAAGTGCGCAAGTGTGTGTGTGTGTGTGTGTGTGTGTGTGTGTGTGTGTGTGTGTGTGTGTGTGTGTGTGTGTGTGTGTGTGTGAATCTTACATTGGCAAACCCATCGGCACGCGTGCGGTGCCACAGTTCACCACAGGGGTGGCAAAGCCACTAACACAGATAGAACCAGGAAAAAACTGAACACCATCCACCAGTTGAACTCCATGATCATGCATGTCCAAGCAGATACAATGATGTAAAATACTGGCCCTGGAAGAGTGCACACACAATTTAATTTTTTGGTTTTTTGATTTTTTGGGTTTACCCCCAGCAAACAAACAGCAACGCAACAGCATATATACCAGAACTTTGCATACAATTTATGCCAAAAACATTCTCACCCAGATGTGGAGAATCACTGAGCAGCAGCAGTTCCAGAACTAACACAGACTATGAACCAGTGCCCAGTAACCGGTCCCCAGTAACATGTAAGTCATAGGTAATTAATCTATATCATGTCCCATAATCCTCCATAGGTTGTAATCAATAGGAAAATAACCTTCGGGCATAATTTCACCCTCTCTACCATCATCAAGCAGCTGTAAACAATTTTCCCGCCTTCCCTTCAGAGCTGAAATGCACCTCACAACTTGCACATGATCACTATGATTGAGAATAAACTTAACATGACTATCCTTGGATTGCCCTGGTAAGGAGGTGGGCTTGAAGAAGAGGAGGAAATTGTCCCGGACAGGGCGAAGCACCCTACAGTCCAACATGAAGTGGACAAGATCTTCAACTGGAATTGACCCTGTGGTATCATCCCGATAACCAAGCGTTTGACAAGTGCAGGCGTAGCCGTGGGACGGCCTTCGGCAAGGCTATACCGTGGAACATACCCCAGGAAAGCTGCCCGCGTGGAAGGGGCTCAGAAACGCACAAAACAGTATACCGAATTTGCACGTAAGATATTGAACAGCCATTATCCGTGTGCTAGCGCGCTCCTTGGCAACTCGCAGTCACATGCGATGCCGCCCGGCACCAAGTAAGAGTCAGTCACGAACACCAGCCAGCTCCCCCACTCCAAATGAAATATACTCAATGTGGTCTGCTTGGAGGGATTTCATTATGGGCAGTGAACCCAACGGCTGCAGCCGCGGCGTGTACCGCCTCCCGGGCCGGGCTCTTATGATCACCAGCCTGCATACATGTACGTATCCTGGCTTCTGTAGCTGCTTGATCGAAAAATGGATCGACCTGAATGACCAGATGCCCTTTATGAAAAGGTAACTAGCTTCACCTCTTTCATTAAGAGTCTCGTAGTCAGACTCCGCTAGGATTTTCGGCCATGTGCGTGCAATTCAATTAAATGAGGAAAGGGTCCGTGCTTTAACTAGTGTTGGTTATCATCCACATCTGCTCCAGTACTGCACGGCCCCACCTCAGTAGTATATTAGTATATATGAGCAAGGCAATAAACTGCTTGGCTTGCTGTTGACTGGGTCAACTGGTCAGCACATGGCAAGTCGAAATGGGCTGGCCTGACATACATTGGCTAGCAAGGGATTTAGGGTGGGCTGGTGGCAGCCGTTGTGCGAATTTTGTACAGGAACTTGAGTATGCCGTTGGAGCCTAAGTTGGCTCCTTGTGGGTGGCGCTGCCCCCACCGGCGCCCCGCTTTGACGGGGCCATTTGGTAATTGGTTTATTACTTCCAGATTGATGCGCTTCAGTATCTTGCATGCATGAAGGCAGGAGCGGGTTCACAGGCTATCTATCGGCTATTATTATTACATTTCATGATATGCCATAGCAATAAGTGCCATAGGCCCCGCACCTCAAGCTGTCACAAAGAGCAGCGAGGTGGAACAGAATACGGGTAAACTTCGACATGTATGACAATATATGCATGCCTAAACATGAGGTCCAGCAGCTAGGTCAAAATCACCCAAAACCTCCACTGCCCCAATGGGGGTAAGAGCCTCCCTCCTACTTACCAATTACCAAATGACCCCGTCAAAGCGGGGCGCCGGTGGGGGCAGCGCCACCCACAAGGAGCCAACTTAGGCTCCAACGGCATACTCAATTTCCTGTCCAAGCTCAAACAATGGCTGCCACCAGCCCACCCTAAATCCCAGAAAGCAAGGAGGGCAAAACCTTTCTTGCTTACTTAAGAAAGCAAGGAGGGCTTGTAAGCCCGGGTGCAAGCAATAGTTGGTAACAAACCCCATTGGTTGGACCTCACGCCACATCAGAAGGGTGAGCATAAGCATTCCTAATCTTCCAAGCAGCTGCAACATATTTAGCTATACACTTAAATGCATGCTTGAAAGGGCCATATACTAAGCCAGACTCCTCATCGACGTCTACACCCCAGAACTCTTCATTAAGCATGCTATGCAGCTTCTCCTCATCAGATTTGCCATCCAATATCTGACATTTTGCAGCAACATCAGGGTCAGAAGTCAGCTTCTCCCACAGCTTTTGCCTTTGTGCCTGGTAAACAGGACAGTCAAACAAGAAGTGTTCAGGAGATTCAACTTCACCTCCCAATTCAGGGCCAAGATCACAGGACTTGCAGCACTCCCTACGTGCACTTTGCCTGCTAGCGCTCTGCCTACCGAATTTTGCTGTCATAGCGTTGAGAGGAAGAATACCTGCACGCAGCTGCATAATGAGTTCCATGCCTTTGCTCAGAGGGCCTGTGCACAGATATGGCTGCGGCTTGAAATAATTGATATCGTCATTGTAATGCTGCATATATGTCGCTAAAGTAGATTTATTCCTAGCACCCTCCTCCCGAACAGCCCTGTCTCTTTCATATATACTCCACCTGACATATGCCCTGAAGCTAGGTAGGTGTCCCTCTCTCACTCTTGCTTGTAAGGTTTCTTCCTGCATGCTATTTCTATCGGCTATGCAATCATGCATGATTGAGATCACTGTGGCAACAACCAGAAAGTATACGGAGCCTCGCTGTATCTGGTGCAAGGTGTATATGCTAACATACCAGGTCTGCACAGCTTGACTTTTGCATATTATATACCGGTATGCATGATACAGCTAATGATATAATGATATAGCAACGCCAAACAGGTATGTCCCTCCACTGTGCATCTGCAACTCAGAGAAGGGGAGGACTCTTCTTTCAATGGCCCACACACACGCACCCTATGCCTGCTTGTTGGCAGAGACCGCATGCGATCAAGTAAGCACCCATGAACCCTGTATAGAAACTTTACAATCAAGGCAATCTGCGACAATCGGTCAGCTGCTGTCACTGGACGCACAGCTATCACTACTATCACAATCTATGTAGCTACCTACATCCCAGACACGGGGACTAGCACTACAACAAACAAACAGTGCAGACAAAACTAAATGAGGGCTACAGATCCAAAGCTGTAGCCGCTCACTCTACCCCACAAAACTGAAGCAGAAAGCAGTGCCACAGACAGGATGCACAAAGGGACATCAACCCCATCCACACATCACTCAATGACTTATCAGTACGCCAAACTAGACAGCATTAGTAGGATTGCAAGCCTTTTTAAACTCAGCGAAGGTGATGGGATATTGGTATGTGGACATTGGTATGTGTCTGCTACTTACGGATGCTTGCATACATGCTCAAATGCGCTACCAAAAATGCAACATCATCTTTCATACTCAAAGCGGCATAAGTATACCTAACCCCTCAAACGTTGCTTGCACAGCTACTGTCTGTGCATGACTTGCACATCATGCACTCGGAAGCTAAAAGCCTCTGATTCATGTTGCCTTCTTCTGGCTGTGCAAAACAGCAAAGTGAGTGCCTTGCCTGTTATATAGCTGGGCATGTCTGGTTGTGCTGACTCAACTTGCAGATAGCAGCAGAAGGCTAGGCCTCAATTGGTACATGCCAGCACGCCACAGACCTAACCTGATGGATCTCACTCTGGTACAGAAGAGAGTCCAACCAGAGATGCACAATCAATCAATCAATCAATCAATCAAAACGCAAGACCAGCAATGCCAATGGCCAAACAAACCAGAGATGCACAATGTCATCCATTGCTGCCCTTGTGTACTATTTCTACCCTGACAGCAACATCATACTGATGAGTTGACCAAAGACCCCTAGAGACAATAAAGGAGATTAACCAAGCTAGTCAACAAGGATGGGATCCCTTGAAAAGAGCAGATGCAGCATATGAAGCCATGATGACACAACCGGACAACAAGCCAGTATGTGAAGCACTCAGCAAGCACAACCCAGGTCCCACACTCGTCTGTGGCTTCCTGCCTACATGATCGATGCAGCCATCCCAATGCACAGGCATGCGAGCACTGCCAGCAGCGTGGCACCCATTCGAAAGCGTGGAAATACACTTTCTGCTATGAACCTGTTTGTAGCGCCCACTGCGCATCATGTGCGTGGCTAGTCACCAACTCATTGGCGACAAACCGTGCAGGAGCATCCTATTTTGTATAGCCATAAGTGCCACATATGGTTTGAGTGGGTACTGTGCTCAACCTGTCTCATGAGACACCACATCAAGATGCAAAACTAGCATAGTATCCCAGCGTGCAACATAGCAACTTTACAATAGCAATCTAATGCAACTAGCAAGATGACCAATTATGCAACTGATCTAAGACACCAAAACATCCTGCATGCCTGTGTGTGCTACCATATGATACATCCCACCCTTTCTTCAACTTTCACTCCAGGGGTTCTGAGCTGTGCAAGTAAAGATCCACCCATGCAACACGGTTGACCAGCAGGTGGGCTGCCACCATGCCTGCCTATATCTCCTGTTTACATCTCAAACCCAGGCAGGACTCCACAAGACTAGAACTGCAGCCCCTCAGGGACCCTCTTGTACAGCAGATGCACATGCCCATATGTACATTAATCCCTGAGGTACCATGGCCGCAGGCCCATTCGTGCAATAAACCAGTTGACCTTCTCCCAGTTGATATCTTGCCACTGGTTGTGTACGATGCCACCAGTATCACCAGAATTTTCATTGTAGGCCCACCACATCCAGCCATTCAGTGGGATACTGTTGTACGCGCGCGCCCCACCCTGCAGAATATATCAGGCAGTCACTCAGTGAGCTATCATGTGTGCTTCTTGTGGTTGCAGAGTCTGTTTGCCCGTGCTGTAGAGTAAACTAGGAAGGACTGTCATATAACCTCACCTCTGCATTCAGGAAGTCCGCAAAGTCCTGTAGCCATTGCTTGTCTGTATTGGTCTCAAAGGCAGAGCCTACCTCCCCAACGAGCACAGGGAATATCGTACATTTCCCATTTCCATGTCCACCGCAGTAGCCCTTGGTTTGCAAGTAACCAAAGGCCTTCTTGCATTGATCCCAGAGCGCAGTGTCAAGGAAAGTGGACATGGTGATGGAAGGCGGGTAGACGTGTGGAGTCATGACGACCTGAAGCAGCAAGAGAGACTCCTTATTGCTGCTCTACTGACCCATCTTGAGAGCCTTTGTGGCTGTTGGTGCAAAGATGCGGTCCTAAGTGGCCCCTGCCAGCCGCTTAGGTTCATTAGGGAAGAAATTCAGATCATACTTGCCTTGCGATTTTGGCAGAAGTGCAATCATTTTGCACACGTATTTGGGTACTGAGGCAGAAGGGCTTCAGCCATGCTGTCAGTGGCCTCGCTCTCATATGCCCAGGCATGCATCTGCAGCACTTACATGGTTCTTGTAGGGCTTTTGCAGCAGGTCCTGGAAGAAGCCGTTAGGGTCACTGATCTGATTGTTGTCAATGGTCTTTCTGTCTGTGATGAAGCCATTGCCCCAGTTCAGCCCCATCCTGTTTTGTCCAGTACCTGCATGAAGTCCAGCAGGGAGCATGATCACAACACCATCATGTTGTATAGTCCTGGATGAGAAAAGACAACTGCAGGTGTACCAAGGCATGATACAATCTGCTGAGTGAAAGTGAAGTGTGACATACTCGGATATGACCTTGTTGTTGGCTGATCTTGCAGCCCTGTTGCAATATATTTGAGGCCATGTTCCACCAAACGACAGAATTAAGATGTTCTGTACCAGCAGAAATCGCCCCGTAGATTCTGCTCGGCAAAATGGACATGCATCATGACAGCACATGCTTAGTGTGACCATGTACAGAAATGGATCATGCGGTCCAGAGGAAGCACTGTGCTGCTTTACTGACCTTCAAACATGAACATTACATCCCTGGGAGTGATGTCCCAAAGGGCATCTGCAACCCCCAGGTACAGCTGGTGTGCTCCAGGCCTGCCATTCTTTGCCTCCCAGGTGATCTGCATGCTGTCCGGCTCATTCATAACATCCACAAAGATACGTCCTGCAAGATCTTGATCAAAGTTTGGGAGGCAGGCCACCTTCTTCCAGAGATTCTCCCAAGCAGTGACGAAGGCATTCAGATCATAAGCATGCTGTTCAAGCCCCTGCAGCATACACCCAATGTGGTGTGAATTGTCACATCAGAGCCTGATTTGCTATCAAAGCTGGCTACTTGGCTCAGTTGTAAATACAAGAGGAGCATTGCAACAGGAAAAAGCCATGGAATCAAGCAGAGCCAGGCTGCCGGCTAACCTAATTGACACTTCTGGGGTTGAAAGAAGCAGGTCAGTTGCACATCAAATAATGCCAATAATCAGGACATTTGAGGAGCAGAGGAGTGCCATTGTGCCAAGAGGGGTCCCGTAATTGTGATCACATACGTGCCAGCGTCGTTACTACCAGAATAGTATTCATGGAATGCCCTAGTTAAGGTGGCATTGGCCCAGCACTTTATGGGGTCACCAAAACACCGAGGTGAACCCGTGTGTGGGATATCTTCTGTAACATATAAAGATTACATCATCTGCGTGCCAAAACATGAGTTCCAGCAGCTAGGCCAGAACCACCCCGAACATCCATTGCGACGACGGGAGCAAGAGCCTTCTCTTTTGCTGTTTGGGACAACTTGAATGCTTGTGAAGCCCAGACTGGAAATCCTTGGTTGTAACGAACCCTATTGACTATACCTTATGCAAACACTGTAAACGGTCCGTTCAGCCTGAACATTTGGAACCTTCCAAGCAGCTGACACATATTCTGCCATACATTTGGGGGTGTGCGTAATAACCCATAATCTCAGCCAGAACCCTTGTCGACAGCTACACCCCAGAACTTCATATCCAGCATACTGATGCAACACTTACCATTGGTTGATAGTCCAGGACGACGTACATCCCCTGTGCAATGAATGCTTGAATGACGAACATCAAGCGGTCATACCCACTTTCGGAGATGTCAGTCAAGTACGTATTACAGTAGCCATCTCGGTGGGGAACAGGGGCGACATTACCAGGGATTGGTTTCCCAATGTACTTGTCGATAACATGTGGACTGATCAGCCGCCTTTTCAGGAAGTCAACTGTTACTGGCGTGCACTCCTTATCAAGATTCTTTGGTGCCATCTCAAGGTCCCTCCAGATGAATGGGAGCCGTACAGCATTGAAGCCCAGCAGGCGAAGCTGGTATGTGATAAGCGCAAAGTCCGTGGCTGCCTCCGTCCCACCTGCCCAGAGGCCATCCACCATTCCCATCCCCACATTGAAGCCAAACCAGTTTATACCCCTGAAGAGGACCTCATTGTTGTTCTTCTTGTTCACTATCCGATGGCCTTTCATCTTCAGCGCAGAAGGTGGTGTACCTCTTGGTGGTGGCTCTGCAATCAGCATGGAGCGCTGGTCAACGCACAATTGAACTCATACATTTCGCAGTAGGATGGACATCCGAAGTGTGAACAGTACTACAGTCTTTGTTGCTGTAGGCATATGTATACAGTACACTTTAGAGGTGCTGTTGCTCACAACCTTTCTGGAATTCAGCCTGAAGGCGGACTTAAACTCACTGTAGCGGAGATTTGCTGAACATGATTCACCCCGCAAGGCACGTCTACCGGCTCCAAGAACTTGCCAGACACAGATTGCAAAGACCAGGAGAGCCAGGCTTCTGCTAAGTCCCATGGTGGCACGCTGACTGTGGCCAGTTGCCTCTGGGTCCCTGAGAATTGGAAGCAACCAAGGACTTCGTCAAAATTTATGCTGGTCTCATAGTCAATCAGTGTTAAGTATGATGTGCCATGCCCTAGGGCAGTTCTCAGGATTAACTTGGCTTGAAGCGTGCTGCAGACAGCATGGACAATTTGAGCTGGTGGCCCCAGCTGAGCAATGCAGCATTCCAACAAGGTGATATACGAGGCGTCTTGAATAAAATGCCTTCAACACGCTGGAAACAGAGTATAGTGCCTAGAGTTGTGCAGTGAAGCAAACGCGGCATCTTTAAAGTGGTGGTCGTTTGCTGGGCTTTCTTCCTTAGATACACGTGCCCGACCTTATTCAAGTGTTGACTTACCTCTTGTATGCCTATAGCTATCAGTGGTTAGCACCCCTCCTGGCCTTTGTTTAAATTGTAGGGGGTACGACTTTCAACGAACATGGTACGTGTCCTGCGCGGCAAATCGGCCTTCGCAGTCTGAGCCTCAATGAAGGAACACAAGCTTATGGAAGGGGTCTACAAACACCATGGGGCATGTCCAGGGCAGGAGACTGGCTGGGATGCCATGGCATAACAGCTCGGAGCTGGTTTCGCCAGTGGTTGACCTTGTGCGGGTGACACCATTATTAAATCGGACTCTGAGTACAAGCGCGTATATGGCTGACCTTATTAAGGTATCACCCCGTCGCTGCGCACATATGACATGCCAATTTGCCCCTTGTGACTTTAAGCCCGCGCTGCCGAGATACATGTGTCACACCAAGTCTGTAGAATCAAGGCCTCCAAATCGTGACCGAGGACTTGTAAAAGGGCCTCAGGACATTACACCATCACATCATGCATGAAGGCACCCTCGTGTGGTATCGATAGTTACGGTGAATTACTTGCCATGCCGAGCCTTGTTGCACGTGTTCCACAGATGGTTCCCAGCATCAGCCAAGGAAATTGGGAGGGCTTGTAGACAGGGCATTTTGCAAATGCAACCATGCCGCTGGATTCTGAAGGGCAGGTCATCAGGAAGCCATGGTTTCTGACTTCCTGAACAGCAGCTGAAGCTGCACCTTCCAACTCCAGTAGTTTTGCAAAGCAATTGAGTGCAAGTAACGTGCAGTTGTGAGGGGCCAAGGACACTGTAGCATCAAAAGCTCAAGCAAGCTTCGTTGTAATGCCCTGTGTCCAGTGAGGTTGTTCAGCAGTGAGGTCCTGCAGGCCTGGTCCCCAGCTGTACCTCTAAGATCCATCGCCCGCTGTTAACAAACTTGCTGAGTGGACAACGTACCTATTAGACGATCAGGCACCTAACAAGAACAATGAACAATAGCCCATACTAGTAGAGGCTCAAAATCAGGCCAGCGGTGTCCAAGATGTAAGACTTGATTGACACCATCAGCTAGCCGCTGCAAAGCAATTACTGCACCTTTTCCAGGGCCAGTACTCTGCATCATTGTATCTGCTTGGACATGCATGATCAAGGAGTCCAAACTGGTGGGATGGTGTTCAGTTCGCACACCCAGCTCAACACGGCTGCAATGACATGAATGCTGCCGGTCATTGAAAAAAACTAACACTACTTCACATGAGCACTTTTGGTACGGCTAGCCAAGAGCTGCCACATTCCTCAAATCTGCTCGGCCTCGTGTGTATGTGGTGTCACATTCAATCTCAAAAGGAGGCGCAGATTTTCCCAATTACTCGGCTTATCCTTAACCACTCAGCATTTTAGCACCCACTGGACTGGCCCACAACAAAGTCTCCACTGGCGTCAACCTGGCTGCATTCTAAATCAACGCATTGGATGCTACTCTTGTCACGGATAAATGGAACACCAAAACACTGTCCCCAGTTTCCACGGCTGGAGGTATCCAGCAGCTGTGGCATGAATATGAGGTGTAACGCCTCATGACATGCCTGTGATCCAATAGGCTTATGCGATGTTACTAAGTGAAGCTTCCAACCATCTGAACGCAATCAGGCAGCTTTGAGCACATGCCCTGCACGTCTGCTGGGCTAGAAGTATAAGAGCAAAGACACCACCATCGTGCGAAGCAACCACCATGCAAATGGTGGCCTATTCCAACGGCCTGTACAAACCCATACGCACCTGGCAGCAGGATCTGCAAGCAGTACCCCTGCACCCACTGTGCGAGGACCCACGACCCAATTGCCAAGTGGGGGTTACACCCCACAACCAACATTCCATGGCAGAAGGCAAATACAGTCATTGTATCCAGCTTAGAAATGCATCCTGGACATATGGATTGCTCCTAAACCTGTCTCCCTGCTCATCCTCATCACCAGGTGTCAGCAACTACTCACTGCCTTGACTGATTTAAAAAGTTTCCCTTGCAGTCCTGCAAAGAGCTTACAGCTTCCAAATGTTCCCGAAGGTGATGTCAGTTCTTGGTTTGACACTTCGCTCCACTGTGTGATGGCCAGCGTGTGCTGCTGAGCCCCATCGCATTATTGCAGTCCCTACCGCAGTGATCTGCGGCTGGCAGTGTGGATCCATGCGCTCTGTTTCTCCCTTGAATACCCAAGTAGACTTCCCTGCCCGTTGCTGGAAGAACAGTATTTAAAGCAGGTCACACAGTTTTCTTCCTGGGTTGCTTGGTTTCGATCCTGCAGTAACACAAACCAGGGAAATAATCATATGCCAGTAGCTACTTGACATAAACTGCAAAAAGAGAACCCGCACATTTGCAGGCAGTCATTAGATACCGGTGCGCGTCCTGCATGTCCCGGAATCAAATAGTCAGCAGACAAATAAAACATAGCCTGCATTCCTCCATGTGCATGCTGCAGCATTACGTACTGCAGATGCAGCAGGCAGATCACAACCATCGATTCTGCAGTGACAGGCCATTTGACATCATGTCAACTGATGCATGTACACTGGCTCTGAAGTATAGTTCTACTGTAGTGCACATGAGCATGCTGGAAACCCCAAAGCACACTTACCCTGACACAGCTGCGCTTATCCGATTTGCTGCATATGTGATGCAGATAGTTGGCACTACAATCCAAATGCCATTGACGAAGACAAAGTAGAACCAGAAGTACATCCACTCGGGTCTTGAGTGCCGTGTTACACCTGCATTACAAAACGCATCCATTCATTAAAGAGGGCAGCATGCTGGGCAATATCAACTTGCAGGAAAACCCGTGAGTGTTGCATGCGACTGACACACATATGCCAGACAGCACATCAACTGCATGCTGACGTTGCACAGACAACACAGAATATGGATAGGCACACGCTATTATGCAAGGCCTTTTGTACAGCATGCAGGTCTTAGGCAGACAATGGCTCATAATGTGGAAGTTCAATACATTGTTCACGCTTTCTGGTCTACAGCACCCTGCTGCAGCATTACTACTGAAGAAGGTCAAAGCAAGTCAAACATCAAGTAAGCATGCAGGCAAGTACTGTCGTCCTGCTGCTAGTGGGCTTACCTCCATGTATGCACGTTCCAAAATACAGTACATCGCCATACAATTGGCCCAAAGAGACCAGGATGATAGCAGTGTATCGCCAGGGTTTCTGCTTCAGCATGCCATAGATGATGGCAAAGCAACCTGGGCCTTCCAAGAAAGCAGTGATAGCTTCCATGCTGATAACAAAGTCATCCCTGGTAGCATATCGTGAGTCTGCTTTTGCGTACTCCTTCCCTGCAAAATCATATCCACACATGGCTTAGGCTCCAGAAGTGGTGTGGGCATGATACGGACAGCGCTAATGATGCTCAAAGGAGCATCTGCCTTTCACAGTAATACGGGCTAAAACATGTAGAGCACACCTCACTTTACAATTGAGGCAGTGCAATGGTATCGTCTCCACTGCTCATATGACAGAGACCTGCCAGCAGTGTTTGAGGCTTTCAGATATTCTGGGCAATATGCTTCCTCTGTAGAAGCAATGTGTACCAAGTGTAGCTGCCAGAAGTCAACTTAGCATGTTTATGTCTAGAATTTTCGACCAGAGCTAGCTTGATACGATCAGATAGCATACGCGCAGAGCTAAGATGCAAACCCCTTTAGGAAGTCGAAGAATACATCTGTGGCCTGTGCATTGCTGTTATCGGTCCCAATACAGCCCCTGCAGATAAACATCATGCTTAGGCTTATGATGTGTTTTTTAGAACGGCTGGAGGCGAGGGGCCTGGCACTTTTTGCTAAAGCATATCATGAAATGTAATACCACCCTAGTAAAGAAAACAGGCTACCCCTGCTTCAGTCAGCTTGCACTACTGTGTGCTTCTCTCACGCGGCCAAGGGCACCTGGACGCCAAGTACTGCTATGGTGCTGGTAGGTAACCCGCAGTCACTTACATATCTCATAAAGAATATTGCCAGACTTGTCCTGGTAGAACTTGTCATTCAGGACAACAGCACCTGCAAGGGCATGACCTGAGTAAGAGTGCACAGCTGTAACCCTCAGGGGTGCACTGACAGTACAGGAGTCCAATTTGCCGCTCCGACTGGACGATAATTAAAACGTACCTTCTATGATTAGGTGGATGAGGCCACTGCAAAGGAACCAGCATACCAACCCGCGCTCACCCAAGGTGAGGTACTTGTATTTGCCTATTGGAGTGCGCCACGTGGTTCAATTGAACTCGAGAGCTGAGAATTAAATTGCTGTCATTGGCAGGGCGTCCCACGGACCTGTAACGAACCAACCGGCCAACAGTACAACCGCACATGCGGTAAAAAAGACCGCTAAAATCTGCTCAAATGGCACGACCAAATCATGGTAGCCTGGCAATTGGGTTTCTAAGGGATAGTATGGATGCGACATTAGGTCCATACGAAAAGCCTGCGAACAGTCCTCGTTTCCGCGCCCCAACCACGGATCTATCTAGACCGAACTTCTCTGCAACGACCCAATCCAACAAACTGATGCTGTGACAGCTATTACTCGCTGAAATTCACGCCTATCAAAGCACAAGGAGCCACTCCCTGAGTGAGTTTCAAGGTCCGTCAGCTCGAGTGAGGGAGCAGGGTTTACCAACACCCAGGTTACGAAGCTGAATAAGACGTGACTCTACCGACTCGAGGTTTTTTCTAGTTTGCGCTTGTCCCGCTAGAGTGTGGGCCCATTGGTCCGTCCGTAGCCTGCCAGCATGGATCCTTGTTGGTTTTAAATGTTGCCAGCTTTTTGGCCAGCTTGGATGGATGTGGTTCCATGAGAGCTCTGGTCCGGACAAAATAAATTAGCTGAAGGGATGTTTATAAACTTGCACTCATTCTAAGTGGCCTAGTAGTCGTGCCATTGAGATCGTGGTGATTGAAAAAGGGGTGAGGCCCTTGTACCCACCCGTTGGGCGACAGACCTTTCGGAGACGTTCAATTAGCAAACGAAGCCCACTTGGCCCGATATGGTGTTTGGTCCAGCTATTGGAGCAGGGCTCGGGGCCTTGGCTGGCGTCGGGGTAAGCCTACAGAGTCTAGGGGTACGAGACAGCAGAAGGACTCTAGCTGAAGTGGTATGGGACAACTGCTACGCAGATCGGGTCAGCCATCTTCTCAGGGGACAGACCCCAGGACTTAAAGTTCATTACAGAACTTGCTGACAAGGATGAGAACATTCGTACACCTGCGGTAGCGAATATCACCAATGAGATGAGGGGCCTCATACCTCTGACCCCTGAGTGGACCTCCTGGCCAGATTATGACCGAGTGAGTGCTGGCCATTGCTCGTTACAGACAGCAGCGTATCTCTAGCAGCAGCAGGAAACGCACGAGAGCACACTACGCCTGGGTGCTAATGTTTTGATTGTCTTTCCAAGCAGCAGCTGAGGCCAGCAGGCAAAATGACTAGTTGTATAGGGGTGGTCAAAGCTTACATTAACAGTACGTCAACAATGCATCGACGTAGCAGACTATATCTGGCAATTATCAGTTCTAAGCAGTGAAGAGGATGGCCAAGGGCCGGCAGACACAGAAGGCGTTGCTGTGACAGTTTCTGGCTGAAGGATTACAACATGTTTATGTCTAGCTTGGAACGCAGCCAGATCCGAGGGACATCATAGCTTGCTTCAGCTAATTCTGTGTGCAAGTCCAAATTTTGCTCATCTCCTACACAATCCCTACATGGGCAAATACCCTTAGTGGCCATGAATAGCTTGTTGCAGGAGATCAGACTACATTTTAGATATCTGAAGACTTATCTGCTGCTGCTGCTGGACTTGCAGTGGGTGATGATCAACCGCTTAGTGCGGCTGATGTGGCCCAAGCTGACCAATGCAATCTTCACAATGGTTGTAGCAACCATCAAGCCCATGATCCAAGCTCAGATTGGGCAGGTGAGCCTCTACTACAGCTGCAGTTGCACCTCCTGGGATCAACAAGCGCTGCATGGAGTAAAGATGCCATTGTCTGCAGGATTGTGGGAATTCCAGGAAGTTAAAGCAGCAGCAGAACCAGTGCACATAAAAAAGGAGAATGCTTAGCATGCGATAATTTGGCGTGGCAAATACATGAGGGTACTATTGCACTCAATCCACAGATGTTCAGCATGATGCCAGCATTGCTTGAGGACATGGGAGTGTAGGTTGCTAGTGCAAGATGCTGCAAGTCCTTGAATTGCATGCCAAGCAGCCTTTGAAGCATGCTTCAAACCTTGCATACTGCTTTTTGAGCAAATCACGTATGTATCAGCTCGCAAGCCCCTTGGTATCCAGCATGACTGCAGACGGCGGATTGCAGTTTTGGAAAAAAAAAGCCCTTGCCAAAGCATGGGGTACTTTGTCTTTCCTGCCTTGACCAATCAGCCTTGTTGCTTTGGTTGTCATTCATAGATCAAGCCCTTGCGGGGCGTGTTAGAGGACATCACCATTGGGCCACACAGCCTCCTTGATGCTGAGCACCTGGATGACCATTACTTTGAGAAGTACCTGACTCTAGGGGAGCATCCTGTTAGGGTGACTGGCATGAAGGTGTACAAGACCAGGGAAGACACCTGCATCTTTGAGACGCCAGTGATGTGGGGCAGCAAGATGGTGGTGAGTGCTCTGGTTGGCGTTCTCCCCTCGCTTTGAAGGTCGTTGCGTGTTGTTGGCATTCACACATTGACTCTTCTACAATACGTCCAGGATGACACCACAACCTGGCAGGTGCTTGATGCTGAGGACCAAAGAACATCCATAAGCCCTTGTCGTTCTCCTCTTGCCTTGGTCTCCTCATTGCATCACACTTGCTCTGGCAGTGTCACTTGGGGAGCACATGCGGCTGGCCCTCATTCGAGTGGTGGTTCCAGTCCTTTGTTGACATGCCATGGAAGGTGCTGAGTCAGGTCATCCTCATTAAATCGACTTCCCCCCTGCTTGTGCATGGTGCAGAGCACAAAAGTAATGCATCAGTGTCATTGCTGTGCATCAAGCGTGCTGAATTGTCAATGGGCTGTGTCCTGGGACAGTTTGACTTGCAGGTGTACCTCAAGCTGGGCCCCATCCGTGTGGTGATCCCAGTCCATGTGTCAGATGTGCAGTTCAAGGTGCTGAGCCGCGTCATGTTACATTTGGTTGACACCTTCCCCTGCATGGGGGGTGCCACTGTAAGCCTGCTGGAGGTGCCTCATTTTGACTTCAAGCTGCAGCTGTTTGGTTGCCCTGTAGACTTGATGTCCCTGCCAGGAGTCAAGTGGGCTGTGCGCTACGCTACGCAGGTATGTTTTGTATACTTTTTTCACATTGCTAACTTGCAGCAAACTAAGGTCTAGCCGGTAAGTAAGTGTTGCAGGGGGGGGGGGTCCCTAGCACATGAGTCCAAAGCAACAGCAAAGGTTGCCATAGCAGTTGCCAGCATTGAGGGCAAGAGCGGAGTCAGATCGATCATGCTGTCTGCCACTGTTGGGTTAGCTGGCTGGAACATGGTTTGCATCAGAGCCATTCATGTTTGCCAGCCTTTGTGCCTTTTGTGGCCGATGCTCGCTCTGATGTCAATTGATTATTTGAGACATATGAGTTCCTGGGGTTGATAGCCTGACAGTAAAAGTTGCTCAGTCATACGGTTCTTCAGCCACCTTTTGCCTGAGGACCTTCAGCAAGCGAGAGTTGGCACCTCACTGTATGTTTATCCTGCTTCTGCTTTGCTGCAGTTTGTGGTGAAGGAGGTGGCACTCTACCCGAACAGCATAAGCGTCCCATTGATGAGCAACTTTGGTGTGCCTGAGAATCCAAAGGGCATGTTACACGTGCGACTGCTGCGCATGAAGAGCTTCAAGTCCGCTGACACTTTTGGCAAAAGCGACCCATATGTGGTGTTTGAGGTAGGAGCTTGCGCCTTAGCAATGCATCAAGTGAACATACTTATGTCCATATGCCTGATGTCTACCAGAAAAGGTGCAGAGATTGCAGCAGTCCGCCTGTTACTGTCAACAACAGGAGAAGCTGCTGCAGCAGCATCACATCGCTGTAGGTGTCACTGCAGACTCTTCTTTGTAGACAATCAAGCAGCAATGGTGGCACCCTCTTCTGTCATCTGACAAGGATATGCACACCATAGAAGCAAGTCTGAAGGCACACAAAACTTGGTGACTTCCGTACAATGTAAACTGCAGACCGGCTGGCAGTTTGGATCTAAGCAATGAAGACATGCTTCTGGAGTCAGTTGGTGGGTGGAATGCATACAGTCTTGAATTATGCATGATTCAGCAGTACCTGCGTGCCTCTTCAAAGTAGGAGCCGTTGATTGTAAGGTCGGCCTTCCTGCACCCGTCTTACATGTCTCTCTGGGTGGTGTACTACTTGCTCAGGTGAGAGAGGGCCGCCCCCAGAAGAGCAAGGTGATAAGGGGCAACAACAACCCAGAGTTCCATGAGGACTTCTTCCTAGTGGTGGATAACCTTGAGACCCAGACCCTGACCATCAAGGTGTATGACCAGGACCTTCTGATGCCGGAGGATGAGCTGCTGGGCATTAGGAAGCTGTGCTTTAGTGAGGAGAAGATTGTGGTGGATGAGGTCACTGGCGAAGAAAAGGTGAGGGAGATGGGGATGGGAACCTGGAGTGTCAGAGCATGCAGATAATTACCTGTACCACGGAAACCTGGAGTATTAAAGCATGCAGATAATTACATGTACCACAGACCCTCACAGCCCACAGCCAGCAGTGTTGTCACAGCTCATGGGATGATGCCCGGCCTTGTATATCTGGGATAATTGTGCTGGGTCTACCTTGTTCCAGGGCCGGTAGATCTTTCTTCATGTCTAGAAGTGGAAATGTCCCTTTGCTAGTTTAATGTTGTTATGCCTGGTCTATCTCATTTGGGGAGTTATCCAATGTGGGGTGCACCAGATGGCAAGTCTCTAATAGTAGAGCTGGTTCGTGGACCAGCTGGGTGTGAGGCGGCTGCAGCATGATTCTATATGGGCTTGCAGTCGCTGTTGAACTCTTATGGCAGCATAGAGCTGTTTGAGCTCGGGAGGTATTGGGCATTATGCTGCTGCCGCGGGATGCAGCAGGGAGGGGTCAGTATCGCAAGATACTGGGGTTAGGTAACAAAACCTTACACTGGTTGGTAAGGTGTAAGGTTGGCAGTGAGGCAGAGCTCTGCCAACTGCCAGACCTTACACCTGGTGGTGCAGGGTGTAAGGTCTGGCAGTGAAGGAACTGCCACTAAGAACACAGGCAGACTTGTTCCCAGGAGGCAGGAACAAGACATCTCCTTGTTCCTGCCTCCTGGGAACAAGGGGATGTCTTGTTCCCACAAAACAATCCCCTTGTTCCCAGGGAGGATTGTTTTGTGGGCCACAACAACCACAATGGGGTGGTTGCACACAAGTCAGCGGGAGCGGGACACCTGCTGCTGGGAAAAAGCAGCAGGTGTCCCGCTCCTTACCATTAGCGGAGCAATTGCCATTAGACAAAACAGAGCTGTTTTGTCACTACAGCTCCACTACAATGTACTAAGTGCAACTGTGTTGTGGAGCAGCTTGCATGCCAGAGGGGCTGCCTGATTAGGGTGGGCTAAGGGTAAGGTCTAGAGTAGCCTTGATGGTTGCTTCACACACTGGGAAACGGTTGCTTGGCTGTTGATAGCTCCATCAATAACGGCAGTCAATGACAAAAACTAGCAGAGTCGTAAAGTGTACTACTCAGTCCATGTGAACACATAAGTAAAGCAGTGAGAATGCTGACTAGTCCGGAAAGCCGTGGTGTACCCTTTGTTGTCCGAACATTAACAGCGTGAATAACATCTGGTTCCTTCAAGCTACTTGGCTACAGCATTTTTAACTCATGCAACAACAAGTGGCCGTTTAAATACTTGGACATGGATTGTAGGTCATAGGGCTATGATGCAATGAATGGAGCCTTGGTTGCAGCCTTTCCTGAAAGTTCCAAGGCTCCTTATGGGCTTTCCATCACCAAGTGCCCTTGGCAGCTAATCACATCATTGCTGCGTCATTATTTAGTGCCCCTAGCAGCACAGTTGGATGGTGTGAAGTGGATCCGGAGTCGGAAAAGGGTTACTGAGGTTCAAGCTGTGCCTGCTGTTCATCCACCAGCCCTTGTGTGGTGCAAAGCATTGAGGTAGAGGCTTGCCTGCTAGGTACCGGTATCATATCTATCTCATTTCTGTAGCCACTGTCGACTTTGCTTTGCAGGTGGTGTTCGTACCAGCACCCTACATTGTGAGACCCATGGAGGAGGAGGTCATGAATATCCAATATTATCCAGGTGGGGGCGGCGGGCTGCTAGGCAACGCTTTTGGATCTTCCAAGAAGCTGCTCCAAAAGCTCAACACGTCCCTGAAGATGTCTAAGTCTAAAAGTACGGTTGAGAATGCTGAGCTGAATGCAACATTCATCAAGGTGAGCCTGCGACAACAGTAACAATGCATATAAGCTACGGACTTTTCCAAGGGTCCGATGTTTGTCGTCAATGCTTCCTATGTAGTATTCGCCATCTTAGAAATGGTCCAGGCAATACCGCACTAAACTAGCTTTTTTGTATTACAGAATGTATATTTATTGATCTCGACATGTTCCATGTAAGAATTCTGGGCTGAATGGAATGTTCTTTAAGGAAAATCTGGGACAAAAGAAACATGGGCCAGGGCAGGGCACAGCATCTTGTTTTCAGGGTTTGGGGTAGGGCCTGGAGGGCCGTTGGTTAAGTGCCTAATCTGTTATGTTTAATCAATTAACAAAGGGGATTGAGAGCTCTCAATGCCCTGCCACACTGCCTGAAAGTGCTAGGTCGCCTACCGCACTGTGAGACTTCCTCAAGCAGGGACTCCTTGCTACTGCTGCTTTTTTCGGGGCATTGAGCTCTGTGGTCACTGTCGTATGGGATCCTGTATCATGGTACCTTACATGGTGGGCTGTCTGCGACGGCCTGACGGACTTCTTGCTGAGAGGGACCTACTATCGGTATTGATTCAGGTGGCCAAGACCCGCAAGCAGATCCGGGAGGAGGAGGAGAAGGCTAGGCTGAAGAAGCAGATGGAGGAGGAGGCTGCCAAGGTGGCAGCCCAGCAGCTGCAGCAGAAGAGTGCAGATATGTCGGAGAAACAGAACAAGGCGCTGGCCAAAGTTGAAGCACAGGAGGCAGAGGTAAACATGAAGGCTGTGTTGAGGGCGATCTGCAGCGGCAGGGTGCCAAACCTATAGTCCCACTAAGGCATTAGGCCATCAACTGAGTGCACGAGGACGCAAAGGGACTGGTCGTCGGAGTCTCCAGGATGGGCAGATTGGGTTCTTTGATAATACTGCCTGGATGTCTCCAAATAATTCAGTTAGGCGCAGCACTCACATGGTGAAGTCTACTCGTCTGCAGGCCAGCAGCCTCTAGTACGGTGCAACTGAGATTGGAGCACTTGCTTACAGGATTTCTCACCTTCGTAAAACCTCCATGCATTGCCAATGGCATTCCGTCTGAGGTGCTTCAGGGCTTTGGTTGCGTTCGCAGAGGACTGCACCTACCATGATGAGCAACATGGACGTTATAAGCTTCCTGAATTGAGCTATTTGGAACTGGGATTCCTGGCTTTAGGGCATTTGTTAGATCCTTGTGGTGACCGATTCATGTCTGCCTTGCAAAGCACATTGCCTTGCACATTGCTGTGCCTATGCCAAGCAGCCTGCTACCCTGCAAGCATAGTGGGGAACATGACACTGAGACCCTGCCCCAGGATTTGCACCAAGCAAGCATCTGAGAGTCTACATCTTATCTGTTGCCATAACCAGGCTGCCTATGAGAATGAGTCTGACTCTGAGAGTGAGTACGAGTGGGTGGATGAGGAGGCTGAGCGGCTGCAGCTGGAGAAGGAGAAGCAGGAGGAGGAGGAGGCCAAGGCAGAAAAGGCACGCCTGAAGGCCATGACAAAGAAGCAGCGGAAGGTAGGTGCAAGAGAAAAGCATTGCTCTGGCTGCTGCTGTGTTACCTGGGGGCGGGTTACCTTTTGCATTGTCTTGCCCGGTGAAGTGTGCCAGTGGGATCGTCTTGTCGCGGTCTTCTTCCTTGTTTCAAGGCCAACTCCCACATTGGACTGCATTCCTCCAATTAGTGAAAGCTCCTTATCCTGCATCCATCGCCCACCAGTGCAAGCACAGGTATTACAGGCATGTTAGGGATATGTCTTTGGGAAGGCCACAATCAAGGTATCTGGGGTTAATTGGATAATCAAGGTATCTGGGGTTGCTGTGTGAATACTATTTTAAATGCCTGCGGGCATATTGCGCAGTATATTGTAAAGGATTTATATCCATTAATCTACGCCAGATAGGTCGAGACAATATCTAGCAGATGGTACGTTCAATGGCTCAGTCCACATCTGCATGTGTGCAATACATCTGTCCAAGCGGCTGGGTACAGGTAATAAAAGCAGGTGAGAGTGATGCAACACAGATCAGCAAGGCATATGTACCTGGTATCGTGCTGGTCCAGGCAGCACTTCTTGATAGGGATTATGCAGAAAGATGCCCTGGACTGCTTGCGGTATGTTGACGTGAGGCAGCTTAGAATGATTGGGCATGGTCACACCACAGTACCATGTGCAGCCTTGTTCACAGCTTTTGTCTGCATATCATCGGGCATGTCCTACTTATCTTCCGGTCGTGGCTGCCACGCCTGCAGGAGGAGGCCCAGCGTAAGAAAGAAGAGGAGGAGCGCAAGAAGGCGGAGGACGAGGAGCCGGTGCTGGTAGATCAGATGGTGGTTCTCAGGGGGAATGGGCCAGACTTCAGTGGCCAGCGGGTGAGGGAAGAGAGTTATCAGATCTGTCTTGAGTGCAGTAAGGGGAGCCCCACAATTCTATAGGGTGGGGGGTGGGATGCGGGACTTAAATCAAAGGGGGGAGGGGGGTCTGGAGGGCCTACTGGGCCTGTGTCACTAGTGACAAACCCCTAAAACTGAAGGGGGGGTAGGGGGTCCGCCAAACCCTGCGTCCCACCCCCCCCTAGAGGATTGTGGGGCTCCCCTAAGGGGAGAAGGTGTGTGGATGTTGCCACCAGCTGGGCTGCACATCCTAAATCCCTCTGGCCGGGGCATGGTGTAGCAAACCCATGCTTTGAGCTTGGATCATCAACATTTAGATGTCCACGAGGTTAGATGGTGGTCAAGGGGGGAAGAGAGGGGTGCCAGGCTTGAAAAGGAGGGATGGGACGGGTTTGTCCAGGTCGTTGGTGGTTAACCCATGCAGGTCGTTGGTGGTTAACCCATGCAAATGCTACATCAGGGGGGGGGGGGGGGCGCGGCTGCGGGGATTCTTGGAGGCAGTAGTAGGAGGAGCTGAAGTCGAACAGCCAAGCAGCAGTGTTACAGGGTAGTGCGACGGGGGAGGACGAAGAAGCGGTGACAAGGAAGCAGCAGAGGAAAGGGCAGCCAGAGGGGGGCCCTATCAGCCAAAGGGCCTGTGGGTGCAAGCACTTTTTTTATGCAAAAGCTGCATATGTCTCAGCGTCATGTAGAAAAGACATATCAGCCCTTGGTGTCTTGCCATCTGGCATTTACCCCGTACACTGCTCTGCGGGTGATTTCAACAATGTCTGGTACGTTCAGCTGCCCGTTCTTGTCACATTCATGCTCACCGCTGTCTTCACTAAAGAATATACAGCTTTGCAGTTTGGGTTGTGCCCTTGAGTGCTTGCTATGTCTTGTTGACTCCTCTGTGCATGCTGCTGCGTTTCCCAATCAACAGCCTATGGGGTGCTTGGAGGTGGTGCTGTCCTTCATGCCGTTCGAGCAGCCAAAGCATGATGATGACATTGAGACAAAGCCAGTGAAAGAGGGGCTGCAGGCCTTCATTCCCTTTGAACCCCCTCCACCCCGTGAGATCCTGACCAACGTGTCTGAGTTCCAGAAGGGGCTGCTGACCATCACGCTGCTGTCAGCCAAGGCGCTGGGAAAGCAAGGGGCCAATGGATCTGTGGATCCTTATGTGGAGTTCATCCTGGTGGACTGTGATGGGGCCAGGTGGGCAGAGGGTTCTGGCAGGGCCTTGCTTTCTGCTAAGGGGTACTGATTCTAAGTGCAATGGCGTAGTGAGATACGCGTGAGCTACTTGGCTGAAGGATCGCCATTTCTGTTGCAAGTTATTTTGTTTACTGTGCGCATGGAGATGTGGCCAGCCAGCCAGGTTACTGATCCTAAGTGCCACGGCTTAGTGGGAGGCACACGTGAGCTACTTGGCTGAAGGACCACCATTTCTGTCGCAATTTTTTCTGTCTACTGTGCCCATATAAGGAAGCGTAGCCAGCCAGCCAGGGGGCAGGCCCTTTTTGATATTGTCAATGCCGGCAGTGCCTGTGAATATGTTGGTTGCACGAGAAACTAATTGCCACTGAGTCCTGTTTCTTCCTGTGATGCCACAGACCTTCCTGGCTTTGCACCCAACGTAACATGTGAATCTTGTTGGGTGTGCCTTGGGGGTTTCAGTTGGTTCCTCATGAGACCTGCTGAATTTGGATGTTTGAGTTTTTGTGTCATTAGGCTAAGGATATGGATGCCTCAGCAGCACAGGATCGCTTCATACACCTTCATAGATGAAAGCATTTTGGGTGTATGATCCTGTTGCTAACCATATTGCTTCTTCTTGGGGGGATGCAGGAATGATGAGCGGCATCTCTCGCGCACGGTCAACAATGACAGCTCCCCACGCTGGGCTGACAAGTTTGACTTCGTCATGGTGTCTGCCGGCAGCATGCTGACAGTGAATGTCTGGGACCACACCTCACCCCTGGAGATGCTCACATCCCTCAAGCTCAGCAAGGTAGGGGCTTACTGACGATGATATGAAAACCCTTGCATCTGGCTACAACTCCGTGTGTCAGTGTTTTGTAGCTTAGAGTCCATTGGCAACACCTGTATGAGGGGCCTGCTTGTGGCTGATTGCATTGATTTTTGTGGGTCTACTCGTCTGGGATTGTGCGCTGATTTGTTTTAGAGAGCTCCTCCGTAGCGGCTCCTGTGCTTTCCATGGCTGATGGATGCTTCTATGAGTAGGGATGGGATAAGGTTTGCTCAGCCGCCACCATGGGAAAAGGGTTGGAAACGATTTTATCAGTATTCTCAACATGGAACAATTGTTTACTTCATAGTTCTGCGTAGCTTCCCCGGGGCCTCCCTCTAGCACGAGTTTGTTGTCCTACCTCCCCCAATCCTTCCTACGTTGACGCCAGCAGCCTGGTACACTGTACCATCGCTTACAGGGGCTTCATGGCACTTACACATGACATCCGCATGAGCTCACTTGCTCCCTGCAAAGCCCACCACAGAGTAAACTCCCATGGTCGACATGTTTGATCTGACTTGACGAGCAAGACCAAAACCCTTTTGAGGTGGTCATCAGGAATCCAGCATGCTCATCCTTCACCCCATGCCCTTGCCCACCATCATGCGTACGCATAATCCACACATGAGCGCTTCACGAAGGTGGCCAACGGGGCTTGTAACGATGAGCAGACTAACTTTTCTGGCATTGCATTTGTCATACGCAGGAGCGCTTCAAGGATCAGCTGCTGGGTAAGGTCCAGATCCCAGTGATGGATGTGGTGCGCAATGGGATGCTGAAGGACCACTGGCCGCTGCAGCAGGCAGAGAGTGGCACCATTGAGATGAAGCTGGAGTGGTCAAACTGCTATGTGTAAGTGCGGGGGGGGGGGCTGCTTTGGCTTTAGGGGCTCGGATGCATTGGAAGGGTGTCTTTATGCATGTATGTGTGGTGCTTGTAACAACACTGATCAATGAAAAATATGTTGCACAAAAATTGGGCATACAGCTGGAGAAGTGAGCTATCTGCGGATTGAATGATTAATTTGTTGGCTTTGATGGTCAAGCTTGCAAGTCCAAGGGACAACATGCTGGACATGTTGAAGCACATGTCAATTGTATATGGATGAGACAGAGAACTGCACAGCTTTGCACCCATGCAGTTCCGGCGGCATGACTCCAACCAGTTTGGTTGTTTCTGGGGACAAGAGCCCGAGACGAAAGCCAAGGGTATGGGATACTGAGACAGGCAGTAGGCAATCAGTACTTGTCCAGCATTGTTTATGCTCGACATCTGTAGCTTGCCAAAGAGCGCAGGAGATGGCTGCACAGTGCCCTTGCTCTTCTGTCCGGTATCCCTTTGGCAATTCTGTGTCATAGATGCACTGACAAGTAGGTATTCAGGATTCCTCACTGCTGGAGCGCATGCCCGGGCTTGTTTACAGTTGCCATTGACTTTGTTTGGTTTTGCTGGCTGCAGGGATGATTATGACATGTGAGGGGGGCAAGGGCAGAAATGGTGCTATAAGGACGATGCAACACCCAGACCATACAGGGCAATGGAATGAATCACATGGATAAGACAGCAAGAGCAATGGCAGGGCCAATAGCTTACTACGCCGTAGGTTGCTTGGGAAATGTCCTGGCTCAGCCTTTTTAGCAGCAGGGGCATATGAGTGAGCTGCAGAGGCAGATCAGGCAGGGTGACACACACAGAAGTAGCTGCTGTAAAACCAGGGTGGGCGAAGTTTGAATAGAAGAGCTGGAGCAGGGCTGCTATGCCTTGGCTGCGCGGCATTGTAGGAGCGCTGTGGAAGCAGGTTTGATGATGTTGAGGAGGCGTGGCAGCTCTGGCAGTGGGTACTTGCTGTGGGCCCGCGGTGGAGCAATGAGAATGGTTTTGCTGGCGAGGGAGATTAGGAGGGGTTTGTATGAACAAGGGTTCTGAAGGGGGATGGGTGCCAGCTCTGGCTGTGGAGCGGTTCTGCTAACAGGAAATTATGTAGTTGGCTCTATGCAACACACAGCTTGGGGAAGGGGGGGCTGGACATTGTAGTCATGCTTGGCAGCTTTGGTGATAGGGAGACCACCCACGGGGCTGCTTGAAATAAGAGAGCAAAAGCATCATTTGAAGGTAATCTGGATGTGATGCTTAGCACCCTGTGTGGTAATGGAGTTTTGGCATGGATCTGGGTGCGACAACTGTGTGCATGCCCCGTCAAGTTGAAGGTTTACAAGGGGTTTGGGGTCCTGCTGTGTCTTCTTGGCATCACGCTGCACTGACAAGCTGGGCCGGTGTTAAGCTGGCATAAGAAACAGATGAGACAGCAGCTCATGAGAGAGCTTGCAAACTGCCAACATTGCTTAGGGAGTGGGAGGATGGGACATACTTATGAACTAGATGCAGACGCATTATGACATGCACACTTATGTGCTGACTTTGACACAGCAGCCCCTGCAGGCTGTTGCAGCTAATGCATATGACTGGACAACTGTTTGCAGTTTGTTACCTTGTTTGTTTCTTGAGTGTATGTTTGTGATGCATGGGGCAGGACACCGAAGTTCCATCCAATGTCAGGGAGGCTTGGGCAGCATTCCTATGGGTGCCTTTGACTGAAGGCGAATGCAGCGCGGCAGCTGGTAATGCAAGATGCATGTTTGTCAATTTGTAGGTGTGTGCACTTACTAAGTAGTAGTAGTAGTAGTAGTAGTAGTAGTAGTAGTAGTAGTAGTAGTAGCAGCACTTACAAACTAGTTTGGGATATGTGCGTGCGGCTTGCATGCTGTACTGGAGCAGAAGGATGAGTGGCTGGGATGTTGAACATGCTTGATATATGTGATCAGGATGTTGAATGAAGAGGTGCGGAGACTGAATGTACGCGAAGGGTAAGTCCTGCCGGTGCATGCTGGTGTGGTCACGCCCCAGCTCGCTGATATGAGGCATGGCTGGCACATGCTGGGGTTGCGCTGTGTTTTGGAACGATTACAAGCAGCAGCATCCATATTCAATCCGAGACTTAGTGACTGAAAAAGTTCTGGTAATGTGTGACAGGGCTTCAATGTGGGTTTGAGGGATATACTCAAATGTCGTTTGATTTTTGAACGGTGGCACCGGAGTGAGTCACGACGATCTCATTCTTCTGGTTATCCTGGGTAAGCACACCCACTGCTGGGGAAAGAGAACATAGGTGTCGTCACGTATACAATGTAGCAACCGTCTTGCAAGATGTCTGACCTCCTTCCATACAGATGCTAAGGACTCAGTTGCGATGACAAATCTCCGTCTCAAAGGAAGCGTGTTCTAGACAGGCGTGTAGCTGAACTTCTAGCCATGGCTGTCAGTATGGGTGCTTTGAAGGAGGCAGGAGCTGTTCTAGAGGTAAGCTAGCTAGCCCTTGGACACCGTGTATAGCACCGAGCCGTACACCTTAGCAGCTTGACCGCTCACATTATCACATACATGACGCTGCACTGTGCTCGCAGGCTGAACTCAGCCTTCTCAGTGCAGACAATAAAGTGGCAATATATCCCAAACGTCGACAGGACGTACCTGTCGCTTTCTCTGAGGCAGCAGGAACTCCTAGTGGCCGCAAATGCAGCCCACATCTTGCCACAATCAGAGGCATGATTGACTCCCTACGGCTTCTCGAGGAACGCCCTCTGCGTGTTCTCTGTGAGCTCTGCACTCCCGGTAAACGACCAGCTGAGCAGCAGGCCAGCTGCCGTCTAGCAGTTGCTTCCAACCGCCAGCTTATGGATGCGTTGACCTGTGTCATCACCTCCAGCTCCCAACTTCACCCGCAGTACACTAGCAGCGACGTTGCTGACATGCTAGCAATGCTGCTCCCTACCCTACTTGCTGACAGCCAGGCCCAGCCGCTCCTGCTGAGCAACAGAAACTTCATGCAAGCAACACTCAAGTGGCTCGGTACCGCAAGTTCATCTAACCCCTTCATATGGATTACCCCCGCTGGAACTCGCTGTGCCGTCCGTGCCTGTGCTGTGCAAGTCGCTGAGGCGCTAATGTCCACAGCAGCCGGCAGGCAGTTTGTCCGCACCAACGAACTGTTGCTGCATAGCATGCTGTGCTTTTACTCCGGTCCATCAGGGACTAGCGGCTGGGGGCAGCTGCTGGTGGATGTAGTAGATACAGCAGCTGACCAGAATGCAGACACGAAGCTCGGCGAGCAGCAGGAGCAGGGTTCAGAGCGGGAGCAGATGCAGTGGGTGCAGGAACCGCAGCACCAGCAGCAGCAGCGGGTTGATGTGCAGCAGCAGCAGCAGCAGGAGCAGGAGCAGGAGCAATCATTCAATGACCCCAAGCAGCAGCAGCCGGAGCAGCAGGAGCCAGATAAAGGTTTCCGCCGGATGGCAAAAGCGGTCGCTCACCGCATCCGGGAACACAGCCACTTTGAAATCCTTCCAGGGTTGCTCTGCAGTGCTGTAGGCAGGCAGTTCATAGTAGGGTTCCTCTTGGATGCTTTCCTGCAGCTTTTGACCAGGTTCAGAACACCTCCAAGAGCTTAACAAACTTCCTCTGGTGCATGGAGGATATCCTGAAAGTGCCAGCCTGCCGGCCTGCTGCGTTGGCTCACTCCGGCTTGAGAAGCTTATTGCAGTCCCTGATGCAACTCGAGGCAGCACCGGCTAGCTGCTTGGATCTCTTCCAATGCTTGCTGGAGTGCGAAGCAGGGAAGGCGCTTGCTGGGGATCTTTTAGAGCACTTAATCACCTGCACACATCCTCTCACAAAGCCTGAGGGATTTGTGCCTTTCATCGAGCTGCTGAGAGCCGCTGGGGATTGGGAGGTGCTTTTAGGGCTTAAGGGATTCACTGAGTTGGTGGCTAGGGATTTAGCTGCCACATCAGCACAGTACGAGCAGCAGCAGCGTGGGGTGGCAGTGGTCGGGTACCTGCTGAGGTCGCAGGAGGGTAGGGGGTATCTAGAGCGGAATGGGCAGCTGCTGAAGGCGATCGCAGAGAGCATACGAGGGGGTTTGGATGGGTGGAGGGGGCTGCTTGTGAATTTGCTGGTGGATTGGGAGGGAGGTAATGGGCCTGGGAGTGAGAGTGGTGGCAAGGAGGGCGTGGTGGGAGACGTGTCTGAGGGTTCTGGAGAAGGGGAGGAGGGGGAAGAGGAGGAGGAGGAGGAAGATGGGGATGAGGATGGGGAGGGTAGCGGTGATGGCGAAGGGGATGCAGGCAGTAACAGCGATGTCGACTCGGGGGATGATGACGACCACGAGCAGCAGCAGCAGCAGCAGCAGGAGCAGGAGCAGATGCTAGCAGAAAAGAAGGCTGCGCAAAGCTTCCTGTTTGCTAATAAGGTGGTGTTAGAAGCTATAGCAACTGCAGCGGTGAGGACCTCCTCGTGGGGCAATGTGTTCTGCATTTTGAGGAATTCGGTAGAGGGGAAGGCAGCGCTGAATGACGTGCTCTTCTCACAGCAGCAGCAGCAGCTGTTGCAGGAGTATTTAAAGGAGATGGGTACGCATCAGTCGACCTCATGCCACCCTCACCTGCCGGTGTATATAGTGAAAGAAGGTCCTGAGGTCATATTGGATATGCTAGGGGATGCGGATGAGGTTTTGAGTCTAGGGGCGCGGATGGTGTTGGTGCAGGCGACTGACGGGTGGGTAGGGTCTGGGGAGGCGGTGTGGGAGAAGCTGAGCCGCAGGTTGAGGGAGCATAAGGAGATGACTTGTTTGGAGGAGGGGAAGAGGGAGGTTGCGGGGCAGAGGCGGCGGAGTGCGAGGCTAGCAGATAACAGCAGTAAGACGGGGGATGTAGGAGAGAAGGTGGCAGCAGGGGAAGCAGTGGGAAGGCGGCGGAGCGGGAGAGCAGTAGGGGATGCTGGTAAAGCTAGGGGTGAAGAGCAGACGGCAGCAGTAGCAGGAGCAATAGGGGCAGCAGCAGAGGCAGTGGGGAGGCGGCGGAGTGATAGGATAGCAGACATTGGGAAACAGCGGCTGGTAAGAGAAGCTGCAGCAGTAGCAGGGGTGAAGGAGGCAGTGGCGGCAGTAGCAGGGGCAGGTGGTGGATTAGCGGGAGAGGCGGCAGCACCTGCAGGAGCGATGGGGGCAGCAGCAGAGGCAGGGGGGAGGCGGCGGAGTGGGAGAGCAGCAGATAATGATGAAGCAGGGGTGGCAATGGAGGTAGAGGCAGCAGCAGAGGCACTGGGGAGGCGGAGAAGTACAAGAGCAGCAGGGAATGGTGTTGGTGGTGGTGGTGCTGCTGCTGCTGCTGTGGTAATGGGAGATATGGCAGCAGCTGCAGGGGGTAAGGGGCCAGCAGCAGAAGCATTGGGAAGGCGAAGAAGTACACGAGCAGCAGGGAATGATGATGGTGGTGGTGCTGCAGTAGCAGGAGGGACGGCAGCAGCTGCAGGAGCGATGGGGCCAGCAGCAGAGGCCGGGGTGGGAAGGCGACGGAGTGGTAGGATAGCAGATGTTGGGAAACAGCGGCTGGTGGGAGAAGCCGCAGCATCAGCAGGGGTGGAGGAGCCAGCAGTGGCAGTAGCAGCACCAATGAGTCGGCGGCGGAGTGGGAGAGCAGCATGTGGTGGGGAAGGGGGGCTGGTAGGGCAGAAGGATGCAGCAGCAGAAGCAACGGGGAGACCGGTAGAGGCGGTGAAAAGGCGACGGAGTGGGAGGGCTGGTGATGGTGAGGAAGCGGGCACAGTGGGAGAACTTGCAGCAGTAGCAGGGGTGAAGGAGGCAGCAGCAGCAGCAGTACCATTAGTGGGTCGGCGGCGGAGTGGGAGAGCAGCATGTGGTGGGGAAGGGAGGTTGGCAGGGCAGAAGGAAGATGGGGCAGATCTAATGAGCGGACCGGCAGAGGCGGTGAAAAGGCGTCGGAGTGGAAGGATAGCAGATGGTGAGGAGGCAGGGGTAGTTGGAGAGACTGCAGCAGTAGCAGGGGCAGCAGCAGCAGCACTACCATTAGTGGGTAGGCGGCGGAGTGGGAGAGCAGCAGCAGGTGGTGTGGATGGGTTGGAAGGGGAGAGAGACGCTGCAGCTGAAGTCAAGGGAGGATTGGAAGAGGCGAGGGGTCGGCGGCGGAGTGGAAGGGTAGCAGAAGGTGGTAAAGCGGGGGCGGCAGGAGTTACGGGGACAGCAGCAGATGCTGTGAGAAAGCAGGACCGGGGTGGGAAAGCAGCAGACCAAGGTGGCAAAGCAGGATCAGCAGGGGTGAAGAGACCAGCAGCAGATATGCAGGAGGAGACAGAGGGGGATCACGCAAATGTGCACAGTCAGTGGGATGTGAAGCGGCAGACACGGCGGGTAGCAGTGGCGCACAGAGCTTCTGTATGAGCAGCAGCCTGGAGCTTTAGCAAGGCTGGCGTCGGTCACCTTGCTCATCTGCTCAAGCTTCTCCTTGGGTTGGGACCGTATTTATTTTATACCAGAGAGAGGCAGGTATGTACTTGCTTGGTGCGGGGAACGAGGCAACGGTGAGCATTTCTCCATTCAGGTGGATGTTATGTATGTGCTGCTTAAGTATGTGAGTTCAGTTAGCCGGTACCATGCACTTCAGTTATCAGCTTCTATTCCTTATCAAGGGGATTATGTCCTTTTAGGAAGCAAAGAACACACTTTTGTAACTGTTTGATGGGTGGCTGATCTGCTGTATTTCGTGTGTGCTACAGAGGCGCCAGGGTACAAGGTAGCATCAAAACAAACTGCTCAGTGGTGTCTGCCTTCAACTTTGGCTGGGTGGGTGCACAGCTATTGTACACTCTTGTTCTTGCCTGCTGGTTTCTATATGCTCAAGAGGTGTGTATTCTTGGATGCGTTGCTGTTTGCGCTGCTATTTGGGGCTGTAAGCCAGGTACTGTTGTATGAGATTTGAGAAGCATTGATTACATGGCACATAGTCCATTTTAATATGTTTACTGGATTTGAAGAGCTGTCTGTGCAAATTCGTCTGGGTCTCATATGATAATAAGCATTTGTCAAGTGCCTTCTGAGCAGAGCTAAGTGGCTAACATACCATGCACCATCCTTTTTCAGGCTTGTTAGGGGATTCATGTTGTGCTACTGCTTTGGATGTCTGCAAGTTTAGCAGGCCTGCTCCATATTGCTCAAAAAACTCTTCTTTGGTTTTGGCTCTGATTATGGACATAATTCACTGATTGACACGTTTTAATGGGTGGCATGTCTGCTCTGGCAGCATGAGCGAAAGTTGACCTCTGCTGCAGCACATGGACGTCTGTGGAGACGTTCTGCGAGGCAAGAGCTGTTGTACCCACTTGCCCTTTATTAACTGTGCCGCTATTCAAGGGATTTGTTGGTTTGGGTATAATGGCAATAGGAGCAATGTGCTTTGCACAGTGGATGTCACATCAGCACACTCATTCTCTATCTGCAATATGCTTTGCTCGTTGCAAAGTGTCAATCCATATCTGACTTGCATACACAAGTTGGTGGAAGCTGTTGAGGATTCCATGTCTATGCACATAGGTCCATCAGCAGGACTAGTCTCTGTAGTCACAATGGACATGGTCACTGTCCTTTTTTGATGGAGGAGGCTCAAAGGTACTCTGCTAGTGTAACAGCTGCAAAAAGAGAAAGCGAGGGTACCTTGGTTTGGGCCAATAATTGCATGTTGTGGGTTGCTGCATAGTTTGTCATGCCTGCATGACACATGAGTTGGTGTGGCCACATGCATCTGAGCAGATGCCAGATTTTGATACAGCAGGACAAGGTTCGCTGCATCCATGGTATTACAGGTGTGTGCGCCAGTGCATGGAGCGTGCTCAATGTTCTGCTGCTCAGCCTCTGTGGTTGCAAAGCAGATGTACAACAGATGAAACCACTAGCGTGCTGGTGAGCACCGACATATTAGTTCCTGTTGCATGCAGGCGCATGTTGTGGAAATGTTGTAATGCAGGCACGTGTTGTGGAAGTGTTGTAAGGATGGATTAATGTGTCGTTTTGTGTTGGCTTATTCCGGCCAGGGTGCTGTGTCTGGTTAGGATTCTGGACAGTGGTTGCAAACTGGTTAGGGTTTTGGATAGCGAGCCACGCCTGTGCTGGTAAGCTTGGATATGGATGGCCTTCCAACTGGTGATACGGCAGGGTGTTGTCACCTGGTTGGAGTGGGGACAGCATGGCTTCACTGGCCTGGTAAAACATCTGAGAACACAGTTAGTTTAGTTGGTAAGTCGAAATGGGCTGGCCTGACATACATTGGCTAGCAAGGGATTTAGGGTGGGCTGGTGGCAGCCATTGTTTGAGCTTGGACAGGAAATTGAGTATGCCGTTGGAGCCTAAGTTGGCTCCTTGTGGGTGGCGCTGCCCCCACCGGCGCCCCGCTTTGACGGGGCCATTTGGTAATTGGTAATTAGTTGCATTGTGTGCTCCTGCAAGACGTGCCGTGGCAGGCGGAGGTCCCCGTACAGGTGGTCAGCGGAGCCACTCTGTGCTCCCGTAGCGTGCGCTCACGGTGCACGTGAACGTGCTGCTCCGCTGAATGAACAGCCGTGAACTTCACTTTGAACTAAAGTGGTTCCGGCGCCAAATGGCCAGTGCTCGGCCGAATTGCTCATCCAGATCCGCTAAAGTGTACAAACTCCTAAGCTCCTTCAGAGTAACGCTGTCCACGCCGCATGCACCAGCATGCCGTTTGGTGGGCTTTCGCAGCAATCATCTGGAACCAGCTGTCAGTAGCCACGTGACCTGCCCTGGTGAAAGTGCCAAAGATCCCTTGAGATAACGCTGAGAGATCTTCGGAGGCAGCGCAATGATGAGTAAGCAGGATCTGAGCCACGTTTAGAAGCGCTATCGTCACCGAGCATTCTCTCGGAAGCTCCATCTGCTGTGTGGAACCAATGCTGTCAACCGCGTGACGAATATGCGAATCCCCCACTCGGGCAGGCGCACGGAGACGGCCTAACGCACTATCAGCCATAGTGTCGAGTGGCCTACTGTTTGTGCGCAGATACAACCTGAACATAAGAAGAATAAGAATCACAAGCGGCAGGAGCGAGCAAGGCTGAGAACGGCTTTCAATACTCGCTGAAGAACCTGTCGCAGGGCAGAACGATGCTTGAAAGCAGTACAACAGGCGGCAACACCAGTAGCTCCTCTGTCGGTTGCACCAGCAGGGGCGGTACTACAGCACAGCAAAGCAGGAGTTATAGGCACCATTCAGCAAAGGTTTCATCAGCACCAGCAGCACCTCTGCGCCAAACAGCAGCCCAATCTTACACTAAGCTACCTATGGGGCCTTGTTATGTTTCAGTGAACCCCATCAGGGGGCTGGCACTGCTGCTACTACTGCAGGCTGCAATAAGCGCGCAGTCAGATTCAGTGCTGGTTGGCAACAAATCGACAGTGAGTGATGCTGTAGTGGACACCCATGTGCTTGCTTAGAAGTTACGACCTGTCCTTGCATAATGACTCAATAGCTTAGCCGTTACAGGCCAGTGTGCCCCTGCGGGCACAGTGCACAATCTGGGTTGCATACTCACCCGCCCCTTTTCATAGCCCCCTCCCCCAGGGCCCCCGCATAAGTAGCCATTGGCAGATGCCATTGCATGAAGTGGTGTGGGACTGTGCAGTGGCGAGGGTATACCAAATATTTGGGACATTGCCTTGTGCAGGCGGAAAGGACTCATATCACCTTGATTAAGCACCTTGGTCGGCCAGGATTACAGAATGGGTGCTGATCTGTATGGTATGACTGTTCCTCTGGTTTTTGGAGCTATTTAGCTCGGTCCGCGCAATTCTCTTTGTCTGTCGGTCATGCCATTTGACAAGCAAAGTGTCTCCAAGAGCGTATTTGTTGCCTTACTGTCTCTGCTGCTCCTGTATGTGCAGGTGACGCAAGAATCCACAACCTCGGATGCTCAGGGCTGGACTGCAACTGTCAAAGATACAGTCATTGTGTCACAGATAATCCCCTTTGTTGGTGTTCCCGACACTGCCATGGTGACCAGTGGGAATCGTGTAACGGTCGATGTGCTGGCCAATGACACAGGGGGCGAAGGACCTCCGGTCCTTATAACCGTCAGTAACCCGCCGACAGGGCAGGGTGATGTCATATTCACACAAGCCGGTGTAGTATATTACACAGCCCCTGCTGGGTTTACTGGCGTGGTGAGTTGACTCGTGTAAACCAGTGAAGTGCTGATTTTAGAGGCAGCAAGCACGTGACCAGCAGCAGCCCCTTTACCTAGTCTGATGTGTGCCGAAGTGGTAACTTGCCACGGCCCGATCAGGATGCAGGAATGCAGCAGGAGGAGACACTGACAGAACAGCAATAAGGATGAAATGATGATGAGCCACAGCAAGTAGTTGTCTGCTTTTCAGGTTAAGCCACTGCAATGCATGCGGTTGCCTGTTGGCACCTCCAGCAGAGCTGGCTCATTCAAATTTGGTCGGTGCCATCCTCTCCTTCAGTCTCCGTTGTTTATACATGACTGTGGTTACCGAGCTTGCCGGGTGACTCTGAAAGCTCTCTCGGCACACCATCGGGAATCTGAAGTGAGCGCCGTTGGTCACCAGCCACTGCTTTGTTGTTAGCATTTTGATCCCTGTAACCTGCTGCTTATGCCACTGTGCAGTAGGGCTCTCAACGCTCACATGACGCGTACTATAAACTAGTTGCTGCTACTGTATGCTTGTGCAGGTGAACGTCACATACACAGCTTCAGAATCTCGAGGCTTTTTTGCAAGTGCTCTACTCACAATTACTGTGATAGCACCGTTGGCCGCCAACCCCGACACTGCCACAGTGCCCAGTGGGGGCCTTGTAACGATAAATGTGCTGGCTAATGACACAGGGGGCACACCACCATTGAGGGTCCCAACGATCTCTTCTCTGCTGACAGGGCAGGGTGAAATCACGATCACAGGAGCCAGTGCCATTAGTTACAAAGCCCCTGTTGAGTTTACTGGCGAGGTGAGTTGATCTCTATACCAGTGAGGTGCTGATTTTAGAGGCAGCAAGGAAGTGACCAGCAGCAGCCCCTTCACCTAGTTTGATATGTGTGCTCTGTAGTGCTATATTGTCACGGCCACATCAGGGCTAGGAAGACAGCAGTGTAGAGTAGCTGGAGGAGGCAATTGCGAAACGATATGAGCCGCAACAATTGGTTGTTTGTTTGCAGGGCACATGCGGTTCCCTCTTGGCACTTGCAGCTGGCTTAATCGATAGAGGTCCTTTGCACCCTCTCCTCCCTGTCAATGGTTTCAATAAAGTTTGTGGTTACCGTGCTTGGGCTGTAACATCTAGAGCTTTGTCCCCATGCAGTGGGAATCTGAGTGTTGTTGATCACCAGCCACTGCTTACTACATTTGGATTCTTATGTCTGGTCTCTTATGCCACTGTGCGGGAGGCCTCTCTACTACCACATACTACGCACTGTAACTAGGTGCTGCTCCTGAATGCTTGTGCAGGCAACCTTCACATACACAGCCGTAGATAATGAAGGGCAGAGGGCTGTTGGTACTGTTACAGTCACTGTGACGGCACGGCAACCATTGGTTGCTTTCGATGACACTGCCACAGTGATCAGTGGGAATTCTGTAACTATAGATGCGCTGGCTAATGACACAGGGGGCTCACCACCACTCAGACTGGCAGCGTCCCCCCTGCCGACAGAGCAGGGTGGTTTCTCCATCACACCACCCGGTCTTCTAGTTTACACAGCCCCTGCTGGGTTCACTGGCGTGGTGAGTTGATCTGTGTGCACCAGTGATGTGCTGGGTTTGAGGCAAGCATGTGATTAGCAGCAGCCCCTCTTATTTCGGTGTGTGCCGAAGTACTGAGTTGCCATGGACGGTCCCGTCAGGGGTAAGCATCCAGCAGGAGGCAGTGACGGAATCAACATAAGGACAAACCCATGATAGTAGACCCAGGCAGAGCCATAGGTGGACAATTGTATCATGCACGCTCAAGGCAGGCAGCACAGGGCTGCTTCAATAGCCAGCAATTAGCAAGAAAGTATTTGAGCATGGGCCGCAACAAGTGGTTGTTTATATGCAGGGTACATGACTGCAGTACATGTGGTCGCCTCTTGGCGCTCCAGCAGTGCTGGCTTTTTAATCTCTGGTCCTTGGCGTTTGCGCTTGGGCTGTTATTGTTATTGTTAATGTCCGCATGCATGTCAGCGATGTTGATCACCCCCAGCCCTTTGTTGTTGGCATTTGCAATCGCCTTCCAGCTGCGTATGACAACGTGCAGTAGGGCTCTCAACTCTTATATGCTGCGTACTGTAATCTAATTACTGTGCCTGGATGCTTGTGCAGGTAACCATCAATTACACAGCTGCAGACTTTATAAACCAGTTTGCAGATGCTACTATCACAGTCACTGTGATAGCACCATTGGTTGCTGGCGCTGACGCTGCCACAGTGACCCTTGGGAACTCTGTAACTATAAATGTGCTGGCCAATGACATAGGGGGCACACCACCGTTGAGACTCGTAGGTGGTGTCTCGCAGCCGCCAACCCCAGATTCTGGTTCTGTCATGTCCACAGCATCCGGTGAAGTAACCTACACAGCCCCTGTTGGGTTCGGCTCTTTCGGGTGGGATGGCAGGGTGAGTTGACCTGTGTACAACAGTGATGTGCTGAATCTAGGGGGAGCACGCATGTGACCCGCAGCAGCCCCGTTCCTTGCTTTGGTGTGTGCTCTGAGGTACCAAGTTGCCACGGCCCCATCAGGCGTAGGAAATCAGCAGGAGGCAACGACAGAACAGACTTAAGGACAAAACAATGACAATCCGCAACAAGTGGTTGTTTGTATGAAGGGTGCATAACTTCCCTCATAGCTGGCTTATTTTGACGTAGTCCTTGGCACGGCCCTTCAGAGTCAGCGGTTCGTGGATGAGGGTGGTTACCGGGTTCGCCTATTGCTGTCCGCAGGCGTCGGGGAGTTGAACTCTGTTGAACATCGCCCATGCTTTGTTGTTGGCATATGGAATGGGTTCTCCGCCTGCTGGTGCCACTGTGCAATAAAGCTCTCAACTCTCACATGATGCGTGCTGTAAGCTATTTGCTGCTGCTGGATGCTTGTGCAGGTGAACTTCACATACACAGCTATAGACGCTGGAGTCCCCCAACCTCAGGTTATATTTGGTAGCATCACAATCAGTGTGGTAGAAGCACTGGTTGCTAACAATGACACTGCCACAGTGACCAGTGGTGGCTCCGTGACCATTGATGTGCTGGCAAATGACACAGGGGGAACTGGACCATATAACATCAGCACAATCACCCAGCCAGGCCCAGGGAAGGGTACTGCTACTGTGACAGGGGCAGGCAATATCAATTATACAGCCCCTGCTGCATTTGCAGGCATGGTGAGTTGATCAGCTGCTAGCTTAGAAGTTGTGATTCTGTAGGCAGCCTTCAGCCCTGTGCACCTACTGCTTCTCAACCGTAGCCAATGGTGGCTAGCATTGCAGCCATCCAGTTGTGTCCGTCCTGTTCCATCCCTTTGCAGCTTGGAGATCAGGGCCATATGAGCCTTGCACGCAGGACATGCATCTGTTGTTGGCTTGGCAGCTAGTTCCCCATGGGATGCTTGCTAATTGCTATTGCTCCACGTTATACATGCAAAGGTGATAGCACTGAAGCTGAGCAGACAACAGCCAGTACAATGTGCAGGAATGTGAAAACGCAATAAGACTATTGCTGGTAATTTGGGTACATGTATTCAAAGCAGCGGAGAGTGTGGACAGGAACGGCAGGGTTAAGCCATGCAGTGATTTGCTGCTGGTGTCTGCTGGTGTCTGATGGTGTGGATTTACGAACAGAGTGGTCATGCTGCTGTTGCCGCTGCTGCTGCAGGCGACGTTCCAATACAACATTACTGATGCTATGGGGCAAACGTCAGCACTTACGAACGTGACCGTAGTTGTCACCCCACCCCCACCCCCTGTTGCCTTCCCTGATACAGCAACAGTAGTCAGTGGTGGGACGGTCATCATATCAGTGCTGGCTAATGATCAGGGGATTGCAATACCACTGTTTGTTGGCTCTGTATCAACACCTTCCCCTGCTGGCACAGCTACTAGGGATGGTGTTAGTTCGACGGTGGCCTACACAGCGCCCTTTGGCTTCAGTGGCACGGTAAGAGACTTGTGGCATAGATATGGTGCATTCTTGATTTATTGGCCCCTTGCACAGTTCATGACTTCAGTCAGATAGTCCTTTTATCTTAGTCTTCACCGCCAATGGGCCCCTCCCTTCATCTTACGGGGGAGGGCACCTCACGCCCCTCCTTGCGTAGCGCTCTCTCTCTGCTCTCTTTCTCTCTCTTTTCTTAGTCTTAACCCCTAAATGGTGTTCGCACTTGGTGGAGTGTCAGATACCCGGGTACTCTACTGGCAGGCATCAGATGTGTCATCCCAATAACTCTAAAATCTGCTTGGCATCTGTTGTCACCATAGTCTTTTTGCGTCCCATACCCTTCATTGTCTCTGCCCAATGGCTTGCTTAGCCATCTACCCGGATCAGCATATCTTGAGAACTGCAGGTTGCATACAGCCACGTCAGTAACCATAATGCAGTCAACTTCCAGATGCCTGAGTACCTACGGCTGGTTTGCCAGAGTAGTGAGCCTTACGGAATGCTATCAGACGCCACAGTACTCTCACCCCATTCCTAATGGTGAGCTAAAGATGTCTGTGGGCACTGATTTTACAGATCTAATAGGGTCATAGCGAAGATCTCAACTCACCGAAAGCCCTTAATCAAGTCACCGTCGCTGCTGTTCTTGCCATGTAGGCCACCTTTCAGTACATCCTCTCTGATGCTCTGGGTCAGCAAGGCACAACAGCCGGGTTTGTCACCGTGACAGTCACTGCACCCCCGCGCGGCCCCGTTGCCAATCCAGACACTGGAGCTATTGTTACCGGTGGCAGCAAGGTCACAATCAATGTACTTGCTAATGATGAAGGCGCAGGACTTAACATAGTCTCTGTGGGCCCTGTACCCACGGGGCTGGGGTCTGCTACGAGGTCAGGCTCCTCCGCTGTTGTTTATACCGCACCTAGCAGTTTCACTGGAAAGGTGAGAAAGGTTGGATGCCTTCTAAGGATGAAATCATGATAACACAACATGATCAAGCACCTCAGCAAAGAGGGAGACTGTGAGATTTTGCCATCATTGTTTTCTGTTTTGGAGTTTGAGTGTGCTAGTAGTTTTTGCATGAGAACGGGGGCCCCCGCTGCAGATCACTGATATGGCATTTGATGCTGCTGTATACATGCACAGTGTTTGATATTGGCCACTGGCTCTGCCCGCCACAGCTGGTGACAGATGGTAGAATCCACTGGATCATTGATTCTGCCGTGTATAGTCCTTTTGAGCACTTTGTGTACCAGGCAAATCCCTGGCAGCTGCTGATTCCTTTTCCACAGAATAGCAACACAGATGTGATACTTTTTTCAGAACTACTGCCAGTGTCACCCGAGTTAGCACGCTTGCAAGCCCCAGAAAGTTTTGCCTGCTGCCATTACACCAGCAATTGCACTAGGATGAGTCAGGTTGTGTTACAAGTTCTGCCTCTATGATGACTTGCTGTGCATGTACAGGTGACAATCCCCTATTCAATCAGAGACTCCCAGGGCAGGATTGGCACAGGGACCATCACAGTGACAGTGACCCGGCCCATGTGCCCCCTCATCAGCAAGTCTTGTGTGGTACCCACAGGTGGGTGCAACAGATAGGCTATAGATTTAGGGAATCCACAGGCTGGTAGCAGCACTTTATTTCTACTGTTCAGTGGATGGGGATGGAGCAAAAGCGGATGGGGCAAAAACGATATACAATTTATGGAACCCAGACATGGGTTTGTAATGGCTTTTTCTTGTATACAGGGCAGGCAGGAGGTTGGGAGAGGCACCAATGCTCCCAAGGCTGGAGCATCCTCCCTGCCTTGTTCATAACTGACCCCTTGCACTGCTTCCAGGCAAGACTGATGATGCTGGTAATGTGCATGCCCCAACACATAATAACCTCAGCTCATAGGGGCTGTTTAGGGCTGTCTAGATTTCTCTGCAGTATCTAAACATGCTTGCATGACCATCCCGCAAAGCCCCATCATTTTTAATTCCCACTTTTTGCTCATGTGTCTGAACTCTTGCTGGGTTGCTGATAAAAGATTGATCTGTGTGTAAACTTCTGTTCGTCTGTTCAGGGACTGTCGTTGCGAGGTGTGCTTCCAGGACCTACTGTACTTCGTACCGTGCCAGCCGCTTTTGCCAGTACAGCTTCCGTACTGCCGGTAGCACTTGCAGTACAAGAGACCCATGCGACCTCCGCACAGGCACTTGCAACGGAGCCAGCACCACCTGCCGGGTATCTGGCAGAGTCAACAATGCACCAGATGGCACAGGCTGCAGCTTTGAGCCCTGGAGAGTGTTCTCAAATGCACTCCCTACGGTCCCCCAGGCTGCCTCAGAGTCAACTCCTATTGCACTCCATGGAGCAGGTGTCCCTCAAGATGCATCCGCTGGTGTGAATGAAGTAGCTGCAGGGGCAGTGGCTGCAGCTGGCCTGACAAATATTCAAAAATGCGGCATCTGCAGGAAGGGCAGATGTGTCACCGCACCTTGGTGGTTCTGCTATTAAGAGCTGACATCAGGCAGAATTGCCTCAACAAGCCCACCGCCGCGCATGAAGGTGTCTCCAAAAGCATGTGTTTTCTAAATCCCTACAATGAAAGGCCAGCTGACTGGTTGTAGTTATCATGATCTGTGGGCCCCGCCCTCAAGCTTGTGGGGCAGGAGGGAAACCTGCCCATACTACGCATTTTTGCATAAATAACTTTCTGTCTCCCCGTAGGAGACAGGCCAACAATGCTGGCATTTTGCATGTGCTGGCTTGCAGGGCAGGAGGGTAACCTGCCCGTAGGCATCTTTGCATATACAGATTTCTGTCTCCCCGTAGGAGACGGGCCAAAAAAGCTGGCATTCTTCATGTGCTGATTTGAGTGTGGCCACAACCTCAAGGTGTCATTGTTGTGGTGGTTGTGGTTGGCAACCATAAAGGTGGATGCTTGGAGTGAGCTCGAATGAATGTGGTGAACCTGTCTCAGGCTTGATGTCTGCGTGTAACCCTCTCAGGCTTGATGTCTGCGTGTAACTCTCAGTACCAGAATGACAATGGGTGATGCTTTTCCCTGTGGGAGTAAACTTGAGGGCTGTGTCTGCTTATGGAGTCTCCCGACCACCTGCCGGCTTCTGTTAGCTGGCCTTCTTGTAGTTCTCCCTGTGCTATTGGGGGCTGTCATAGCTTTCTTTTGGGTGCATATGCCTTGTAGAGACTTGACTGGTGTAGTAAAGTATTCCTGGTATGCAGTTCTTTAGAGCTTCTCCTTTGATGACAAGAGCTTGGAGATGCATGGTTGTACTGCTGTTTCTGGTGCCTCTCACTCCTGCGAGCAGAGGATGGTACCATGTTTTGCCAATGGGGTCCAGGGTTTTATTTTATAAGTTACTACTTGGTGCTCATCGCCGGCTTTGCTTTTTTGCTGGCATGTTCGATTTTGAGTCCCTGCAGATTTCCACCCCTTGGGTTTAGCTCAAAAGGGCGTTTCTTCACAGGATCACATCGTCTTGTTCATGTGATGGGCCCATGCTGTCACCTTGATCTTGCATCTGGTTAAGGGGTGCTTGATGTTGTTGGTAAACAAGGTGGAAACAGACATGCGCGATCTCATAATGCCCGCATCTCATGATGTCTGCAATAAATATGCGGGTTTGGGTGGTGTGCTTGTCAAGTTGAACAAGAAGTTGAATGGTGGGTTGGGGGCAGTTCTTTTTGTTGGAGACAATGTTCGGGCCTTCCTGAACACTAGGAGGCCACCAGAATAACAGCAACACTCTGGTTTTGGCACCTTGGAGGTTTATGCTAGGTGGCCCAACATGTCCATCTGCAAGTTGGGCCAGTGGCCTGCAAAAAGATCGTTTACCTATATCCCATTGGCTCATTCCTGCAGGCAGCATGATGCTCCAAGCACGGCCAGCCTGTGCTGTAAATGATGGAATGCATACTTCTTTTGAAGGTATCCAAAGTGAAGTCCTATCATGCAATCGCTTCACTGGTAGTGACTGTGTTACCTTCTCTTTGCTTTTCTCCTCTGATCAGGCTGAAGCCACTGAGCGGGCTGCACACTCTCATTTGTGAAAGAGCTTGTAGTGTCTGTGGAGTTGTCAAAAGCTGAGCTCACCCGGTACCAGCTGTGGTCAATCCCTGGTCGGTGTGAAGCTTGCAAGGCAGAGTACTAGGCTTGTGCAGTCACTTATTGCCGTGGGGGACATACACCCAGCTTGTGAGTTTGGGAATACGTTCAGTCACATCAAGAGGGGGTAGAAGCGTTACCACAGCAACACGTCGTTGTGGAGGATTAGAAAAAGAATCTCACGCAGGATCCACACATACAGGTTTTCAGTGAACTTAGGTGGTGGGAAAAGGCATGAGTTTGTACAGCATGTAGGATCATCGTCTCAATGTTGGGAGAGTTTGTTTGGGGTCGCGAGCATGATGATTGGCTTCAACGAGGTGCAACAGGTGTTGCAGCATTGGTATGTGATGTGGGCTTTGACACACCCCTAGGGGCGATGCATAATGCATCAAAGCTGATCAGCCACTCCAGTTGCCTCTAACAAGTTAAAGCATGTGAATGCAGCTGGCCCAGATGGCCTTCGGGCAGAGTTCTGGCTACGGGGGTTCAATGGCTTGACAATAAAGATAGGTTTTACCCTGTGAATAGGATTGTGTTGTTGGAACGTGTACCGCATGCTGTTGTCAATGCAGTCTTGGAGTCTGGTGAGCTTTTCGTGTCTTGGTCTCAAGCAGCAATATCTGGTGCGTGTGTATTATACTGGTGACCCTGCCTGCAAGGGTAACTATCGTGGTAAAGCAGTCAGTAATGTACCGGGTAGGAAAGTAATATGGGCTGGACCAATGGTTGTCAAAGTGGGCTGAGTGTGAGTAACCTCGAAGTCCTGCTTGTGGTGGTTGATCAGGCTTGGATTGCTGTGTCTGGACGCTGCAGGTTGATAGGGGTAGGTGTTGGGTAGACGGGCATGCCTTGATATGGCTTCGTATGCCTGATGGCCTCTGAACTGTTGTTGCAGGGTCTTGATTGGTTGAAGTGGGCTTCAGCTTGGGATAATGCAAGTTGACTTTTATCTTCTATAATGCAAGCTCCCGCAAGACGTGACAGGAGAAGGTCCTGCACATCTGGTCAGCTGAGCTACTGTGTGCTACTACAGTGTATTGTCAAGGTGCTGCTCTGCTGTTGGGGCTACTGGCTTTCCTGCAGGACAGCTTCCTTCAGCTTACGGGTTAATCAACAGATCCATGCGGCCGGACGGGCCGTCTGTGATCAGGATGGCAGGGGTCCCGGCCAACGCAAAAACACAAGCGTATTTGTGCTAGTGCTAGTCGAGCGGCCTGGACCTATAGTCACTATCTGCTGCTGTGGAGGAGAAAGTGTCTCCCAAGTACTGTCTGTCGTTGGCGGAAAGTGGACCAGCAGTCGATTCGGTATGGACATATAAGTCTCAGTCCTTTAGTCCACCCTTTCAAAGCTCCCATACTTTTTTTTAAGGGTAAGGAGACGGCACCCGCATACTAGCTTGTTCGAGCTCGCAATGAGAGAGAGAGAGAACTACGCATAGAAGGAGCTCGCAATGAATACTGCCAAGTCACATTGACAAGTCAGCCTACTGGCAAACTTATTGTCCACTCCTGCCACCATGGCTTCAAAGCCACCTCAATACATGATGCACTCCTTTTCAGCAAAGCTGTAAACATGGCCGCAGATGGAACATTAGATGCCTTTACGCACTCACCCCACTGAATGCTTCATTCCCCCTGCCGCTGGGTCCCTTGCGCATAGCCTGCTGTTGCAGCACACGGCCTATGAGCACCAGGTTGCCCATGACTTGGTCAATGTACTGCAGCACGTAAGCAGAAGTAGGATGGTCACCTTTGTGGCCAATCTAATCCAGCTGACCAGATGGATAGCAATATCCTCCAAGCGTATCCGAGCATAACAGGCTGGTGATGCAGGCCTATGCTTCAGAGCGGCTGTGCCAGGGGCAATAGGCTCAACCTAAGTGTCCTGTGATCACTTTGACGGAGTGGATATGGCAACTCTACATTGGTGATAAACATATCAAACTGGAAAACATAATAAGATAGAGCCAGAACGATAGAGAGATCTTCCAGATGGCTGTAGTGAGGCGGTGGTCAGAGGCAACCGTGGCTGACTGGGATCTGTTAACGTGCCTGTACATGCAGTGCAAGCTGTCTTACCTGCACTTTGTGCTCTTGATAGGCTTCCAAGCTGACACCACTGGGCTTGACTGACTGCAGTGCAGTTTTGCAAGCTCCTTCATCTTGGCAAGCATATACTGCAGCTGGCTCCCAGTTGTAGTCAATCTTTGTCAACTTCTTGGTGGCAGCATGAGGGGGCCAGCAGGCAATGCCATCCATCAGCGCTTGGAAATTGTAGCGCTGCACAACTTCCTCAATGCTCGTACCTGCAGAAGGTCAAAACTGTACGTGAAGGTGTGTGGGCTTTTCCAGCACCCTACCGGCAGCTTCGCCACATTCAAGCAGGCTGATGCATGTCTCATTGAGCTGCCTTGCTGGTCTCTGGGGCAAGAACAAAGAGAGCGGCAGTTTTTGCGTGCATGAATATGACGTTGCTGTTGGTAGCGTTCTTTGCAGCAGGGAATGAGTAACCTACCTTCAGCAGCTGCATGATGGTTGCCATCTGATCCAGATGAGAAGCCATCAGCAAGGTCTTCCTCTGCCTCGTCATCCATCCTCACACTTGATCCACTGGGACCTGCACTGCTAGACGTCCCTTCCTCTGCATACATTGTGGCAACAGAACACCAATCCTCAGCTAGCTCCATGTGGCGACACCGGGCACACTTGATTTGCAGCCAAGCATTGCAAGGCAGCTTTAGTACTACTTGCGGTGCAGCACCTATGGCACTTGTTGCTATGGCATCTACAGAAATGTGATAACAAATATCCCCACGGACCCATATAACTTTATTAGTTGGGGGCCCGGGGGCTGCTGTTACCGTGGTGAGCAGGATCTGCAGTTGCTGCTGAATCTGAACTTGCCAGTGCACACAATCAAGCTATATTCTCTGCACCAAGATCTGCATTGTTGGTTTCGCCTATTCCTGCAGGTGCTAACACCAGCCTACAGCCCTAAACATCCCTCTGCTCCTACCTGCAGCAGATGTTCCCGACCCTGCTGCCGCTGCTGCTTCTCCTTTTTTGTCGGGCTTCTCCGAGGCTGGCGTGTCCATGAACAAGGCTGACCCCACACAATCCCCGATAGATCTATCAGCAGGTGTTCCCGGTGGCCAACAGTCTGCACAAAAAGAAACATACTCCATTTCAGCTTGAGCAGGACATTAGGAAGATTTGACACTGCAGGACAACCGACTCAATTGCCCTTGATGCCAGCTCAAGTTTAGTCCAAAGTTATAGCGTCGATGATGGTAAGGTAAGGCAAGCGTCGATGCTGGCTTGTGCTGAGCTTCCCAATTAAGAGATGTGTGCAGATGGATATTAGGGAAAAGGCCTCTGCAGACAAGCAGCCATGCTTGTCAGGGCGCCTGTCTGCTGCATCACGCTCACAGTGACAGTTCACCATACCTGAAGACCATGCATCTGAGTCAGTGTTAGATGAGGAGTGACTGAAGGCAACTGACAGTGGCGTCTTGGCTGTCGGCAGTCTGGCCGCTGCCTGCACATCCTCATCGTCTGCTTCATTGCCGCCGCACCAAGCAGCAGCAGCCAGACTCAGGTCGTCCTTGGTGCTTACATCTGGGATGTCTGTGACTGTGGCCATTGCAGGGGCTCTGCTGTCAATGCAGCTGCTTGTATCAGCTGACACGCAGGTAGAAGCAAGGAACGGATGGCAGGTCAGTATAACGTCAGTTCACTGTTTTGCGAAACAGAGAGAACACAGAGAAAGATTCCGTGGTATATCTTGTGGTATTCATAGACTGTAACTCCACACGCATCACACTACGAGATTTACTGAGGCGGGCTTCACGGACTAGAGCGTCTTTTTTTCTTATTGGAGACTTGAGGAAAGGTACAGGCATAGCATTTTCACAACTTACCATTCTCAGTAGAAGCACAACAGCACATGATGACCTTGGGGCTGCCGTCCATCATCTTATCTTTCAGAGACACATGGGTGGTCGGCAGGGCTCTGTCACCCTTGTTGTCTGCAAAGACACGTCAAGTGGGCTTGAAGGTGGACACATAATCTGCTCATAGGGTTATGCAGCTGGTTGAAAACCTATTGGAGGTGTATAAGCACAGCAATGCGAGCATAACCATGGAGCTTGTGCTAGGAGTGCAGACAAGAACACGGCCATTGAGCTGCTTCACAGCCCGCAGCCCAATACACATTATGAAGAGCGTTCCTTGATGCTATCTTTGCCATATCAATGCCAGCTAGCCCTGGGACACATAGTACCACTCACCAATGAGTAGCTGGCCGGTCCCTTCCAAACTGCTGTCTTTGCCATCGCTCCTGCACATGCTGGCCTCAGGGACAGCTGCAAGTGATAAAATGTAGACAATGGAAGAACGTTGGGAATGAACTCAAAACAACTTCAACAGGTCATGCAATGTGAGCACTGTTCTGGCTGGTAGGTACGTATATGTTAGCGGAGAATGCAGGCACTCAGCAGGGCAGTTTGACCAGTGGGAAGACCACATTGGCAGGTGCTGGATGGGGGTTAGTGGAGCCAGTATCCTCTGCCCCATTGTACTTATCCAAAAAGGTGTGCAGTACTTCTGCCACATTTAGCTGCACCTCTTGCCGCCAATTTGTATTGTAAGGGGCACATCAAGGACCTGCTGTCCCGTTGCAGGCAGCTAATGTTGACCAAAGATCTTGGGGACTCACATATGCTGATGTACTCTGCCTCTACTTCACTGTAAGCTGTACCCATCAGGTTATCCAGGTCAAAGGGGATGGAGTCTGCATGGAAGAGTCCATCGTGCAGTTTTGAGCACTCTGGAAAACAGAAGATAGCAACAGCTGCCAGCGGAAGTTCAGGAATAAGTGACTCTTTCATGTGACTGCAGCAGAAATGAGAATATGTAATCCTCTGCAGGTCTGCATAGGCAAGTGTTCCATCAGGATCATTCAGCCTCAATGCGCATGACTGTGTAAGTCACAAGTGGCTGACAAAATGGCATGTAGGTGCGGTTTGCATTATGTGACTCAGCCATGGAGTGCCTGGGCAGCAGCAAAGCCATGCTGGTTCCTGTAAGCACCCAGCACACAGTCTCAATACATGCCACATACTCACATAGCAGTATGTGCGGTTGTTCCTGGATGAAGACTACATGGTGCTGAATCAAGGCTGCCATGCAAGTCCTGCACTCAATACGTTGTTTCCAAAGATGGTTGTAAGTTGCATGCTGGAACGGATCTTAGAAAACTGACAACTGAAGCCAGTGCTATCTCAGCAGCCTGAATGGCTGAGAGGTTGCAACTTGCAGCACTCACCCAGGTCACAGCCCTGCATGAGCCGAGTCAGGCTGCTGCAAGTGCTTGGGGTGGATGAGGCCCTCTGCAGGACAGAGCTTGGAGTGATGGCCGTTGCCTCTGGTGCGAACTGCCCTGGTAGGGAGCCTGCCCTGGTCAAGCAAAAGCTGGGTGAGGCGCCTATCTGTGCTTGGGGAAGGAGTTGAGGCTGCTCCAGGGTAGAAGGGATAAGGTGGCTGCTTGCTGCTGGGGCTGCCAAGGAGGGTGTAAAGGGCTGCTCCACAGCATCGGGTAGCACTCGTGATGCAGACAGTGCCAAGTCATGGGCAGTGCGGAATTTGCATGTCTCCTGGGCGTTCTTGATTCCTAGCAAGCCCATGGTGCCCATGCCAAGCCCGCGGGTCCTGCAATGAGCAGCACACAACAACAGCTTAGACCATTTCTGCAACATGGGAAGAGCTGGCATCCGCTCCCCACCATTCAGTGATCCATTGCTTTGGCCTCCTTCACACCTGCATGGGGTAAAGTGGCAAGAGAAGACAAGGCAAATGCTGAAACGGCAAAAGTAAAACAATCTGTAGCAGAGACTATGGGGCCATGGCACCTTCATGCAGATAGGGGCCCCAGGCCAAGGTCCCTGGTGCTGTGGATAAGCTCGCAAGATGGCCATGGTGCATGCGAGTTTGCACCCAGGCTGATGACTTGCAAACCTGCAGTCTAAGATAACAGGGATCGGCTTACTGCAGCATGATGTCTGCTTGCAGCATACATGCATGCCTTCACTGTAGCAATCCCTCTACGGTCCTGTTCAAGGTGCCGTCCCTGCCTGTTGCAAGGAACAAAACCTGCTTGCTGCAGCTCTCCATCGTGCTGCCATGGCGCTCCTTCTCACATGATCTCGCTTCTTTTACCATCATCAGCTGTAAAGCGATTCTGCCAGTTACTCCACCAACTACTGATGGCTCAAAGCCATACCTGCTGAGGTCGTGCCATGGCTGGCTTTTACTTTGGCTCATATTGATGGCTCTCGAACACCTTCCACCTTCTGCAGCGTAGACCTTATGTTCTGCAGATAGCATGAATACAGAAACATCGTGTCCTGAAGCATCTGATACCAGCGCAACCGCAGCCCTGTTTGGAGCAGGCACTGTGGTCAGAGGCATGCAAATGCCCACATACCTAAAACGTCCCTAACGTCCGCACTCTTGTTGGGTAGTCCAAGGTATACAGTGCTTTATGTCCCAGTGTCAATCCTGACTAGAACGAGCGAACCAGGGAACCATGGAGCCTGTGAGCCTGTGAGCCTGTGAACCTGCTGTCGAGTGTTGGTGCATGCAGAGAGACGACTGTGCTTGCTGGGAATGGCGAAACTGCTTCAATACAAATAAACCGCATGGAAGTGGTCTAATTCGCATTAGCAGTCTGATCAAAGGTCGAAGCTACCCTGGTTGTACCATGCAAAGCTGCTTGCAGGACCGATGGATGCGGTTGGCAGTGCGATCCCTACAGAGCTAAACTTCAGAACTAGCACAGCTCATGTATACGATAGCGTCGACAAGAATTTTCTTCATCTTTTGAAGCCTGAGGCGGAAAGTGGGAACTTGAGGATTGACCTGTAAGAGTAGATAAGTGACAGTTCAGTCTCACACTAGTGACTTGACTAGTGTGCCGCTCATGGCCATGCAGAGGCCTCCTAAGTACCAGCCCCTAAGCACTGTTATGGTAATTGTGACGGCTGCAATAGCCAGTACCAGTGGGCACCCAGGCTGTAATGGGACCATTAATGCATTCTGCATTCAACACAGGCCCGGGACTAGTCAGTCATACCGACCATGTTCACGTGCAAGACCAGGTTCAGCTTAGCACACTCGACACAGGGCCTGACAGCTCAGCATATAACCCATCAAGACATCATCACAACATCCCCACCATTATACTTACCGTGGCAGGTGTATATCAAAGCTTATCTCGTCCTGTAGAACAATGCAGGGACATTCACAGCACAATCCTACCAGTACCCAATATGCTTGCACGCTACAGCTGTCTTGTGAACCCTGCTACTACCTCTTCCTTTACCCTCTTTTGACTTTCTTACAGGCCTTGGTACATGCGCTGAACCCCCTTTGTCGAGTCTCCTGCTGGACGGTAGTTGACAGAACGTATAGTGACTAGGTGTAGCTTCTTCATCAGTTACGCCTTGATTGTCCTGCTGCAGAAAAACCCCAACTGCAGGCATCATGTCAAAGATGACAGCAGCCCATCCCAACCACTCCTGCCCAGTTAGGACAGTACGTCCATGCAGCCATGCTTCATAGGCATCTCAACAACATTCCCTAACATCCTAAACACCCGCTGCTGCTGCTCCTGACAAACACTAGTTGAAACTCGACGTATGTTCTTTTGCATCAGCAGCAGTAGGCTATGACCAAGAGAGACAGCGCTTGCCCATTTGCTGCAACGTCTGCACCTAACAAGAAATTTATACAATGCTGCTGCAAGACATGTATTGCCAACTAAGCACACTGCCTGTATGGCTTTTAGCAGCATACAGAACCACTTGGGCACAGATTCTACAATTCACAGATCTGCCGCAGACCAAGATCTGCTCTCTGCACAACCATGGCACGCAGTAGACTTCTATTTCTTGAACCAGCACCTAAATCCGTTTTCAAACCAGACCAAATAGGAACCAACTAGGGCTCCGTGCTGAAAAAATGGGTACACCAACACCCTGAGGAAGAAATCACCCAGGCACCCAGAGAGTTTGGCCATGATATGGAACCCCACCGGTGACTATATATCATCATTAAGCTTTGGCTGCAGTCAATACCACTTTCACTGCTCCAATGGCTATGCTATGCTTACTCATAAAACACATCCTGCACATGCAAGTACAAACATACTGGTACTGACTGTACATCTACATTCTGCCATGCAATAGACCCATTGGGCCCCGTCGCAGCTGCCTGCAGCCCATGAGCAGTTGCTTGACCATATACATACAAAGACATCCGCCGACCTCTAAAAGAAACAAAAACAATCAAACAACAGTGTAGCTGCCTGCATCCCACATCTCAATTCATTTCTACCAAAAAAATGCATGCCTAGATGCATGTTATGCAACCATCGGCTCATCTGCATTTGTACACCAAGTGCATTGTTGACATCCAGCAATCACCATCCACTGCAAAATGAGCAGCAGGTGGGCAGCATTATGACTTGGCTACAGGAAAGCATGTAGCCAATTCAAGCCAGCAGAAGTACATGCCAAGCTTCTGCCTCACTCTGCCTCACTCTGCACACAATAAAGCAATCAAGGGTGCGCAAAGCAACACATACCTGTGACAGGTCTACAGCACATACAGGGCCCTCACAGACGCAAATAGGGATGCTCAAAGTAAGGCATCCCTCCACAAGGCCTACATCACAGACAGGACCAAAATGCAAGATGACCACTTTGTGACCAAAGACAGCTCATCATGTGGATACACACCACGCAACACCTTTCAGCACTCAGCCCATTAAACATCATTAAGCAGGATCAGGCGTGGAGATGCCTTCTGCTGCCACCCCCTTCCAGCCCCTGTTGCTGCGCCTGCTGCTGCTGCTGCTAAGGCTCTTCCTGAAGCTCCCCCGCAGGTCCTGCTGCTCCACAAGCTCCAAGTCCTCATCCTCTGGATTGTTGCACTTGTGCAGCACCTTCCGCAGAGCATCCAAGAAGGACCCCACCTCCCGCTGGTGCTGAGCAACCTGAGCCAAGTCTTCCACAGCCTTGGACAGCTTCCTGCGCACCACCTGCAGATGCCAGGGCAATACAACATCAGCCAGTCAGAAGCTCGTTCTCTGGCTCAGATTGAACAAGCAGCAGCAGCGACAGCAATGCCAGACCGTGCAACATTCAGCTCAAGGTGCACACCCTGATGACATGTAACCAACATGCAGCCGGACCTTAGGGGCAGGTTAGAGTAGGCCACGTGTGGCCACGTTGCGTTACGTTCAAGCTCCCAGGACTCGTACTCAATAACAAGTAAACGTATTTGATGATAACAGTGTGTCCCAACATGCCTGTTTGGGTCCAAAACGTGACCTAAAGTCTGGACACTCCGTTTAGTTCCGTTTGCCACGTTTTGTGAACTGTAACCTGCCTTTTAGAGCACCAGAAGAACAAAATAAGGCTTTCCTCAGCAGTTTGCAGCTTGAGGAAAAGCACTGGAAGACATAGCTGGGCTTACGCAGGAGAGACAAGACAACTTTTTACTGCGTTTGACAGGTCAAGACAGAGCAAACACTCTACATGAGCCTGCTGGGCTGGCTTACAAGAGCTACAGCTTTCTGCAAGCAGCAACAGTAGGCAACCCTATCAAAGCTCCCATGCAAAGGGTCTCGCTTTAACCTCTAATCTCAGTACCCAGTTACCCACCCACCTCCATGTCAGGCTGTGTCTTCTCCACCTCTGCCATTGCTCCCCGCAGCAAGTCAAACAGACTGCTCAGGCTGCTGGAGCCGCCCTTGAGGCACCTCTGTGCGCTACTGACCTGCTTGCCTGCTGTAGCTGTTGATGAAATCACCTCTGACAGCTGCTGCTGGATCTGTTGTAGCTGGATCTCAAGCTGAGCCTGTGAAGGGGAGGGGGGGAGGGGCAGCACCGGAAAGCAGGGCATGCACGTTAGCTGTGCGCAGAAATGCAGAAAACCAGGAACATGATGTGCTTGCAGAATGACAGCATGTGTTACATATGAGCTAGCCCTGCAAGGAGAACCCTTGTAAAACCATCCCAGGCACGGACCTGCAAAAAGCCAATACATCTCATGGACCTAACGTAATAACAGACAGAAAGCACACCCACATGCATCAACGGTTCCAGAGTGCAAACAATTGATATGTGCATGCAAGGATACACCATGTACAAGAACGGGTTTACAGCCTCCAATGCGCGCCATGAGCATTATCATGGATAGCTCTCGTGTATCACAACCAGGGTCCCTCTTCTCTTGTCATATCAACTATTCTTCTCCCTTCAACAGCAGCGCCTCCTAACATCGCCAACAAATTGCAGTGTACCATGAACTCTGTCAGCACCAGAGCACAACAGGAAGCTTTTGATATTGCTGGGTTCCTGCTACACAGTGCCATATACACACCCGGATCATAGGCCTCAGGTAGCTAACACCCCACCAGCACCATTTGCAAAGCCCCCCCCCCAACCTTAGCCATATTGCACTGCTGATGCTTTGCTGGGTTTCTGCTAGACAGTGATACTCACACATGCCAAGCATAGGCCTCCGTCAAATAGCGAACACCCCACCAACATCATTTACCAAGGCCCCTCCCACCTACCTTGGCCATATTGCACTGCTGATGCACGTCATGTGCCCGGAGCTCCCCAGAGTTGCAGCGGCTGCTGTTGTGCTCCCCCTTCCCCTGCCCAGCAGCAGAGCTCCCACCATGGCCATCAGAAGGCTCGCAGAAGAACAAGGGGTTGTTGCAGGTCACACGTCTGCGCTCACCCTCATATGCCTGGTCCTTGCGGCTGCTGGAGGTATCTGTCACCACGGGTTCTACATCCTCTAGAGGGTTCCTGTCATCTTCTGAGCACTCTACAGCACTCACAATTGGCAAGGTTAGTACATTCATGATAAAATAGAAGTGCCATAGGCCTCCCACCTCAGATCCTCGAGACACACAGCAAGTTGGATCAACAGGCACGATGCCTTCGATGTGCAACCAGTCATAAATGACAACATATGCCTAAGATGCAGTCACAAGACCATGAAATCGTGCTTTGCATCCTCAAGCACTGGGATCTGCCATTGGAGATGGGCTTTACAAGAACAACCATGGCATCTATTATCATGACCATGAACCACCCTGCCTCCATGTGTTGGCCCGTTGGTCAATGCTAAGCAACCCAGCCAGCTGGTGCAGGGCCTACGGTACTCTTTGCTATGGCATCATGTAATGTAGTAGAAATACCCAGCCAGCTGCAACAGCGGCAACTTACTCCTCCATACCGGTATCAGATTCCTACCCTACCTGAGTAAGCTGAGCTGGTCTCCGATATGCCATCCATGTCTAAAGCAGCAGGACAGCGGTCTACAGGGGTGGTGGTGGCAGTGCCTGGGTACATCGGAGTGTCAGGACCTTCCAAAGAGCGGGGACTGGAGCTTACTGTCTGTGTTTGGCCAGCAGGGCGACATGGGAATTCCATTGAGTCCCAGCTACTGTTATTGCCATTCATGCCCCTCTTATGGACCTGCAGGAACACACACCAAGGAGCATTTCCGTTGAATGCTTGCGGAATTTTACTAGCAGCCTCTGCATACGCTCTGCGACAGCCTGTGGCTAGGCTTCGGTGTTTCAAAGTTTGCGAAGCTTGCCTGGACTTATATTTGCCATCATGATGCAGCATTGATGAAAGATGTGCTGCCTCGGGGATCCAGACCCTGCTGTGAATGGGCATCCTTGTAAGTAGCTTTGCAAGGGATGTGGTTGGACAGCAAGCTTGCAAGTCTGCCTGGAACCCAACTGCACAGCATCTATACTGTGCACGGGGATGAAACCCTACCCCTGCTGCAACATCAATGGAATCTGCAGGCCCATGAGTGCCTAGTTAAGGTGTGCATGCATACCTGGGAGATGCGCACAGGCTCCATCCCAGCATCCAGGAGCTTGTCATTAGCTGCAGACAAGGCAAGCAGCACAGTCCTGAGCTGTCCCTCAACCTCCAGGAGCTCCTTGCTTGGCGCTTTGCTCTTGGCATCTGCTGCTGCTAGCTGTGCCTGTGCATCTCTAAGCTGCTGCTGCAGGGCTTGGTGCTCTTCTGTCACCTGTACATACAGCAACAGAGCATGCCATGATTTGAGGAAGCACTTTGGAAGGTCAGGTTGGTGACCCTCTGCCTCTGGAAGTTTGGCCAAGACCAGTCCTGCGGTGTGTGCTGAGCTCTTAATTGCAGTGACGTGCCCAGACACAGCAGGTACCATCCTCTTGCAACTGCTTTAAGGGTTGAAGCAGCACGTGCATGCTGAATGAGGCAAGCATCTATTATGACCAACTGGCTGACAAGCAGCATGCTGATATAGGGTTACATTATTGCTCTACAAACCATTCATAAGCAGGCACACAATCCCTCCAACATTGACAGCTTCGTGGCATCAACCTGCTGCTGCACAGGAGGTTTTTGTTTGCCGTCTCATGTAGATGCAGGCTCAGTGCAGGCGGCTCACCTTCACAAGCTGCATCTTTAACGAACACTCATCTTCCTGCTGGATGACATTCTTCAGGACTTCGATCTGTTCATCCTTGGCGGCAAGCTGCAGAAAAGGGAGCTTGATTACTTGTGCCCGTGCGAACTCATAGTTCTTACGTCCTGTGCTGATCAGCTGCTGGACAGGAGCAAGCATACCAGGAAGTCCATGTCGGCGATGGCTCGTTCAAGGCAATCGATCTTGCACATGTAGCCTTCAATTTCGCCCTGCACATAGATTTTAATGTTCACTGTCCGGTATCCCTGTGAAACGATTGTGCACTTTCGCGCCATGCACAACAGTGCGTGGAAACCTGTGCCCAGCACTACCATGGCACCTTACCTGTGCTGCTTGCAAACGACGTTGGGCAGCATCCACGCTGGCTTTGGGCGCTGCTGCCACCTGCAATCAGAAGCGCGGACCAGTCTGTACCTGGGAACATGTAGATATACCAGTATCGCGCAGGTGCATCTGCTCTACATATAACCTCAGTAACACTGCCAGGCAGCCGAACATTCCGCAAACATGCATTGCGTTTGGAGCAGTCGGCGCAACCGCAATGAACGCACACGACCCGAAACGCACATGTCCCACCGGAGTCGAGACCACCCGCGTCAGCATCCTTGAGATGCCTATCAAGCAGAGACTGTCCAATGGGTTTGAGTACGAGGCAACCCTAGCAGCCGAAGCTTGTACAAGGTCGTCTCTGGTGGCAAGACTACAGCACAATGCTGACCATGCGGACCACTTTGCAACCACTTGGCAATGGCCGGCTTCCCGGGTGTACAGATTAAGTACCAATGGGAGTCCATGGCTTAGACTGGGCCTGAATTGCAACATGTGGTTCGCTGAGGCTGAAGTCCAAGGAAGGACTTGACTGTTCAGCTTCTGGCCGCGGGCTCAACCCTGGGTTCTGGAGAGTGGGGTGCTGGGATCCGCAGTGTCGCTACAGCCACGGCTCAAACACTGGGGAGTTCTGATCTGGTTGTTCTGGTGCTGATGGTCCTCCTCAGGGCCGCTCCAGTGTCGCTGTGAGTCTGCCATCCTGCTTGGCACAAATCTGGCCCTACATTATCACTTCTGCAGAGTCTTTAGGTCCCAGTGAGGTCGTGGCCCATTGTGAACTGCAGTCGGGCCGTGTCGCCTGCCCTCTCACGCTCCATCTTGCATTTTGTGCACCATCCCGTCAACCTTCATCCTTGTCCGAACCCATTTCGCCTTGGGGACTTCCTCGCGTTGCGCTGTTGCACCTGCTGTGGATTCCAAGCCGAGCGACACCCATCTTGCCTCGAGCCTCCTCCAGTGCTTTCGGGCAGGGCAGCAGGCCTGATTCAGGCCCTGTTCGCCTCTCGTTACTCATAAGTAACCTTGTAACTTGCTTCGGGAAATGTTGCAGAGCCGGGGGTAGATGCAGTCCTTCACGTCCGCTGCATCGCCTTCCCTCTCGGTGGAAGCGATGTGTCAACTGTTAAGCGCGCATCAGGCTACTACGCCCGTACCAGCGTCTCCGCCCAATGCTCTGTCGTCTTCTTTCCACTCTCGCCTGTCGCTTGCGTCAGCTTTTTCTGATTCAGGGCTGCTAGGGTCCGGGGGCCTCTCTGCCGACACCAGCTCGCTTTCCAATTCCTCGAGTGCTGCAACTATCAACGCCTTGAACTCACAGCTCAGCCGCGCCAATCAACGCATACAGGAACTAGAGTATGCGCTCAATCAGAAGGTTCGGGAGTGCAGCCAGCTCGACCTCTGCAGGCAGCGGGTGCAAGAGCTCGAAACCCTGTACTCTTTAGCCTCGAAGGAGCTCCAGGATAAGCAGGCGCAGTCAGAGATCATCAGGAAGCAGCAAATCCAGATCATCGTTCTGGAAGAGCAGCTCAAGATGGCACATGCAGGGTCTGGAAAGCTTGGCAGCTCAGTTCCTGACCTTAGGAGCAGCACTGAGCAGCTGCAGCTGCAAGCTGCTCTGCTCATGGCAGGTAGCCTCACAGGCAACGGTGGCAGCCAAGGAGCAGCAGACGGCACCAACGGCAGCAGCGGTATGTTGCAAGGCTCTCTCAGCCTAGCCAACCAGCGTCCCTCCCATGGGGGCACAGACTTCACACGCGATCAAGAGGTCTTCCCCGTTAACTCGCGTAACACCACCCACCACAGCAACTCCATTCTAAGCGCCTCCCTCGCAGACGCTTGGAGCCTTGCCCATGCCCCCAGCGCCCCTCAACCTGTCATGGGGTCTGCTGCTGATGCATGGCAACAGATGGCAGCTGCAGCAGGAGCAGCAGGTGCTGCAGCCGGTGCTGCTGCCGCTGCTGCTGCTGCAGCCTCCGCTACCTCCCAAGCCCCTACCGCCTTTGGAGCCCTCGCCTCCAGCTCGTGGGACCACAACTCTTTGCTCCAGATGACCCGTGCGCAGTCCATGGTGGATGCTCTGCCATCCCATGGTGCCGACAACGACATCTTCAACGGGCTCGACATGCAGCCCAAACCCCGTGGCGCCCACAACCACCACCACCTCGCCCAAGTGCACCACCTAGCTGGCCTTCTGCCACCCGATTTTGAACGTGCCTTAGACAGCTATGCGCTAGACAGCTACCACAGCAGCAACAACAGCAGCGGCATGGCCGGTGAGCTCAGGCACCCAAGCATGGGTCACTTGGCCGGTACCGGGAGCAACAGCATGGGTGGGGGGAGGCCCTCTAGCCACCACCTGAGGCAGTCTGCTTCCATGAAGCAACACCAGGGTAGCTTGTCCGCCAGTATCATGCGTGCGAACTCTCTGCCACACCCTGATTTGAGCAAGGGGCTGACCGACCAGGAGAGGAGCATCAACTCATCCCTGCGCCCTCCACGCAAGTAAGTGTGGGAGCTGTCAGGACTTGCAAGAGTTGGTTAAACCTCTGGCTTGGGTTAGTTGCTTAGTCTCTTGCTACATGGTCTGTGCTGTTGGTAATTATGCTTGGTCCACTTGAATGTCCATACTGTCAAGGTACTAGCAGCCATCTAGACTATTAACCCTACCTCTTGTCAATGCTACCTGTACGTAGGCAAGCTAGCATGTGGTTGACAGCTGCTTAGGTCAACTTGTTCTGACAATTCCGCAGTCATGGCAAACAGGCAGAATGTCATTCTATTGATGGCCATGCCTTGGATGTTTGTTGTCTGTTGGTATGCAAGCTCAGGCTCAGGTCGCAAGCCTGGGCACTTCTGTGATCTTCTTGTATGCGGTATGTTTGTCAATGCATGCCTTTAGCAGGTGAAACCACTGGTTGTTTTGCTGGTTGTATTGCTGATAGCTGTCTGCCGTATGGTTTAGTTCTTTACTGAGTTGTACTTGAGGGTGTTTATATGTCCTCCTTTTGATTGTGCGGTTTGACACTGACTTTTTCCCTTGCACTGTCCCATTGCACGTGGACTTCCTGGTTATTTCTCTGTCTGGCCTTGTACAGATTTGCCCTGGCATATCCTGTTTGCTTCTTGAGACTGAGCTTTCAACCCCTTTCTCCTTTGTCAGGTGGACAGACACATGGGGCCCTGAAGGTGATGGTGATGACAGCTGCGATGCTGCTGCTGACACTGAAGACCAGGACCAGGACGGAGGCTGCATCTCACAAAACTCACCCGGCCATGATGACAAGGGAGAGGACCCAGGTGCACCTCAGGAGCTGGATGCTGCTGCTCAGAATGCCCGCCTGCGTAGCAAGCAGGATGCCCAGCCCAATACCTGTGTGTATGTGGGCTTCCTGGGGTGGTGGGTGACGGAGAAGGATCTGCAGGACTACTTCTCTCCCTATGGTCAGCTGGCATCTGTGCGGGTAAGTGAGGGTGGATGGGGTTATGGGAGGGTTTGTGCTGCTGGTGGGGGTATAGCATGCTTTCCCACCTAGGGTTGGAGCGACTATGTTTGAAATGTGAGCGTTGTAAACTTTGGTTGGCAGGCAGTCAATCTCATGCAGCAGCACAATTGCGAGTAAAGTCAAGCTCATGGTGTACTATAAGGCAAGGGCATGGTTTAACTTGAAAGGAGGTCAATATTTGTCCTGCCATGTTCCAGTGGTCTAAGTACGATTGGCCTGCTGGTGCAGGCTGATTGCTGGCCCGCTAACTCTGTCTGATCGTATTATGGCCGACAGGGTGAAACTTGTACTCCCATGCACTTCATGTAAGGAACCACAATTGGAACAAGTGTGGCTCTGGCTATGGCTCTATAGCTGCTACCATGAGGGATTACAGGGGTTGCTACTTTTATCACAACCCTGATGTTATATGTTAATCTTGTTGACATGTCATGTATACCTTCCACATGTCTGAAGCTGTGATATCTTTATCTTCCTTTACAGAACTAGTGATTGTGTTTTATGCTTCAGCTCATGGGGAATGAGTGTCTGCGGCTAGGAATGGGGCCTAGCTAAGCTACTCGCCATAGTTAGCGACCTCTTTCGCAGCGGATAAGTACCCGGGGCATGCACATGATGAATGACCCTGTCTCTGATCTTATAATATTCAGTACATTCCATGATGTGCCATAGCAAAAGTGCCATAGACCCGGATCACAAAGCAGCGAGGTCTGCTTACTATGGTCTCCTGATAACTCATGATCACCTGCTTTTTCCCTGCAGCTTCTGATCAGCAAGAAGTCCAGGCGCAGCAGAGAGCAAGCCTTTGTGGAGTACTCCACTGTGGACCAGGCTCAGCGTGCCATCACCTGGCTGGACTCCATAGACTACCCTGCATTGGTCAAGCAGCTGGGCTGTGGAGGCCTGGTGGTGCGCTTTGCAGACAGGAAGAAGCCTCTGGCGGATATGTGAGCAGGCTTTGCGATCCCTTTTGCTGCTGCTTCCTCTGGAGCAACTGGGCTGTGGAGGCCTGGTGGTGCGCTTTGCAGACAGGAAGAAGCCTCTGGCGGATATGTAAGCAGGCTGTGCAATTCCTTCTGCTGCTGCCTCTGCTGGTGGTGCGCTTTGTGGATGGCAAGTAGCCATTGGGGGATCAGTAGGGGGCATTTGCTGTCACTTTTGCACCTGTTGCCTTTGGTTGTTTAACATGTAGTGGTGCGCGATTTGCAGACAGTGGGATGTCCCACTCAGCAGCATGTGTGTCCTGTCGGCTGTGTTTCCCCTGGTTGCCGGTAGAGGGACTTGGGGATGGAGGGAACCGCTGGTATTATTGGGTATTAGATGCGCACTTAGAATGCTCCTGCTTGGGTCTATAGCGTGGCAATGGCCTGGGTGTCTGGCATCAGGGGCTGTAGCATGTGCTTTATTGTGTCCTCTGATGGTAGTCGCTGATATGCATGGGGTGGGAGGGATCCATTATAGCTTTAGGGCACTTTGCTGTGGCTGCCTCTGGCGCTGCCTGTGAGCAAGGGCTGGTGGGGAAGGGAGGTATCTCGGGTCATGTCTTCCTCTGGCACTGTTATGTCTGGGCTGCTTGCCTTGCCTTCTATTGGAGGCTACTCTGTCCAATGTTCCTAGGGCTCTGGTTTCACCCGAGGTGGCTCTGGTTTTGGCTTTTGTTAGGATGACGATTGGGCGTCTGTAATGTTTTGTGAGGTTTAGGGAATGCTGTGGATGAGATATTGGGGCATGGGTTGTTGGATGATACGTGGTTTTTGGGTAGTGGTTTGGTAAGTCCGTTGTGTTTTAAGGCCCTGAAGCTGTGAGATACCCTTTGTTCTCTCTAGCCGGGCGGCTCAGGTCTCCGTTTGTGTTGATCTTCAAGACGATGCACATCTGTGTATGCGTGAAAGGTACCCTTATAAGCTTGCAGCTTCCTGGTCTCTCTTTGCATATCGAAGTCATGCTACCTGTGTGTAGTCTGGAGGTACCTAGGCTTTTGTGTTTCTCACAGAAATGCTCTGGTGTTCGTTCTTGAATGATGGTGCTGCAAACCCTCTGATGCAGTGGCGTGGGTTTAGGGTAGGGTTTAGGGTAGGGGCTGAGCCCCAAACCCAAAGCCCTAAGCCAGAAACCCTGGACTAGTAGTAATGGTGCTGCAAACCTCTGGTGCAGTGGTTTAAGATGAACGTGGTAGTACTGGTCCATCCAGTTTTGAAGGGCTGGGTGGGAGGTTTGGGGTGTATGGGTAGGGGAGGGGGTGGGAGCTGTGTGAGTGCCATGTTTAAAGTGTGCTTTGTAGCAGGATGGGTGATTTGGGCACCATGTGAAGAGCGGGAGATGAGTGTTCAGGGCGGAAGGGTGGGGTGAATGGATGAGGGTTTGGGTAGGGGGGGTGACATATAGGTTAGGGAAGTTAAGGCAGGCTGTGGATGTCTTTATGGTTGTCAAGTGTCACCAGTTTCACCAGCCAGTTTCACTAATATCACGAGCCGTCTGGCAATTTTGGAAGCTTCTACTGTGGGGTTGGGATCCTTGCGGGAGAGGGAAGCGGATATGGTACCCTGTTAGTGATGGCTAGGAGCTGCTTGTAAGCGTGTGCTTTCGCAGGCATGCTGAAAGCATCTCAGGGGTGATGGTGTGCTGGTCAGAGTTGGGAAGGGATGGATTTTAACAACTTGCAAGAAAGGTGTCTGGCTGTGCGCATTGGTGCCAGCTTGCGGGATACATACAGACTGACAGCAGTTTGTTGCTGTTTGTGTTGGCTGTATAAACAGAACAATTTGCTAGACCAGCGATTGCATGAGGAAGCAAGGCCTCCGTGGTCTGTCAGTTGTGTAAGCATGTACGATGTTTCTGTCCAAGTTGGTTTTGAAACATATGCCCGATTTTGACCATTGAGCTTGGTAGAATAGGCCACTTCCCATGGGATACCACCGGGTAAAAGTACATGAAGCCTCGGGATCATTTTGCCTTCTGCAGCGATTAACATGTATTAGGTCTGGGCATGCATATTCTAGCGTGCCCAGAACGTCCTCGCATGGTTCTTCCATTTCTGTGCAAGAAACACAAATCCTTTTGCTGTGCTGATGCTGGTGAGTGTTGGTCCAGCATTTTGCATATTGCTACATAGTGTAGAGTGATATGTAACATCTTGCAATGATTCAGGATGCAAGTGCTCGAGCTTGTCTGCTGTGTGCTTACACATGTGCATGCCTCTTGCTTCAGTTGTCGTCTGGTCTTGCGGGGGAAGGATACAGCTGCTGGTGCTTGCTTCTCTGGGCAGATCTGCTGCGGGTGCTGTTGCCACATCCCCCCTGTTGCTGTATTTGCTCTCTTTTCCCCTGTCAGGCCTTAGAGGCATACCCGACTGAGAGATGGTGCACATGCTAACTCCTTTCAGCAGCATTGCCCTATTGTTGTTACAGTAGGGTGGACTTTAGCAAAGCGGGCTGGCATTCACAAAGCAAGCATACTATTGCATTGCTTTTGGGCTTGCTTCACCTGCAGCTGCTCCATTTGTTGCTGCTGCTTTTTCTGCCGTGTTAGCAATGAAGTGGTCTGGCCACAGCTTCTGGTCTGTATGGTGCACAGGTGCAGCACCTGCCTGTATACAGCAAGCAATAGGCGCACTGTTAGCTTGAAGGGATGTTGTGTGGTGGTGTTTAAGGGCAGCTGCAATTGCAAGGCTGTTTCCTTGGCACCACTTTTTTTGGCATTAGTTGTGGCGAGGTTCAGCATTCTGAGGAGCCCTTGCACTCACTGTCTTGTACACAGGAAGGCAGTAGCCTTCCCATTGCAGTCGGGGTAGGTCTCTCGCACCGGACTGTTTCTTTGGATTACTGCTTTGCTTTTGGTACTGCGTTATCAATAACCTGCCCCTTGTTGGGGCGGAGGGAGTGGTATGCACCCATGTGTTGCGTCTTGTGGGGGGAATGTATGTCTCTGTCTGCATTGCCCTGTGGGCAATGATGCTACGATGGGGCGCACCGGAAGTAGCAGGTTTGGTTTTGGAGATTGGATGTATGTTGGGACTTCTCTCTGAGGCTGCTGCGCATCTTGTAGCAGAGCAGTTTTACGGATCTGTACATACACTTATAGATAGGTACATATGCACATAGTCAGGTACATGTACACAGCACAATGGATCTGCAGTGTTAGGTGCAGAGTGGGGAGAGTTTCTGCTGTGGCTATGGCAACCAGGCTTGCATGGTCTTGGGGGTTGAAAGGCCACCAGCGCAGATCCCACAGCTGTTGGGATCGTAATTCTGCTTCCATGGGGAATTGGCAGTCCATGCTGATGTTTTGCGCACCAATCCAAAACCTGTGAGCTCTCCAGTGCTTTTCACGCCACTGCGACTAGTGGTGCAAGGCAAGCTGCACTGGCAGGTGGTGGCAATGGTGGTTTGCGGTCCTTTTGAGTTGACCCAGGCACAGTATGTTTCCTTTGATACTGTGCGGCGGTCGGGCTGCAATAATTATACATGCCAGTATTCGTACATGCCTTGTTACCAAAGATGTACAGCGTCTAGCTGCATCTTCTGAAAGGGCATGATGAAATGACAGCAAGGAGGAGAACGGCCCCAAAGTGTGGGCAGCTCCTTGAGATGTTTAAGGAGCGTTGAAGCTCGCGAGGTTCCTTTAAGACGTGGTGCATGCTTTATATGCACATGACAAGCGTGTCAGCAGGCCAGGACATATGCATTGAATGGAGTTGAAGCTTCTGCCACGGCATTTTGAGCTCATTGGTGTGTCGCTTGACAGCTTTGGAGTCCAGCTGGTTTCCAGGTTGGACTGATTAGCATGTTGCCATTCTGCCGACCTGGGAATCACTCACATGTCGGGATGTCTATGGTGTTGGTCTGTGTATTTATGGCACCTTACAAGCAACTTGTCTGCACAGAACCCTAGCTATCAGTCTGTGGGATGCCGACTGGGTGGGTAGGAGATACTCAGTAGTAAAAATGCCTGCAACATGGGTTTTGTCAATTGGGTTGTGCAGCTGGGATGCTTTTATTCTTTGGCAGCTGTTGTACATAGGCTAATCTTTATCTGTGCCGGGTTGGCGTATATGCATTGCTGTTGCTTGCTCTTGGCCGTGCTTTGTTGTGCTCCCCCAGTGCTGTTGAGGCCCTGAGTCTTAATTTGGGCGCTGGGTGTCACCAGGTGTCACCAAGTGTCTGGTGCCCCAGGTTGTCTTTTGCAAATGATCCTTTGTTGCCCCTTTTTTCCGCCTGGACTGTCAGTGACGCACAGCTTGTTGAGCAATGTGGGCGGTATTTTTGCGTTGGAGTTGAACGAAGTGCACTTGTATCATTCAGACGCTACACGCCATGCATATATACATCAATGCTTAGAGGGTCTACGAGCACCTTTTGTGCTGCAAGGTGTTGTGCAATCTGTACGACAGACAGAGACTCCCCTTGTTGTGTCTGTTGTGCATGAGTAGTGTTTCCGGCAGCGCTGCTCTCTAGTACGCGCACGAGAAGAATAGTGAGTACCAGGAGCAGCAAAGGGCCTCTGTGTATATGAGGTGTGTTTGGGAGCCCATGCTACACTGCTGGCAGTCTATGTTGATGTGTAGGAGTTACTGCTGGTTTGGACACTTGGTTTTGAAGCTGTGAGACCACCTATTGTGGCACATGTACACTATGCTGCAGGGGGGGCTTTCAGTGCTCCATCCAGCGTTGGGTGAATGAGCTAGATTACACACAGCACAGCTGCAGCTTTGCAGCCTACTTGGCATGACTGCATGTGGTGGGGATATCATATGCCAAGGGAAAGCTGCAGTGTGGCTGATTGGGCAGAGGTCTACAACCACATTTGAGTGGGGGTTCCCAGCAACCAGGGAGAAAAAGGTACTTGTGTATGCCTATGCAGCTGCTTAGCTTTGTAGAGGTCAGTTTTTGCTTGCAGGACTTGGTTTGCAGATGGTGCAGTTTTGCAAGGTAGCTGCGTTGCACACCATGCTGTTTGGGCGCATCCGTCTGGTGGTGTAGAAAGGTTTTGGAACATGTGCCAAGTGCCGCATGCAAGCATATGTTTCAGCATATCCTTGTGTTCTTGTGGCTGGTGCTGCTGTGTGCAGCGACTCGTCCTGCCATGTCCTGGTCATTTGGCTGGCCATATGGAGGACAGCAGATCGCCTGCATATTTAGCTCCAATTGTCATACATGTGGTTGGATGGTTTCTTACAGTCGGATGGGGTTTCTTGCCTGTTCATTTTGCATGTATCTGTCGTCAACTTGGGACTTCAAGGAACGTTTGCATGTAGCTATCTGAAATGCAGCCACATTTTGCAGGAGGCCAAGCGCTTCCTCCAGTGCTACTCCAGGGCTTGGGATATATGTACTGGATGCGCGGTACACTGTCAGACTTCCTCTCTCATCTAGGGTCAAGTTTTGGCTTTGGACTAGTGTCAGTCATCACAGCCATCCATCTTGGGGGCCATTTTTAATATTGTTGTTGAGGAGCGAGCTCCCATCCTTGTGTGGTTGGGTCAATTGCCCTTCTGCTGTGCAGTTTCTATGCCTGCTAGTGCTCCAAGGAATGGTTGCATGCGACTTTGTGATTGACTGTATCTGGAACAGTATAAAGTACTCTCCCCTGCTTTGATTACCTGTACACAACCTCCGCAACAAAATGATGTTGCGGCTGGAGACGGAGATGTTGCCGGCGTCAGGGAGTACCTTCTGGCTTTCCTTTCAAAGTCACCATTTCCTCCTACAATATAACGCATATTACACGGATGCTGGGTTGCGCATGCTTAGATAACGCGCCCGCCCCGGAGGGCAAAAACTCATTGGGAGGGTTCTACTCGGCATAGGTGCGAGAATCCCGAGTGCGATGGTGTGCTGTTGTTGTTTATGTTGATGAATAGTAGCGCCCACTTGTAAAATAGTATCCCTAGGGCCCAATTGCCATCATCACGTCTGCACTGCCTGCTGTTGGTGCAACTGGTTTGCATGCTGTCAACTAGGGAGCTTGTCCTGCTTTGTCGCTAATTACGGCTGCGCGCAATACATGCACAATCCTATCTGTTAGCCTTTGTGTTCTTGTATTGTGGGCTTTGTCTCTTGGGTGGTCAAGTAGCCTTTGCCCTGGCTTCACCTAAGGGCGGATCATGGGTTCCTTCGACGAGTACGACTACCTAGAAGCGCAAGTAGCACAGGCTAACGGCCACGCACCCTTGGAGAAAGAGCGACACATTAGCAGGGAAAGGGACCGGGACAGAAAACGTGACAGAGAGCCTGAGAGGGACCGAGCCAGAGACAGCGAGCGGGAGCGGGACAGGGACAGGGTGCATAGATCCCGTGATAGGCGTGACAGGGAGAGAGACTACCCAGAAGGCCCTAGACGCCGGTCACGTTCACGTGATAGGCAGAGGTCCCATCGAGATGACCCGCGGGATAATCGCAGAGGGCGTGAGCAGAAGGGCCCTAGGCAGAGGTCCAGGTCGCCTCCACGCAGGTGAGACAACAACACCAGGGAAGGACATTTAGGAGGATGGCAATGCTCAGCAGTCTGCTCCATTTCTTAATGGGGACAACTGGTGATATTTACAGCTGGCGAACATGTTGCCCTATGCCTGGAGACACTGTCTGCTTTGACAACATTATGGACAAGAGTGATTGCCAGCAGAATCATGTTATAACAGAACAATTCTTCTACTGCAGGCGTCGTGAACCTACCCCACCAGAAGTCCGGCTGCAGCGAGAGAAGGAGAAGGAATTGGCAGAGCTGGAGCGGGCTACACGCACTGTGTTTGCTTACAACTTGAACATCAAAGCTGAGGAGCGTGACATTTTTGAGTTCTTCAGTAAGGTATGCTTAGGGGGCACTAATCATGCTGCTGCCTCCTTGACTGAGGAGCATGCTGCACTGGCTTATCTATCAGTGTCCTCAGTGTGTGCGTTACCCTCCAGTCTTATGGCTTGAAGAACAGGTCTTCATGATCAGTATACGGTGAATAATAGGAGTTAAGCAGGGGGGGGGGGGGAGAAGCAGATCAATAGGGCCTTGCATAGCCTCCAGGGCACAGGCATGTCCAGGTCATGACACATGTCCTTTTGGCTGCCCATGCTAAGGCATTGAAACATAGATTCAGGACTGTGCTATCTGTTTTAACCAAGCGCCTGAGAGCTGTCTCTGAGTTTCTTGCACGCATGCCCTAGCAACAGCTGTTGCAGTTTTAGTGCCTTGCTTTAAAAGCGAAGGTTGACACAGAGTGGATTACATTCAGATCCCTTGAATAGCTACAGTTTATGTATGGAATGAAAACCATTCATTTGACAATAGGCATGGGGAGACCTTCAAGTTCTGCATCTTGCTTCTGCACACTGGATTGGCACGCCTGCTTTGGTTGCAGTCCAGGCGCATACGAAGACGTCTAGAATGCTAACATGTGTTCCATGTTGCTGTGTGCAGGCTGGAGAGGTAATGGACATCCGGCTCATCACAGACCGCCACACCAAGCGCTCCAAGGGGCTGGCCTATGTGGAGTATGCCCAGCAGGAGCAAGTGTTCCTCTCCCTGGCCCTGTCTGGCCAGATTATGATGGGGCAACCTGTCATGGTCAAGCCTGCTGAGGCAGAAAAGAACCTAGCATGGGAGGCGCAGCAGCAGGCCAAGCAGAATGCCGCGGATGTTACAGCTGTCCTGGGCATGGCAACGGGTGATCTGGGGTTGTCTGCAGACCTTCCCATGAAGCTGCAGGTCACAGGCTTCAAAGCTGGGCTTGGGGAGGCTGAGCTGCGGCAGATTTTCGAGCCGTTTGGGGTGGTGGATGCTGTGTCGCTGGTGCGGGATGCTGCGGGGCAGCCTGTCGGGATCGGCTATGTTGTGTTTCGGTCGTCTGCGAATGCGACGACAGCCATGCATCACTGGGATGGGAACATGCTACTGGACTCGGTGCTGAAGGTTACAGTAGCTCCCTTGGCGCCTGCTGAGGGTGGGCCTACGACCACAGTTGGGGAGCTGGATGAGGATGAAGACAACTTCAAGCTGAACTCGCAGTCACGTGCAGCGCTCATGAGCCGGCTCGCAGGCTCAGCAGGCCTTGCGCCTCCAGCACCAGCAGCAGGGGGGATGCCGGGTATGGTACCAGCTGCACCAGCAGTAGTGGATCCCAGCTTGCTTGTGGAGCAAGGCAGGCTGGGTCCTCCCAGCCCCATCCCCACGCCCTGCGTGCTGCTGAAGGGGATGTTCAACCCCAGCCAGCAGACAGAGCCCAACTGGGTGCAGGAGGTGACTGAGGATGTGCGGGAGGAGTGCAGCAAGTTTGGGCAGTTGCTGCATGTCCACGTGGACCCAGAGAGTAGGGTGAGTGGGGGCACGAGGATTCATGTATGTACAAGGGACCCGTTCTTGTTGTGTTTAGCAGTCTTCTGTCTGGGTGCAGAGTTTACCTCACGCAGAATCAGCGTTTGCATCCATTAGGACGTTAGCTTGGCCAGCCGCTAGGAAATTAGCTTAGAGAGATTTGAGGAAGTTAGCTTTATGCAGCGAAATTGGGGTGTGCTAGGCAGCGGAATTGGGGTGTGCTAGGGGTTGTAAAGGAAGGGCAAAATGGGTAGGCAGGACTGCCATCACTGGAAGATAGGACTCCTCCTTTTCATGGCAGCTACACAGATGTGGTTGGAAATAAAATGCTGCGAGCGCACTGGCATCCTCTTGCCTCAATCCTACTGAGCCTCAAGAGCTCTGAGCATATGCAGCGATTCACTGAGTTGATATGCAAGGCATAATGGGCTGCAGTTATCTGGCCTCTTGTGTGAGAGTGTTGCTTCTTCTTAATCTTGCATTTTGATATGCATAGTCCATGCAGCACTCTCCTGCTGCACATGCAATGATTGTTACCTCCATGTTTGCACGCGCAGGCTTGGATGACTCCTTCACTGCTCCTGTTGTTGGCTGCCAAGCTCCTCATCAGTCTTGTCCTGTGGTGACATAAGAGGGGAATGTGGAAGTGGCAAGCAGAATATGTGCCCTGAAAATTATCTATGCTCGATTTCCAATACTTAGTTCAGCTCCTTACACCTCCCCATAGTGTTGGGCAATGTTCGTACTTGGGCATAGATGCAACCGTGGTCGCAGTGCAATTGTGCTTCTAGCCTTTCTTACAGAGCCCGAGACTCCTGCGTTCAGTGTATTCAGATTGGATGCTTTTCCTGCTTGTTGTACTCAGGGACTGGCTGCACTTATTTGCAACAATCTTTAAGTACTTGACTCAGTGGAGTCTCCAGGTTCTTGGTTGCACTGACTAAAGGCCATGCTCTGCTGTTCTTGTGTGCCCTTCTGTATCGCAGGGCTTTGTGTACCTCAAGTTTGCTGCAGTGGAGTCGGCACAGGCAGCGCACAAGGTGCTACACGGCCGCTTCTACATGGGCAACCAGATCCTTGCCGATTACCAGTTCGTGCAGATCTATAACACCTACTTCCAGCTATAGACCTATACCCAGCCCTTGTACCAGCAGCAGCAGTGGGCAGCGTCTACGAATCGAGCAATGGAAGGTGTGGTCGTCTGCCGTGCTGATGGGTTCTGCTCAGATGCTCCGTTGCGTGCAGGAGTGAAGATTAAGCCGCCCAAGATGGAGCTCCGACCGCAAGCCGTTTGATGCAGGTCATGGAGGTGGAAAGGTCGTCTACCGCAAGAACGGCCTTCAAGTTCTGGTGCTTACGCAGGTCATCTTTCCGTTGGCGACGGCGGCGTCTAAGACTGTGGTCTATATGAAGGTCAAGGTGGTCATTTGGATGAGCTCGTCGGTGCTGTGAGGGCGTTTGCTACTGATGCTGTTGCTGCATCCTTGCCGCTAGTACTGTTCTGAGTCGATTGTGCCTCGCCCGGCGCAGGTCTGGAGCTCTTCTGGGACATCCCTGAGAAGACATTCTGAGCTGCCCTGGCGTGAGGAGTTTGTTCAGCTGACTGTTGGCTGGATGGTGCCAGGCTGCAACAGGGTAGTGCAGGTTACAAGGGTTTGGGATAGCAGCACATGACGTCGCGGTTTGTGCAGGTGCAGAGTTTCTATGCGTGTCATTCCCAGTTTGATACGTGCAGGTCACATGGCATGCAGTGGATTCATTTGAGCTGGTCTCTGGGGTAGAGCTGTTGCAGCACTAGTAGGGCAAGGCTTATGTCCTTGGGGAAGGTTTAAGCTGGGACTTCTGGTGTGAGGGGGGTTGTGTTGCTGTCAGGGATGAGGTGGAGGCTGGGAGGCTTTGCCATTTACTTGAGGTGCGGGTGAAAGGTGTGGATCCAAGTTATGCTTGCTTCCATGCAGGGCCTTCTTCCACTGTTCCGGTGATCAGCGAGTTATGGCTGGAGGCGCTGGTAGGGTGCTGTTGAGGTTACATAGAGGATCAGGGTGTAGGATGGCATGCACGGACAAGGTTATGGTAGGCAAAAGCGGCATTGGCCGGGGGTTTGGGGAGGATGACTGCGTTCTCTATTTGAATGTATGTGCGCTTGTGTTCATTGGGATCATTAGTAGGAAATGAAGGTGTAACAGCTGGCCATCATTGCAGCTGCCGTGCTGGTCAGTAATCATCATGCTATTCATTGGAGGTGTTTAACGGCCTGCTACCAATCCTGAGCAATGCTTGTGAGTGATGTCATATGTGCTTGTTCGTGTATGACTTGTCTTAGATGGCAATGCGTTCTTTGCAGGAGAGGACATACAAGCGTGGCTTTGGCTATCCCATCCAAAAGCTGACTGAGCTGTGCTGGTAGGTCTGCTGGACATTGGATGTAGCATGTGGGTGCTCTTGCGTGTCATCAGTCCTTGTGCTTAGTTGACTATAGATGTTTGAAAACATGGGCAGGCAAGCCATGCATTCTTGAAAGCCCAGCCTGTATGGCAGGGGGTGTTTAGTTGGTTGAACGGCTGGGAAGCTGTGCAGTGTCTATCTTACGTATGCAGCTCGTGGCGCCCGTGTAAGCATGCCTCTTGTCTTTGACGGAGCAGGTGGGGCACCGTTGCACGGGTGCTTGGATATGGTGTGTAGCTTGCTTCTTCCAGTCATGGCTGGATCAACCTTTGTGGGCACAGAGATGGTTAGGTGGCCACTTACTTTTTTAGCTGAAAGGTTCTGGTTCTGGGCATTCATTCGGGCTTGTTGTTGCTGTCGAGTTTGCACATTTGAGCTCTGTTTGCTGCCTGCTGTACGCCGATGGGCTTAGCCAGGGTCCTACTTGGTATCTGCTCGACAAGCATTCGCTTGTATGTAATGGGCTCCTATAGCTAATCTGCCTCGGAGCAAAGCTGTTGAAGGCAAGTGACTCATTTCCCGACTCGGCGGGCCCATTGAAGGGTGATTGGCCGGGCAGAGTTTGGGCCTAGCAACCTATGATATGGGGTTTGTACTAGCATGTACCATAGTTGCATCAATGCAGCGCATATATGAGGATCGATTGAGCACGGGACCCATAAACACGTACCGGTAAACACGGACATCGATGTCGGCCTGCAGCAGCAGCATCGGACCGGCCCAACCCTCGCATTCATTGGCGCCCTACTCGCAGTCCCAGCTTGCAAACCAACTGAAGCGTAAGCACATAGAAACCACTCTTTCCGCCACACGCCACCAAGTACCCCATTGACTGTTAACTTTATGTTGGCGAACACAGATCAATGCCGGCCCCTTGCTCGGGGTGACTTGCACGAGGACATGTCAGCATAATGCCGTGCCACAACCTGCTTATCATCCCATAATGAACTGCTTCATAGGTTCCCGCATGGGTTTCCGACTCACCCCATGCCGTAGGGGGACGCCTGCCCCTGCGGTCCTAGCATCACAGCCCTTCCATCCTGAGCTAGCACCACCGGCTGCCCATTAGGCCCCACCACCTGCCTCCCACCTTCCCCCATAAGCACAGGCACCTGCGCCGACCCAAACATCTCCCTGTACTGCTCCTCAGTCAAACCAGCTAGCATCTCAGCAGCAGCCTCTGGGGGAATCCCCGCCAAATAATCCGGGAAGTCTTCCCCTGGCCCTCCGAAACCAGCACCCTGGCCCATCATAAGGGCTGCTGCCTGCTCAGGGTCCATGCCCTCTAAACCCTCTAACCCTGCAAGCCCTGCCATGCCTGGTGGCAAGCCCCCAGCTGCTGCTGCGCTGCTTCCGTTGCCTGCTTGCTTCTCCCTGAGCATGTCCTGCTGCTGGCGCATGAGCTCACGTTGCGTGGCAAGCATCTCCTGCTGCTGCTGTTTGAGAGCCTGCAGCCAAACACCAACATCCAGTTATGTCAGGCAATAATCTAAAGGTAAGATGCACTCTACGCTAAACTCCATATGAAAAAGCCTAGAGTGCCTTCTACCACATTAAGGTCATTGCTAGAACTTACTGGATAGATGGCCTGCACTCTTTTAGTGCTCGGGTGCCTTCATGCCCAAAGGTCCACGGTCATGGTGAGACCTTGCATTGCTTGTGCCATACTAGCAGGCATCTGGCTCGACCATATGTGCAGTATGAAAGCCGTCAGACCCATGCAAAACCCCTCATTCTCCATCTCCCAAACTGCAAGCTAGAACACAAACTGCAATGCGTTTCAGCTTGTTTATGGCTGTATCCCCCATCTCACATTCTCTTTCTAAACCAAATCCACACGTGTGTTTTAGTAAGCCCTGCAGCCCCTACCGAATTCCCACCCCCCTCCTTGAATTGAATCCCTTCTCAGCTTCCATTACTCCATGAGAAGATCAACAGACAACAAGTCCCAGATATCAACCCACCAGATTTCCCAGGTAGCCTTCCTCTCAACCGCTGCCAATAAACCTTTAAAGGAGGCAACCCGCCAAGCCTCCCATAAAGGCCTCGTGACAAACCCCCCACCCTAACCGCCCTGTTTGTTCCACAACATACCTTAATCTCCTCCTTGGCTTGTCTGTTGTTGGGTTCCAACTTGAGCACGGCCTGGAAGTCTTGTAGTGCTTGTGGCCCACGGTAGAGATGCATGCGGGCAGTACCACGGCGCAGCAGGGCTTTAGCTTTGTCATTAGGGCTGAGCTCAAACCCTAGGGCTTTGTTGCAATCCTCCTCTGCCTGATCAAACCTGCATAATAACAATAACAAATAGTAGTTGTTCTGTACACGCACCCATGCCCACCGTGTTGAGTGCGCTGCGTTGCTTGAGCTTGCGGAAAGGACAGGCGCACGAGCCGGGTCACCGAAGTACCGCGGGGTTCAGGGCCTAGAGGGGTTCAGGGCCTATGCTAGGTTTTCCGCCGAACTGCCGGCTGCGGGAATTCCTTTCGCAGACGCTCCGCAGCCCCGTTGTGGTCTCTATGGGGCGTGTAATAATAAAAAAAATAAAAGCATGCATTAATCAGAGACCACAAATTTTTCCATCCTGGTTGACCGCCTATTAATGGGGCTGTACTTCTGGGAGAAGCTTGGCTCAGTATGGTTGCTTGGTCTTGGGGAATCGCAGATGCAAACTGTGATAATGTCCACTATTCTTCGTTCCAACGCTGCATACAAGACCCCTGCTTTCCAGATCCGCACTCTCGCCTGCTTTGATCACCTGTACATAACATCCTAATGAATTGCCCCATCAAATAAAGCTGCTTTGATCATGTAGCTTAAGGCGGAGAGGGAGGCAAAGAGCAGACAAAAAGCACGCTGGATGTAATACAGCAAACCAGGCATCCCACATCACACACTAGATTGAATGATTGACTCACCCATGGGCCTACAGAGCCATCCAAGACACTACTTCGGCTACTGATCCTGAAAAGCGCCGTGGCAAGTCCGCTCTTTAATTGGGAACCCCTTCAGGTCTCTGAAAAAACCTCAAGTAGCTCTATCCCTGCTTGAGCACACATAACGATCCGGACTGGCAGCCCGCACAGTTGCCCCACAGAGGTCCTGGTGTGTATCATATATTCATATCCATGTTCCTCACATTTGCGCCATTCGCAAATTGTCCCTTACCAGATTTTCCCTGCCATGTGTGCCTTTGGCTTTCCCTTTCACTACTGTGCAACTTCGCTCTGACATCCATGGCCTTGGGAGCTCCCCAGGTGTCCTCTAAGAATCACGATCTCAGAAAGAGGCTACCATCTGAGCCTCCGCCCCCCTTCCAAGCACACTGTGAAACATTGCATCATCGACAAGAGCACATGCAAATTCTGCAAGGCAAAAGGTTCGATTTCCCTGCACCTGTTCCCATCGTGCCACTTACATGAAGGTTTTGAGGTAGGCCATGGCTCTGTTACTGTAGTACACCGGGTTGTCAGGATGGACTCGTACTGCTTCACTGTACTGCTTCACGGCATCAACGTACCGCCCTGCCTTGAAGAACTCATTCCCCTTTGCCTTGAACTTCTCAGCCCGCTCCACCTTCTTCGGGTCTGCCGGCGCTGCTGCTGCTGCTTGCTGCTGCTGCTGCCTCTGCTCCTGCTGCTGCCGAGGGCCGCCACGTGATTGTCCAGGATGCTTTGCCCTGCTGCTGCTGCTACTGCTGCTGGTTGTGTGGTGTGTTGACGTCCTCCCCCCTCTCCTGCTGCTGCTGCCTTTCATTCTACCACCAGCACCCCCTGTCGCTGCTCTTGCTGCTTCTGCTGCTGCTACCTCTGCTTCCTCCTGTGCCAATAGAATCTTCTCCCGCTCAATTTGAATGAACGGCAACAGCTTCGCCGCAACCGCCAGCAGCCTCTTGTCATTCCGTTGCTGCGCACAGAAAGCTACACATAATGGCGACCCGTCCTTCACCTGCCCCACCGGCACTATCACACTAGGTAACCCAGCTAGTGACGACACCGCCGCAAACTGATGCACGCGCTCCAGGAAGCTATGCTGTACTGCTGACTCCGCATCAAGCCGTACTGCTGCTGAGGGTACAATCGGCAGTACAAGGATGATGTCCCGCTTGATTGACCCCTTAAGCAGCTCCCGTACCGCCTCTGCTACCTTCTTTGCAGATTCTAGCTCTGGTTTCGCGGCTGTAGCTCCCTCGTGAAGGCCCATGGCTACAACCTCAGGCAGGGCTTGCCGCTTCTGCTGCTGCTGCTGCTCCTCCTGGGTACTCGACTGCTCCTGACCCTCCTCCCCTTGCTGCTGCTGCTGTCCGTCTTCTACAGAGTCAACAGGTGTACTGGCCTCCGCCCCAGGCACCGCTGCTGCTGCTGCTGCTGCTGAGGGTGTCTCTAACAGTGCATTTTTTAGCTCAGGGTATGCATTGCTCTGGTGGTTGCCGTAGAGTATGGAAGCAGCTCGCCGTAGAGCCCGCAAGACAGGGGGGCTGTCAGTACCTAGGAAGAAGCAGGCAGTAAGCACAAGCACTGTTAGCAACAATCTTAAGACCAAACCCCCCCACAAGATACAATAGCTAGACTCTCAGCTCACCCAGACCAAGCAGCACACGGAAGGCTGGGTCAGGGCGCTTTCTACTGTTACATACCATTGAACAGACTCCTCAGGGCGCCCTGTGCCCCCCGCCCTCTCTAGGGCTGCTTTGGTTTGGTAAACCCTTCATACAGAGTTCTAAATGCTTCCCATTCCCCAAAATGCCTCCTCCTACAATACACGTGAATGACCTAAACCCTTACTACCTTTACTCTGTCCTCAGCAACTCGCTTTCACTTCTGCATGGTCATGCACGGATGTCTCTCTTACAGCAAATCTAACATAGTTTGACATGCCTTCCCTCTTTTCACTTCTTCCCTCACCGACCAGATCCCCAAGCTAGTTTTCTGCTCTCCCCATTCGCTCCCCATCTCCGTACCTTCCTCCTCCTTGCCGCTCCCTTCCTCGGGAACCAGCTCCCTCCATGTCTCCATATTATTTGCCAGGAACGGCATCAGCTGCACACTCCCCGCCTGCTCCTGTCCTGCCCACGCCAGTACTGCCTTCTTCATCACCACAACTCCCGCACTCATCTCACTCTCACACAACTCAAACATATCCTCAGCTACTACCACCTGAGTTAACTCGTGTTTCAGATTCCCCGCCCCTGGTAACCCCAAGCTGCTCGCTAAGGTACACAGCACCTGCAGATCCGAGGAGACGAACCCTGGCACTTCGGCACCCAGTGTCACCCGGGTAGTGTCACCCGGTGACGTCCTGCCGGTGACACCGGTTACTGCTGCAAGGGAGCCAGGCGGTGCTGCGACTGCTGCTGCTGGTTCTGTCAACGTGCCGAGGAGCCCCGGAGTAGGAACGTAAGCGAATAGCCCCATGCATGCAGCTGGGAGGCGAACAGACGGGAGGAACTCCCCACCTACTGCTATCTGTGCCTCTCCGGCTGCCACTGCTGCTGCCCCGCCTGTACAGCCGCCACCTGCCACCCTCCAGCTCCCATTAGGGTTTCTGATGTTGCTGCCGAGGTCAGGGTAGTTACCTGGCTGTATGGTGGTTTGACCGTTGACTGAAACACCCAAGTCTAGCAGGAGCTGTACCACTGAGGCTGAACCGCTTGATAGAGGTTTAGCAGGGTTGGGGGACTCTGAAGGGCCAGGGAGATCTAGCCCTAGGCTGAAGGGTGCATCCTACAAGAAGAACGGACGGATGAACAAAAGTTTAACAACGATAAGATGTGGTAAATATGAGCACAGTGGAGTGTAATGCCATCACGGGTACCATGTACTGGAGTTAACAGAACATTTGCATGATGAAAGACAGCACTGCATATGTACAGCTTTGTGGAAATGTTGACAGTAACACATATATGTGCTAACTGCACCCTGCACAGCCAAAACACAAAATGACTGCAGGAAAGCGACCACTGTCCTTGCAGGTACACCCGACAAATCTCCCAAAAGCAGACACGTTAGGCAGAAGAAGACATCACAATGGATGACAGAGATAAACAGCGCAGCTATCGAAAACCAACTGCTCTGATGGCATGATGACAGATCAGTCTGTAGTGCTCCCCATTCGGCCTCTGATTGATGATTTGTGAATGATTTTAAAGCAGATGTCCTGCCAGCATCCATCTGACCTCAATCCCATGTTATCAGTGCATTTGGATGCCCTAGTCTGTTTCTTCTCTGCCACATATTGCATGTTTGTTTGACTGATTACAAACAGCCTAGCACCAACCAAGGCACACATATGCTTCAGCTGCTGGTTAGCTATGTACCATACAAACGAGACATCCTGCTGTCTGCGGCCAGGTAGGGTGGATAAACTGATATAAACTGGTGAAATACCATCTTCTTTGCTCACCTGGATAGGTATGTGTTCCGAAACCACCATCCCCAGCCCCTCTAAAGCCCTAGACCCTGCGGTGCCCACTGGTGAGGAATGAGGGCAGGTGAAATCAGAGGCATATACTGCCAAGGTGGGCTCTGGTTCAGGTAAAGGCTCGGGGGGGCTCTCAAATTGCTGCTGCTCCTCCTGCTGCTGCGGCTGCTGCTTCTTGCTGCTACTGCGACGCCTCCGAAACCACCAGGCAGAGGCGAGAGCTGCTACTGCTGGTGCTACATACTTCACACTGCTTAACAGTTTGCTGCCGCTGTTTGCTCCGGAGTTGCTGTTGCTTGAGAGATTGCTGTGTGTGGTAGCGGTGTGTTGAGCTTCATAGGGATCTGATGCCTCTGGGAGGTCGGAGGCGCTGGTCTGAGGCCCATGGCTCGGGCTGTCCAGCTCATCCTCAGTCTGCACTTCGTCTGGGCCTGTGGCTGCCTCTGCCGTGGTAGCGACCGCCATTGACAGGGTGGATGCTGCTGTATTCAATTAGATAGCCTGCGAAAGGGGCAAGAAGGGACGATTGTGGCGGAGCGATCCAGGATGCTGAGGTTCTGTGCAGCGTGCACGAAACATCATGGCGTTTCCGGCATGCTATCTGTACGGCAGATATGATCAAAGGAAAAAGGAGCCCAGCAGGTGCACATGTGCACGGATGCCGCAGTGCCCCCGCACGGATTGCCGCATGCATGCTTTAAGGGGCGCTTTGCTGATCATGCCGCTCACTTAAGAAGTGCATTTGCGCAGTAAGTCCGTACCTATGCCACACTAGGGACCCCACATGCACTTTCTGGCCACAAGAAGTCACTTCTTGAGCCAGACGCCAAAATAGATGGGGCAGCGGCTTTCTTAGCACAAGACGCTATGATCTGGCCAACCGCTATTGCGTGTACCTGAATACATGAACTCATAACAGCATAGTAGTTGAGCTCCTCCAATTGAAGATGACAATCCATGGGCAGTGTGGGAAGGGAGCAGGCACTACTCCGTAGTGCTCCAGCATTGACGGAACCATCGAGATCATGAACAGCACTAGGGTCAGGCAGAGCCCAAGAGCCGTAGTAGGGGGATGGGAGCTACCTAGGCCTGTTGCTTTGCCCACGACTGCTGGATCCGCTGACAAACATCTAATGCGGTGGTGCAACCACTTTTCGCAAAGGAAACGCTCGCTATTGTGTAAGCAACGGCATGAGAGCCTCAGCACTTCTTGTTTGCTCTATGTGACAGCTGGGTGTTGTGTCTTCTCGTGCTTGTATTGACGGTCGTCCCGTAGGGGTCTGTACAGTCTACGCATGTACTGATCCTATTCAAAGGGGTTACAAACCCTCAAGAAGGCCGTGGTCGAGAGGCATCCTCAAAGCTTTGCCTACGGAGCCGCAGCAGCAGCAGCAGCCGAAGGAGCAGCAGCTCAGACACGTCCAACTTTACCCGGTACATTACCTGCGGATGAGGCCATTTGCCTTTAGAGGGCTCCCTCCTTTCATCACTACAGCAGTCACAATCACAGTGGAAGCTGTGGACAGCCCCACCTATCTCTGGTTAGTGGCTGTAATCGTATAGCGGATGTAAGCGTAAAAGGAGTGCCTTGTTATTTGTTAAAACTGCTTTGTTTGCAGCTGCTGACAGCCCCACTTCCCTCCGGTTAGCCATGGGAGGCCACAGAGGCTTTCTATGATGCCAGAATAACTCACAGGCAAGCAGATATGGAGTATACACAACATACGCGCCCCTACCCTCTCCCTTCCTTCTCCTGAAACCTTGGCATACCCAGTAAATGCCATCCAGGATCCAGTGGGACAGGGCAGCGGAATAGATCAGGGTGAGGTGGCAGCCACCCTGCACATTATCAGGCACGCTAGAGTATGGCTGTTGCTGTTCCATTGTGCTTGAGGTTCATGGGTGAGTGGCGTGTCTTAGTATGCCATACGGCAGCATATGCAATAGCGTTCAGCATAATCAGACAGCTGTCCAGCTCCTGACTTCTTTTCACTGGTCCAGTGAGGCCAGGCATGCCCAGCCGTGTTGTTGTTACATTGCAGTATATGCCATAGCAGAAATGCCATAGGCCCCGCAATTTACTTCGATATGCCTAGCTGTATGGGCATAAAATTGGAGGCTGGCTTGGCGCCACTGGATGTAAAAGGGGGTGCAAGTTTCAAGAAGCTGATTAGGCACAGTGCATGGAAGGCTTCTTATGCATGTGTTTTGCTTTTTCCATCTACAGTGCCTGCAGCCCAGGCTTTGTTAATGCTAGAGACTGCACTGATATGCTTTCTTTTTGGTTCTTGTCCAGCTGTTCACCCCATACAAGCAGCAGCTATCTTCACAGAGATATCAGGCTCTTAAGGGGGGTGCAATCGACGGCCAGTACTTGACACGGCTTGTAAGAGCGTGCATTATGATATTCTGGCCCAGTCTATTAGTCCTTTCTTTAAATCTTATGCTGGAGGGCAACACTCGTTAGCCGGTCCGTGCTTAGCTCCCTCTCTCTCTCTCTGTTGTAACATGTGCGTGCCTGCTGTGCAGCTCCTTAGCGGGTACGTGACATGGAAGCTCAAGTCATGGATGAAGGACATCAAGGCATGCAGGGAGCAGTCTGAAAGCTGGACGCAGGCGTTCTTTGACCTCAATATGGGAGAGACAGGGTGCCACGAGTAGGCAATGCCTTTCCTGCCTCGGGGCTAGGTCTGAGGTCTGTTGTGCAAGGGGTTTAAGGATGGCTTCTGGAGCTCAAAGGCATAGGGTGGAAGAATGGAGATGCTGTGGCTGCATATGAGATGTGTAGGAGGAGATGTGAGTGGGATGGTGGGGTTGGAGCTGTAGCTGCCATGGGGCCTGCATGGGAATAATTGTGAGAACAAACAAAGAAACAAACATATGAGGTGTGGCAATTGCAAGAGGGCTGCCATGTTGAGATGACCAAACACATCATCGGATAGATTTAAAAGCAACACAGGTAACAACAACAATCAGTACTACTGGTAGTATTGAACAAGGTCTGGTCGGGCCCCCTCCTGTGGGGGTCTTCCCATACACATAGAGAAGGATATCAAGGTGGCCCCGCCTAGTTCCCATTTGGCAGGTAAAGGGCTCCTCGTAGGACAGACAGTCACAAAGGGCAGCCTTTTCCCAATGATGTGCTGATAAGTGTCTTACCCCATGATGTGCTCATAAGGGACACTTCTGAGCACATCATGCTACATGATCTAGTTATCTGCCTGTGCTCAGGGAGCTGAGGGAGTTGTGCTCCCACTTGAGGCTCTTGTGCCTGTGTGAGCCCGGCGCGCTCGTGCCTGCACATGTTTGAGTGTGGGAGCCCCTCCCTTCAAATGTTAGAGGAGTTGGCCCTTACCTAGCCACGATATATTAAAAGGCTCACTACCACACAGGCCCCAGAAATCACAAGCGGCTGGGTGAATTTACCCGTTTCCCAACATTATCTTTAACGGTTGGTGGAGGCGACCACCAGGTTGGTCACCCAAGCCTTGTTCTAACTGCAGATGATTGTGCATCGTTAGCCCCTGATCTTCACCCCGAGGATGCCAATCGGGGTGACCTCTTCACTTTCAGCCAAGAAATGTCCGCGGTATTTCTACTCTTGCGGCAGGGCTGTGTGTGAGTTCATCTTAAGCACTTGTCTGTGTCCCTTGTTCCTTCCGTCACTTTGCTCCCCCCGCAGCCCGCACCTTGCCCCTGATTAGTGTAGGCCACGGTCTCTTGAGGTTGGTCATACGGCTCCAATTGATGCTATAATGGATGTGACGCGGAGGCGGGTTTGGCACATGTGGAAGGGCTTCTTGTTCGTCACCAAGGTACCACAGGCGCAAGGATGTGGAGGAGTGTTTTGTGCCGGCAAACACCAAGCCATATTGGGAGGTAAGTTATGCGGGCATGGGGCGCAGCTTGTTGCATACGGTGAGCAGGTGAGCGGTGTTGAGGCGTGGCGCGGTTGTACTGGCGCTATGGGTCTGTAACAGGGCAGAATTTAGTGATTTTAAGATCATGTGTCAAGCGTAGGGCGGTTGGAAAAGGGGTTTAAGAGCGTAGGGGGGTTGGAAAGGGGGTTTAAGAGAGACCACTGCAGAGCCCTCTGGGCCGTGCAGCACCCAAGCATGGCTCCAACCGGTTTCTTAGTGGGGTGGGGTGGGAAGCTGTGGAGGGGGGGACGAAAACAGGAAAACATCAGCTTATCATGAGACCATATAGCTGTGTGCGCCCACTGAAATTCACCTGGTTTGAGCAACTGCCTAGAGGCAAAACAGCATGTCCCGAAATTCACGCGACCTACTGGGAACGTCCCAAGTAGGGACTCGCCCGAGGTGGGGCTCGAACCCACGACCACAAGGTTAAGAGCCTTGCGCTCTACCAACTGAGCTACCCGGGCTGATTTCTGTCAATTATGTTGAGAGTGTAGACAATATTCCATACCAGGTTTTAATAAGGCTTTAAGAACGACCGGGTGTGTACCGAGAGGCCGCTCACTACATCCGCTACCCCGTGTAATTGGTGGCAGGTTGGGGGCTGAAGACCGCCTTGTTCACTTCCTATACAGAGGGTCATTACTGCCGCCACAGCCTTTGAATAAACGGCGGCCCAGAGTACCGCGTCATGCAACAGCGAGACAGAGACGTAACCAGTGCTGCAGCTGTTCCGTAAACGCAGGAGTATGGATATGTTTGCGCTGTTGTCAAGCGGCACCAAGTTCAATAGAAAACGCTTACAAGAGGACACCGCTCTATTGCAGGCTCGTGATCCTGCAAGCAGAGCTTGTGAGTGCTAGCCATGGCAACTGAGTAGGCGTATGCTTGTAGCTAGTGGCGCCGCTGCTAGCAATAATAGCTACCTGCTGGTACTTTGCCATCATAAGCCAGCAGCAGCTACAGGGGATCTGATACTGCAGCCATCAGAATAATGGTATTCCTCCTGTATTGTGTGCTGCCATTACCCAATTAGATAGATTTGCTATAGCAGCGGCTCAGACTTTCTAAAAGCAATTGCTAAAAGGGTGGTGTCCATATCGTAAGGCATGAGCTGCTGATACCTAGCCACCAGCACCAGAGAGTTACTCGGACCTAGACCATCACGTTTGCCTACCCTTCTGGATCATGTCCCTCACTAAGCTAGACAGCTAACCCCTTCATGAGATCCTTCTAACCTCTATGATGCACAGCCATTTGTTAAATGGTTGACTAGGACTAAATGCAAGTAGCAGGAGCCTAGCTGACCCTCTGCCCTGCTGCTGTAACCACATTCCCCCGGAGGCACCCCCTCTTCTTTACATATGTACTGCACAAACTACGATCATACCCAGATTCATTGTAGTGATCTCTTCCCGGCCCTGCCCAATGTCAGTTGTATCAGACCACAACCTCCAGCCTGGCTCTGTCTTTGTGTTCTTGGGTTGTTCCTAACCATCTCCCGAATGTCCTTCTCTCTTCTTGAGCAGCTGCACCTCTTGCCAGGCCCCTAGAAGACATCATCCAAGCAGCCAACCTCCCAGGGAGCCAGCCAGCGAAAAAGAGGCTGAAGCGCAGCAAAGCCAGCAGCAGCAGCAGTGGTGGCAAGGATGCAGGTGCAGCGGGTGTTGTAGACATTCCCCTGTTCTCTGGCACACCAGCAACAGCAGCAGCAGCAGCAGCAGGAGGAGGAGGGGGCCTAAAAGGGGAGCATGAGCACCAGAAGCAGGAGCAGGAGGAGGAGGGGCTTCCGGTAGTAAAGACGCATGACCCGTTAGAGCGAGCTAATGCTATCAGGAAGGCGCTTAGGATAAAGGTGCGGGTACGGTGTCAAGCGTAAGAGTACAGTAGCAGGGGTGGTTAGTATTACAACTTTTGATGTGCCAGAGCAAAGTCAGCAGCAGCAGGAGGCCAGGGAAGTGGCCAGGATGGCAGGGGTGGGGGGGGGGGCTTCCTGTAGTAAGGACACATGACCCTTTAGAGCGAGCTAATGCTATCAGGAAGGCGCTTGGAATAAAGGTGAGGGTAGGGTGTCAAGCATAAGAGCTGGAGCACAGTAGCAAGGGTGGCTATTGTTACACTTCATGAGATGCCATAGCGAAGCCAGCAGCAGCAGCAGGAGGCCAGGGCAGTGGCCAGGATGGCGGCCATGAGCACAAGCATCAGAAGCAGGAGCAGCAGCAGGCAGGGGAGGAGGAGGGGGGGGGGCTTCCGGTAATAAGAAGGCATGCTCCATTAGAGCGAGCTAATGCTATCAGGAAGGCACTAAGAATAGAGGCAAGCACAAGAGCTGGAGCACAGTAGCAGGGGGTTCAGGTTTTTGTTGAGCTCCAGAAGCATTAGCAGGAACAGCAGGAGGGGATCTGGACAAAATGCAGGGCACAAGGAGTCTTTCTTTAAACCACTCTCCTCTCACTCTCCTCTGCCCTCTCTCACTCACTTTCTCCCTCTTTGCGCAGGTTACTGGTGGTGACGTGCCAGACCCCTTAGACTCCTTTTATAGATAGTGCTGGGCAGTCTGCATTTTGCTGGCTTCAATCTCTTCTGTTTTATAACCGCAGCAACCCCCCCCCCCCCCCCATCCCGCTCCTTGCTTTCCAGGTTACTGGTGGTGACGTGCCAGACCCCTTAGACTCCTGGCAACAGCTGCTGACTCAGCATCAATCCGGCAGACATCTGATGGACAACATAGCCACCGGCGGCTGGCTCCACCCCACCCCCATACAACGTCAAGCCATCCCTGCCCTCTGCACGGGCCGAGACCTGCTAGCCATCGCCCCCACAGGCAGCGGCAAAACCCTAGCATTTCTTATACCCTTAGTAGTGACACTGCGGCGGCTGCGGCTTAGTGGAGATTGGCCCGATGCGCCCAAGGGTTTAGTGTTAAGCCCTACGCATGAGCTGTCGGCGCAGACGGCTAGGGTTTTGAAGCAGCTGTTGCCTGGGGCGAAGCTGAGGGCGTGTTTGTTGAGTAAGGCGACGGCGGCGGGGAGTGATTTGACTAAGGTGGATGTGTTGGTGGCTAATCCACTGAGGTTGAAGGTTCTGAGTGAAGAGGGGAGGGTGGACCTCAGCCAGGTGGGTATTGATTTGGAAGGGGGAAACGGGGGGAAGGGGGGGGGGGGGAGGGAGAAGAGTTGGGGGCGAGGGGAGAGAGAGCTAGGCAGGGGATTGGAAGATGTGAGTATGGTGCAGAGCTTAAATTGTGGAGTTGATCTGAGAAAGCTGGGTGTCTTTGTGGCGAATCCACTGAGGTTGAAGGTGTTGAGTGAACCTCAGTCAGATGGGAGGGTGGACCAGATGAGTGTCTTTAGGCCCGGGGGGAGGGGGGGTGGGAGGAGAGAGTTGGGGAGGTAGGGGATAGGGAGGGGGAAGGGGGGGGGGGGAAGGGAGAGAGGGGGGGAATGAACAGAGGAGACTGGGAGACGGAGGAAGGGGGGTGGTAAGATGGAGAGAAAACTGAAGGAAGGGGGTCATGGAGCGCAGGTTGAGTTGGGGAGTGATATGACTAAGGTGCATGTGTTGGTGGCTAATCCACTGAGGTTGAAGGTGCTGAGTGAAGAAGGGAGGTGGACCTCAGTCAGGTGGGTGTCTCGGGCGGGGGGGGGGGGGGGTGCGGGGGAGGAGATAGGAAAAGGGGGGAATGGGGTGGGGGGGGAGGGAGAGCTAGGCGAGGGATGGAAGATGGGAGTATGGGGCAGAGCTTGAGTTGCGGAGTGATATGAGAAAGGTGGATGCACTGGGGGGTAAGCCGTTGAGTGAAG